>JAWWEV010000001.1:33808817-34130633 GCA_035583235.1 Hafferia zeledoni | reverse complement strand
CACATCCACACACCTTTTTCCTGAACACTTCTAGGGATGGTGATTCCACCACTTCTCTGGGCAGCCTGTTCCAGTGCTTCACCACTCTTTTGGTGAAGAAATTTATCCTAATATCTAATCCAAATCTCCTGCCCTGGTGTAACATTTTTTTTTTTAATATATATATATATACATATATATATATACGTTTAAAAAAGCCTCTTACTTACAGAAATGGTACAGACACATGGCAAACTGACATGATCACATCAGAGAGCAGCAAATCCCTCCAGCCAAGCCCATGGGGCTGAACCCCACCCAGTGCACAAGAAAGCTGAAGTCTTTGAAGCAGACATTTTGTGGGCATGCTATAGCAACAGAAAGAACCCAACATTTAGTATTGTCCCCTACCTCCTTTCCCTCCCTTTCCACAGAATCCACCCCCACTGCCTTGTAACCCTTCTCCAGGGTAACCATATCCTCCCAGGCCTCTGGCAACTCCTCCTCCTCTGTGCCCCCTCCCTGCTTCCCATATCTCTTCCCTGAATGAATGCCCGCTTGGCAGGACTCCAGGCTCATCCTTCAATGGGCAGGATTTTGGTTTTGTGGTTCTTTTTTTAATTTCATAAGGTTCTTGTGTTCTCTCTTTCTGCATTTTAAGAATGTTGTTTTTTTCACTAAACAATACATTTTCCATATAAATTTGTAGGTTAAAGGCAATAGTTATATACTGCCTTGTGTAGTGTGGTCTGTTCTCTGTCACTTTGCAATAGCTATTAGCATGCTTACATTCATCCTTTTTTACAATTCATAGCACCAGTCACAACTGCAAATTAGTTGTAACATTTACTGTCTGTGAGCACATCTTAATCTAAAATACCCTTGTGATGTAGTACAGAGACATTATAAACCCTAATGTATTAATGTCTACAGTAATACTGTTATTAATGCTAATGGTCCTATTACTCAATTAAGGAAAATATATGCTTTCCTCATTCTGCCCTTATGTTCAAGGTTTTACATTTATTTCTCTTCTGCAGAAGTTTTGTGCATGTGATGTATGCTCCCATAATCAGTAGCGGGAAAAGAGCTTGCTAGTCTTGTTATAGAAGAGATAGTGATGACCTTTCTTAGCATAGCCAAAGCTTAATGAAGATACAGGAGGTCTGTGTTCAGCTTGGCCAAAGGGACTCAAAAAACATACCTTGTGAGAGAATGGTGTCCACAGCCTAATCAGGGCAGGCATTTTGGGGTCTCTCACCCAATGCAGAAACATCAGGCCACCATATAAAATGTAAATGATGTGCTGACACTGTCACGCTTTCGTCCTGTTTTTTTCCAGCTCTTACACCTGTACTTGGTGATTAGGCTTTTGGGGTCTTAGGTGCACTGTGAGAGCACGTACTCATCTGAGCAGGCCTCTCAGGGTTCTGTGTGCTCCTTGGCCTAATTTTTGTGTCTGGCTTGAGTAGAAACAGAAGCAACAATACTGAGAGAGGGGAATATGCAGACTTCTGTGCACCTGCAGAACTTCACAATCCAAAAAGACCAGATGAGCTGCATCTCTCCAGTACAGTTATCACGACAGCTTCCCTGTTGGGAAGTGTAACCTGATTTTGGGGAAGGCAGCACTAATGCTGGTTGTAAACTTTTTCTCACTTTAACTTTACAGTGGGGATAGTCATTGTGGAATATTGCTCACTACAGGAGCATTAACATTTGCATTTATGAAATTCAGCTAGAATATCTCTTCACTTGGAAGCCATCTAAATGCCTCGTGTCAATGCTCAGGAACATAATTCTGAAGAGTGATCAGAGAGCAACAGCAAGTTTATGATCCAATAGCTGGTGCGAAAAGGCATGTGTTGGTTTGCGTTGGACATTTCCAGAGATGTCATGAGCAATCCTGAGAAGGGAAGACATCCTTGCTGTTGCACTGTGCTCTAGATGCCTCTTGAAGACTCTGTGTTACACGAACAGTACTCCTTAGGGTGGCTCTGGTGACAGGGATCTCCCAAATTTCGCTCCCAGGGGTTGCCTGGTAGCACAACAAAGAGTGGAAAACTATGAAGGTTGTTTTGACACATGCTTTCATGGACTGGAGATCCAGGATCCAGGGAATTGTGGTCTTTAGAGTCACTTAGAAATGATGGGAGTCTGGTATGATGGGTAGGAATGGGCACTCCAAAATATCTCCCCATTGCTGAGCACAGTCCATAAATCATCACAGCTTTCACCAACCATTCATGTCCTGAAGATGTGCACTATCTTTTAATGGGAAATGCTGTTAAAGACATTCTGCACACCAGGGGCCACACCTTAGCTGGGGACCTCTAACTATGATGAGTATGTTATCTTCCTATGTGCTCACTTCTTAGGATGAAATCCAAAGTGACTTCTCTTATATGAGTTGATCAAGAAACCACATGAGAACATCTTTTTGTGGTCAAGGGCTAGCTGGCCATGGTCAAAAGCAAGACCAGAGCTGTGCTAACACATGCAGATGATGTTATTGCACTGCCCACAGACTACATTGCCTTTAGCCATGCAGAATAACTAAAGATAAAGTTGTCCTGACTCTGCGACCACACCAGAATCCACAGCATGAGTAACCCTGCCAGGATAGCCAGGTTATCTGCACATCACGGGAGTGCTTACACAACATCATTTGCCTGAGGTGCAAGCTAAAATAACTCCCACTTTTGGAGTAAGGGCACCTTCCCCATTTTGCAGCATGTGCAATGAAAGAAAGATCTTGTTGCTTCCATTAAGGTTTGCTGACTCAAGTGGTCCTTTGCACCTACAAAGGTTAAAAGAGTAGTACTGGCTGCCAGATCTAATAGTAAAGGCAAGATGAAATGTTTTACAGAATTGCAGGGTAAGTCAGTGCAGGTATCTAATTTTCATTGAGAACAAGAGCCGTGGGAGTTACAACTTCACCTGTGAAAATTCTCTCCTTAAATGTTAGCTGACTGTATTTCCTAGGCATTCGTGCCGTGTTTTAACTAAAATGCAAAATTGTTATTTGGACAGCAGTTTATACAATAATTAAATTTGAAACTATTCATTTTAGTGCAGTGGTGAATAGACAAACCCTAGCCCATACCCTTGCTGATTCAGCTGATCTGCCCACCTATATTGACATATTTTAAATTGGTGAAGCACATCCTGAAGTTTAATTCTGTTAATTTATGTGGAAAATTCACATGCTGCAGGAGGATGCATTGCAAGCTATTTTATCTTTTGTATCACAAAATCGTTATTACCAGTGGATGATTTACAAGTCAATAAAAACCAACCAACTTGACTTTCCAATCATCTGCTGAATATGCTGTCAGTTAGGAATAAGACCAAATTGATTTTACTTGCAAACTGGACAGATTTGATGGGGAGTCATTGATCAAGTACACAAAACCCAAGACTTGAGTTTTTTATGAGAGGTATTGCATTTCAAATTTAGTAATGGCTTTTTAAACATGTAGTCATAATTGCGTTGCAAGTATACAAGCAACTATAACTTTACCTGGATATTTTTCCTCTGAACTCTAGGTAAATAAAAGACAGAAGAAGAGATTTTAAGAAACGCCCAGCACGTATTTAGTGTTACACCCTGGACAGCATGCAACACACAGCTGCTTATTTTCTGTGATGAAAGAATTTTTGTTTAGAAAGGCCCACATCTTTGCTGCAAGCACATTATCTAGAAACCTGGCTTCCAGGTTACTGCTGGGTGAAATCTTCTGTTTTATTCTGTGAGCTGGTAGCTTAAGAGGCTGAGCTTAGTGAAAAGCAACAGTACTTATTTGTACTCCGGACTCCAGGGGACACTTACCATCAAGGCTTTCATTGCTGGCAGCACAAAAGGAGTTGCTTTAATGAGCTTTAAAATCACATTAGAATGCAATAAAAATCAAAGTTCTTGCAGAGCATACTTTGCAAGATCTGCTCCCTGGATAGGTCCAAGGTTTAAGAACTCCAAAATGGGTTTCAGGTAAAAAATGTTTTATCCCAAAGTTCCTCACTAATTATTTCCATTTTGCAACTACTCGTTCCTGGCAGAGCAAGGAATTAATAGGGAATGATATATAAGTGGACTTTACTGTTTTTAGATGCTGGTTGCTGACACTTTTCTTGGAGTACATTCTGTATTTACAATACGTAGATGAACAATTCTAGAGTGATATTTGGTCTCTAATTAGTTGGCAAAGAGCTCATTGTGCCTCCTGGATGTGACTGATGGATGAGAGTTTAAACAGATGTGTATGGCATGTGGTTGGCTTATTCTCTCATTGGATGTATTTAATAGGATAATTGTGTTCCAGTATAAAAAATTGCATTTAATTTAGATTATAGCAGAGTCCTCTGAATCTTGGCTACAATGAGAAACATCTGTGTCAGTGGGGATGTGTCATCTGTGATCAAATTTGACTGTGCTACAAATGAATGGCACCCCAGTTTCCCATTTTCTGTTACCTTCACTTCAAATGGGCTAAGACTTCACTGTCAGGCTTAAAATCAGCTTTCTGAGACATGCAGCTCTAGTATTATTAAAGGGAAGAGGCCAGTGAAAGACAAAGTTCCCCAGAGAGGTTGTCAGGTCCCTACCTTTCCTGCCCCTTGTTCAGGAGGAAGAAATCAAGCATGGAGGTTACTGGCAGTGGGAGTTGGCCTTGTACAGGTGCTGTGTGGGCACTGAGGTGAAACTACAGGAAAAACTTAATTTTAGAAGTTGTACTTTGAGACTCACGATTGACCTGTGTTACCACAGAGAGTGTGTGAGGGTGAATGGTGCACAGGCAGAAATGCCTCCTGTGAGAATACACAGCTTGTGGCTGCTATTTTTGGAACAGTCAAAAAACATTGGACAAGAAGCTCCCTCCAGCTGCTCCCTGAGCTGCTATTTTACATCCCTTTGTGCACTCAGAAACCATCAGAGAGGAGACTCAGAATGAACACTTTTGGCTTTTTAAATAATAAAGTAGCAAAGAAAAGACAATATTTCAATTCTCCTTAAAAGGCCAGGACCTGCCTCCTCTCTAAGCAACTTTGCTGGTGCCAAGTTTCTGACATTGCATGTAGAGTAACGGTACTTGTTTTGCCTTGAACTCTGTGTAGCCTCCCTGCCTTCATTTCTCCCACAATCTTTCCCCATCTCTCACACTCTTTGACCATACACAGAGCAAATCAGTCAATAATATCTGACTTGTAGGCTTGCCAGTTTATTAAAAATAGGAGTCATCCCAGCACCAAAGCCCAGGACAACATGCAAACATCAATTTTTTTTGGAGGGTCTTTCATCATGTATGGTTTACCTGAGCTTCCTCCTGTAAGGCAGACTCAGTGGGACCAGCAGCAGAAACTCATATCACACACCCCAGGAACTGAATCAGTTGCCTCTTGTTCAGGGTCTGTGGTGATCCATATTTTCAAGTAGTTGGTGGGAGAGCAGAGCAATGACAAGTAAGAAAGGGGTCCAAGTGTAAAGATTGGGGTGGCAGAGCCATGCTATCAACTATGTCTGCTTTCCCAACACTCTTGCAGATAGTATCATGTAGCTGTCATTTCTCCTGCTCCTATTTCCCATTAATACATTTTACCAGCCACAATGCACCTGATGTCATGAATGCTGGTAGCTGGCCTCTGCTTCACTGTACTTCACTGTCTGCTGATTTCAGCACAGCCCAGTGAGCGCCAGACCTTACAATTGGCCTTATTGAACCTTATGGGGATCCCTCGGGCCCATGTCTTGAGCTTATCCAGGTCCCTCTGGATTGCATCCCATCCGTCAGGTGTGACAGCCTCACCGCTCAGCTTGGTGTTGTTGTCTGCAGACTTGTTGTAGGTGCACTCAATCCCGCTGTCAATGTCATTGATGAAGACATTGAAGAGCACTGAATCCAGTATGGACACTTGAGGGACACCCTTTGGGACTCAGTAGTTTACCACTACAATCTAGATGCAACCATCCAACCAATTCCTCATCCACCAAACAATCCTCTCATCCAATCCATCTGTCCCCAGTTTAGAGAGAGAGGATGTTGTGGGGGGCTATGTCAAAGTCCTTGCAGAAGTCCAGATAGATGATGTCCATAGAACTTCCCTTGTCCACTGATGTAGTCTCTCTGTCCATTTAAATATATAATTGCATGGCAAATAGGGTTCTCAAGAACTCAGCTCAGTTTTACTGAGTATAGTAGAAATTGTCTTTCCATCTCTCATTATCTAAATACCTTAAAAACTCATTAACTAATTGAGTTGCCACTATGTGTGTCAGGGATGAATTAAATTCTTTGCCCTGAGATAAGTTTTCATCCTGTTGTTTATGTGACTGAAAATGTTCAACTCAACATGACATCAGCTCTTGTTCCTCAGCTGAGATTTATGACAGTGTTTCCAGCAGCATGTTTCTTCTGCTATTAAAGAAGAGACAGAGAAGATGAGCACATCAAAGATGTGCCCTCATCTAGCACAAGGCAACAAACTTTGCATGAAGCAACACATCACTTTTGTCTTCCATTTGCTGCAGACATGTTCTGTAATGTGGCAGCAGCTGTCACAGAAGCAGTGAAGGTTCCTGACCCGTAACCTCCAGTCAGTGCTGGCAAATGCAGCAGAGCTGCTGTGGGACAGTGGACATGCAGTCTCCTCAGGCAAAAAAAATTATGCTCTAGAAAATCTACTTACAGGGTTTGGCTGCATAGACAAGGGACTTGCACATAGCTGACACACTGGCAGGTTGCCTTCTTCTCACTTGAGCGAAGGAGCTTCACTTACTTTGACAATGGTATCTGCTTTGCTAATGTATCTCCTTCATGTTTTTCCCTGTGCTGCTCCACAATAGCTTGCCTTCATCTTAACCCCTGCACTAGATAGCTGCGAGTTAAATGACTTCATGCACAGGTTTTTTCAGCTGTACATGAAATGTAAACCCCCAGTTCCAGATAGGAGATGAGATCACTGCAGTAGAGAACTGATTTGTCACAAAATGTGACTGTAGATAAAGAGAAAGTATTTAGATTTGGTGTTACAGGAGTCAGAAAATAAGGATGAAGTGAGACAGCTCAGTGCAAACTCAACTCTAGCAGTGGAGTTCCTAATTGGGTGAAGTCAAAGCACATAAGACAGGCAACCTTATGGCTTGAAGATCATGAAGACCAAGATATGATGAAGGAGAGGCAGTAAGGAGGTGTCTGAAGGCAGGAAATAGAGAGGAAATCTAGAGACAGACTTCACATCTTGCTGAAATATGATCTGTGTAATTGCTTAAGTTGGAAGAGTGCTGATCATCATGACTTGGTGGGGTTAACACATGATTACAATTTGTTTCTCTCTATCTTTAGGAAAGCAGAATACCTCCTCAGCAAAGAGCTGAGGCATTCATAGGTATGAAAGAAGAATGCCATCTTTTCAAACTACACTACTGCTTCCACTAGATAGGTTTCCTGTTCAGCTCCCGAAATCGCTTCCTATTCAAGGAATAATTTAGGGTACTCTTAATCAACACCTTGCACAGGGCAGAACTCTGGAATTCCCCATTGACTGCAGGGGCTAACAAAGGTATCCAAATGTATCCATTTTGCACTTCTTTTAGTTGTTTTACTTATTATCAATGTTCTTTAAATCAAAGTCATCTGTTATTTCCACACACGTCAAAAAAAGAAATAATATTTAAATGCCTTGCCATCAAGCATCTTTCAATTTACTCTGTTTTGAAAATTATAAAAAAGCAGCACATCAAATTTCAATATTAGGCATGTTATGACAATTTTTCTTTCTTCTATGCTCCACATGACAGCTCTTTAGACAAGCATCAATCAGTTGATGTTTTCCAACTTCAAAGGCAGTGTTTGGCCTATGACATCACAGACCTGCTCATCAATCAAGATACATTCAAGAGGCAAGGTAGTATTTAGATGCTGTGACTGCCCTGTTAAGTATAGTTCTATAATAAATAATGCAAGTAAATAGCATTGTGCTTGGAGCTTCCAAAAAGCCAAAACTATAAATTACTAGTAACCTTTGGCAAAGCTTAATTTATGCATTCCCATTCATGCAACAGTCATGTCTGACTGGATTTGTTTACAAGTGATCTCAGATTAATTTATTCTTTAATTCCACTGATGCATGCACTAATAATCTCTGTTTTAGCTAGTGAATGTAGAAGGTGAATCAGCTCCATATTATTCTCAACCTTCCTTCCCACCCTTGGGTTAATTATGTACTAGAGGGATATGAAGGTAGGAATTGAGACTGAATAGAAGCATTTCATTCCCACCTTCAGGTAGGTATAGACTGATGTATTTCTTGAAATGCAAATTTATACTACTGTTTCCTCATGAAGTGTCTGCAAAAAAACAACCCAAAAAACCCCAACCAACCAAAAAACCAAACCAAACCAGCCTTAGGCAAGGAGAAGAACTAATCCCCCATGCTACTTACCCCCATGTTGTATTTTCTATGTTAAATCAATTGTTAGGACATCTTAAAAAGGAAAAATGAATGAAAGTTTAAGACCTCTGCCAAGACAAGCAGTTGGAAATCTTGGTCTCTATCTCTACATTATCCTCAGGATAAGGGAGATCCAGATTACAGTGAAAACAATACATACGTCTAAGAACCTTCCATGTAGGTCACAGAGGACTTTTCCTGTGTACCTCTACCAATTAGCACATTTTATTCCATTTTAATATTTTAGTTAATAGAAAAAGATACATTCTTTTACCCTAAGTCTTTTCTGAATAAAACATAGGAATGTGGTTAAGGTAAGGAAGCATCATTCCTGGCAAGAGGTGGACATCGTTAGCAAGAGTGGGATTGCTCTGGGTGTGTTGAGCTACCATTTTTTGGGTTTGCTGGATGCTCTTAAACAGCTCTGCATGGGCCAAGCTGTAGGTTGTTGGTCCTCTGCCAAACCTGGGGAGAGTTTTCCCTTGTCATTTCTCATCTGTAGGTCTTAGCTGGAGAGTAGGGAGAAGAGATGAATCTCTGGGATCATTATGAACATGCCGTGCTGTGCCATATAGGGAAAGCCTATAGAAAATTTCTAAGAGTTGTAAGATTTTGTCCTCTCTGGTAATAGAATTACATTTAATCACCTTTGCAAGCCATTCAGGGAGTAATAATGTATAACTTATACATTTAAAAAACCCATGAAAAAAAGACCTAAAATAGAAATTGTATCTACAATGCCCCTTTTTTACTGTCAAAGTTTAAGAAGGATTTGATCAATTCCTTGTTGGAGAGATAAAATCTCATTCTTCTAGTCCAGTAGAAAGACAAGATATTGAACTTTATGTTGTCACTGATGCAGAACTTTTTCCTATGTCCACTGTCTCCAGGGCATTGTAAGAGGGGATTTGTCTTGGTGTTTGAGGCTACTCAGTTTTATATGGTGAACAGCAAAATTCTAAGGGACTGTTTTTGTATACATGGGAAGTACCTCAAGCTACATGCCCGTCACTGACTCTTACCCACTGAATTGCATTTCTGAACTGGTTTATGATTTGTAATTCTTTTGTCTGGACTAGTCTTGGCCATGGAATGGAACTGAGGAGGATACAGCACATCTCCCTTGCATCTCATATGAGCATCATGCCAGGTGTATTTTATAGGCGAGACAGAGCAGATAGTATGCCTGGAGAAGTCAAATGGTGGGTTGGTAGAACAGACTGTCCAAAATTTCTTGTATTATTAGTACAGAGAAATGTTTTCGGTGATATTTCCTGGTGAAGGAAAACTTAGACTGATCCCTGTGCTAATGTGTTACTCAGAGCTTAGATTCTAACAATTTTGGTACCATTACTTCTCCACATTCTCTTTTCAAAAATACTTTTAAAAGGTGAGCCTCATCTGACCAAATGGAGATGCCTACACATATTATCTCATCATCTCATCTACTTTAGTAATCAATGAGAGAGTAATGGGCATTCCAAATTAAATACTGAAAATATCAGCAAATTCCAAAATAGATACTGAAAATATGCCAGATGTGTCACCACTTAGAAGTGAATGTTTCTCCTTGTAGAGTAGAAGGATAGCCAGTGTAGAGTGTTTCAGATAAGATATTTAACCTATGGACATTTCAGGCTAGATTAAGACTCTAGGACTTGTCCTGGAAATGTTCAGCAAGTCCTTTGAAAGTGAGATTTACTGCTAGGTTTCTTTTCATGCTTTTATTATGTGCTCTGAAATTAGGGTCGTGAACTTTTCATAAAGGGAGGTAAAAGAACTGAAAACACTTTGAGCACAAAAGTTGCATAATACTACTATATTAATGGCTGTAATAGCTCATAATTAACCTCTCCACCATGTAGTTCCTATATCTACTGTATTCCTAATATTTGTTCTGTTCATTCTAGTGTTTGCAACAGAGGTTAAATAGTGTCTATAGACATATTTTCTTCAGCTTCTTCTCTGTGATTCAGTACTATTCACAAAACAACATGAGACATTGCAGATGACATTCTCCTCATAATTTGCTTGATGCTGGTATACACTAAGAATTAGAAAGAATGCAATTGAAAGAATTGTGCCAATACAAACCGGCATGTTCAAGATCAGAATTTGGCTCTTTCTATTTCTTCTGAACTGATAGGCTCCTAATTAGGCAAGTTCTTTTGCATTAATACTGGTGGGAATAGTACTGAAGATTGGTTAAATTACTGATTAACTTTCTTACCTGCACCTTCATTCTTGGATCTTCTAAATATAAAGGTAATGTACTTTCCTACAAATACTGTAATAACCCTTTCATATTAACAAAATATTCTTACTCAGAAATGCCAGCAGATAATAAGGTCCATGAGTGAGCTGTGTATTTGAAAACCTAAAAAACAGCTTGACAACACAACAGAGCAGACATGGGACTTTGAATAAAATCCAAATTGTCCTTCCAAGATAGTGTTTTGTTTATTATCTGGAGGAGCGAGTTCTTGGAGATCTCTTGCAGACATCTAAACTGAAAAACAGAAGAATGATTCAGACATCAGAAGTTGTGCAATACAACATCAAGTACTGATACACTAATTGCTGTGCTGCTCTTGGGTTAATTGAAAAAAAACTTGTCACTGTTTATTTCCCTAAGACTAATATCTAGTTTACAGGCAAGCTGTATTAGTGGCAGTTTAAAAATTAATTGACCATATCACAGTGTTGAGGAAAAGCTGCATTCAGAAGAGCTGCATGAAATCTCTCACTGTATTTCTCTGCAAAACCAACAAGGACAAGTCACCAAAGAACTCCTAAGTCCTTTCCACATGTCAGTTGCATCCATAATAAAAATATATAGGAACACAACACCATATAATGCTGTGATGTGTTGTTCATACAAATTTTTACAGTTCAAAAAACTATGGCATTTATGATCATAAAAATACTAATCAGACCAGGAGCCAAAATATTGGATGATCTGAAGATCCATAGAAAACTAGTCCCTCCCATTTGCAATATTTAGCAGCCAGACCTAACCTGGTCATGCCTTTGTAGAGGAAGAACTTCTGACTGGCTGGGGCAAGTATTGCTTCTTCCATCACCACCTTTCTTACGCATCTGCTTCGTTCATGTCTTGAAGGACCTCTTGAGTCCTCTGAGCTGAAGGCTGAGTTAGTGAAGCCCAGTGCTTCTGCACCTGCTGAGCCCTCTTGCAATTCAGTGCAGCATCAGACTGCAAGGCCTCTAGGGGCAGCATCATGCAAACCAGTAAATTCCATATTTCAGCAATGATATGACTGTAAGTGCTAACCTAGCATTGCCCTTGGTCTCTAGTGCCTATGCATTGTGCTGTTTCATAGATGAATGTGGATTCTTCTGGAATTCAGAGAACAATGAAAATGGGAAAACATGCAGGATCATAACAAACAAAGCTGGAAGGACCACAACAGGAGCCATCTATGAAGGTTCTTTTTCTTGGTCATGCTGCTTTCTAAAATGTGCACTGAATAGAAGACGCCCCATTAATTCTGGATGTACAGCATCAAATGTACCAATTTCTAGGACATTTTCAAAGGCACTTAATGATATGAGTCCCTCCACAAGTAAAAGTCAAATGTTTGAATTTGTGTGTATTTTATGCCTCAGAAAGTTTTTTGTGCTGATTTTTCATGATTAAGATAGACTTCTGTCCTAGTTACAGCAGCCAGGACCACCTTATTACTGTGTGAGTGTGACCAAAGCTGTGTATTCTACACTCTGTGTCATTTCTGTTAAAATTTATGCATCTCTATTTGTTCTGTCTCCTGTTGTGTTAGACAAACTCAAGGAGGAGAATGAGAGTCATCTCCTAACAACAGTTTCCAGTTCTCTGGAGAGGCCTGTGGTTGAAAATTACCCTGCTTTTACATATCTTGACACTGAAGTATTTGTACTTAAAGGAAAGAATAATAGCTGCAAGGTCTGTCTTCCTGTCCTCAGCACAAGAAAGGATTCCTTCAGCAGTGTTTTCTTTCCCCTTGTCTGATCAATGAACTCCCCTATCTATTATCTGTGGCCTTTACCCATTAATCTCCTATCTAGTAAATCAGTTTGATTTTGACATTCTTTGTCTTTTGAACAAATCCTCTAGGGTGGAATTAGAGAATTTCTTTCTAATTCTGGAAATGAGTCAAATAGAAAAGTTCCTCTAAGTCGTATGACAATTTTGGGACTGTCTTCAAGGACTTCTTTATTCATTTGGACATCAGGGATTTTGTCCATGTCAGTGGTGTACTGCATAACTCCATTTGATGCATAGGGCTGTCTGTTGCCCTCATGCCTCCTATGCTGGGCTGAAACTTCAAGGAATTGAAGTTTGATGATCTCTCTGCCAAGACTAAAATTTGAGTAACTCTGGACTCAGCAGCATATCTCTCTGTGGATTAAAATTTAATTTCAGTAGGATCCAGCTATTTGATGGGATGGTAGTGTTATGTATAGGGGTGGCACACACAGTACAGCTTATGATAGTATTCCTGCAAAGCACGGAAAGAGCCTTTGAACTCTCAGGTTCTATTGCTACTACAGATTTGTGAGCTGACATGGAAGCTGGAAGAGCTCCTTCCCTTGCCTCTGCATCATGCTGGCAATTATTGGTGGGGCCACAGAATTTCAGTGGTGGATGTTCAACTCACTGACTAGGTTTCCCGCAGAGCCTGTATTTGGTGCATTGACACAGATGAAGGGGTGTCTTGGAGACATGACTGAGCAGTCAGACTATGCTTAGACCTCCACTGGCAAGGAGGATAAAAATGACCTGGGATTGTCTCACAAAGGCATTGGGAGGAAAAACAAATATCTCATTCTGCATAGCATGCAAGGTTTTAAAATCTCACCAGGATGCAGCTTGAATGGATGCAACTCCCAAAATAGGAAATACCAACCTGCCTAGTGCAGGCTGCACTTTGGAAAAATCAATTGGCTCCAGAAATTCACTGAGTCAGAAGAAACAGTGACCTTGTGAGCAAGGCACAGAAGTCAAACACATCAAATCATGGTCTCTTTACATACTAGCAGACAAGTTGTACCCTCAGCTTCCATCCAGGAAGGGGTGACCATTATGGTTCCCACGTTTTTTGATCTGAGTTTTGTGCTGGGGCACCTCTGTAGATCATGGCATGATTAAGACTTAAAGGAGCTCACCAGGCAAGTGGTAGATGGCTAAAAAAATCCACAAATAGGTGCAGTCACTCCTCACTGAAATTTGTATTTAGATAAATGGCTTTCTGGTTTTAAGTGAGTGGCATGAGTCTCCTGTTCTGATGGTATCTCAGCTGTGGTTGCTGGAGAGCAGCAGCATGCCCTCCCTGTCAGAGGGAAGTAGAAATGGCCCTGCTATTGATGTCTTCCACAAATGTTTCCTACATGGGACGTGATCAGAAAACCCAGCACGGTTTTTGATAACACTTGTAACCAGTGTCACCTGCCCAGGTGTGAAGCTTCCCTGTCCTAAGTGCTGCTGTATGGCTGGATCCCACACACTGTAGTGATGTAGTGAACTAGAACATGTGAAGCCACATGCCTTTGTTATTTTTGGTTTCCTGTGATCTTGTCCTTGACTGCTCCAACCTTGCCCAAGGCAAGATGGCCTCGGCAAGGTGTTTTGGAACACTCTCTGGGGGAGTTCTTGTCTCCTGACTGTTTTCCTTATTTCTCAGCTCTGTGTGCCCGTTTGCAACTGTAGAAACAATGATGTCTCTACAAATTAATTCTCTCTTATATTTATTCTTCTAGAATAATATATTTATAGTTACCTGAGCTGCTGCTGCCATTGCAGGCTAGCGTGAAGTCAATCACTCACTGCCACCTTTCATCATGCTGTTTTATCAGTGAATTGCTTCAAATGCACTTATCTTGCAAATTGCACAGCAAGAATTCACTCTTCCTTAAGGGTCATGTTAAAAATAGTTTCCAAGGAAGCTTTTTCTAGTCCAAATTGCTTCTATTCTTTTTCAAATAAAGGAATATTGCTATAGTAGATGAGCATGCATGAAAGTCCTGAATTTAGATGTGCTTGTATTTCAGTCTGTTTCAAGTCTGGATCCAAACTAGTTGGCTAGAGCTTCTTTTCAACTTTCCTTCACTCCCTTTAAGATTCATATATATTTCTGAGGCTTATTTATTGGCAGTGAGCAGTAGAAAAATGTACTTTCATGCAAAGGAGGGAAACTTTTAGTGAGTAATTCATATTAAGAATAATCCAATTATAAAAACTTTTTCAAAAAACAGTAAATTCTGAGCTACCTTTTTTGCACGACCAGTGACTAACTTTGAAGAAATAGAGGAATTTATGTAAATCATAATTCTGTTGTGTTCTGCAACTGATGCTGAATGACAGATGCCATTTATCTAAGCACAAAATGGATTAATCTTCTTCTTACTTTTTGCCCACCCTATTTCAGAAAGACCCAGTTTGGTGTTTCTGGCCAAGGTGGTTGACCTCCAAACAGTCATATGCTCTCTATTCCTGAAATCCCTATGGCACAGGGTTGCTAGGACGGGGCTGTTCTACCTGTAGCAGCTGCAGGGTCTTTTGAAGCAGTGCACTTCAGAGAGGAACTGTTCTTTGGGTCCCTTTGAGGCCTGTAATATGAAATTTCAGTGATTAAAAGAAATAAGGAATTTCTGTGTTTTGTCATTTGATCACAGCTATGCTTGCTTCCTGCCAACTTGTCAAGGCTTAGTGACAGCAGAAGGATCCTGCCAGTATTGCTGCCAGTTTCTCTAATAGCAGTTCTAGATAAATCCTTCCTTCTGTTTTCTCCCAAATGGACCTGAAGCAGAGCCCTGGAACTGAACATCTCCAAAGGCAGTAAGAGAGGAGTGTTAGTGCAAATCAGAATTCATTTGGGGTTGTAAAAAGTTTCAGGGACTTTGGGATGTCCAAAACCTTGAGCCAAGTCTGGATCTGCACAGTGTGCCTGGACTATCACAAGGCACTGGGTGACTGACTTGCAAAGATTTTGCTCATCTGATAAGCTGCAGTAAATATGTATTCTCACATCATTGTGAATGTGAAATGAAATTGATTAGCACAAACCTGCTTTTATGTAAGAAAACACTTTTAGATGTTATAGAAACAAGCACTTTTAACTTCATTTTTTTTAAGTGACTGAAAGCCACCCATCAGCCTATGACTGACTCACGAAGAGCAGTTCGTAAGGCATCAGTGTCTTGATTGCTTCTGCTTTGATGGTTGTTGCTGCTGCTTTGCACTTTGATATACCAATAGTCGGTATTTGCAATGGCAAATTCTTTTAGCTTCATCATCATCATCATTATTGTTATTATTACTTCTACTTTTAATTGCAGTTTGGTTGTTCCCTGAAGAGGCCCCATCCAGGGAGTTAGAAAGGTGTTACCTGGCAGCCAAAACCTAAGGAACGGTACTGCTCCCATCATGGAAGTAGTGTCACAGGTCACAGCTCAGAAACACAGCCTTGACAAGGCTGATGAAGGTTTTCTGTCCATAGGAATGTCCACATGGTGGGTGGTGCTGCCACTACTTGGGAAGCAACCGAGATTTGTAGGGGCAGAGGTGTGAGATCTTTGGTCCTGGAGTAGGAGGAATGTGGGCAGATTTGCTCTTGTTGAGCTTCCAGATAGCAGAGCGGAGCTGTGCAACAGTTGTTTTTCCACACATCTCATTGCAATTGAGGAAATCATCTTGAATGAGAGGGTCTTTTCTATGCCTGTGTGGGTATTGTGCATACAGCTGCTTTTATATAGAAAAGGATTGTACACAAAGAGGCTAAGCAGCACAGAAAAATGTCTACTGAAAGCCATATATCAAAAGGCACCACAGCTAACTACTCATCATTGTCTTCTAGATCCAAGCTTGATGGTGTATTTTGATGGTACTAGGCTTGTACATTGTAATTACTTTCATCTGGAAGAAAAAAACTTAAGTGTATCAGAAAACATGAAAATAATTGCTCAAAAACATAATTTCTGCTTAATTTTTTTTCATCCTGAGAGACACTTGTACCCTAATGGGCTAAGATTTTTTTCTTCTATTTTTACTTTATTATTTAACTTCTAGTTCCATTTAAATTATTTCTATTTTGTCTTCTAACCTATTTTTAGTTTTGTAATTTAATGTAAGTGTGAATATTGTGGCTGATAGCATATGAAAATCCTGATGGGCTGTTTCTCTTGGGATTTTTAGCTTTAAGTTATTTTGCTTTGTGCCAATAGCAGCCTGTTCCTCATATGTGCTCCACAAATGTCATCAGCCATTCCCTTGTTCCAGTTTATGACACTCTGGAGATAAATTTACCTGCTGAAATCTGAGTCATCATTTTAACTACATCGTGTTATGTGCACACTGTCTTCTGCCTCACCCAACCATACCAGTCTTCTCAGCTCTTCCAACATACCATTAAATATTTTCATTGCTTGTCTTCAATTGCTCTACTTTCTACTGCATTCTCTGTAACAGCAGAACTGGACAAGAACAGAGTGTTTCAGGCAAGGGTGGGCGTCAGGTTATATAAAGGAAGTTATAATTTTCTTTTTTTTTCCTCAACTGAATATTTGTTTGCTTTTTCTTTTTTTTTTTTTTTTTTGACTGCCTCAAGGCACTAGGCAAAGCAACTGCAGTGATGATGTACGTTCAAGTGAAACTGGAAACATGGCTAAGTATTGACCCCCGCAGTGTTCATTTGCTTGTGGAGCCCCCAGCCTTTGTTAGCACTGCACTTTGCCTGTTCTCAGCACTCCCTGTCTGTCCATTCAACAGGATGCGAAAGACTTGGGGATGTTGGTGGATGAGAAGCTCAACTCGACCCAGCTATGTGTGCTCACAGCCCAGAAAGTCAACCATGTCCTGGGGTGCATCAAAGGCACTGTTGAGGGAGGTGTCTCTGCCCCTCTACTCTGCTCTGATAAGATCCCATCTGCAGCACTTCATCCAGATCTGGGGCCCTCAGCACAAGAAAGATGTGGACCTGTTGGAATGAGTTCGGAGGGGGGGCTATAGAGATGACCAAGGGGCTGGAGCACCTCTGCTATGCAGACAGGCTGAGAGAGTTGTGGCTGTTCAGCCTGGATATGAAGGGAGATAATGTGCTGGTACCCCCAAAATGCCAGGCAGTGGAAGGATTGCAGGAAAATTTACTTCCAAAGTTGAGAACACTAGACTTAAAGAACATTAACCATAATGGTGTTTCAAACTTTGGGTCTGGAGAAAGACACACCCCCTGTTCTTCTCAGGGCTTTTATCATTCCCTCCCCCAATGTGGAGGCCTTCAAACCTGTCTGCAAGGACTTTTCTTTTCCTCATACCAGGGAGAGATTCTCTGGAATGCAGGAGGAGAAAATGTCTAAAACTGTCTCTGGGAAAGATGCCTCTTCCAGGCAGGAAAGTATTCCTAAGGGAAATAGGCCCTGATCTCCTCAAAATAAATCTTTGGGAAAGGTCTTCTCCTCCTACACTGGAGAAGAGGAAGCTCCAGGAAGACCTTATAGCACCTTCCAGTATCTAAATGGGCTACAGGAGAGATGGAGAGGGACTTTTCACAAGGGTGTATAATAATAGGACAAGGGGTAATGGCTTTAAACTGAAAGAATTTAAAGACATTAAATTGGGTATTAGGAAGAAATTCTTCACTGTGAAGGTGGTGAGCCAGTGGAACAGGTTGCCCAGAGATGCTGTGGTTGCCCATCCCTGGAAGTGTTGAAGGCCAGGTTTGATGGGGCCCTGAGCAGCCTGGTCTAGTGGAATGTGTTCTGGTCCCTGATAGAGGGGCTGTAAGTAGATGAACTTTAAGGTCCTTTCTAACCCAAACCATTCTGTGATTCTCATCCTGCTGGTTCTTGTCCCTGAGGCTGCCCCCAACATCTGGTGGGAGTCTTGTGGTCTCTCCTTTCTGCTGTATGAGCAGTTTGCTGGCAGCCACCACCCTCCGCTGGGTGGAAGAGCCTCATTTCATCTCATCACTGAGTCACACCTACAAACCATACGGTCTTTTCTTGCAAAAGACTGAACATGACCCATAATCGCCTGACAGCACCTCCCAGGTTCTCACCTCATGGCTATAGCCATGAAATTCATCTGCAGTTTCATGCAATTATTCCATTAGAGCCTCCTTTTTTTCTTGTAATGAGTCTATAATATCAAGTTGTATTATCCTTTTACAGAGGAGAAGAAGATTCAGCCTGTTTCAAATGCAAACAATTTATAGCAGTGGGCAGCTGCTCACAGCATCTAATTTACAATTTGTTAACACGGGTAGAGTTTTACTGGGTGGTTATCTCACCTTCCACAGCTACTGCCTTTCTGACAATAATTATAGAAAAAACCCGCTTGGTTAGAACTGTACAATTTCCTTGCCAGAACAGAGAGGCTTTGTATTTGAGGTTAATAAAATGTAACATTTCATCCCAGAGATCACAGCTTGTGTCTCATGTTGTAACACTCTTTGCTTAGAAACATTTTCCTCTGGGGTGGAAAATGGCTAGGTGAAAGCATTAACACAGAAACACTACTTTAGAGCTGTCCGTGTCTATATTCACTTTCATGCAGAGCCAAAAAGGGGACTCCTAGACTTAGCAAACTGCAAAGCTTGAAGAATTTACAATAAGCTAATACAAGTGGACAAAAAATGCCCCAAAAATGTATCTATTCTTCAAAAAGTGCCAAAAGAAAGTTTTTTTGATTCTTAAAAAAGTTGTTTCTAGTACAGAGTGATTCTGATTTCAGTGCAGGGGGAGATGCTTTGTGGCATCTCCTCTGCTGTGAGCTTTAAAACATTAACCGAAGGAGTCAGTTTGCTGTCTGAGTCCTTACCCAAAAGACAAGGTGCTCCTTGACTGCAGTTAGATGAACACAGAAAATATGGTCACATATAGATTTTACTGCCCTATTTGGAGAGTGAGACTGATAACAGTAAAATGAGGCTTTTCTTCCAGTTAAGAAGGAAAACAAGGGTGAATGTGGGCAATGGAGGCAAGGGCAAGTAGGTAAGACATGAAGACTGGAGATGGATATGGAAGAGACAGCTACCCCTTTTTTGAGACTATTTATTGCTTTTAAAATATGAAAGGCAGCTTCATTTAGAAAACAGAAATATAATGGAAGGAACCAAGATGTAGGAAGAAAATAAGAATGTCTAAAAATGTAGCATTTGGTGAAGACGTTCCATGAGAGAGCAGCCAAGATGTCAGCAGTAGCAACAGGAAATCCATTTGAAGCACTGAAATTCAGTACATTATCATTTCAGTTTCATCAACTCACAGTTTAGCAGCTAATGTTCTCCCTGGTAACCACATACAAGAACAACGTCATACTTTGAGAAAAATAACCTGAATGAACACACACATGGCAAATAGGGCAGTTCTTTATGATCTTGCTCAACAAAATCATCTCTTTTTGGTAAGACCCCATTACCTGGCCAGAGGGCTTTGGAGAAGACCCATGCACCACTTCTGTGGTGCTCAGGTACAAGGTGAAAGGAGGAGAAACTGAGGCACTCAGAGAAGTCTGGAATCAGCTCTGGGTTCAGGGGCTTAAATGCATTGTCTGCTTGGCACCAGGGTCCTGACTGTCTATTACCAGCAATGCAGATGTGGGATGTTGTTCATCTACTTAAAAATGAGCACCCAGTGCCACCAGAGTTCCTTGGACTCTGCTCTCTGGTCTTGCTCTGCCACTGCAGAGAGGCATGTGCCTCTGGTCTTTCACCATTTATATCAGCCCCATAAGGATGCTCCAGGTAACTCAGCACATGTGAAACTGAGAATCACTGCTTATGTACTGGCAACAGAATCAAGCCATGATTGCCAGACTCTGGAGCTAGTTCTGCCCTGGAAGGACTATTGCAAGGACACAGAGCAGAACTAGATGGAAAAGGCAGGCTACAGCCTGCTGCCAAACTCATGTCAGGCAGATGAAAGTCAGATGATGGGAAGAGGGCTAGGAATGGCCTCCACGAGAGGTGAAATATGAGATTTCAGCAGCTGGATTTTTAACAGCTGTTTTGGGAACCTGCTGGGATTTTTGATGGCCAGTGTGATGAATGTGCTCAGTTAATAAGCAGTCTCCAACACAGGTTGACTCATGCTGTCCTGGATCTGCTGTCAGTAGCTCTGTCTCCCAGGTTAAGTGTTGTTTCGTGATGAAAAAGGCTGGATTTGGAGGACAAGTAATTACTTAAGTCCCATTTGTGTTCCCTTGTGATCTTTTATGAGTCAGGCTCATTGTATCCCAGTGTTTACATTTCATATAAAGTCAAATTAAAAGTAGAAAATAATTTCATTTTTCTGCTTTTACTGAGAGATTATTTCTGTAAATCCCAGCTTTACAAATCTCACCTATTTAGGCAGCTGGGTTTCTGCATGCCCCTTAAAAGCCATGTCGCTCAAAGTGTCTCTCTTCCAAAGCTTTGGTGTAATACCCTTAGTACCTCATGGAAGGTTCCTAATGTGGGGTTGGAAGGAAAAAGTGGCCATGGACTCTATGGAGTCACTGATGGAGAAGAGCTTTTCACTGTTGTTGTATCAACCCCCAGCTCCTCTCTGTCTTATCATGAAGTGTCACATATGACTGAAGGCACTTCAGCATTTCTCACGTAAACCAAAAAATCTTTGAATTGGGCACTGTCTTTACACTTCAGATCACAATGTAACCCGGTGTAATCATACCACTAGAGACCCAAGGTCAGATCTTGGCCAACTTCCTATTTGAAGATAGCAATACTATCTCTTCTCATAAAGCTACAGAAGCTGGCTAAGGGCACCCCTGCAGGTAACCCCCTTTGTCATGCCTGTTATCTCCAGGTACAGTCAGAAGGCTAGATGAATGCTGACTATGTTGAAAAGTGCAGTATGACCTGTCAGATAGATCCAGCAACATGACTCTCACATTGGGCACAAAAATATATGTGAACGATTGACAGATCAACCTTGTTTCTGCACAGGGGTTTTGGTGCTTGTGGGGTTTAAAGTGATGGGGGCCCTGTGGTGCTCAGGTGTGATAATCCTCAGGTTAACACAGATCTACAGGAGACATTTGAGTACCCAGGAAAGAACTGGTTGTGACATGAGCTGTTGTGATCTTTTATGGCTCAGAGCAGTAGAAGGTCACAGATACTGTAATACAGAGTTCAGGACTCCAACCTTTTTTGACATAAATGCTGATGTGGCACTAAGGCCCAAGGCAGGAATGCTTTCTTGCCTGTATTTGGCTCATGCCAATCATTTTTTTCACATTCTATTTTGCCAGAAGCTCATTTGAATGTGTCACATTAAATACTTCCTGATCAGACCGACCAGGTTTTTTCTTTCTTATGTGCTTGTATTTTGGCAGTGAGGTAAGGCTATAGTTTTTGCTTTGCCATTGGTCCATGTGCCCACATCTTCACTGTCCTAAATTGTGCCCAAGAACTGAGCCCTATAAGGGCATTTGGGATAATCCCCAAGCCAGTAAGTAAGAGCTCAGACTGTGGGTTGGGTGACATGGAGAGCATGAGCCACCTCAGAGAAGGAGGAAAATGGCTGCTACAGGCAAAGCTAGATACCATAGTTGTGCATTCCATGGATTTTCCCATGGAAAAGTCACCTTTGTTCCCTACAGTGTGAAACTGGTGGGGTGGCACATTCATCTCTCTCCAGCCCATGTAGGAATTTCTGTTTGGAAGATACTTGTATTGATAAACACCATTACTGAAGCTTGCGGCTGGATAAGCACCATTGGTGGAGCTTGTGGCCAGTTTAGGGTGTCCCTGAGCACAGGGTCAGTGCAGCACATGCTCATGAAACCATCAGCCTTGTGAAGCTCTCTGAAAGACCAGCAACTCAGACTCACTTGCCCTCCACTACTGTTTCTCAGCAGAACCTTGGGTTACTTGCAAGAGAAGTGACTAGCAAAGTCAGGTCTTGTTCTCTTTCACCTCTGCCCTAGAATGAGCAGGGTAATAGGGCTGTGTTCAGACTTGCAGGTTGGAGCAGGAGGAGCCTGGGTGCCAGAGAAGTGGCCTATGACTTAGCACAAGAGATACAGATAAGTGAGTGATTTGCTCCTGCAGGATCTCAGTATCAGGAGACCCTCCTGATGGGGTCTCCCTTGGTGGCACAGCTGGAGCACATGCAGTAAGTGGGCACAGTTGAACATAAGAGCCAAGTGGTGCAAATTTCAGGGGAATTTGGGCTTGAAGTCATTGCCATAGGAGTGGCATTGGCACAACTTCAGATGCAGACTCCATATCTCTCCAGATACTGCATGCACCTGAGTGATGGATTATAGAAATAATCTTTCTTCATGCTGATTTGGGTTTTGCTTTTTAGCCATTGGGGAAAAAAAAAAAAAAATCCCTCTGTTAGATTGCAGAAGTGAGTGTCAGTGTGTATGAAGATGGATATGATCCACTGTGAGAAAGAACTAGTGTGGAAGAGTTTTGCCTTCTATTTTAAGTGGACAGAGTGGTTGAATCGTTCCAGGGCTGGTCATCATTGGGGTGGGACTACCAAGAAAAACACTGGATTAGCTGGGTGAGAGTCTGGCTCAGAGTAGTAAGTCCTGCACAGGACCAGGATGAAGTCAGTAATTTTCTTTAAAATGTGGTTTAAAACTGTTGTCCCACCTGCCAGCAGTTATTGACTGATCTTTGGTCTTTTTAATGAAATGACGGATGTTGGGAGCTCACTGCTGTGCAGTTGTTCCTGTCAACATTCTTGAATTTCCTCTTTCTGGTGGAAAAATTGCTATCCTCTTCTGGATGCTACAGGAGGGGGTTGGCTCCACCGCCCAAAACCCTACGCAAGCTCTGAGCTCCAGTAAAAGAGTGGGCAGTGGGGGCAATAGAAGGAAAGGCTTATTTTTGTGGAGTGCCACTCTAAGTGGTGTATTTCAGACAGATAAGGTCTGTTGCTCTGCCAAATGCAAACTTAAATGTACAACCCCCACCTCACAAAATGGTATTTGTATTTTTTATCTTTAAAATTACCACAGTCTCCATCTGGTAGCCTCCTGTAGGACTGAGCTGTATTTGTGAGGATATCATGATCAGGATGCAGAGTACAGCCTCTTCTTGCACCTCCCGTTTTGGGTTTTGTTTTCTGTTTGCACAGTGGGAATAAATGAATTCATGCCATCTGCCCCCACTTCCAAATGAAACACATCTGTGTTAGACAACAACAGAGGGATGCATGGGGCTGGTGAGGTTTCCAGCACAGAGCAGTGTCAGCATGCTGCATCCCTGCACATCCTGAGGAGAGCAGCCAGGGTGCTCTGCACTTCCAAAGATGTGCCAATGATGAATGTGGGAGCCAAACTGTGGGCATGAAGTTTGGAAAAACCTTGCAGGAATTTTGGCGCTCATCTCCTAGCTTCGCCTGGATATAAACAGCAGTTTTTGTCAGAAAATCTGCCTACAGATTCCCCTCTTCATTTTCTCCCCTGACTGAACCTCCAGATGAGAACTTCAGTGCTTCACAGTATTACAGGTTGTTTTTATGCCAGCAAGAGGTCTCTGTAACAAACAGTGCATACATAAATAAAATATATGGCTTTAGAAGGTTATAACATTAGGTGGGTCATATCTCCTTTCTTGTATAACACTTTTCTTCATAAGAAATCAAGTGGGATTTTCCTCAAGAAGGTCTCTAGTCCTAGAAAAAACAAAGGAGACCAGATTGCTGAACTTCTGTACCACCAAGACTTTTCAAGGCTTCCTGAAAGGACAGCACTACAGTTGTTTTCTGAGTTTTGCATAAGAAAGAAGGAGAGCAAATGCCCCTGTGTACAATTTAAAATCTGGCACTTGAGCATTTCCTCTCATCTTGAACTCCGTATCTATCTTTCCTGCTCCCTGATGCACTCAATATATTTCTTCTGCTGTGGTGATTTTCACATGACCATTTTGGCAGCCACAGGAGAAGCTCTTGCAGCTCAGACTATGTTGGCACTTAGGCCCCTTGAAACATCAGCCTCTGCATCTGACTTAATGAAGCACATTGGACAGAATATGGGAAAGCTGTTTGCCAAAAATACGTTTATGCAAGTGGTTTTAAGTTACATTTAAGCTGTCAGTGCCCTAGAGCACTTCCCTGCTTCAAGGTCCTGGTATGGTGTCCAGACTGAAAGTCAGGCTGAGACCCAGGGATGCCTTATCCATTTCCTTTGGAAGAGTATCCCAGTAGAAGGAGAAAGCAGGAGATAATCTGTCTGGTTCTCAGCCTCAGGGGGGTTGAGATATGTGGGTGTTATGGCACGAAGGTTTTGTCTGAGATTTTGTGTCATCTTTAGGGCTAATCCAGGTGCATTATAGGAACAGGAAGAGAGCTATGGGATGAAAGGAGCAGAGCAGTTCATGGGTTGGTGGCTGGTGAGGTTTATGCAGTATCCAGCTCGTGTACAATCAGACCTTAGGGCTGCTCTCCAGCTCAATTTCTTGTAGCCAAGTTGGGAAGAAAACTGTTCTCTGCTTCTCTGCTTGTGAGATTCCCAGAGACTGCAGAAATAGTGTTGTGTAAGATAGTTTAATGTGTTGTTAGGTAGCTTACTGCAGAAGGAAATAAAGGTAAGCATTATCTTTTCTTGTGCATCTTAGAGTCCCTTCGAGGACTCTAAAGAAGTCATTTATACAAGAAACATCCATAAACCTAATGGAGGCATGTTTTTAACAGGAATGAACTCATTGAACAGAAGAACAGAAAAACATTGATTTCAGTCAAATCCATACTAATTCAAATTAAAAAGGCATAACCCACTGCTTAGGAAAAAAATAAGAACACTAAATTGTTTTAAAATGGCATTAATGTAAACCACTGCACTTCTCATGGGGGAAATCAACCTAAAGACCAGGATTTTTAGAGGAGTAGTTCTGTAAGAAAGCCATTTTTTGGGTGGAAGCAGGAGATACTCAGTGTCTCTGAAAATAGGTTACTAATTGGCCTCTCCTCACAGAAAAATGCATCTGGAAAAATCTTCAAAACTGCTCTGGTTCTATTACCAACAAATAACTATGTATAAGTGATGGCCAGATAGATACACAGGTATGCACGTCTAAATCACTGTTATGTTTTGTACCTTTGTGGACCACTTAACTGTAAAAAACACTTCCTCAAAGAGGTAAATGATTCAAGTGGATACTCACTCAAGGGGAAATATTTGCATTAACACCAAAGACAGGTTCAGATTTTTAACCAGGGCCTACTTGTTTACTCAGTCTTTTACTTTTTTTATATAATCCCTTTGGTATTAACAGAATTATTTGTACATGAACTGTGCATAATCTGGAGTTTGAGAAACTACTTATCAATGCTGTGAAAATTGAAGTCATGCCTTGTAAGAATACTTGCAACTGAAAAATGGGCACACAGAAAACAAAATCTGTTGAAAAGGAAAACATTTGGATCCAATGTGTCTATCCTGCAAGATGTCTTGGTCTTTATTAAAAATACTCATGTCATTGTGGTACTAGGAACATGGTGGATGTATCAGAGCAGGGTTAGTGGTTGGACTTGATGATGCTAGTGGCCTTTTCCAACCTCAACGATTCTATGACTCTATTCAACATTTATTGTTATATTTTTGTATGGCGGGGGGGGGGGGGGGGGAACAGGCTTCCAATTTCAAGACAGTTCATCAACAGTGGGCAGTTTCTACACTTGGTCTAGAATAGGGACCAAGATTTGGAGATGTCTGGGGAGATTAAGAGATGGAACAATGCCTGAGGGGTAGAGGATCCCAGAAAGACAGAGGTGAGTCTGAGTATCCTCATCAAAGCATCTTGTTCATCTCCATATTTTTTGCTTTCTCAGATCCCACAGTTCCATCTGGTGAACTTCACCTGCTCATTCTTCTTTTCCAAAGCAGTTTTCCCCAGGGATAAAAAAACATGACTCCCAATGAAACTTTACGGCTTTGCTTTGATTATTTATCACTCTACTATTTCATGTGCTAGTTGGCCTGAGAGTTTCATGTGTGTCAGTTGCAGTCAGGAATGGGTTCTTTGTTCAGCTCCCTAAGATGTATCTGCTTTACTCTAAGGAGAGCAGGAGCATTGCAGCTAGTCAGGCATATTCGTAGAGTAGTAGAATATCCTGAGTTGGAAAGAGCTGACAAGGATCATCGAAGTCCAACTCCTGCCCCTGCACAGGACAACCCCAAGAATCACATCACGTGCTTGAGCTTGGTGCTGTGAGCACTTTCCTAGGGAGCCTCTTCATCCAGCCTTTCTCTTATATTTTTCAGGTTAGTCTCTCCAGTCTTCCTGAAATGGAAAAGGGGCAGATGGCTCCAAGGGTATTGGTGGCCATCTGTCAGCAGCAGTTACTTAGTTTTGACCCATAGATTTTTGCCTTTTAGAATCCAGGGTCTTTGCACAGACACTCCTTGCAAATGTATTTCTCTAGATGGACAAGACACTATACCTTTCCATGCTGGTGGTTTGCAACTAACATTGTTGTAATCTGCTCTCTGTGGCTACCAGGTATCAGTCCAAACATGTACAGAAGTGAGTGTCCCCTAGTGCAAAGGTGCGAGGAAAGGGGAAGGAAAGAGGGTCCATGCAGAATCAAAGCTGGGCCACTGAAGGGGCTTTCACTGTCTGAATAAGCACTTTTAGAAGAGGAAAAGCCTGTTCTTGAGCAAAGTAAGGCAGTGGGGAAAGCCTTATGGATACCAGCTGTTGGAGTCTGGATGCAAACAGCTTAAGTTTTACAGGCAGAAGATGGCCAAGCTCCTTCCTTGAGAGGGATTTAAGTAGCAAAGGTGTGGAGGATAGACAAAAAAATTTGGAGGTGATTCCAGGCCACTGGTGCACAGATAGGTAGGTGAAGCCATCGTGGGGAGAGGAGGCAATGAACCAGTGGTGAGGATAATGTCATTGCCAGGGCTGAGGGAAGAGGTGGTGATAGGAGGCTTATCAAATTAGAGTGTTTACTCTTGCAGGTCTGGGCAAATGAATGCATTTGGTGCAGAAAATCCGCCTGTCAATGAATAAGTGTGCTTGTGACGCTTAATAAAGGTGGAAGGGAGACTGACTGAGGTTATTCTGAATTTCCGTACTGCTCATAATTCAGGTGAGCACTGGGGATTTCAGAAAGACCATTCCTCTGCCCTTGCCTGTCCCTATGACATGTGCATATGCACAAAGGCACACTCCTTAGAGAATTCACAAAGAAGGGAGAAGAAAAATCGTGGGGCTTTTTTGTTTGCTTGTTTTGGGGGTTTTGTTTGTGTTTGTTTGTTTGCTTTTCTTTCATGGTGCTAATTACCAAGGTATTTGTTAGGTTGGCATAAATCACTGCTTTTGTAACAGCCTCCTGCAGGAAGTTTTGTCTAATTTATTGGGACTCTCATAGAGGGAGTAACACCAGGTGTGCAGGAGTGGACTGGCAGGCAGGTGATGTGCTGCAGTAGTCCCTGCTGTCCTCCAGAGCATCTCAGCCCAGGATAGGTCTGCAGGGGGAGAGCTGCAAGTGTGGATGAGGTGAGCAAAGGTTGTGTGCCTCCATATGTCTTGCCCTGCAGTAGTGGGGCAGAGAAACGCTGCCTACTGTGTCCTCCCTCCTGGGTTTTGGTGCTTCATGGCCCAAACCTTTTGGGGAAATGTGGCATGATGGAACCAATGTAGTGCCCATCTCCTGCACAAAGCTCTGTGGACTATGCATGGTGACAAGCAACACAATAAGAGTGCAAATGGAGGAAAGAGCATGACAGGGAGATGAGGAATGGTCCTCATGAATGCACAACACAAGCCTTTAATCCTACCTGAATGAAACACGAGTCTGGCTGGTGGCAATCATAGCTAGAAACAGCATTCTTTATCCTCATATGAAACCACTAGACTAATTTTCCTTTACTGACTTGATGCCTTACTTTAGCCAGACTCTTTCTCTTGGGTATCTATGGCTTCTTTTTCTTCCTGTGCCTTCATTTGTTTGCCTCTTGTAACATCTCTTCCAGAAGAATTGACAGAAGTGCCTTGTGCTGTTCATGCTTGATCTACTTTTAAATGATTTTTGAAGTCTGGGAGCAAAACTGTGCTATGTTCAGAGCTACACAGAAAATGTCTAGGTGTCAAGGGATTTAAGGATTTGAAAATATATGGGCTACCTCAGAGGTAATCCTTTGAATATTAAAAGCAGGAAACCTGCCAGGCCACTTTGCATAACATGCTGTATAATCTGTGAAGCAGTTCCAAGGTGCCTGTTACCATGGCACCTCTTGGAAAAACTCAACAATATTAGCAGAAAAACAGCAGTGGTGGGTTAAAGCAAGAATTGCAGCTCTGGGCTCAGACACACAATCACTGTACCTCAGCCAACTGATGTGCACATGGCCCAGATTATTTTCTTACTCCATTACAAAGGTGTGTTAAAAACCCATTATCTTAAACCTATTGCACTGAGACTTTAATCTGAACTTGTCTCATAACTAAAGCCCAGCCCAGTTGTGCTGCTTGACTGAGGTGACAGTGGTCCATTAAACCTTGGTGACTTGGTTGTGTGTTTGCAGTTGATCTGAATTTATGCTGGAGCTCCCTTTGTGGTCTGGGCCACTCCTGAGGGCTGGGATTCAGCTGCCTGACTCTAAGTGTCTGCTTCTGAGTTGATCCCCTTCCATTTATTAAGAATGGAGAGAAATCAGCTTCTCTGGATACAGCACATCTCATTCTAAAGTAAGTCTCTAAAATAGGCCAACTGGTACATATCCTAAACCCCAATTTTCCTTCACTGGTTATAAAGGAAGTCTTGAATCATTAGCTTTGTTAGTGCAGACAACCATATTACAGGCATTTCCACAGCTCAGTTAAACAGATGGAGGCTTTTAGTGTAAATTGAGATGCTCTAGGGACCCAAGACATCTGCATAGCCTTTACAGGAGTGACATGAGGCCAGGAGTCCTTGAGGGCATGTCCTTCAAGAGTGGCAGCTGGAGGTCTGGTTGCACAGAGTATCTCAAATGTCACAAAATGCTGATGCTGGAAACTGAATAGGGCCCTTTGGGAGGGGTACAGCTCCAGCCTAAAGCACTTCTATGTCCAGGTAAATGCATGTGAACCAGGTCTCTAAGAACCCAGGATGAATCATTACTGTTCAGCTCTGGGGTCCCCAAGAAGGACATGGATGTGTTAGAGTGTGTCCAGAGGAGCGTCACAAAGATGTTGAAAGGGCTAGAGCAACTCTCCTTTCAAGACAGGCTAAGAGAGATGGGATTATTCAGCCTGGAGAAGAAAAGATACTGAGGCAACCTTAGAGCAGCCTTCCAGTACCTAAATGGGCTACAAGAGAGCTGGAGAGGGACTTTTGACAAGAGTATATCATGATAGGATAATGGCTTCAAACTGGAGGAGAGAAAATATTAGAAAGAAATTCTTCACTGTGAGGGTTGTGAGGCCCTGGAACAGGTTTCCTGGAGAAGCTGTGGATGATCCATCCCTGGAAGTGTTCAAGGCAAGGTTAGAAGGGATTTTGAGCTACCTGGTCTAGTGGAAGGTGTCTCTGCCCATAGCAAGGGGGTTGGAACTAGATGAGCTTTAAGGTCCCTTCCAACTCAAACCATTCTATGCTTCTATGATAAGATATGATTTTTTATTTGAAATTCTCTTCTCATTATCAATATTTGATTATTTAGCATTTGCTTTCTCTAGTTTTCAACAGATGGAAACTTTTCAGGAGAGAAAAGGTGGTTGTAGAGAGTTTTGATTCTGTAAGATTCATGTCCTGAGATGTGCCATTGTGCTCCAGCATGAGCTGAGGCCACACAGGGTGTGATCCACCCCACAGGGTAAATCAGCTGTGTCTTTTCACAGAGTCACAGAATCACAGAATATGTCAACTTGGAAAGGATCCACAAGAATCATTGAGTCCAACTCCTGACCCTGCACAGAACCATCTCCAAGAAGCACACCATGTGCCTGAGAGTATTGTCCAAATGCTTCTTTAGCTCTGTCAGGCTTGGTGCTGTAACCACTTCCATGGGGAGACTGTTCCAGTGCCCAACCACCCTCTGGGTGAAGAACTTCTTTCTAATACTCAACCTAAACTTCACCTGATTTTAGGAGATAATGCAGCAGCTCAGACAGTCAAAGATTTCAGAACATGTTCAACATTAGTGGTCCCAGTGAGAAAAGAAAACCTGCTCAGCAAAAACTTAGATTATACAGAAACTGATTTTTTTCTTAATTCAAAATATTTTGATGGGAATTCCCTACTGCTCTCTTGAGAAGAGTTACCATGAGGCTGGAAACTGCAAATGTTGCTAACATACCAATGACATGATTCAGGTCCAGTGGGGATTTCCTTATAGATTGTCTGATTCTTCATGATGATGCATCCAGGTGTGCCAAGGTTGGTGCCAGAAGTGGAATGTTACTTTATGCTGGGAGCACCATACCATTGCCCTGCTACAGCATTTTTATATTTCCAAAGGCATAGAGTTTTTGTGACATTTTGTGGTTTTCTATTAATAAGGAGTCCTAAATTTTGCACTAAGTAGTTGATTTAAATTTGACTTTTTTTTTTTTTTTCCTGGCCGCTGTAGCTCCTGCCTCACCTGCCACAACCTCCTTTAGGCAATCCAGGTTCAGCTGAGTCTTGTACAGTGAAGATTTCTCAGAGGCAAAAGCATGATGATAGCGTGTGTGGAAATCTTTGTGTTCCCAGAGGAGGTTAAGGAGAGATTTCAACTCTAACTCTGCTGCACAATTTGCTGAGACACTGCATTTCAGATTTTGATCAAATTGGATGTAAGTGCATTTTAGGACACAGAAAAATAGAGGGCTTATAAATCCTTATATATCAGTGGGGAACATGTGTTTGATATGTGGGATATCTGGAGGAATTTCTACATGGAAACAGTTGTTAAACATTGTAGTGGGCTGATCAGGGAGGTGGTGGGGTCACCATCCCTGGAGGTGTTCAACTGGGCACAGCCTTTAGTGCCACAATCTAGTTGACAAGGTGGTGATCAAAGACTGGACTCAATGATCTAAGAGGTATTTTCCAACCTAAATGATTCTGTGATCTGATGGCACACACACTCACATCATGTGGAATCTGGAAAGAAGCACTGAATGAAAAGCTATTTTTATGAAGAATGGAAGGACACTACAATATACAATGATTCCTCATGAATTGCCAGTTTTTAAGCAAAATGAAAGGTGTGCTATATTTTGTTAACAATGTGTAGGAATTAAGTTTTACTTTCATAATACAGCAACCTACTGCAAATGCCTTGACAGAATATTTCACTAGTAGACAAAGGCAACTTCTCTGCTGCCAGTCGGACTTTTTTGATTCTGAAATGACACAGGTGATTGCCATATTTTGCTGTGTGCTGCCAGCAAGCATCTCTGCAATCTTGGTTTACCAGAGGTAAGATGAATTTTTGCAATATCAGGGCAAAATAAGGGCCTCTCCCATAGGAGGAGACACCCAGCTCTGCCTTTGCTTGTAGGGCTGTCTCATTTTCTTAAACTTTCTTATCTACCAGTACAAAAAAATTCTTGTACTTAACAGCACTATATGCTGATTAATGGGAGAATATGTTTGGCATCCTTTACTAATTTATCAAACCTAGCAGTAGATGATTCTTCTAAATACTGGAAAATTTCTTTAACATGTCTGCTGTGCAGTGGTGAGTGGAAAGAGTTTTATTCCTCGATTCCAGGACAAATAGCCTGTAGGAAGAGATTTGACTGTCCTTGTTTTACCACCTGTTAAACATTATTGGTCAGAAAATTCCCCAACCCTTTAAAAACATCTGTTTTGGAAGCCAGCATAAGATACAGCTGGAACATTGAGAATTGATTACTGACCATTATGAATTGAATCTTTATCAGAAGCTGATAAGCAGCTGGATTTTCTAGGTTATCAGGGAGGATGGTAGTGTGTGTTAATGTTCTGAACCTGCTCTGTTCCCTGGAAAGCCAGAGGCAGAATTTTTGACTACTTTCAGTTGGAGCAGTGGTAGGGGGTCTGCATCAATAATTTTGTTGTTGCCCAGCCCACTCCTAAATCCCCAATGTGCTGTTAAAGATCTTCTAATTATTTAATTTATTAATCAATATGATTTACTTATTGATCAGAAACATTCTCTAGAAAAATTTTACCATGGGTAGCTGAGTTACTGGTACTACTAAATTGTACAATTCCATACATCTGTGGAACTGTGTTCTTGCTGAAACAAACACAGGGGAATACCCTGACCCATTCTAAGGGCTCCTTGATGTAAACTAAGCTGCCAATAACAAATTTCCTCCTTATCCAGCTGAATTTTCATAACAAGACAGTAAAGTGAAGAAGTGTTTTCATAAATGCTTTTCATAGCTAATAGGTAAGTATCTTCTTACTCTCCTTATTTACTGTTATGATTGATAATGAACACATGCTTTTGTGTTTATAAAAAGACTTGTTTTCTTCAGCATATCTTTGATTTGTAGGAGGTTCAAACCCCATCAGTGATTCTTGTCCTTCGGCTGCTATGGGAGAGGTGACCTCCCTTAGATAAAGCTGTTAAAGTGCACTAAGAATTCTTTGGATGTACTGAATGGATGATTGTCCTCAGGAGTTCACTTCTTTCTCTGAGATGCTGTAGAGTTCAGGTGGGAGGTTCCTACTTAGCTGATTAGGCATATTTAGATGCTTAATGAGTGCTGCAGTTAACATCAGGGTGCCATTAGATTTTTATGTGCTGTACAAATTTAGGGGGCCCTGGACAACCATTAGCTTAACTAGTGCTCTTGGATTTAGGCCATAAATTCCACCTAAATCTTGGAAACCAATAGTCTGAATACCATTGAGTGTTCCCAATCCTTACTTGGATGCCAGAAGAATAAAGGGATGGGAATCCAGGGTCATCACTTAGCTAATTCTATTGCCATTTGCTTGGGAACCAGTCTTGCTAAAGTCTCATTCTGGAGCTGCTGACCTAGTTCTGGGCAACCTGAGACTTTAAAAGTCACAATAGGCGGCTATGTGGGCTCCTTGAGGTGGGCTGGATGATTCAGGTCAAGCAGAGAGGACTGGATCTTGTCTGGCAAATATTGTTCATTGAGACAATATTTACACACTGCATATTATGGATAACTTACTTTGGTTCCTTCTTGTTATCTCTCTTTATTTAAAATAGGAGTAATTCAGGGTGGAAAGGTATTTCCCCAGACTACACAGCAATACAGAATACAGCTGTCCTACAGCAATATGCATAAATAATTAGTAGTGCTTCAACAGAAATGAAATAGTTCCTTGCAAAAGGTAGGTACAAAATCCAAATTTTGAGTGGCAAAACAAGAAACTGAACCTCACGTTACATTGGTATAAGAAAAAAAAATTAAATTGATGCCATAGCTTCAACATCTGTGGCTTTAAGGATCACAGGATCATGGAATAATATAGGTTGGAAGGGAGCTCTGGACAGCATATGATTTGACATCCCACTCAGGATAGATCTCTGTAGAGCAGGTAGTTCTGTCAAGTCCAATCTTATTTTTGTCCCAGTTCCAGTTTTTGACCACCCCTGTGGTAAAAAAAAAAAATCCATGTGTCTAATTGGAGATTTCTGTTGTGCAACTTGTGTCCATCTTCTACTTACATATCATTGTGCGTGTCTTGAAGAGTTTGCCTCCATCTTCTCTATGATCTTCTATTAGGTAGCTGGAGATGGCAGTAAGATCTGTAAGAACAGGAATTACTTCTGCTTGCTAAATCAAAAAGTATTGGACTTTTCTGCCCTCGAGACATTTTTCTTTACAGTTTCAGTGATATTGAGGAGTATCTCTGAACAAAAGATTTCTGCTTTCTGAGGAACCTTTTATTTCTGAAAAGAGATCCTGTTTAAGGAAATGTCCTTGTGCAAGGGGCTGACAGGCAATTCTGCTGATCGTCACCTACTTTTCACTTCTCATCCGCAAACCGAAGGTCGAGAACTGTAGTTGTCACTCTGAGCTCATGAGAAGCTGATAGGAGCAGGAGAGGGCTTTGCCACCCACATGTGAGAAGCATTGCAGAGCTGCCTGGGTGAAAACTTTGCCATGCTAAACTTAAAGGGAGACTTTTGCCTGGACAGGTTGTGTGGAAAAGTAGGAAGCAGATAGCTGTTCTCCCTAAATGTGCTTTGTGAGATCCCATCCATGATACTGCTGGGACACCACATCAGGCATGTCTGGAAACAGAACCCTGGACTTGCAGATGATACAAAAAGTGAAGAAACCTCACAGATCTACACAAGTGACAGCCCTCCACTGATCCCTGCACTGCAATTGCACACTGCTGTTCATTTGGTAAGCCCTACTCAACTCAGACTACTCATTCCTCTCTGCACCCCTGTCCCCTTAGTGCTTCTGATGCAACTGTTGTTTTATGCTCTTTAACAGAACTTTTCCCCACTTAAAAAACACAAAAAACAACCAACCAAACAAAAGAATATTTGTGAGATGCTGACAGATCTGAGGCAGCAGATCAAAACTACATGGCAGTTATATATCACTCAGCAGATTATGGGGAACATTTGAAACAGCAAACATGGACTCCATGATTGTAAGAGGACAAGCTCTAAATTATAGGATTTAATTTCAGAGAGGAGTGAAAACTAATGGCCGCTCCTTTTAACCTGTCACTTCTCTGGTACCTGAAGGGAAGTGAGTCTTGCTTTGGATTAGATGCCTCCTTAATTTCATTTCTTGACTCTAAATACAAGCTCTTTTGTTGCATTACTGCAAAGCTGTTACATGTGTGTTTGCAGTTGAATGCATGCTAAGCAATATGCCTGAGCTGGGTTAAGCTTTATTTAGGTGAATGAGGTCTCATTTCCTCAATACAGGAAAGATATGGACCTGTTGGAGTGGGTCCAGAGCCGGGCCACAAAAGGGATCAGAGGGCTGGAGTACCTCTTCTGTGAGGAAAGGCTGAGAGATCTGGAGCTGTTCAGCCTGGAGAATAGAAGGCTCTGGGGAAACTTGATAGCACCTTCCAGTACCTGAAGGGAGCTTAAAAAAAAGATGAGGACAGACTGTTTGGTGGGGCTTCTTGTGACAGGACAAGGGACAATGGTTTTAAACTAAAAGAGGGTAGATTCTGACTAGATATAAAAAAGAAAGAATTATGATAAAGATGATGAAAAACTGCCATGAGTTACCCAGAGAATCTGTGGATGACCCATACCTGGAAACATTCAAGGTCAGGTTGGATGGGGCTCTGGGCAACCTGTTCTAGTGGAAGATGTCCCTGACCATGGCAGGAGGGTTGGACTAGATAGCCTTTAAAGGTCTCTTCTGACCTAAACTATTCCATGATTCTGTGATCCAACCTCTGCCTTCCTCCCAGGATACATTGGAGAACAGGGAACTTGCTTAGCCCTTGTGCTTCTCTGGAGCTACTAATTTATCCTGATTGGGGCTGCCACCATACACGCAAAGTCACTAAAGTGACCTCATTGGTCTTTATCTGAGGAACGGCACAGGTTAATTTGCCTAGCACTAGGTCTGCTTTGGAAACCTTTGTTCTTCCTGCTTATGTTGAACAGCTTATCTTCAAACTCTGAAAAGAGGACTTGATTCGTATCACCAAATAAAAATATCACTGTAAAAATACAAATAATTTTGTTTAAAATAGGCTCCAGTCTGTACTCCCCTCACTGACTTTATGTATATTGCCAAATATGAGCAATGAGGCAAAAAAATGGCATATAGGTTCTGAGCAGGTAAAAGAAGTGTTCAAGATGTATCACATTATTTCTGAGCCATTTAAGTTATGCTGGGGTTAAATTAGGAATAACTCTCTGTTAGCCAGGGAAATCACAACTAGGTAAATGTCCTAGATGAGGCCAGCAGATACAATCTTATCTTATTATTGTTCGTGTTACTCTCACGAAATCTCCTTTTTTTTACCCCAGGTTGCTCACTAGGAAGCTTTTATTGTTAGAATAAAGAGAGATTTCACTGCTTCTTACACATTTTTCCTTCTTAATCTTCCTATGAAGTATAGCAATAGTGCCCTATTTTCAGTCAGGAAGATAAAAAAATGATCACAAAGAGTCAGAGTTCAAGCAAACTTCATTGTTCCCTTAATCCATTCTCTAGGAACAGAATTCTTTTCTGATACATTTTCCTCTACTATATCCAGTTTCTAAATAAATCAAGCAACGGATCTACAACATTAGCCTGGAAACTGAATCACAGTCCAAAGAAGCTCACTATACCACTGACATTTCCTCTTGTTGCTTCCCTGCTACTACCAATTTCCCTGCTATCACCAATGTCCCTGCTTCACAGGAGTGCAGCAGCATGGGTTTAATCAGAGAGGGACTGGGGGGAATTGCTTTGAGATGAGCAGGTCCCCTACAAAACCTTTAGGAATGACAAATGATGAGCAGCTAAGCATAGATGTGGATCTGAGGTTAGCAAGCCAGCATAATTTGCCAGTTATTTCTGCCTGCTTATATTCCATTGCCCTGCATTTTTACAATGTATAGAGGTAGTGCTGCAACATGCAAAGAAAGCAACAATAATTCAGCCAGTTTTCATAAGCCTTTTCTCTCTTGGTGAAACATAACACTCCCACAGGCAGTGCATTAACATTATCATTTCTGTAACAGCAGCGTCTCCTGGCCCCAGCAGAGATCACAGCGGCATGTGCTTGGAGCTACAAAAACATGTGCTAAAGGTCTATCTCTATTTCAAAGTGTTTGTGCACTTGCATAAGAAAACTAAAGCTATGAGGAAATCTAGCATTGCTGTCATGATTTTATAAGAAGGAAGTGATGGGGGAAAAGCACAATGTTACCAAGTATCCTTAACCCCCCTAAAGTCCACCTTGGAAACAAAATACCACCAGACTGATGGCCATACATTGGTAGGTAGTGATGAAGAGCAGGAGTCAGTGGAAGATGGGTGAGTCATTAATAACTTCAAAAATAAGATCAGTGACATGACATTAAATGCACAAAGTTTTACCTATGTTAATTTTAAAAAGTTTTAAAAGAAATGTTTTAAAAATTAGTAAGTGCAGTATGAAATTACTGCAATCACATTTAAAACCAAAAATGCTTTATTTATGACATTTTGAGTTCTCACATGTGTAATAAACTAGGTGGAGGTACAAATATGGGAAGTATTTCTGTAAAAGGTCAGTGTCTCTGGAATGTGCAGCAGAATTACAGACAGATAACCCAGCTTACAGAACTCCCCCACTTTCGAGTTATGACCATTTGTTCATCTCCTGGCTTGCTTTCCACTAATGAGGTAGAAATCAATAGAAATTACAGCACCTAGAAGCACACAGAAGATTAATATTGGAAAATAGTTGTAACCTTCCTAACAAATACTTCTGGCAGTATAACCCACAAGCGTTGATTGTTACTGATTATACTCATGTACCTGAGCGATAGCCCAGCAAGATTCATGTCAGTACCTGTGAAAACAAATTAAAACATAAAAGTGGTCAACAGTATTAATAAAATAGCAGTGAGGCTGTTTCTGCAATCTCAGGATATTGTAAGTTAAAAAATCTTAACCCAATACTTCTCCCATGGCTGTAAATGGCTTCTGAGATACCAAAAACTATCCTCATTGCCTTGGCATCCCTGACTTTGTCTGGGTTCAAAGTGTCATCATCATATTATCATGACCAAATGGTTTGGGTTGGAAGGGACTTTAAAGTGTTCATCTCATTCTCAGAGAGACAGTGGTAGTTTTTGGGCACTTCCTGGCCTAGGCCAACAGAAATGGAGCCCAGGCATGACCAGGTAACTCCTGCTTCACTGTACCACTTCAGTCTGCAGTGCTTTGGACAATGGAACTGAAACTGATTCCTAATGATAAGAAGATGGCATTTTTGGAAGGAGTCTGTCCCTCTTCCTTACCCTTGTTTCCTTGTTCCATATCCCATCATTCTAGTGCTGCAGCCTGCAGCACAGCATGCATACTGAGTATGCCTCTCCAGCATGTTTGCTTCCAAACTTGGATAAACATGTAGCCTTATGGGCAGTCTCCAACATGCTGTGAGAACTGAGGGGAGAAAAGGCCTTGGCCAGCCAGTCATGGACCCTCAAGGGCACCCTGGGAGTTGCTGCTGAGAGGCTGCAGAACCTCTGCAATGCTCACCCTGCTCACCAATCAACAGGAACAGCAGTATCCACTACTCTTCCAAGGCTGGAAGCCATTGGACTTGCATACATAATGTACTTTTTGCTTCCCTCAATGCAATGCAGCAAGTGAAAATGAACATGAGAGTATACAACTACCATGAGCAAACAACTAGTTAAGTAGTGTCAGAGACTGAAATGTTTAATGGCTTAAACATTGCTAAGATCACCAAAGGACTCTTGTCAAAAGAAACAGTTGCTCATCCAGCAAAAGTCTGCTCCTCCCCGAATATGCCTCCTGCAAAGGACCTTCAGATAAGTGGGTGCCATTGTCCAACTATCTCAGGTGCAGAAGGGTGTGCATACCTGGAAATACAAACTGGATTTCCAGATAAGGCAAGGAAAGAAACTAATGAGACAAATCCTGTGAGATGGGATAATCCTTTTATCATGCCAATATTCTCCCTTACATGATGACTCTACTGTGAAAATCCCTGTGGGGAACCTTGAAGGTATTTCACACCAGGCCTGGGCTATTCATCTCAGATGCTGGACCATGATGGACCATGATTGATGCTGACATAATAGGCAGCTGAAGGTCCCATGACACCAACTATTGTAAAACTCCCTGCTCCCACAGAGGTATAAGGTGTTTCCACCTGAGCTTGAAGTGTTTAATAGTTCATGAAGTCTTTGAGTTTGGTGGGGGGCTTCCCCCACCTCCAGCTGATCAAGACCATCTCTTCAATCAACAGACATCGAGGCGGCAAATACCAAGTTTCATTGCTGGATCCAGCAGGTGGTGACTATATATATCACTCTACTTTAATCCTTGCTTTCTCTTCCTTTCCTTATACATTTCCTTAAGTGTTATTTTTATGCTTTAATATTGCTGTATTCCTATACATGATAACAACCAAAATGGCTATACACCTGTTTACCTTTGAAACAAAATTGTTCTACTACCTATATATATTTACAAATACCGATTATTCAGTGTCTCACTCTAATCCATCCCAAGGCATTTATTAACAAGAACCTGGGTTACCTTCCCCTTCTGGGGTGGGTTGTAACAAGTAGAGTAAGATACATGCATCATCTGTCACTCCAAATGTGCATGGCTCTTATGAAGTTATCCACAAGGACTTACACAAATGAAGAAAAAAGCCCCTGCAGCTCTTAAGTGGCAGGGCTATATTACACCCTCCTACCTGTTTTTCTATTTTTCCTCCTTGTCTATTTTTGTTTGGGAAAAAAATACTCTTTTGAGAGAGAGCTGCAGGAAATTTCCAGCTGACTCAGCTCTTGAGAATTTCCCCCAAGATCTCATTTCTTTTTTGTTCTCTGCAAGCCAAAGTATATGGACTCTGTGTTTCCTCAGTGTCTGTCTCCAAGTTCAGTGTCATGATGATAATTCATTTCTGATTGCAATGACTTTTGGCTGTTCAGATCAAATTTTTACTTTCTAAGGCCACTCCACATGTTTGCTGAGGTGATGCTTTCTGCTCATACTGATCAGAAGAGTTTCCCATTGATTAGCTCAGGTGGTATATGCTTTTTCCTCATATTTGTTGATATTTCAAGGACAGAATATTTCAAGGGCAGAATTTTCATTTCTGTTTGAATGGTGCTGAGATGCAAACAGAATTGTTACATCTGGTGAGAGTTAATTATATTTCAAATCTGTTGCAATTGAGTTGGCACGACCAGTGAATACTAAGTAGAAGGTGCTCAGTGTTTGAAGACTGAGATTATTCTTTTGTGGAAGTTCGTTTCTTAAGTTAGCAGCTCCATAGAGGGATGACAAACAAGCTTTTGACAGCCAGAAACCCTCTGCTCTGCACTGGATAAAAACCTGACTAGTACTGAGACCAAACACAACTGAGGTTTAGATTCATTCAAGGGCATAGCACTGAGACATGTGATCTTGCACACAGAGCAAGGGAAGGTAAAAAATTACTGTCTCTCCTTATTCAGCATAATTTTACACAAGTGTGAATTTTAAGCTCAGGCTTCCTTCTGAATAAGGCCTGAAAGCATTTAGGTTTTGCTTTTGCGTGTATCACATATCAATTTATCATCATCTCTCAAGTATGTATTTTCTGTTTCAGGAAGGGTAGCTTCCTCATGGGGAACCTGAGACACGGAAAGAAGCCAGACTCTCTTCTTGTTTTCTGAGGAGAGTATCACTTGATCAGTGCTTTGTGACTTTTCATTAGGACTGGATGTTTTAAAGAGCAAGCAAGAAAGAATCATCAACAGAATTACCTTGAATTTCCCAGCCAGGACCAGTCCATGAGGGGTGGTTGGAAGGGTCCTTTTCTTCCAACTGCTGAGCTTGAACATCACATATCAAACTGGAGCATTTGGATTTTTTGACTAATAAGTAGAAGTGGTATTGCCTTTAAAATAATGAGTTCTTTATTAGAAAAACCCCACATCTAAACCAACTGATTTCCTGAGTTTTTAGCCTGCAATTAGATTTCCAACCACTTTTAGTCTAAAGTTTCACTGGTGAACCTAAATGAGCTCGAAATCTTCTGGCAGCTCTGGCACTAACGTGTCACTGATGGGGAGCAGTAACTGATAAAAGACATAACCTGAACACAATCAGGACTGTGTTTCCTCAGCTAAAAATGTGATAGACACTTTTTATTATCAGTTGAAAACCCCAACATCTTAAAGATGTGTGATAGGTAAACAGCAGGTTTTTACTGCATTCCCAAGGCAAAGAAGCTGCTTGCTTGGCAATTTTTGGCAGAAAATGACAAAAGCATATTATTGCACTTCCAAACCAAGTGAGAAACAGTAAAAGTGTACGGTTGTAAGAAATACACATGTAGATTAAGCTTCACTTGATCGCTGATGAAAAATGGCACTTTATATTTCAACAGTTATTTATTTTGCTAGATTTTTATGCCTGTCATCTTCCATTTCTTCTTTTTCAAAACATCTTGCTGACATTTTTTTAAGAGTTTTTTCAAGCTTCTGAATTCCCATCAGCATCTCTCACACTCTCATAGTCTACAGAGCTTGAATGACAGTATTGCTGGAACGTCGATTTTTTACATTCTTTTACCAGTCTTATGTCTGGAAAACTACGGTGTCAAAATTTGTAATATTGTCCCTTGATGACCTCAGGTTACAAATTCGAAACAAGATTTTTGGGGTCTTTTCTCAATTATTTTTTCCTATTCATTGTGACTGTAATAAAAGAGTAAGAAAAAACAGCAAAGAAAACATGCCTGGATCTGGTGTGGGAGGGCAACTTTGTTTGTGTTAGAGCTCTTATGCAAATATGAACCATTTTGCAGTGTAGTCTTTATAAGTTATAGGATTTGGGGTTGGAGAGGGGGAATCCCAAGTGTAATCTTTGCTGAATAGGGAGAAACATCTCTTATATGTAAGAAGGACTGATCATTGCTAAATTCAGAGGCAATAAAGGGTGAGAGGGGTGTGTGTCGAGTTCCCTTCCCCAACAGAGGAAATTTGTTAAACATCCTTGAGATGAATTGCTGGGCCAACTCATCTCAAGAGTCACCACTTCATAGAGTCACCACTGCTCTGCCGTAGCCACCTGGGGTTGTGCCATGGGACAGGGGCTGCAACTGGGCCTGTGGCACTTAGACTATGTACAAAAAATAAATGCCTTGATTCAGCTATCTGTGATTCATGCTTAGTGCTAATGGTCATTGTCAATGATTGAAGTGATAGGGATGAATATTTCAAATACAGATTGCCATCTATTGCAAAGATCCTTCACCCACTGTGGAAGAAACCTTTAAGTTTTAACCTGAATATGCAAATGGTGCATGTTAAATAGCAGGATTAATACGAGGCCAGAGGCTCAGATGGGGAGAGGCAGAAGCAAAATGCTGAGATTTGGCCGCTCTAAGTATCTCTGAGTGGATCAGACTGTGGTATCTGTAGCATGAAATTAGGCATACTGCCTGGATGAGGCCTGTGGGAAGGTCTGTTGAATTCCCAAACAGAAAAAATGAGCAAGTGAAGATTCATAGCTCTGAAACCGTTTTTGTGTTGTTTACTAGACAGCAAGGCAGTCATGTAAGGTTTTGAAGGCACTGCTTGCGTTCACAGCATGTTGTAGATGAAGAGTGTCAGTCCTCTCAGCACATCAAGTTTTTGGTTGTCTTTTCCTAGGGGTTATGCTTCAAACAGACCCATTTCTAGGCAGCCTCATTCTCTACTGCCATCCCTTTCTCTTTTGACTGTGCTGGTTTCTAAGATATTAATTTCCACTTCCATTTTGCAGATTTTGTTTTACTGTTAATTTCCCATTAATCTGAATGCTATTTGCTGTCTCATAATTAATTCTTCATATTTTCTATGGGCCATCACCATGGTTGGTTGGTTTCTATCAATCCCTCTGTTTTATCACCTTAAACCTGATTTTCCTGCACCTTGTAACATATCCAAACATTTTTATCTGAGCTATCTTCTTTCATTTCTAATTCTGTAACATTTACTGTTTTCTAGTATAGACTGTTTGAGAATATATAATTAAAATGACTGTCAATTAATAGGAAAACCCTTCAACAGGTGTTTGATTTTGGGGTGTTTGTATTTCTCAGATGTGTTTGGCACCACATCACTTGTCAAATATGCATTACCATTGGAGTGGTCAAAGTCTGTAGCTCTTGCTTTATAACACATTTGTCATTTATCTCCTTCTGTCACTGTTGGATGGGAATTGATTGGTGTAAGTGTATGATATGGACTCTCACTAATGGCTCACAAATCTCTCTTTCTGTCCAGTGAGTGCCCATATCACATAATAAAATTCATTTTCACTGTGGAAAGCTCTCAAAGGTCTGGGCAAAGCTAGTCACACTGTCTGGAACAAATATATTTTTTTCTCTTTAGATGCTCAATTATCTAATAGAATCTTAGCCAGACCAAAAGACAGATTTTAAAGTTGTTTTTATCCTAAAAAAAATAACCACCAGCTAGTATGGGTTTGCTGTGGTCTGTCAGTCTGAATTGATCTATTCTGAGTCCTGAATGTCAAAATATATGACATTTTTGAACTGACATTTTGGGGCCATTATTTCTTTATGGAAAGTTCAAGTACATTCCACTTTCCATCTCTTTTTAGCATGCAGCCAAACCCCTGAAATTTCAAACTGTGCCAAAAGGCTTTAATTTTCTTGTTGTTATTGTTGTTGCTGTTATAATTGTTATTGTCACTGTCATCATTCTCATATTTATGTCTGCCTGTGTAATTTATTTCTTACACACATCCCAGGAGCAGCAGGGTCAGTAGCCAGTAAAGATACAATTCTATATGTGATGGGAAAGATATGGATGTAGGAAAACTCTCATGGCAGCTTTGATGCTGTTGTCCAGTCAGCTTTTCATAGCACCACCAACACTTCAACTTTTTCCACTGCTTTTTCCCTTTCGCTCTCATCCCCACTGATCAGGAAATCTTTAGTGCAGCAAGTTGCTTAATGCAACTGACTCACAGTGCTGCTGTAACCTGTAAACTTATGGAACAGCATGAGGAGATAAGAGGTACGTGTTAGTGAAGGAGGAAGGTCTCTTGACATACTTAGAGAGAGCAGATGTGCTTCGACCGTCTCAGCCATATTCCAGCAGGGCTGTAATGTCATGTGTAAATATAGTGCCTGTAAAGCTTTGCTCATGTGAAATGTAGGCTGAATTATTTTCAAAGAAGTTGCAGCATTCCAGCTCAATAGTGCTAGGATAGGCCAAAACCAGGCAAGATGTGATGGCTTTTTCTCTTCTTTCCTCCAGTTTACATAACATTGTCAGGTGTTTGGACATATAACATGTAAGGAACAAAATGTTGTGCAACTATTCATTATCACCCCACCATTCCTGGTGGCAAATGGTGCTGGCAGCATGATTGGGTCACTGCTCGTGGGGACAGCCCACATTGCTTGCAAATGCTGTGAACTGCATGTCCAGCAGCATCCGAGAGCAAGCCAAGCCAAAGAGACTAGTGATCCATTGCATAGAGAACCCCTTAAGCCAGGCACAGGCATGCCAGCTGCTGTTCAGAGGGAGCCTAGGTGATGCAGATTCGTAAGGGAGACTTTGTAGCCTCTCCTAATCCCTATCCAGAGGGGGTTTCTGGTTGCCATGCCTGCTTACTCTGATTGATTAACCAGCTCCACCCTGAGGTGCAAGCAAAAAACAGACTAATACTTCTTCCTCCTTGAGAAAGGCTGGAGAAGAAGAGTGGCCAATGCATCTTAAATTTTATTATTTATTTTTGATCCTATACTTATTGAGGCTTTACTTTGTTTTTATTGAAACAAAAGGAAATACTGTCCTGAGAGTCTTAATACTCCCTGTAAGGAGTTATAGCTCTTAGAATCACGGAATCATAGAATCATTAAGGTTGGAAAAAACCGCTAAGATCATCAAGTTCAACCATTAGCCCAGACCACCATGTTCACCACTAAGCCATGTCCCTGATCACATCTACTCCTTTTTTCTGAACACTTCCAAGGGTAGTGATTCCATCACTTCCCTGGGCAGCCTGTTCCGATGCCTTATGACCCTTTCAGTGAAGAATTTTTTCCTAATATCCAATCTAAGTCTCCTTTGTTGCTCCCTGAGGCCATTTCATCTTGTCCTATGACTTGTTACCTGGGAGGAGACCAGTCCCCACCTCACTACAACCTCTTGATATCACTGTGGACTGCTGGCTTCACAACCCCCTTCCTCCCACTTTGGATACAGCCAAGCACTTCCTTTGTCACCTACTTCTACTTGCCCCACCTTCACATTCTCTTTCTACATGTTTTCTACCACTGCTCAAATAAAGTTGTTTCTTATGGCCTTTGCAATTAAGCATCCCTCTCCTGTAATTTTTTTGTTTGTTTTGTTCCTTGCCTGAACTTCTTGCACCCTTGGCTAAGAAATAGCAAGAGATGTGCTTTAGTTTGAATTATTTCTTGCCTACATGATCCTTGCACAACAGAGATTGTTCGGATAGTGGGTTAGTGTGATGTAACATTATTACTTCCTCACACCATGGGCACACATCATACAGAGAAGAATTCCTTATTCATATACCAAATGGGCAGCAAGTGTCACTGCAGGCAAATATAAATATTTGGCTGTGTTTCTTTGGGAAGTTTGGGAAGACTTTACTCTAGCTGCCCTTAAGAGAATGAATTCTTAAGCAACCTGTGCCTCCAGCACTTCAATGACTCTGCTCCAGCCAAGGTGGCAAACCCTCCGTGAGACAGTATTGGCTGTGTGTGTATGCTCCCCTTTCCTCCCAAAGGCTTTCCACCTGTGCTGGGTAATTCAGAGAGACACTAGTTTTATCACATTGAATCTCAGGACAGGTACATATAAAATCTGTTGTCTGCATTCCTTACCCTAGGCTGGACTGTGATGGGTATGTACAGTCCAAGTATTTAAGTGAGGGACCTTGAAGAGCTGCCCTGTAAAAGTTTACTGTGTGATAATGTCAGTGTCCAAATGTTGCATGTCCTGTGCTCTGCACAGGAGATTTGTAGGTGGAAGTGCAGTGCTCAGAGTACAGGGAGAGACATACAACATTTGCAGTGCTTGCAGCTGAATGTGTGCTGCAGAAGCTCCTCTGATGCTGAGACACACAGACTGCTCAGGTCAGGGACTTGTGTCCCTGGATGCTCTGTCTGTGCACATGTGAGTCTGTGCACATGGGGAAGAAGTCTGCAGCTATTCTGCACAGCCAGTGGTTTGTCTTAAGGTGATGGGCTGGGAAATGCATATGGATGGGCCCTTCAGAAAGCACTTGTGCGCAGTGAGATGATGCTTTGGCTGTGTGGGTTTCTCTCAGGCACTCACTGTTCTGTGGCACCTCAATTCTTGTTTAAGTGAAGGCAGTTGCTCTATTTATGTCAGAAATTTGTGGTTACTGGGGATTTGTCTCCATAAGCAAAGGCTAAATTAACAACTGACTTATTCCATAGGACTACGAATTACTGCTTTCCTGGTCCCTAGTGTTTTACTTCAGGTTTTTCAATGCATTGGAAGTGGTATTTGCCTTGTCAAACCATGTGCTTGCTCAGAGACCTGTTAGCCTCCATCTGTAACTCTGCTGGTTAATGGAGTGAAGCAAGCACTAAATAATGTGAGACCTTCCCACTCCCACACCTCTCCATTATCTCTATCTGGGGCTGTGGCCTTACTTACATACCTGCTACAGTTGACTGGGTGACCACCCCTTTCCTACTTCAAATTCAACCAGCTCAATAAGGCATGATCCACTTGCCTCACATCCTACACTGTACCTGTTGCCCAAATCCAGTTACCCCATGGACTAAGCTTAGGTAAACACTTAAGCTCATTTACTTGGAAATGGGACTTCTGCCAATTGCCTTGGAGTTGGGGTTCAGCAGGGCTTTTCCCTGTTTAACACACACAGCCTTGGAATAGTGTTTCCCTTCTTGTTTGGTATCTCTAAAATAGGACAATGTAGTGGTCATTGAAAAAAGAGGCTCTGGATACACTGCCCATGAGATTACATTGTAAACTGATAAGCATACTTACCTATAGCAAGTTCTAGCCCTATTAAAGAAGGATTATATACAGATGGGAAGTTAAAAACTTAGAAAAGAATTTCTTAATATTTTACTGGAAGTGTATTGCCATGACTGAGCAACTGACTCCCAGCAAATCACATTCACGCAAGCAAAGTACAGTCAATAAATACACCATCAGAGAAGAAAGGGTATTTTGGTGACTTCTGTACCCTGCTATGCCTGTTCAAAACCTCTGTTGTGGATGACAAGCATTTGTCCCTAGATCCTTCAGCTACGTTCTGTGAATCATCAGGTCAACCATGGTCAAAACACATTGTGTTAAAAAATAGAGAAAGAAATGGGTGTTTGACATAATTTTGACACTCATGGTCCTTATACATGGTGATGACTGTGACAATTTTGACCCGTGCTTTGATTTGAAGGTAAAATGAACAGCCCCTTAAGCAGCTTTAACTGTAAATGGCACATTGGCAACACCCTTTCTTGGAAGAAATGAGAAAGCAGCAAGGAGGGCTTAAAGGAAATATTCCCTTGCAGTCTGGCATGAATTCTGCTCTGAACAGTCTGCTGGAGCAGGTAGTTCAAGCAGAGGTCAGACAGGGTTTGGTGGTGCCACCAATGGGTTTCTGCTTCAGACTAAGACCTCATGTGAGCTATTAGGAGCAGATTTGACTCCACATTCCTAACATCTTTGTACTTGTCTTGCATGTTTAAAGCCCATCCCAGAGTTTTGCAGTTTAAAGACCTCAAATTGCCATTTACAGCTGATGCCCCATTGCATTTCTGTATTCTACTGCAATGCAAAGTCTTTAGCAGTGTCAGGGAGTCCCTGTTGGAAGAGAAGCCATAAGAGGGTGCAGTGAAAGCTCTTTGTCCATACATTCCAAAGGAGGCCCTCAGGCTGGTTGGGTATCCTGAGACGTTAGTTAATTGGCTGGTGTGGTGTAGGGGCCAGCTGTGTATCGGCCTCCTACTGAGGCTGCACTGATGCCGATGCCCTATTACTGCTACAGTTATAATACATTAGACCTAATTCATTTTCCCTGGTTGCCACCTGCTTCTGCTTAGATCAAGCACTAATGAGCACCTGACTGTAGTTAATGAGATTCTGCAGCAAGTAATTCAATTTCTACACTGACTAAAATTACTCATTTCTTCTGGGCACCATGCTCTGCCTCCCTGGGATATTTGGCACCATTATCTCCTCACTGTGTCAGGGAGGATCCATTTCCATCAGCAAGAGACTGCAGCAGTGGGTGCTGTACAGCCCTCCTCCACTGAGCAGGGGAGCTGTGCTTTTGTCTACAGCTTTCCACACTGGTCTGTAGACCAGTTCAGCTCTTGTCTCTTTTACTGGTAACATGTCCAGTCAACCAGCCCAAGCAGCCCATTCTCTGCGACTCTGTTGTCACCTTCCTTGCTGCAATAGGCTGTGTAATGGTGCTTTTGGTGAGTTGTGCTCTGGTGGGGCTATTATGGTAGTTCTTCTTGTGTTGTTCAGGATCACAGAATCATGGAGTGGTTTGGCTTGGAAGGGACCTTAAAGAACAAACAGTTTCAACCTCCCTGCCACAGGCAGGGGCACCTTCCACTAGACCAGGTTGCTCTGAGTCCCATCCAGCCTGGCCTTGAATACTTCCAGAGATGGGATTTTTGATAATAAAAGTTGCTGTATGGATTGCTGGTGAGGAAGATCTGCTATATGCCCAGATATTTAAGAACTGTATCACCATTTTCTGCTCTCCCACAGGTGCTTTAGAGACCCTGGTGTCATTGCTTTGCTTTGTGCCAGCTGTAAAGTGCTATGATTATAGTAAAATGAATAACTTGCTTATGCCAGATAGACACCTAAATTCTTCTGAAATGAACTGTGAAATGACTTCCTTAAAATGGATGAGGCACCTTGGAGGTATCTGTACACAGAAGTGCTGCTCACTTATCTTGTAGCTCCGGTGCCAAATAATCCTCCAAATTGGGACATAGTATCTTTCAAGCCACGGGTTGTGATTGGACAGCTGAGTCCAGGTATTTGGCTGGCTGTGTGAAGGGTCCATTAAAAGGCAATGGGACAAAAGAGATGACCATTCAGGACATACTCTATACCTGGCCAAGGCAACAGGCTGGAAAGGTTTGCCACCACTGCCTGAATTGACTGTCACAGCATGTTCAACTTCCTGCAATTTTAAGTATTTTGTGTCTCCAATGTACTTTATCAAGATTGTTTTCTAAGTCTCTCTTGCTTCTGCAGAATATGGTCTGGGGAGTTAGCTGAGGCTGGCCTAGAGATAGGATGAAGAAGAAAGTATTTTAGTAAGAGACTCTGCTCTGTAATGATGACCACTCTAACTGACAGCTTTTAAAGAGCTGCTCAGGAAAGCAACTTCATGTAGTTGCTAGGATTGCTGGACCAGTAACACTGATGTGAAAAATCTCTCAGTAAACAGGCTGGCATCTCAAGGTTATTACCTTGAGAAGGTTATTACCTTCTAACTTTTTTCCCCCTAAGGTCTGCTCATCTGTATATCAATGTCAACTGTTGAATCCTCTCCCTCTTCTGAATCTACTGGAGGAATCTAAAGCATTACAATCAATATTTAGACAATTAACCATCCTTATGATTATGCATCTAAAACTCTGTGGACAGCGTTTTTCTCTCTATAGTGTCAGCATTGGGTCCCACAGCCATATGGAGGCTCCGTGGTCTTCTGCAGACTGAATATAGCACCATCTGCGTGTCAAAAGCAGTGTCCCTGTCATGTTCCTGCCTCTGCCAGGGACTGACAATGTTCACATGGCCTCCCTGGAGCCCACAAGCCATCTGCCAAGACATTCCTGGAATGGTCAAACCCCAAGGTTCTTGAGCTGTTGGGATCCCATAGCACAACTGAGTTTACGCTCCACTAAGCTGCTCACAAGCATACAATTATTACAGTCCCTATCCCTATGGCTGTGCAGTGATGTCCTAAACATGGAACAATGATTTAATTATACAAAAAATTCTGATAATTATTTACCAACATGCTGATGATACCCAATGCACAGCAGAAGTGTGGTAAGGAGAAAGTGGCTGTACTTCACCAGAGTGAATCTTCTTCGTGGTAGCTTCCACATCAATGTGAAGTCCAAAAGAAAAAAAAGTGCAAGAAAGAAAAAAATTACTGTATTCTCAGTCATTTTTGAAACCACCATCCAAATTCCAGACTTCTATCTGTCTTGTGGGATAGATGTCATTGTGTCTCAAAATATACTAAAAGTATAATATTTCTCTTTTACTATTCTGCTTCAAGAAAAGAAGACAAATTATGCCTTGTGAAGAATCCATTTGCTATAAAGTGTAAAAATGCTTTAATATTAATATTTTATAATAAAATTCATGACATATTTATAAACACTCTATCAAGCATTTACAACTGAACCACAGCTGAGAGCCTGGACCGGAATAAATAAGCAAGGACACAGCTAGTATGAAATATACAGCTTAATTTTTGTAATTGTGTGTGCTTTATTCTTTACACAAATGGAATGGATGCGCAGAGTATTTACACATAACAGGAGTGTAAGCTGGACAGGGTGTTTTGTAAACTCCAGTTCAGATTCTGAGTACCCCACACTACAGCTGGACTGAGAAACATCCTGCTTAAGAGACGCACGCTGGCCAGTGTGCCAGATGGAGCAGCTTGGTGAGTACAGGCTGCTACATTCAGAAATTCAAACTGGCCAATTCAAATTTAGGAGCACAAATCCAGAAATTTAAAGGTTGCTATCCCACTAAGAGCCAACAGTGTTGCCTTTTTTTTCACCTTTTTTTTTTTCCTTTTTTTCTTTTTTTTTCTTTTTCTAATGCTTTTTCCCCCCCCCAAAATCTTGCCTGGGGTGCTGGCTACTGCCCATCCCCAGAAACACTGTTTTACATCAGGGAAGGTTGCCTGGGCTGTAGGTCACATCTGGAAGCTGTAAGCTGCTAACGTGATGCGAGAGATGACGGATCATCTCTCATGCTCTTCACCTTAAAGACAGTCTCAAAAGGGCCAATGAGGTGGTGGTTTCTATTGCTCTGGGTGAGACGTCAGTGGGGCTGAAGCTTTCTGCAAAGCCTTCTGCATGGAGTGTCTTTTTGTTCAGCAATTTCACAGCACCTACCTCAAAAGTATCTTGGTCCATGATGTGACCCTCAGGGTGCTACAGTAAAATAAGCAGTAAATAAAGAGGAAAATGTTGAGCTGCTGTTTAATCAGGTGGCCTTGGTGTTTTACAGCAATGCTAAAAAAATCAGTGTAATGAGGAGGATGAATGTTTAGCTTCAGGTGGTATAAATGGGATGGACTCCACTGAAATCAGAGGAGTGACTGAGTTTACACCAGCTGAGGATGTAGGCTGGATAGATTTTAGATGTTACTTGCTGTTAGCTTTGATGTCAATTTGTGCCCTAGAATGGGAACATTTTTTTTTAACGCAATAATGATCTCAGTCTTATTTCTGAACTAATTGACAAGATGTCTGATTTTTAATGGAATAGAAAAATAAGTTTATTCCACCAAGGCATGGGCTTGAGCACTTGGATGCAGTGCACAGTGAACCACATGCATAACAAGGCAGACAAAATGCTCAAGACGGAAAATATTGACATTAAAAGCTGTGAAGGATAAAAGACCACTTTCTGTGAGCATGGCAGATATTATGGCTTTAAATCTGCAGGTAAAAAAGAAGACTGAGACTTTTTTCATGAACACTATTTTTCCTACAAATATCCTCGTGTGTTGTTACTCACTGAACCCTCTGATCAGGGATACAATTTGAAAAAGAAAATATAAAATATAGGAAAACAAACAAAAAAACCCTACAATTTGACTGAGCAAGTAACAGTGAAGGTGTAACACCAACAATTTCTCTGTAGAGAACTGATGTAAATAGGTAGGGGGATGTTGTATACCTAGGACACTGTCACTGGCTCGTAGTGGTTATTAGCTCAGGTTCCACACTGCTCTCCAGGATGAGGATTTGACATTTCAGTGCAATGGAGAGATTTCTTATCCTTGACTTTCACAGTGTGGTTCCTAGGACCCTATCCACACCGGAGCAGCAAACCATGCTAGCTACAAACACAACTACATCACAGAATATTGATCTAGAAACAGCCTTTACTACCAAAGAAATGCAAAGTGCTAGCATGGACAGGGCACCTCTGTAGGAAGGGGATTAAGCAAGAAAGAGGCTCTTTCACTGGTTGATAGTCAGACCTAAGACCAGTGAATAGTGCCATTTCACTGAGCCCTGTTAGCAAGCTCTCAAAGAGTCAGTGCATGGAAGATTTTTTTATTTTTTGTGGCAAGGAAAAATAATTAGGTTGTAATATTGCACATCTGCAAAAAGCTATTGAGATGTCATTATGATCATTCATGGGTGGACAAAAATCTGTGATAATTTTGATTCTGCTTAGACCCTGTGGTGCTACACACTGTGCCAGAACATGAGATATAGCACCAGGGGTGTGATCTGGCACTTTTCCTAAAGGGTCCAGCATTTGCCTTTGTCTCATGTTTAGACGCTCCTAAGTCTTCAACATGGACAGAAAGGGAATCTGATTACGCTAAGCTGTGTTAGCACCAATATGGACTCAGGTGCCAATTGCTATGGGTTGTGAATTTCAACCTTTTTTTTTTTTTTTTTTGCACCAGATGTAATTTTGCATGAGTCTTATGTTTCTCTTCCTCCTCCCACTACCACCCAGTATGATCTGAACAGCTGCAATGCAAAAATGGACCGCAGCTCTGAGGATGCTGAAACATGAAACGCAAAACATCAACGCACAAAACAAATGGGAGTACAAGTCCTAAGGGAAATAAGACCTCTCACTGCTTCTCTTCACGGTTTGTTTTTAAATATGTTTTATTTAAAAAAAAAAAAAAAGAAAAAATAAAAGAAGTGCAATGTCAACTCTAAATTGGAAGCACAAACAACAGACAGGGAAAAATAAATAATGTTACTACAGTAACCAAGGACTGATGGAAAAATTGATTGTACTCAGCCGTAGTGTTACTGTTCACTGTAAAGCACAGCACATGACAAAGCAAAACAGTTACTAGTAGGATAGTACCATAAAAGGCTGCATGCTGAACTAAGAAACAAAGAAGCAGATGTGATTGATTGCTTAAAACAGAGCTGAGCATTAGAATGAAGTTCCTGCTTTAGGATACTTGCTTTTTCAGGTCTGGTGGGCTGTTTCCCAACCTGGGGCAATAGTATTTTGCCAGCATGGAAAAATTCATGGCTTCCAAAGATCTGGGGTCACTCTGTGGATTTCTGCAGAATTATCCAAAATCAAAGCATTCACTAATTTATATTTTGTAAAAAAAATTAAAAAAAATGTTTCTAGCCCTTCCGGTTACAAAGCTCTTTTGGAGACATAACTGAAACCCTTGTTTATAAATCTGCGCTGACCAGGCAAGAAAATTAGCAGTTAAAGAAGTGTGAACTTCTCAAAGTTACCGTAGTTGGGCAGTAAGCCCTCAGGGCCACTAAAATGCCCGTGTTTTTAACCCTGGCACTGCTGGTGGCTTTTGCAAACATCCAGCCCATCGCGCTGTCCGCGGAGGTTGGCTGGGTACACCTGTCAGTTCGACAGGGCGTAGAAATGTAAGCTTCAAATAGACAAGTAACAGAGGAGTCTATCTAGCATTTGCCCTTACAGCATCCTTAAGCGTTAGGGTTACTGTAGCCACCAGCTACAGGCAGTGCACTCCTGCAGTGCAGCAGGCAGGAGTATGGGTTTTATAGAGAACATGGTCCAGCAGCAGCAAAGACAATTCAGTTTACTGTCATAGCATCTGTTGCAGTTGTCCCCTTGTGAGTCAGAGTGAAGAATGGCATCCGATACAGAGGAAGGGCAGTGTGAAACAAGAAAAAAATACCTCCTTCTCTCCTTCCATGCACCCCAAACTGCAATTCCACAGACTTTCCCCAAATCCCTCACAAATGTCCATTGCCTCAGTTTTTGCTTTTAAGACCCTTGTTGACTGTGAAATGAATGAAGATATAGGTTAGTTGGTGACCTGCCTGCAAAGAGAGGAAAGATCAAATACTTTTGTTAACTCCTTGAAAGAAACAGGAAGAATCATAAAACATTTGGGGGTGAAAGGTGCCTCCCTCCCAAGAGAGACAGTATTTAGCACAGACATTTTGCTTCTGAATAGTCTTCCATTTCAATTTAAAGATGCATTATCCTTTTGTGTTCAGAAGAGTCCTACAGGGCAGCCAGTTCAAAAGATCTCTCCACAGGAGTTCATCATGATTAAATAGAGGCAAGGGAGAGGATTAAATTGAAAGAAAAACAAAATGACAACTACAATTTAAGGGATTATCTTGCTTGTCATTAATAATAGAGAATCTGTTATGGAAAAGGGATAATGCAGCTTGATGGTCCTCTTTACATTTTACAGTCACACAAGGGTGTAAATATTTAATCTTTCAATTAATTAATCTTTACAAAATAGCTTCACAAAAACATTTTTACCTATAGAAATTAGTTTCTATACATCAATATATTTTTATTTTTATAAATTATTCCATCTTTAAGTGCCTTCTATCAATATAAATGATAAAATAGACAATCAAAAATTTTAAAGCTTTTCCCAGTTGTATCCCTCCTTGTCAACATAGGTGCTGTGAATCCTCATACGTGTGTGTCCGCATGGGAATGTGTTTATGTGTACGTGTGTGTGATGTGAAATGCTTCCATCCTCTCCCACCCTCAAACACCATTAAAATAAACCATGTTGTTATTAGTTCCTGATGCAATAGCGTTTCCGAAGGGGAAAAAAAGAAATGCTTGACTTGGTTTCAGAAATCAAAAGATGTGCATAGTTACCAAAGTCGAGGTGTACCAACTACAAATATGCAATGACAAGCTTAGAACTGGACCCACCTCCCAGTCAAGTCACAGAGAGTCCTGACAGTGACCTCAGTAGGAAGTGGACCAAGTACTCTGAGCTTGATTTTGCAAGGTGCATGTGGCCCTGATCTAGCAAAACGCTTAAGCCTGTGCTTAGGTTTGAGCACGTGAATAGTCCTACTGGAACTGATGGGACTGAACGGCATAGGGAGGGATCACAAGTGCCTCCAAGTCAACAGGCTACCCATGTGTAGGAATTGGGGTCAAGTGCTGAGCGCCTTGCAGGATCAAGCCCTATATGAGGTTCAAGAGCTGGGAACTTCTCTTTAAAGCAATCAAAACACTGAGCTCAGCCATTGAAATTGCTCAAAATGTCCGCATGGGCACAGGAGGTGGCTAGCTCCCCTTGACAGAGGGTCTTCGTGTCAAAAGTTTATACCTACAACTGGTGCTCTGAGCACACAACAGATTTGCTTTATATGGTAGAAGTCTTTTTGTTCCTACCCTTTGACCCATCAGTGTCCTTCATGGCTTCAAACACTTTGTGTTGTACATTCATCAAAATTCACATTGACCGCAAAGAACATAAATGCAACAAAAACAGGAAAGCCTCCAAATAGTATATTATAGTTTTCTTCTAAATATTCTCCCGTCGTAATCAGAGGTGCAGTGGCTAATTTATAATTTTTCCTTTGAAGGGATCCAGATGAAAGGCCCAGATTGTTCTTCAATTACAAGTTTGCATTGATTATATATATCTTCTAGGCTATCTCCTTGGACAATAGCTGCAGTAGAGAAAACATATCAATACTTCTTTTAATTGATAGATACAGCATCCAGTGTCAGCAGATTTTCAGCATACTCATAGATACTGACAGAGTGGGAAGGAATACTGGCACACTGTGATGTCAGTTACAGAAAAGTCATACCCCTGCAACTGACAATTAAGTTCAAACCAATGGAACCTGTCTATGACTGAGACCAATCTCACTGCTTGTACTGAGAATGTTAGTTCAGAGAACTAGCAGTTCTGTGCTAGGGAAGGGCAGCTTCCCACTGTTGTAAGTCAAGGCTTACATTTCAATTGATTTAGAAGCTACTTCAGCAGTGGGCAGGAGCAGATTTACAACCTGTTCTTTTCCTGACCTGATTGTAATAAATTAATTCTCGGCTGCAAAAGTTAACTAGATCAGGCCCAAGCTGACAGGTGGTGAAGCATCATCAACATCAAAACACAGTGTTCTGCTCCTTTATTCTGTCCTACCAGAAATCTGGAACTGCAGTTTAGAATATGTACACTGTCAGCATGTGGAGGGACAACTGAGAGCTTCTGATGGTTATTCACAAATACCAGTCCTCTGAGAAGGGAGCTTTCTAAACCCACCCAAACAAAATGCAGGTCTTAAAAGAACAGGTCCTAAATCTTGGGTATTTTTCAGATCAGGAAGAAGATACCCTTCTCTTTCCCTCCTATGACCCATAACTTGAGTTCTTGTCTTGAACTAGTGCGGAATTCTTTGATCTGTACAAATGCAATGATGCAACGTTTCTTCTGACTTTATTACAAGCAGTTTTGGGTCAGGAAAGGAATCAAATTCATAGAATCATAGAATTGTGAAGGTTGGAAAAGACATTTAAGATCATTGAATACAACTATCCACCCAGCACCACTACCAAGTTCACCATTAAACCATGTCCTCAAGTGCCATAGCCACATGTTTTTGAGGAGTCAAGTGCCTCAACTGCTTTTGAAGGTCAAGGAAAGAACAATTTCAAGCCAGAAGTTCTTACTCTGGGCACACTATACTGATAGGTACTCTAGGCCAGAGACAGAGCTCATGCAGTTGTTTTGCAATAAAAGACTATATCTTGGGAAAAGAATGGTATTAATAAAATCATACCTGTGAAATATTCTCCAAATTCTTGTTCTAATTTAATTGCTCGATCGTAGGTTTTCTTTGCTTGCTCCTCTGTAAGACGTTTATTCATTTCCCTAGAAACACAAAGGAATTCATCAAAAAATTTAGATTCTTGCTAGAACAGTTTTCCAAAAGACATGTTCACCTAAATCACAGATGGATTGAGACTGATGCAAGAAACAACCAGCAAAATTATTCCATCAGTTCATGGACAGTTTCATATTTTCAATTTAATTTAATTCTTATGTAACATAAGACAACTTTTTCAGACTATTTCCCATTTCCCATTTCTCCACTAAATTTTTGTCTGGGGTTCAGTACTTTTCATTACCATACAAAATACAATGCCTGAATCTGGTAGCCACTAACTGAAATAGACTTGAGACATCAGGAACCCATAGGTAAGTTTGGGGTCCAGGGCGTCCTATAGTCTGAGCATTCAGTACTTCTGCCTCCAGAGCTGAAGCTCCTTCAGGAACTTCTCTGTCTCCCAGACTTAGCTGGCTGTCCCAGCTGAATAAGTTTCTACAGACAGCTTATTGGGTACCAATAATGTAAAACCATATACAGTCAGTAATATTCTGGTTTTCTCAGTGTTTTGTTATTTGTTGGAGCATTTCAGTTTCAATGGAAAACATTATTTAATAACTTTAAGAAATTACTTGTCTAGCCTGTACCTGGTCAGCTTTTAATACCACTGTATACTTTCAATGAATCAAGCTTGTACTCATTCACTGCCTTACACTTATACGCCTGCAGATGTCCAAATTAATTATCAATAATAAATAGAATTTGCTTGTTATAGCATTTTTTCCCAGCATGGATTAATTTTTCTTAAAATGTGATGCAGATTTTCTGAGGCAACTAGGAAAGCAAAAGGGAGCATCTTGTGTTCTACATAAATCTGATTTAATGCCTTGCACTGAATCATATGATTATATGGTAATGGACTGTATACAGTAAGACATGGGTGATGCATGTAGGAAATTATGTGCATTATGGTGCATAAAAAAATGATCTATGAAGTGCACAACAGTATGAACTTGCTACAGCTAACTCCCACCTGGCTTCTGAAAAACACCCTGCAAGAAGTCTAGGATGCAAAAATGTGTTTCTAGAAATGGCTTTGAGCTGCCTACCGATACAACTAACCATACAGCTAAGAACACTGCTTATAAAATTTACTCTGGAAGTACTAAAGTAACGGAGAAAGCAGGTTTATAAAATGAAGGCATGAAAGATTTCTTTAAAAATTTATTATAGTACTTTTGATTATATAAATAGGTTTGAACATTTGCCAATCTGTGTGTTGTCCTACTAAATTTGTAATAATACTAATTCTATTAACTGGAAAGATTGCTATCTGATTGAGTTCAGATGGACTTCTCATCAGTGACACCTATTTAAACATCTCTTTGGGTGACTGAACCAAAACTCTGTCTTGAAGTGGGACATACCATTGCAAATTCTTAGCCAAACTTAAAATTTTCATCTTAAGTACACTCAGCCAATATTGTAGTGCTAACAACATCCTCCTCCTTCCACATCTATTTCTGGTAAATTTCTGAGAAGTCTTCCTCAAGATCTTTGAATAGCAGAAGAGAAAATACAAATACAAACAAGTGTTTATAATAGGAAGTACTTCAAAATAGGTAGAAATTTTCCTTACACTTTCAGGTTGTATATTCGCCTGGGGTATAAAACTGTGCTAGTTTTATTCATGCCTCTGCCCATCCTGTGCCTTCAGGAGAAAGGATGGAGAATGGGGAAGACCTTGACGTCCATTTTTCATGATGAATTAAAAGTGCTGTCATACCGTAGGCCCTTTTATTTTTTTTATCTCCTAGCTGGGGATCTTCACAGCTGGTGAATTCAAAACGATCCTTTGGCATATCTGCCATGGTTTTCCTCCTCCCCCAGTGAAAAGGTCACTCAGGCAGGCTCTTGCTCTTTACTCTTTACTCCTGTTTCTCATCCCCATGATCTCAACATTGTCCTCCTTCCTCTAGAGAGGAGGGCTGATTGAAGGGTACCAACAAGGATGCCTCTGGGAATAAACCAGGTGGAGTTGTGTAGGGGTGGGGAGAGGGGAAGGGAGGAAAGAAGGGAAGGAGGGAGAGAGGGGTGATGGAGCAGTTTGTTCACAGCAATGGCCATGTGTTCTGATTGCTTTTACATCCAATAGCCCCTTACAGTCTTCCATTGCTGTGTTAGTGGGGTATTTCTGGAAAACCTGCAATAACCAAGTTTCAGGTGCAGGAGTGAGCTTAATTTATGCTCCCTTCACTCTTCTTACCCCACTGTCAGATAGGTGCAAAGGAGCATACACACAAATAAGAGTTAGACTACAACTTTATATGCTAATTTTGCTGAAAGATAAATCTTTTCTCATTGTTTCTCTGCAACTTATACTAAGCAATTTTTTGTCTTTTATGTTTTGACTTTGCTACTACAGTAACTTTTAACTCATTTGTATGAACAGGAGTAATAGTTGTGACAGATAAACTTACAACTTTTGGTGTTGCAGTAGCTACATACATAAGAAAGACCGAATCACAGAATCATAGAATCATTTACATTGGAAAAGACCTACAAGATCATCAAGTACAATCTTTGATTGATCACACACTTTGTCAAATAGACCATAGCACTAAGTGCCATGCCTAGTCATTTCTTGAGCAATATACTTGTTTTATTGCCCTAAGTGAAATATTAGCATTGCTTTGGTTCAATAACAGGATGATTGCCATAATATTTTGCATCTTCATAACACCATTCAGTCAATCTGTTCAAGAATTTGCAGTTCTAACATCAAATCAATGAAGTCTTTATATTATTGCCACTTTTCTGGTTCTGCCTGATATACTTTCCAGAGTAAGGGCCACTTTTATTTATTTATTTAAAATATTTTATGAATGGGAAAACTGTACATTAAGATCTATGTAAAAGGTAGACTATCAGATGACTCTTCTGTACAGAATCAAAATCAGAATGCAATTGAATTGTAGGCCTGGAAGAAATGTCACAAAGTCATCCAACCCAAGATGGCTTTGGTCAGGATGGGTCTATGTCAGGACCCCATACTGTGCATCATTCCCTGTAACGTGACCGGATGTGCAACAACCTCATTGCCAAAAGGCAGGGCCATGGAGAATGCACATTCACAGGCTGGGTCGTGTTGCCATTCTCTGACCAATGGCTATGGGCACACAGTTACCATTACCAGACACAGATCTGTCACAGGAGCATGGGTGCCTACATTTTACCTGTGAAACACATACCTATGGCATTACCTGGCATTTGCAGAGCCTTGGGTGAGAGGAAGGCACAGAGTTCAAAATTTCATTCCTATCACAGCAAATTAAGCTGATGGCTCTTGCAGTACCCTAAGTGTACATGAAACCCACTTGATAACAATGTATTTTATCCTGAGCTTTAACTGGTCTGAAGATCAACTACATATTTCCTCCTCAGTCTTCTCATTCCTCCTCCATCAGAAGGGTGGAATTCAGAACCAGGCCAGCACTCCAGCTGAGGCCTCATCCATACCCAATAAAGCAAACTAGCTGTCTATTGCGTCCTTACACAACACTGATATGAATGCAGCCCACAGTGGCAGTTTCCTTTTTTGCAACCACATTACCCCTCCATTCATATTCCTGTGTAATCCACCCCAACTGCCAGATGCTTTTCTGCAGTGCTATAGCTTAATTATTCCCTGTTTGTACTCATGCATTTAATTTTCTCTCCTTTGTTCTGAATTTCATCTTACTGATCTTATACTGAGTTTTAATCTTATCCTCCAAAGTCCATGTCACCTCAGTTAGCCTTGACAGCATGGAGTTGGTGCTTTTTATTTCATTCTTTTAAGTGTTATGTTTGTCCCTCTCCAGTCCCATGGTTCCTTGCCTATTCTCTTACAGACCCTGAGGCCAAATGAAGGGCTGATGAAGAGGCACACACCTCAAATGTGGTACAGGTTTAATGCTCCAGTCTGTGCCCCTGTCCAGACTCTACACCCCAGGAGCACCCGAGGCTAGATGGGACAAGCCAAGCTGCACAAGGCCTTGGTGAACTTGCTGCACAGGTTAGAGCAAGTACACCGAGCACTGGCAGGGAGTCCTTCATGGTCCAGCATGTAAGCCCACATGTCCCAGTCTGAAAAGTCGAAAGGCACCTCTGGCTTGTTTCTTGAGAAGCCAGGATACAGTGGATGACAGGCTGTGGGGATGAGTCTCCACAGTTTCCACTTCCTCTTGATATTACTAATTATAGAGAACAGGTGAAATGTAGACTCAAGACCTGTGTGGTGCAACTTGAGACTGTACCCTGAAAAATAAAATGCTTGAAGAAGTTTATACTCACATCAGAGGCTCCCATGATTTAGGCTTAATGAAGATAGCGATGGGATAGAGTTGTGCAACTTGTAGTCGTTTGATAGCATTTCCTGACACATCAAGTATACAGTGCTTGCCCTGTTGGAAGCAGATGAGAATGTGTTTATTTTTGCAGAGTTTGCTGCAGATCAGCCAAAAGACAGGAAGCAATTCTGCAATGCAGTGCCCTGGAATGGGGCCATTACAGGCACAGCAGGGAAAGAGGGAGCCCAGGACATGTACTTTACTATTTTGTGTTCTTTCCTTTATTTTGGTGTTAATATAAAATGTACAATGGTGATACAGGAACAAACTTGGAGTTTATTTTTTACTGGGATGAAATTTGCAGGGACAGGAGGATTTTCTTGAGACGAGGAAAAACCAGTTCATAAAAGCAATAGGATGTCTATGTTCTGACTGATTAAATAAGTTTTTATGTCAGACTACCTGCGTCACCTGAGGCAAATAATTTAATCTTTCATTCCTTTGTAGTTCATTCCTTTGCCTCTGTGAAAGTGAGATAAGTTTACCTGTCTTACAGAGGGAAGAGAAAATCCTGTTTTGGGGTGTACTTGAGGTACTGTGTTAGAACCCTGAATCCATGGCACTACAACCAAGTATGGAAAGTGTCAAGGATGAGGTCAGTCAGTCAGAGACCCCACTTGTGGAGTCATTATAAAGACTATAAATATCAGGATGCCGTTTTGCAGATACTTTCTATTTTTTGGCAGAGAATCATGTCTGGGACACAACACATAAACAAAGCAGATCATGTTGCATATGCAATAAACCCACTGTCAACCTACCCTTTCTGCCACGAATCTCACAGACTGGACACTAGTTCCATATAAATTATCATTGTACTGCCCAGCTTCTATAAATTTGTGCTCTTGGATATCTTTTTCCATTTGTTCTCTTGAAATGACAAAATGGTAATCTCTTCCATCCACTTCATAGTCACGCTTTGGCCGTGTGGTATCTGCATGGAACAAAAGACAGAAGATAAAGAAGTCTGCAGAAACATTTAATGCAAAAAATGCAGCAATGAAGGGTTGCTCAGTGGGCAATGCTGGGTCTGCTCCAAGTGGGGACACTACACATCTGAGAGCAGATCTTTGGCTACTACATATTGTTTTCAATGGAGTTATGACAATAAAGCTGTCTTTTTGTAGTAATACCTCCTGATGTTTACCTCAAGTTAATACAGGATAAAATAAAATTAGGTTTTATCAGAATTCCACTTTTTTTGAGCTGGATCACACACAAACCTTAAATATAAAATGCTTTCCAGATTGTAAATCTTATGTCATTACAGTGATAAAATGAATTGTAATCTCATCAATTCAATTTAACCTTATTTCTAAACCTGATGCTGTTTACACCTCTAGCAGTTTTAAGTTAGTATATTTGCAGAGACAACAGTTTAAAATGAAGTACAACTGCAATCATGGCCTGAAATAGACAAGTTCTAATGATCCAAGATACAAATACTCTATTTATTTTTGGGTCCAACATTGCTTTCAGATTCAACAATCTAGATCTCACACAAATCACAGATTATTCTGTATTTTATAGGTGGATGCTGTAGGTGGGTGTAATTGAGCCAAAACATTTTAAATTTTACCAGTATATCAAATTTATATCTTAGTTAAGAAACCATAGATTGATTACTAAACAGTTTGTAACTAGAAGGTTCCTTGTTTAAAAAAGTTCCAGAGCTTTTGAGACAGTTCTTTTGAGAAATATTTTCTAGACCTTCAAAAACTTTGTTTTTTTTAAAATTTGTTTGTGTCCCCTTTTCTGTCTGATGGAAAACTGACCTTTAAAAAACTAAACTATATATCATTTATAGGTACTGTTTTAACAGAAATTTACTTAATGTGTGGCACCAAGGGATACAGTTCACTCAGCTGCAGAACTAGGAGTAAAATTATACTTACGTGGTACACATGACCCAAACTTATCAGGGAATTCAGATATCAAATCATCGTTGATCCGATCTTTCATAGGACCCAGAATAATAACCGGCCTGGTGTAATTAACTGAACAACAAAAACAAAGGCACATTTTGATGAACTTACTGGCAATAATAAATAAATTTACCCAAACATGCACTAACCAGAGCTGTTGTCTTTATGTATGAAGTGAAAACATAGGTGGACATTTTATTGATGAATGTTCTATGTATTGACGTGAATGGAATGAGTGCCACTGCAGAGCTCTGTGATGGTCCATGCACATAGGCAAATGACTATGTGGAAGAATTTGTATTTGCCATCACTCAACAAGGCCACTCCCAAAGGCTTACAGATGGACTCTCCCATGAGGCATGGAAAGGCTCTTGTAGCATTTGTTTCTTCTGCAGTTATATGAGTGCATCCCCCATTTAATCAGGTGGGTGCACTCCCAGTTTCAGCTGCCTTCCCATAGGTTCATCTACACTGGCTAGTGGCACATATCACATGAAAAGTGAAATCATAAAGGCTTTCCATGTAGCAATATTGCAGTAAATCTAGAAAATCTGCATCAATACTTTGTAGACTGATTATGGCATGCATTAGTAAAGCCAATGAGAGCGTACCGGGGAGAGCTCTGGGAATGTTAGGAAGTGGGGGTTGCCAAGGAAGACCCCCCTTCTATCATTACTTTGTATGTGATAGACTGAGTGTCCAAGAAAAAGAAGTCTCAGAAAATTTGGGACTGGCACTGCAAGGCTGACTGCTCTACTGGCCCCTAAACTGTGACATGAAATATATAAGGAACAGTGATAGAAAAGCAGATGAAACTTACTTTCCTGTCTTGTAACAGGTTCATAAGAAAGGATGCAGTCTTCTTGGCCTCCTGATGGGAAAAGAAAGAGAAGAGATTGAAGCTGACAAGAAACATGTCAAATACTTAAGCTTCATAAAATGCTTCACATAGAGACAGACTGAGTTCAACGCTTCTCTCTGATAAGCCTCTCACCTGAACCATTCCAAAGTCCATCATAATTTCCAGGTGTGGAGAATGCTTTTTAACTTCCCCTCCCACCCCCACCACGTGTTTAAATTCTATTTACTGAAATTGGGCTTTTTCAATTATGGGCAACAAGGCTCTATTTATTGATTTGATAGCAAGGCTGTTTACAAGGATAGTGCAGAAATTTAAGATGCAATTCTTTCTCTTGTGCTATTGTTAAGGGCCTAACACATTGCTGCAGAGCAAATCCACAGTCTACCTAGATGGAATACTTTTTATCCATATGTAAAAAAAAAATGTATATATTTTAGTTGATTGTTCTGTGCATAGCCTCTATAGCTTAGTTCTTTCACAGGCAAACATCTAGCTAGGAGCTATTTTCTGATCCTTATCCTTTGGAGCTGAAAGGTCCTCTGGAGATCACCTAGTCCAGTTGCCCCTGCTAAAGTAGGTTCACCTAGAACAGGTTGTACAGGATCATGTCTAGGCAGGTTTTGAATATCTTCAGAGAAGGTCTCACAGCATCATATTTTACACACTTATCCTCACTCTGCCCTGCTTAGGACAGTGCTGTTTCCTCATGGTGAGACTTAGGGAACTAAAGCAGAGAAATTTGCTATGAGAAGCAGTAAAATTTGCCATGAGAAACAAGTGGCACTATATGGACCACGACTTGGGTGCAGGTGTGCAGTCCTGATGCACTGCTGTCCTCCCATCCAAGGGTGTGCAAGAGGAAAGGGAAGAGGATTCTTCACCTAATGTGTGAATAATTTCTGCACGTTTCTCTTTCTGGGTCACTGCCACATACTTGGTACCATGTGAGGGCTCTGGTAAATTCTAAATATGATTTAGACTTAGCAAAGCTTAAAATGATGATTTTATTTTTACTTAGTTCAGGGTTTGTCTTTGAGAAGATCCACAGATGGCATTTTGCAACTAATTTAGATACTACAGAAGAAAGAGTATCATGAGGCATACCAGTGCTTTATAAAATAGACAGGGTTACCCTCATTTTATCTGCTTTCATGCACATTGAGCCTGTGTTACATTGTCCTGGTGGGGTTCTGCCAAACCAAAGTATGCACATACATGGGAAAACTGCTACCTGATGCTTGATGGAAATATATATGTAGGATTTAGAGGTGGGAACAAATCACCCTGAAGTAGTCTGACTGCTGACTGAGTCACCCTTGAGGCACCATTAACTATATTATTAAGCTTTGTGTGTTGGATGCAATGCCTAGCTCCCAAGATGGTACAAAACATTTTGTGGTTTAATCTTAACCTGAATCCCACACCATGAGCCACATAATGTCTGAGGAGTGTGAATAATGGATTTTCTTCTCTATTTGAAAATATTTGATATTGTAATTACTGAACTTTGGCTTTTTGCAAACTTAAAAATATATAACTGTTTTTATACTAGTTTTCATGCATCAGATGTATTATTTTCCCCTAAGTTTCTCTGGAAATTTTAGGGGTGATGTAAAACTCAGGATGTCTCACTCCACTGGAGGTGAAATGATTCACTCTCAAGGCTGGACAAGGATGTTCCAGCAATGCCTTCCCCGCATTGCACAGAGGCCAAGGCTGTATTTTTCAACAGCCTCTGAAGCCAATCTTGGGGTAGGCGATGAAGCCATTATGTACCAGCCATGTGGAGGGAGCCTGTTTGTATGAATATAACCCTAAAGTTGAAAATATTTGTTTCAATGGCATACAGATTCACAGCAGGGGTTTTATTGCAGCTAGTTTCAGAAACCTGAGGCATGACCTGAGGTGTCTAAGCTAGTCCCCAGGTACCCTTTGGAGCCAATGGCTGCCTACAAACAGGCAAGGGCTTGTTTTAAGACATGAGTCATCTAACCCATTTTAGACATCTACTTGTGATGAGAGAAAAAGTCAGAAGGGTGTGTTTGTCTCCAATGTCCCACAACAACACTTAAACAGAAAGGTCAGACACCTGCATTTAAACAGCAGAATCTCATGGGAGTGACTGTCAATAGCAACTTAGAGAAAAATAGACAATCACTGTGACACTATTGTTCATATTTTTTTCCTATGAACTAATATTTAGTTTTTTCAAAGATTTATAACCAGCATTGATAAGCCTGCACAGATTTTACCTTCTTTTTTACCTAGTGTCTGGCAGACATACCTACATGTTAAAGTTGTTGCTACATCCACACTATCAGTAGGGGATGGGCTATGGAGACAAATGAGCCTGTTGTTTTACAGAATGCTTTTGAAGCTGTGGCCATACTGAAGACAAAGAAAAATTCTCCAGCCTACTCAAATTGTGCTGAAATTTAAGCTTTTGGAAAGGGTAGCATCAAGTAAGGAGAGAGTTTGAGGCTGACTGTGATGCAAAGGGACTTAAAGACAGACATCTTCCTGAGGTAAGGCTCTTCAGCCCTGAGTTCCAGACTCAATGCAAGTGTGGAGGAAAGCGTCAACAATTCCACTACTTTTCTTTTCTGGAAAAAGGACTCAGGAAGCTTAGATTTTTAAGTGAATAAAATCCTGGCAAGTACTGTCCAGAAAAAAAAATCCTGTAGGTCCTCAGAGGCTACTATGCATGTTAACTGTACCAGATGGTGTTCTTTAATGATCTCTACACAGTCAGTACTAGATGGTTTTGAAGCAGTCCATAAAGTATTAAGCATAATGAAGAGGTCTAGAGTTAATCAATAATCGGATTGCTATAACCTTGCAATGGCTTTGAGGTGTGTGACACAGTGTGAAATCCAGCAGGACACAGGCTCTTATTTATCATTTGCCTAAGCCTCATTTACCACTCACATTAATGGCTTAATTAGCACAGGTTGGCTGTATTGGTCCCGGAAATCTTCATGATATTTAACATATAAAACAAAAGGAGAGAAAAACAAAAGACCTTTCTGTAGGATTTTGGCATGATCCCTTGTTCTTCAGTAAAATGCCATCAAGTCAAAAATAAAATAAAATAAAATAAATATGAAAAGAGAAAAAAAGAAAAAGGAAACTTTCCTTAATGTATTATACTTATGAGCAAAATTATTGGAGGGCTTTCACTTTCCCAGAACCACTCCCTGCTTCCCTTTGTTCTTGGTTTGCCTGGTGGTGATTTCTCATGCTCAGGCAGAGAAGAATAACCTGGTGCTTGTTATAACTCATAGTCTCTACAAACTGGGCAGAGAGCTCCTGTGCAGCCAGATAAGTTTTGTAAGGACTGCTAAATTCAATCAAAGGCTTTTATAGGGTTTGAAATGGGTAGCCATGAAGTGGATTTAATGTGATGCCTCTGTTTTTCCTTTCTAATTAGTTGTCAGAGAGCTTGTGAAAGACTCCAGACCAGTTTCAATGTGGACCAGTTTCATGTAACCCATAAAAAGGCTCCATTTCCTATTTTCTTGCCACAGCATCCAGCACCTCCACAGTGCCGGCATAGCTGCACCCATCACGTGGGTAATGGGGCAAGAGAGCTGCTGTGAGCTGCCATGGTGCAGCCACCACATGAACAAACACTCTCCCTCATCAAGCACCTCATGCGGTGGGAATCCATGGATTTTGGCATCCTATTATTATCTGTACATGAAAAACTCTGTAAATGGATCTAAGGAGGTGACTAACAGAAAAGTAGTACTAGTGAAGACAATGAAAAGTTACTTATGATTTTAGAAAAATCGAAGAGAATTTTTCGGTTCATTAAAATTGGTATGGTAGATAAGCAGGTATGGCCAAACTTCGCGAATGCAGATTTGGGCAGGGCTCTCCCCACGTGCCCTTCCAGCCTGTGCAGTGGATTTTTTAGGTGAGGCTCAGCGTGCACAGAACTGGCCCCACCGTTTCAGTCCTGAGGTCCATTTGCCATAGCTGAGCAAGCTTGGACAGTGACAGGGAAGTCCTCGGGACTGTCACAGCACCCGGTACTGACCGGGGCCGACCCTGCTGAGCATCCGAGATGTGACGGGATGGGATGGCAGGGAGGCTTGAACTGCCAGGGGATGGTCCCACTGAGACTGGAACTCAGGTCCTTGGGATTCGGAGTCTGGAGTGCTCTCCTTCACACCATGGGACTGCCCCATTAAAATTGATGGTGGTGGTTACTATCAATACACATATGAAATACTTGTAGATGGGCAAAATCAATTTAATTTTTGAGTTCTTGCCTGAATTTTGTTGCTCAGCTGGATCTAAAATCAAAGAAGGCTTACTTTTCAGTCACCATCTATTTAGGTTTTGAGCTAATGTCTGAATTACCGGAGTTGTACGTGCAACATCTTGGAGAAATCAATTTCTTGCTTTGTTTCATCTGCACAAACTGCACCGAGCAGTCAATATCTCATCCTCTATTTGGTTCAAAATCCCTTTCCTGGACTTCTGTTTATGTGAATAAACACAAGATTTTTGGAAATATGTTGACAGCTATGAAAGGCTGGAAATCCAATATGTAAAAAGATCATCAGTTTGAGAATGAATTTGTGACTGAAAAGTCATTTATGGCCACTATATGTTTAAGATTAATATAGTTGTGTGGGTATGAAATGGAACTTCAATACTTGTGCCACTTTGAGTATATCTGAATAACACAGTATTTCCGGGGAGCCAGTGTAAGTGTCCTTATTAATCAGTAGCCTAGTGTAATAATCAGAACTACTTTAACCTTGCTCTGAATCTTCAAATCTCATTAGAAGAGTGACTTGCTAATTTGCTGACAGAGGGCAAAAATTTTTGTTTCTAACATTTTTCTTATTTTTAACTTTTAGTAATATATTGCCTCTCTAGGTAATTGGTGCAATTACAGCCAGTTATACAATTAGGCTAAACACATGCAGTAACGTGGATGTAATTTTGATGATAGCTGTAAAAACCTTTACTGGCCTACGTGTAAGAGCATTACAAGACATGTGCAGGAGAGAAACTTGCAATTCATGGTCATTATGAAAATCATGTCTCACAAAATAAAAACTGATGAGCCCATGGTAAAAAATATGTCCTTATAAGCTTGATTTGAAAAAGAAATCAGAACATTTTAAGTTAAAGGGCTCAAAATAAACTTTGAATCATGGTTTAATTAACTGGTTCACGGATAAGTCAAAATTTGCTGTGTGTATCCTTATCACAAAAAGTACAACTTTCTGCTAGAACAGGACTTTATATATCACTCTGCAAACTGGGATTTACTGCTGAGAACAGGAGCAAATAAACGAACATAGTTATAGACTTCATAATAGCATGGTCCTGTGATTCAGCAGCAGTTATGTGATAACACAGTCTCTGTAAGATAAGCTAGCATTTGTTCCTGCCTCAAAAACAGTTTTTTATTAATAAAGGGTCAGATTCTACTCTCAAATGTGTCTGTGGTTCCCCCTGAAGTTAATGGAGCTGAAGATTACCTGTTGGGATAAAGAAAATCTCACTGTTGGCTCCAGCTCTTTTGTTCATAACAAACCCAGTGCTGAGGGCACTGGCAGAAGAAATCTGTTTTCTTTTCTGCAACAGCCTTGTTGCTAAGAAGCAGCCAAAGAGTTTTCTCTTGAGACCGCATAAGAGGACTTTCAATTATATAATTATTTTGAAATAAGAATTATCTGACTTCTGTCCAAATGCTAGTTTTTTAACCCTGGAGACATAAACAATACTTTAGCCAAACACTCAAAATTTTAAGTAATGTTTTTTAAAAAAACTATGAATGCATGAAAATACCTCCTATAAAAGCCCAGTTGATTTGTAACCCCTCTATGAAACAGCCTGGACATCCCTTAGAAGCCTTTAACATCCATGGTTTGGAATGGTTCTAGGAATGATTAAGTAGTATAGAATTTGGCACTAGGTACTTTTCACTAGGTTCTCACCGTGAGAAGCAAAAGTTAGAGAAATGTATTAAAACAATTGCCAGAGATACACTAGAAAAAATGCAGAACACCTCACTCTGGACTCCAACTGGCCTGTTTTTATAGGGACAAGTATGAAGATCTGCAGGAGAACACCCAGTACTTGCCAGTCATTTCTTACTCACAAACAATTTCCTTGTGCTGGCCAAGGTGTGAATTGCTGATTTCATGGAACCACAGAAGCAGAGACTCATTTAAATTGGAAAAGACAAGTTCAACTTTGCCAAGTCGCACTAAACCATGACCCTGAGCATGTCTTCTAAATCCCTCTAAGGATGGTGACTTAACCACGTCCATGGGCATCCTACTCCAATGTTCAATAACCCTTTCAATGGAGAAATTTTTTCTGCTATTCAGTCTAAACCTTTCCTGGTGCAACTTCATGCCATTTCCTCATCCCCTTGCTTGTTAACTGGGAGAAGAGACTGACCCCACCTCACTACAACCTCTTTTCAGTTGCTCCTCATAACATTTGTGCTCTAGACCCTTCCCCAGCTCCACTGCCTTTCCCTGGACATGCTGCAGCATGTCAATGTCTTTCTTGTAGTGAGGGGCCCAGAACAGAACAGAGGATTTTAGGTACAGCCTCACCAGTGCCGAGTACAGAGGGACCATCACTGCTGTGGTCCTGCTGCCACACTGATGCTGGTACAGCCCAGGATGCCATTGCCCTTCTTGGCCACCTGGTCACACTGTTGGCTCATGTTCACCTGCTGTTGACCAGCACTCTCAAGTTCTTTTCTGTCAGGCAGCTTTCCAGCCACTATGCCCAAACTAAGCAGTGGAACAAGCAATCCCTTGCTTCCTTCTCATTTGCTGGGGAAATGGAAAAGGGGCACAGGGACAGGGTCACAACACCATGCAAATGCCTTGGTTCCTCCAGCAGGTTTCTATTTGCTGCCCTTGAATTTTCCAGCTTCATTTTTTTTGTCCTCTCAGTATGTTCCACTTCACCAGAGCACAGACTGAGGGCTAGATGAGTTTGCCAGTCAACACACATGATGGTGTACTGGTAAAATAAGTTGTAGCTCCTCACTGTGAACACACAGGTTATCCTCCAAGTGACACTGTATCACACTAAAGAACAACTTTGCAACGTGGCACCCATGAGTCTTTAACAAATAAAATCAGGTCCTTTGGGTACCAGGTCCTGTATTTTTAAGCCACTTTCATTTGGCATAATCTAAGATGGGTTTCTTCTGCTTCTAAATGGCATAGTTGTCCTGTGGGAAGAGAAGAAATCCCTGCCTGCTTCTTCTCCACCAGGCAGAAGTCATTGGACATGCCAGTAATGTGTGGGGAGACACAGCCAGCAGGATGCAGACTGGATGCTGCTGGGGTGAGGCAGGAGCTTGCCCAGGTGCAAACCACTCTAGAAGGACAGTGACTGCCATGGGTAGTTGTTACTCCAACACAACTTTTCCCTCCAAATATCTATGACCCAGCTAACTTCCCCAAATCGTTTCTCTTACCTTTCTTGCACCTCAAAATGTACACTTTGTTTTAAGCTATTACAAAGCCAACAAAGAACTAGCTACCTGGCCTGTCTTATGATGAAATTTGGTAACTAGCTTTTGTGGACAAACCCCAAATATTAGGCTGAAATGAGGCTCTCCTATTAAGTCTGCTGTTTGGGACAGCTCATCACCTTAGTTTCTCCTCTGGGCTTGTACCATGAGCTCACTCTGAAATATACAGACCTGGATGAGATTTGACTCATTCAAACTTTTGAAAATTTAACCTTTTGATTTATTCCTGATTGTAAGTCAGTCTAGAAAGAGCACCTTATATTTCAACCATAAAATCCTCCTCTCCTCCTAAGTAGAGGGCACATTAAAAATAAAATGGTTCAGAATTGGATCTTGACAATTCAAGAGTGCCTACTATTTTCTTGTGACTCTGGCAATTGCTTTCCAAGGAAACCTTTGCAATTCAAGAGAATACAAACTAATTTACCATTTCTGAACAGCATGAGGTTAGCTGTTTTACTGAAACAAACCAGTGTTTATCAACAGAGCTCAACCGCTATGTGTTATACCAAGACTAGTAAATATGACGTATGATACCATTGATTACCTGAATGCATGTGGGTGCTTAGCACAAGTGCTGAGTGACTGGTGGAAAACTTGATTTGTTAAGCAAATGGCTTGAAAAAATTAAACAACTGGGTGATTTACCTAGCAACCTGTCATTTTAGGTACCTTTTATTACATTTCTAGTAATTTATTTAATGTCTTGGGTTTTTTCTGTTTTTCAGAACCTCCAGAGAAATAGTTATATAGGTTAAATTTATGGGCATTACTAAGAATTACCCAGAACATACAATCTGCCTCTTGGTTATATGATCACATGGAGCCTGTAAATCCAGTCAAACCAGGTTACAGGGTTGGGACCTCCACTTGCAGGGTATCAGTGAAATGCAGTGGCAGTGCCTAAGTGGTAAAGGTCTATCTTACCTTTTTTTTTTTTTTTTTTTTTTTTTTTTTTTTTTTTTTTTTTTTAAGACTGCAATATACATTAGGAAATCTGTGCTATCAAAACTACAGGCTCAAAAAATTTCTAGGATTATTTCTTAGCCCTTCATACAGGCATGCAGAAACGCATGTAAAAATTGTAACCTTGTAAAAAGGTTGCCTTTTGCAGATTTGACTACAGCTATGGAATAATTTTACTCTTTAAAGACCATCAAGAAACTTCCCCCTCTCCACTGAAGTGATCCTTTGCCACTAAATCAAATAATCCTGACTTTCATAGGCTACCCAATGCCAGGTTTAGTTTTATGTCCCAGAATACATCACAAATAACAACCTTCTCTTATAAATGTTGCCAGTTTTCTTTTACAACTTCGTATTCCAGATGTGGTTATAAATTTGAATTCCAAGCCATTTGCTACAACTGCCTTTTTAACATTAACAAAAGAGTAGCAAGGAGAGAAACAAAATAAAAGAAACAAACATAACAAGCAATGCAAAGTAAAAGGACTCTAATGAAAGCAGTAACTTACTGTAGCTACTTTCACTATCGCTGGTATTAGAAGAAACATGTTCTGCAAGAACAGTACAGCAAATTAAAGAACATAACCAAGCACCACAGAGCTGCAGAAACTTAAAAGAACTGCCACAATCATGCAAAGGTATTTATGCAGAGAGGAAATAAAAACTGTGCAGTGACATCACCTGAAAATGCTCAGATAATTTACAGAGGTAAAATGAAAGCTTTCTCTCTTGTGGCATTTCAGGAAGAGACTGTATGTATTAGGTAGTGATATGTGTCACGTCAAAGCTGTGTCTTTTCCTGATGAGACAGTAAATGATACCTCAGATAATTTAATTTCAATGTATATTATGGTCAACTTGCATCTCACTGGACATCTTGAGTAATTTCATGAAATCTGAGTGTCTACTCATATTCTGCACCATCAGTAATGAGCATCATTAATCATCATTAATGCATTGAAACTATTCCTGCTAAACTTCTAAACTTCTAACCTGTGTCTGTCTTTAATCACTGTGCATGATCCCAAAGGGTTAGCAATTTAACATGAAAATTGTTTTGATTTTGATATCAAATATTGTAACTGTATATATTTTACTCTGTCCAATGGAAAGGAAAAAAAAAGATGACAAAGCCAAAGACAAAACTAAGATAAAAAAATGGAAGAAGTCTTTTTCCAGTCATTGTCTAGGCTCAGGATTTGAACTGGAGTATTAAAACCTTTACAAGACCAGACTGGATGACTGAACAGGAATATAAGAACTACCATGATGGGTCAGTGTTGTGGTTTGTCATATCAAGTGTCCTGTTTCTATTATCATATTCTTGAAAGGAAGGTGTAATCTGTATCATGTAATGTTGCTGTTTCAAAATTATAGTCAGCAGATTATATATGGTCACTAAGACCATGCTACATGATCTCCAGGAGGTCTGCAGGACCATATTAAACAGTGGTTTTAATAGTGTTTCTGGTAGAAATGCTGAATAGTTTGCACCCAGAAGATCATTTGACTAAAACTTTTTTGCTGGTCTGGGACATTTGGAAACCAATGGCATAATGGCTGCACAGTCTGGGAGCACTTTGGGTTAATGAGAAAGACAGGAGCAGTGCTAAGACCTTCTATTCTCTGCCAGGTGCTGCATACCCCCCATATGCCAATCTAATATCTTAGGGTTCACTGACTGGTAATAATGGGGCTTCTGGAGCAGCAGAAATGAGAGGGGATGATATCTGATACAAAAATTAATGGAAAACCTTGATCTTGGGCTGAGGAAGAAGCTTAAAAAAATAAACTTAAATTTTGAAGAAAACAGCATATTGACTTCCAGATCTTTCCTAGCAAATTAACAAGTTTTATCTCAAGCTTATATGTAGGACAGGACACTGAAGAACTTTATTAAAAAAGAAAAATATCCTTCATAGTAAGAACTGTCATTAAAAATATGTTTGAATTGAATATGAATAAAATGTGGATGGGTGGGAATGTCTATAGGTTTGTCAGTAATTGATAACTAAGAGCAATATTAATAGAGGAGCCTACATAAACACCTCTGTGCTATTTTGACTCATGTCAATTTGAAGAATTTAGTTACCTTTCAAATGGTTGGATGTTATGGAGATTTGTCTTTGTAAGGACACAGATATTCAGGAGGGTTATCAGATCAAAAGTATTTTAATTTTCTCTAACAGGGAAGGATCCGCATTTGTTGCTAATGAACTGCTATGACACCTAAATGACCACAGAATGGTTAAAATTCAGGCGGCAGCAGCATTTGCTGTCTATCACTGACAAAACCAGTCTTGCAGAACTGTTCTTCCTTGTACAAGAGATGAAGCTTTCATCTTTAGGTTGTGAGCTATTGCATGGCTTAAAATTAAACCATTAAAATGTCCCTTCAACAAATCAGTCAGAAACAGAATGATCTCCAAAACTGTGTATATGGATGTGCATTCCTGCAATTAAAAAGCACAAACAAAACAGTAGGCAATGCAGCATTAACATTCACACACATTTTGCTCCAAATAGTGCTTAAGAAAAGGAAGAAGAACTGAAGAAGAAGCAGCCAAACACATGCAAGTAGCATTTTCTTTAAATTATTTAGCTCTGGATACAGAATATAATGTAATTAAACATGTAGAAATCAGCTTCAAGTATTTTATTCTATACAGTTTTTATGGTCTGAATTTTGAGGGAGGAAAATTGTTTCTGAGCAATGATCTGACACGTTAAACATTCTGCAATGCCAAGTCTTGAGACAGGATTGCTGCATCAGAAAAAGAAATTGATTAAGGTTGCATGACAGAGAATAGGTTGCTAATGGTGAAATGGGTCCAAAATTAGCTTTGAAGAATGCATGGTCTTCTCTAGCCTGCAAATGACTTCTTCCATTAATAACAAATACTAATCTAAAATCCAGCAAAGTAGCAAACACTCCCATGCAAAAAGCTGAAAATGCAGAAGCAACAGCATAATCTAATTTTCTGTTGATCTCCTCAGGATGCGATCATGTTAAAATGTTTAACTTTCCCTTTAGATGGAGAGGGAGGAATTGTTGCTCAAGAGAACAGCCTAGGCAGCAAAACACGCTCTAGGTATGCTACTCTACAGAACTGCCATGATGGGAACAATAACATACTGTCAGAAACAAAAGGAGTTATTACGAAAGAAGTGAAAGTGTCTGCTTGATACACTGTATGTTATTTAATATCGTCATGCAGAACGAAACGATTGAAACATTTTTAATGCATTCACAGCTGGGTAACAAATAAAACTCTATCTTGTGCATGCTAGGAGTGGAGGGTCCTCAGAGAAGAAACAGAAGCCAAAACAAAACAAAACAAAAAAGGGTTTACAGTGACCATTCCTGGGAACTTACTCAGAGTCTTTGTTCCATAACCGTCGTCACCTAATCCGGGGATGTCCTGCACGGAAGTCCCCAGAGAGAGCAATGAGAAAGGAACAGCCGCAGAAGAGGAAGGAAGAAGTCAGTGGAGTTGAAATGGATACTACCATGACTGACCATGTTGATTGTGCAATCTGGATCCCTGCCTTTTGTTTCTGAAACAAATTTAGACCCATGTTCTATGGGAATTCAGCCAATGCAAGAGGCAGTGACCGTGGCACATGCCTTTTGGAGCTGTGAGGAAGAAGGAACAACCAGATAAATAAAGTTACAGAAACTATCCTCACTGGATAAATTTATGAGAGAATTATTAAGGAAAAAAAAAAGAATATTTGGGCTTGGAACTAGCATACATTTTTAATAATGCCAGTTCTCTACATAATTTAAGTAAGCAGTAAATGCTTGTGAAAGTACACATTCCAAGATCTGATTTAGTTCTTTCAGCTGTTAGCATGGTTGCTTCATTTAATTGTTAAACTATCAGTGAAGCTGCCCATTGCAATCCACTTGGAGGATGTCAAAGGCAAAAAAGATGTTAGAACAGAGCTTTTAAAAAGTAATAGTTTAGTTTAGTATTGTGAAAGAAATAAAATTTGCCTTATTTTCAGCCAACTGTGATCTGGGAATATTTCTGAGAGACAAGTTTGGATTTATGATAGGTACCACAACAATTTTGAGGAGCCACATTTGGGCTTCCAAAAGTTAAGGCCACTGCATTATTCTTCTGAAAATGGTATTTGAAAATGGAATGGAAGGACTGGCTGGATCCAAACTGCAGTCATACATTGGTCACAGTAGTAATACCTCTCCTGCCTGCCTACGACAGATTTTGCCTAGATGTGTGGGATACTGGTATCATGCGTGTCACCCATTTTATGTGCTGCTGCATGTGACATCGTCTCCAAGAGGTTACTTACGTTCTGGATCACTTGTTTCCTGCTCACTCTGCTCCTTGCTCTTGTAGAATGGGAATTTTCGTGAAAAGATGAAGTTCTTTTTACGCTTGTCATTGAATGACTGTGAAGGAGAAAAGGCATGGGGCAAAAACAGGGACGTCTAATTGTTGTCACACTCATGCTGACAAAACAACTAGTTTGTAAAAGTGGAGAGAACTGTAGTGACTCAAATCAGTACAAACCAAGTGGCTGCAAGAATCAGAGCTGGTTATGGTGAGGTCTGCAGGCTGAAGGCAAAGCCCCTGGAGACTGGATTGATTTGATTCCAGAGCTCTCAAGCCACAATCTCAGTTCCTTACTTGGAAACTATCGTGTTTGGCTTGTTCGGATGAAGCACTACAGACAGTTCAGCATGCTTTGAGATCAAGCTACCCATCTTTAATCATAGCAGACTGTGCACAGAATTAATTAACTAGCTGAAAAGAATAGGCTGTACAGTAGCCCTTTGATTTGCTTGTAGTATGTAGAATCAGCTCCGTGCCATTTAAAATAAAAGATTCTTTACTGGTAGCTTCTGTTGATTACATGATTTTCTTATTTGACCTCTTAACTGACAACTTCTTAAGTGTGTTTTAATGATTTTTTTTTTGGCGTAATTAAAAAAAATGGATATTTTTTTTTTATTTTATACACATATATTTTACTCATTAGATTCCTCTGTATATACTTTTATGTGATTTAGAAATGGAATTCTGCTGATAAGCCATATTTCATTGTATGTTGAGCAACATATATAGATTTAATTCTTCAAATGAGGAATTAATATGGAAGAAATTGGAGCTTTTTTACACAATAAATTTTTTTACTTCATAGACCATTGCAAGGACTTACAGCACTATCCTAGGTAAAAGCAGGATATGGCCACTTGGGACATTTATTTCAGATACTAAATGAGGCATAGGGTACCTCTACAATCAATTGAAAGAAGCTGGCATTTCTAGAGGGCACCTATGCAGAGCTGCAGATAGTGTTTGTCTGAAGTGATCTGTGTTGTCAGTCAATGTCCTATAGTGTCTCTTACACTGAACATATAAAGTGCACAGACATAGGACTTTACAAATGATCACCTCCAACAGAGAAGAGACTTCCTTAAATCATTTAAATGACCAATCTCATGTGTTTGTCTTTGCTTGAACTGAATATAACCAGTGTTTGGCTTCAATTCTCATATGGCATATATTTAGAGTCTCAGAACATAATTTATTTTCTTACATTTTGGAAGCACAGCATAATATGTGGTTTAGAATATGTATTTCTGAAAGATGTATACTGAAAATCTCCATTAAAATAGTTGTATACTCATGTCACAAAAGTTTCATGCCACTTTTACGTTTCAAGCATATTTAAAGTTTAGTAACTGAAAACAAAGGAAAAAAATGCACATGTAGAATAAATGATCCATGAAAATCTCTCAGATTATGTAAACATTCAATGTGAAATTAATGTGGAGGTCATGCACAAATAATCCAGACAGCATGCAATTTCAAAACAAAGCAAATATGAAAGAAAGCCAGAGGAAAAAAAAAAGCGCATGAAGGATTAAAGTAATCTGTGGATGAAAGGAGGACTGACATGCACATTACATCACTTTAATGACCTATAGGATATAATTAAATTAAAATGTGTTTCTTGTGATAATTTCTTTTATTTTTTCCAATGAAAGGAATGTAGCATGTTAATATTTCTGTTTGTGAAAATGTTGTCTGTCACAATTCATCTGAATTTGACATAGTAATACTATTGGCATTACACTTTTAAAGAGAAAAATATATATAAAAATTAACACCTCAAAAAGCAAAGGGGGTTTAAAATGACAATCACTTCATTACAGAATGCCATTTCACTTTGGAATTCAAGAGAATGGTATCAAACTGATAAATAAATATACTGTGTTTCACAGAGATTATATGAAAAATAACATATATATCCTTTTTCAATTTTTCCCCCCAACTGTCTAGAGTAAAAACATCAGAAAGTACCTTTTCACCAGAAAACCACATATTTTTTCACACTTATGCATGATTTAACAGCATATCCCAAGTTAGACAGATATACTATAGTGTTATATAAACTTTTTCTCCTTTTGAAGTTTCAAGTACTGGTTTACTTTTTTAATATGATGTTCGATTTTAATTTGGATGATCAAATCTGGTAATTCATAGCAGATTACTATTATGTGCAAGTATGTCACTGCATTTACACCTCTAAAAAGCCTTGTTCCTAAAATAAAGCCGACTCTAGTTATATTAGTATCTGTAACAAAATGTGTTTATGCATGGGATAATATTGCTATGGATTAAAAAATGTGTATATTCATGTTAATGATCATATATACTATCATAGTGTAGTCAGAGGATTTATATTTAAAACAACAAAAAACCTGTAAACTCTTATAAAACACTAAAATTGGTCTGATTCTGAAAACTTATAAAAATAACTAGTCCTTGGTATTAACTGAATGGGCTTACCAAGTGTTTATTTTCTGGTACATTAAGTGAATGTTTCTTCACAAGAAACCAAAGACAGGAGCCTTGACTTTGGTTTTGTATCCAATATAAATAGGATTGAACTCTGTGGATTGGTCTCCACCTTAAGGATACAAAATCCTGCAGACAACAATCAAAATGCTTCTTACAGATATATCACAATTTATATCTCTAATATATAGAGACAAGGGGCTTGGCAAAGAGAGAAGAGGGAGTCACACAGGATAAAACCATATTTTTAATGTACACACTGTGTTAATTCCAGATTTTGCTCCATTGGTGGAGGAGACCAACACTGAGTGCATATTTTCTTTTTTAAAGGAAGGATCATGCATATGAGGAATTGTGGCAAGGTTAAATTGCAAAACTCAGATGTATGTTTGGGAAATTTTATTTCTATACAATGGAAAATTTGGGATCTATCAAACACTCTGGAGCTATAGGCTCCCTATGCTTCTGGAAAGCTGTTAAATAGATGTAGGATAAATGAGACAGGTATTTGCCTACATCTCTCCACCTGATGCAAAAGTTGCAAGCAACTGGAATTGAAATTGTAATAGCAACCATGGCTTGATTCAACAGCATTTATATAGGCAGAGTTTCTGAAAGTCAGTGAAAAAGTGCCTGAAAATGGATTCCTGTATAAGTCACAAGTCTGTTGCCATGAACGCTGTAAAAACCTGTAATGGGAAATGACTCAGGCATTTCAGACACAGTGAAAAACCTGCACAATAGATTACTTTCATATGTCTCTGCCCTCAGTTCTCACAGATTACCATTAACTTAGGAACTGGCACTAGCAGGCAGTTCAAGTAGACAAGTGCCAAAGACTAAAAAGTAAATGACATTTTCAAGTACTGTTTGACAACAGAACAGTGACATCATTCATGAAATCTGAATTGCGATGAAAAAGAGTTTCTTTTCAGAAAAAAAAGGTGGAGAAAAGCTTTCACCAATGTCCTGGCTTGAATTCTTATTTGATGCTACTTAGGCATAGACTGTATTTTGAAGAAGCCAAGGAAAATAATTGTGATATCCACTCTTGCTTGACCAAGTATCCCCACATGTCCCCAGTTATGTAAGCCTGGATTGCACACACCAACCTTCCCTGGTTGTGACAGACATTAAACTACTTTGTGTTTCTTCTTCTCAAGAACTTACTCCAGTACTTTTTTGTGTCAACATCAGTTTTGTATTCTATACGCTTTTCCCCAGGCACAGCAGCCATATACATGTTACTCATCAGCTAATAGGGTAGTGGTTTGTAAAGCAAATTTTCAAGTAACGCTAAATAAACAATCCAATTTTGAAATTTGTTTTATAGCGGTAAACATCACAAAAAAAGTCTCAGTAATTTGATAGTTGCACCATACTGTGATAGGCAACTACATTGTTGTTTACTTTGAGCTTCTTTGCAAATTTTTCTTTTTAAAAATGTGCTCTTGACAGAGGTTGTCCTCTATATGTTTGCAGAAGAGTCTAATATGTTGGGGAAAGATTTTTTATATTTCTCTAGCAGCAACTCGATCTCTTAAAAGCCTATAAACTCCCAGCTACTTTGGAATGCTTTCTTCTTGTATTTCATTCAACCAAGGCTAATCCTCAGTCATGGGCTGGGAACCAATGTTCAGGAATCACCTGAGAGAAAGCTGTTCCAGAGCAGTGGCTGTGAAATTTATTTTTACAGGGTGTAGATGAATTTCACATGCCATCTATTTTTAGGCAGATTTGAGCTATGCTTTAACCTAGTTTCTACGTTATATGACTATGTATGTCAGTTTGGTTACAACAGTGGTCTAGTAGTGTATATGAGAAATTAATTTTACTGCTACTCATCTGCCATGTGGGGTTTTTTATTATTATTTTCCTTTAATACTTGGTTTTGGCCTAAGTTAAATGAAAAGCCGTTACATGGCATTCTACAAAAATCTACAAAATTTATTATCAACAGCGTGTGTCTGCAGTCCTTTTCTCTATATTTAATTGATGCTTTTTGTCTTAGGGACATTCTTTTACTGATTTGAACACTGATTTTAATAAAGGTTTGGGCACTCAAAAACTCTTAAACCTCTACATTTTAGATCTCTCTCATCATACCAGAAAGCTGCACTGACACAAGAGAAAAAACTTTTAGACTGTAACAGATTCTCAGTGTTATTTATCCTTTCAAATATATCTGCTTTTATAGTAGACATTTTCATCTGGCAATCCCAAGCACATGATGAATTTGAAGTTGCCAGGACAAATTTGAGAAGGGAACCCTGTATAAGTCTATTTGCTTTATGTCAGAAGCAGTTGCAGATAGCATGGTCTGGGTGACATGGGTCGAAATGCCCTTTGGCACATTCTGCCTCATTGTCCCATCTGCAATACCAGGACCATGGCAGTGCCTACACTATGACCTGGTGGACACTATTGATAAGGCCATGGTATTTTCTTTTATGAAGAATAAAGCATACTGACGTTAGATGATTTGATCAAGTCTAGAGGAAAGCTAATGATATTGAGCCATTCTTCCTTTACTGGTGTAACCACAAACTTGGCCATGGACTGGGTTCACACAGAGAAGGCACTTCACAATGTCTGTGCAGACATGCAGAAGATAAGCTAAGGAGTTGTTAGTGGCAACTGTAAGCCTGTTTGTATGGTGACCACATGGTATATTCTTTGAGACGTAGATGTTTCATTCTCAGACTGAACACACAGTTATATGCTGGCAAGCAACACTTGCCAACTTCCCTATGTCTTTTTATGAGATGCAAGGGGAAGAGCATCCCTAGTCTGTTAAGTTCAGACTTCAAGTGTTGTGAAAAAACATAATGCATGTGCTACAGTAATTCCTTATTGGATTTTTACACCATGATCTCTTTTGATAAGTGAGAACAAACTGGGTGAAAAGAAGCTTAGATGAAGATAACTCTGCATGATTAGTTTTCCCATGAAGCTGCAGGGAGATTTGTGTACAATCCAAAAAGAAAAAGTACAAGCCTGATTAAAAACTCCATGCTGTAGAGCTTCTCCAGACAAGGGTAGTGTGGCTTATTATTCATGAATATGAAATTTTATTAATCTGTTCTTATGACTGACTTATTGCCACTTGTCAGCCAGCAACTCAATTTTAATTTCTAACAAGACAACAGCTGAAAACAACACAAACCATCAGGGGAACAGAAGGATGAATAGACTTTCAAGAAGGCATGTAAAAATAGTATTTCCAATTCTGCAAACATGTATTTAAATTGGTGCAAGGTATGAAGGTAGTACTCATCTGTGCTAACTTGCATGGCATTGCTGTTAGCAGGATTGAAACATCAGCATCAAAACTTGCACAGATGACAGCCAAGGTCATTTACACGTATCTGAAGGTTGTACACAAAGATAGTGGGAAGGAATTGTTCAAAAAGCAGTACTGAAATGAATAGTGGGAAAATAAGAAAGCTCCTTGACAGTGAAATCAATTTGGATGCAGAATAATCTGCCCCAAGAGAGTGGAAAAGCCTAGATAATTTTTTCACCTTTAAGACAAATCTGCTAGTCTTAAGTACTGTGGGGAATAACACTGCAGTGCCTGGAGAGAAGGAGGTGGTGCAAAGAATGAAACAACAAGCCTCTCCCAGCTCTAACATCTGTGTTTCTGTGAGGAGATGCTCACACTCAGCCATCACAGAGTCGTGCTGCAGTCCAGTGTGGGCTTGGACCTTGCCAAGCTCACTGCAGCCATATGGGCAGTGTAAAGGTCCTTCTCTCTTTCCTCAAGTCTCTAACTGGAGTCAGAAATTGTATTGGATGTTTGGCAATGCTGTCCCAAATGCTCCTCTGCTTTGTCCAGTATTTTTTCCCCAAAAAGCTGATGTATGTCATCAGCTACTGATCCCACTAATAAATATTTGCACATGTGAACCTGTCCCAGCATCCTTTGTGTGACGACAATGTTGAAAGAGCTCCAGAGATCAGCAGTAGAATTGGTGTGCACTTGGCAAAATTCTAGGACTGTCTGATCACCAGGCCAGATCTGCAGGTTTTCCTATGGTATACTGTAGGACTTCTACTCACTTGATCTTCATTCCTCACTTTTGATCAGGTATTTTCTTAAATCTTTTTCATAACTCTGATTCCCATTAACTGCTGGTGTTTCTTTAGGTTTTAAAATGAAATTGAGGGGTTTGGTCTCTATGCAGTCTTTTGAAATAATGTAACAAAGACACAGAAGGCCTTAGCTTTCTGTGCTATAAAATCTTCCAAATTACTCCTTTATCATCACTTTTTATGGAATAATTTATGCAATTAAGTGCTGTGCCCTTGTGCAAGCAAAAACTACTGCATTAAATGAACCATTGCATAAAAATAAGTTACATAAAGACCTTTATTCCTCTTATTTTGTGAAGTAGTAGTGGAGAAAGATTTAAAATACCTACATGCTTTCAAACTACTTAAGGGAAGATAATTGGATAAGATAATATTTTGAAATTCCCTTTTGAGTCAGAGTATTTGCACTCACAGGTGACGGCTGTAGCAGGTTGAATTATGGCAAAGGTCTGGCTCAGGATTCACCCCTGTGAATCATACCAGGCTCATGGTTTTCATTTAAGGCATTGATTTATTTAGGCTTTATGGTTAAAGTTATAATAAATAAAGGCATGGGCAAACAAAACCAAAGTCAATCTCTAAGAGACTGGTTTGAAGTCTGTGTAGGAGATGAATCTCCTCCATCTTCCGGTAATGCATCTCACATGACCGGTCTCCCAGTCAGCCTATCAAGTTAGATGGACTTTCTTTGACCCAGGCTGGCAGTTCCTGTGTCCCTATAACCTTCCAAACATGGCCTGTGAGTCACTAAGTCAATCATCACTGAGGTCATTAAATATAAGTGAGCCAGAAATAAAGACATGAAATACAGAGTGTGTCTCTTCTGGCTGAGTGTTAACACTTAACACTTATGGAATTTGTGTAAAATCTTACTAGAAGAAATCTTTTCTAACTCTTTGACATCCCTATTGCCAATACTGTAAATTTTTCTTTTCAACCAATTTTTTAGATGAAAAGCCAAGTAACTATGGCATTATCTATACATATATGCAAATTTCCTACCATTTAATTCAGGACATTACACAGCAAGTTACAAGAATAGCACACACACAAAGTTAAACTCAGCACAAATTTCTGCTGGAACAGCTTAGAAGAAAAACAATTAACTCTCAGCTGTAAACTTTGGTATTTTACCTGTGCTAGCAAATTTACATGCTGTTATATTTAATCTGTGACCGATTTAAACATTGCTATGTATCTTTATGTCAGTGACTCTCCTCAGCAATTCTCTTACCTAAGCAGGCATGGCAAAAACGTCTTGTGGGATAGAAAATGCAGATACTACAGTCCCTAAATATGGTCATCTAAGAAACTATATTACCCTATAAGTAAAACTCCACACAATTATCAGGATGAAAAAGCTGTAAAGTCTAAAAAATAAATGTATTTGTATTGATAATTAGTTGAAAAAGTTACTCTATTATTATTTTCTTTTACTGAGAAGCTGCCAACAGGCAGAAATATTTTTCATCATTTGGATAAATTCAACCACAAATCCTTTATTTCTCACAGTTTCTACTCTACTCCATTATGCTTACAAATTGCAGATATTTAGAATTTGTACTTCTCAATAAAATGAAAAAATGGAAAGATTTTTTACTTCAGTAATTCTTTTCAAATTGAAAGAAATTATTTCAAATACTCTACTTCTACTGGATTTTTCAAAGAGTGCTATGGAAACGTATTTCTTCACTTCAGCTGAGTAAAAGCCTCAAATTTGATCTGACAGCATTTTTCATAATTTCAAAAAGTATTTCACCTTTAAAAAAAAACAGATTCCTTAAGGCATACCAGTTCCCTGCCAGAATTAACACTGCTACCATGACATAAATTAAAACTGAAGACTCACTTGTTTTCCTTTATTTTTGACTGTGACCTGGGTCCAACAGGGATTATTATTAAATTACTGCATGTCTCTGTGGAGTGCCTCAAGATGTCCTGGAGCAATGAGACACTGTACAGTAAAATTTCCCTGGCTATGTGCTGTTTTATCATTTGAATTTCATTTGATTACTTTGGCACATGAGTGAAGTTGATGCTGATGACAGCAGTATTTCTAATGTACCTTCGAGAAATGCTGAGTAGAAAGCGTTCGGCTCAAGGGGAATGGTCAGGGCAGTCCAATAATGCAGGCTCAGGTCAGTCCGAAAGTGGAGACAGCATTTACTGCCTGGCATCAGCTCCAGCCATCATGAAGCATGAAGACACAGTTGTGGAGGATATGAAAATGCATGAAAGAGCAAGGGCAGCTGGACAAATGAGATTCATCCTTTCCTCTGATATGGGGAGAAGTTGTCTTCTCCCAGAAACAAGCTGTTCCACAAACATGCTAAGAAGCTCAGATCTGATGCTTCCATGACACCCAATGCTACCTCTGTTTTGGAGGTTTTACAGCCTTTGACAGAACTTAAATCCAATAGAGAGAAAATCATAGAATCATATAATATCCTGAGCTGGAAGGGACCCACAATGATCACTGAGTTCAACCCCTGGCCCTGCACAGAACAGCCCCAAGAGTCCCACTATGTGCCTGAGAGTATTGTACAAACACTTCGTGAACTCTGTCAGGCTTAGTGCTGTGACCACTTCCCTGGGGAGCCTGTTCCAGTGCCCAACCACTGTCTGAGTGAAGAATCCTTCCCTAATATTCAACCTAAACCTTCCGTGACACAATTTCATGCTGTACCATTGAGTTCTGTCACTGGCACCACAGAGAAGAGACCAGTATCTGTCCCTCTGCTTCCTGTTGTGAGGAAGCTGTAGAATATTATGAGGTCTCCTCTCAGTCTCCCTCAGAAGGATGATCCTGTAAACTACAGGCTCTCCAAATCAGCAGCTTTTTGAATGTACTGAGGTTGTGGATTCTTTTATTTTTTCCCCAGTAACAATCACTTTAGGAAATCCATTCATTGTTTCAAATATCTTTAAAAAAATAAGTGCAAAGAAAAGTTGGTCAAAATCCACTGCAAAGGTGGAAAACTTTTAGATGATGGACTACAGAACTGCTTCTGCATAAAAGTGGTGAAGCTTTGTACTTAAAAAACGTAAGCCTAGTAAAATACTGATGTTAGAAAAAGTCTTCATTAGGCAAAGAGTATAGACAGTCTAATATATTGTTATATTTCTCTCTGAGAATCAGGGATTCAACTGAGATTATTGCCTTTTTCTGTGCATTGACACACTGAAATCTGCCATGGTGAACCATCAGCACAGTGGCTGAACCAGAGACCAGGGCGGGTGTGACTGCAGGTTCTGCTCAGAGACAATGAAGACAAATAATGCAGTCATAGAAGAAGAAATAACAACAGGTCTAAACTGCAGCACTTTAGCCATTTCTAATGATGAGAAGGGTGAAGCACTGAAGTCGGCTGTTTGGAAAGAATATGAAATATCTGTCATGGCAGGGATTAGACAAATCTGGAAGACAGAAAGAAGTTACAGAAAACACCCTCAGGGCAGAGGTTAGACTCAGTGGCCATGTGAGGTTCCTATAAACTAGTTTTGCTCTAATGTGATGATAGGAGCTGAAAATCTAATAATTTTCTAGAGCATAAGTTGTGTGGAAATAGGTGGTGGTTTTTTTTTTTTTCTTTTTTTTTCTTTTTTTTTCTTTTTTGGTGTGTGTGCTTGTGTGAGGTTTTTTTGGTGTAGTTTATTTGTTTGTTTGTTTTGTTTTTTCTCCAAATACTTAATAAATTGTTGAGGTGTCCTATGTCAGTCACTGGATTTAGGCATGTGGAGGAGAGGTGCATGAAGTCTACAGAGAGTTTTGTTTGCTTCACAATACAAATTTTGCCACCTCAGTCAAGTTTTGCTTTTTTCTTTCATGCCTCAGTGCAGTGTTGCTAAAATGACAATAAAGCAAGAGGATGACCTTGCATTGCAGAAGGGCTGTGTTATCTGTAAACAGAATCTGCTCATAAGAAATATTATTAAATGCTATCAAGCTTCTGACTGTCACAATAAATGCATTCAGAGGCATTTGAAGAGGCCAGCTGAGTGTGATGTAGGTGATCTGACTGGAATGTGAAAAGAACTTTGGATGACAAGCTAAGGAAATAGAGTAAACCCTAATGGGTAGTGATGGAGCAATATGGTGGGGGTTACAGCCCAGGACCTGCACTGTTGATGAGTAGTAGAGCTGCTGGGAGGGATTTTGGAGGAATGGGGCAGCCCCTTTTCTTGGCAGGCAACTCATCTGCTTGGCATACTGCTAAGCAGCCTTACTAGTGCAGGCACCCATCTGGAAATGCTCCCCAGTAAACATGGGCTGAAGAGCTCCCTGCACCCTGACACACACATTAAAAATTGAGAGATCGTGCAAGACATGACCTTCATTTCATTGGGAAATGAAATTGAGTATTTGTCCATAAGACAGCATTGTGGATTCACTGGCCAGATGTGAAATTAAAATCAAAACTGAAATAAAAAAAACAGTTCTCTGTGTAAAATTAAGTTTTACTTAAACATTATGTTTCCAGATATTCCAACACTTCTCTGAAAACAGGCAACATCCCTGAATATTAGTAAAAGTGAGATGTTGCTAAAGATCTTTCAAAGAGCTATGGTTTTGACTGTAAAAAAATTTTCAAGAGACAGTCAAGAAAGTGTATATGATCTGACAGGGAGAAAAGCAAAAGGTGCTATTTTTGTCTCTTGAAAGACCTGTTATAATTACAATAGTTAAGAAAAAAGCAGTTTACTGGCTCATCTCTTTTCACTCCCTAACATTTCCATCATTTGACACTCTTTTTTTATTCAGTTAAAAGTCTGAAAAGCCTCCCCAAATGGTAGGTTTTAGGATTAGAAGAGGAAAGGCTACTTTTGTTCAGCCTGAAGCCTATGGCAGTGAATTACCAAGAATTTAGTACGCTGCTTTGGCAGCATTCATAACCCTGCTCACAGCTATTCACATGTTCTGCTCCTTTTGGTGCAACAGTGAGCATCAGAAAATACTTGGAATATGATCTTGAATTCAACATAGCATAAAACATACTTTTTAATTAAGTCTGTGCTTACATAAATTCTGTAGCTTCCTCCAGGATAAATATCAGACATAAATCTTTGGGCCACTCTATTTTCCATCATTTATCCATAGACCAGTAAGCCCCAAAGACTGAGAAAGCAAACGCTTAGGAAATTGTAACTGTGTTTAACCATTAGAAAAGCTGCTGAAGATCACTACAACAATTATATGAATGAAGCTAGAGGCTGAACTTGGTCAACACAAGGGAAGGACAATCTTTACTTCATGAAATGAAACTATATCACTGTTTGTATGCTTTTCCTTCCTACAGGGTGTTAACATCTCTAACTGGTTTGCTATCTTTAAAAATATTAACAGGACCTGGATTCTGATGATGTCTCTGAACCTGAACAAATAAGTTTCTTTTGGTCAAATTCAACAGAACATGAAAGAAAAGTAGCCCAACTGGGTTAAATCAGAGATGCAGTTAGCCCACTAGCTTTTTCTGAAGTTGTCCAATAGCAGATGTTTAAAAGGAAAAGTAGAAGTAAAATGATTGTCTCTGTTTCTTGAAATCAGGTGTTAATAGTTGCCATTGCTTTCAGTGCTTGCTAACTTACCTAATTCTTTTGTCTTATTTATTTTTATACAACATCCTGTAATAATGAGCATCAGAATTTAATTATTGCATGGAAAGGTACTATCCATTGCCTTATTCAAACCTGAGATCAGAAGGTTTCCCTGGAGCTTCCTAATTGTGATTCACATTCACTGTTTTTGTATCCATCCTGATTTTGTAGACCTTAATTTCACAAGCCATGGATTGTAGGAGTCAAAATAAATCGAAAGTGATATAAATATTCTAAATCATATTTTTAAGAAGTGCTGAACTAATTTTCTAGATGAAGTAATGCACACAAATTTGGCCTTTGAAAGGATTATCCTTTAGCTCTGCCTTCTAACAGGTTTGTCAACTGCATTGCTGGCTGTTCTTTGTGCTGATCAACTACAAATGTCACCCCATCCATAATACTTTCTTTGTATCTTACTTCCAGATTTGGGACTAAAAAAAGAGGTATGAACAGATGCATAAGAATTTATAAACCTGTAGGATAACTACACAGTTTCTACTTTAAAATCATAGTTATCTCAAAAAATGTTGGTACTACCTCAGGAAACGTTTGTTGTGGGTTATTAGTTCTTGAACATTGCTTTTATAAGGGAAGAAATAAGTCAGGGCCAGTAGAGTGAATTAGGTAACACTGCAGCAGGGTAACACTTTTACCTATACAAAATCCTCCAGGATTCTCTGTATTCAGCAATGTGGTGTTTTTGTTTTGGTTTGGTTTGGTTTTTTTGGGGTTGGGTTTTGTTTTGTTTTTTAATATGTGTCCATGCACATCACTGGGCCAAATTTGGGAATATTCCATGAAGAGCTTTCCCTCAGTTTCATCTTTAGAGTAAACTAAGACAGTTCCACTTGCCCACACAGTCATGAATGTGTCAGCCAAAGGTGCCACAGACACACATAAACTCATTCCTATCTGAATTTTGATTTTTATGCAGATTTTGAAACAAGAGTTTTCCTGGGCCCAGCACAGGCCTATTTATTTGGGCTGAATTCCCATCAGATTAAAAAAAAAAGTAAGAAAGTAAAGCATGGACAGTTGACACCACTTCTTTTCGAACGCTGAAAGGCCAAATGGAAATGCTGACCCCTAAAATGAACATACATATATGTTCAAATGTGCATGCAAACATCTCATTTTATACATTGATGCTTAATTTAGCAGTGAATGCTTATTCCCTTTGTGCTCTTTCAATCACAAGCTTAGATTATCTTTTAACAAAAGTTTTGAAATTGTGCGACTTTATATATATATATAAATACATATTAATTTTATAAACAAAATCAATTTTTAGCTAGTACTAACAATATAAAGTTTGGTCCCAAAAGGGTACAATGGTCTTGGTCTGTAATTACACAATTTCCTAAATACTGACATAAACACTAACACTGAGTGACTGGAAGATTAATGTTACACTGATGACAAAAATGGAAAAACTATTTGGGGAATCAAGAGGTAATTAAATTCTTGACAGATAACACTGGAATAAGGACCACTAGTTATATGAATGAATTATTCCCCCGAGGCTTTGATTATATACAGGAAATAGACCTTTAACAAGTGATTTCATTGGCAATGTAAAACTCATTATCTTCCAAAATAAGTGACAACAATGTAAGTAATTTACAAGGTTGCAGAGTGCGGTCATTTCAAACTAAAAAAAGAATTCTGACTCCTGAAGAAATGCAATGACATGAATCAGTTCCTCCTTAATGCATTTTGTTATCTATTTTATACCAAGTTATTTGCATGTGCAAATAATGTGCAGAGGCTGAACTCTGGTTCCATGTGCCTTGTAAGTCTGGAAAACTGCCTTCAGTTGGTGCACTTGCAATTGAATTCAAAAACTCCTCTGTAGAGCAGTAACAGGGACGTATTTGAAAGTCTGAAATATTATTTTGCTGGCATGCAGAGGCTTGGGAACAACTGCGCTGGGAACTGTGTGTTCGTAGCAAGAGGAATTTCTTACCCTGCTAATCTGTCAGAAAGGATGGAATAAACTGGGGTTATTATTACCATTACAGAGGGAAACTGAAGCAAGAAGACATTAAGAATGAGTATTTCAAACTAGGCAGAAGATCACAGCAACAGTGGCTCTGGAAGGGACTTGCTGAACCACCTGGTTCTTTCCCTTGCTACAACGTACCTATGACCGTGTCCTCTCATCACATGGTTTTGGCCCTACCCTGTGTTTTCTGCAGCCAAACAGGATCTTTTCCTGATGGTTTCTGAATCTCTGTCTCATAGTTTACTTACAGAGGCCCTTAGTTGTACATCCCATACACACCAGCTGGACTGTTTTCAAAAGTAAATCCCTGCAAATGTCAAGTGTTCACTACTGCTACAACTGCAAGCTACACTTCTGCAGAAAAACATACCTTAACTGCCAGGACTGCGGGCATTTCTCATGCTGTAACACTCACCAGCCAGATGGCAACATACAGCATATTAGACATCAGGCTAGGAAGAACTGCTGGTTGTTGGGCACAACAAAGCAGTGATGGAGACTGGTGACAGCAGGAATGCCGTTCTGTCCAGGCACTGCTGGTGGAAGGGAATTTGCGTGTTTTGTGCTGGTTAACCACTGTGCCTGCTGTGAAACACACCTGTGTTCAATGTCTGTCACAACTGTCAAAGCAGAACATTCAAAACCTGTATTTTTGCATCTGGGACTCCTTAACTTTCAACTCCTGATTTGAGATGTAATGGCTTTTGGAGCCACAGAATTTACATGTCTGGCCCTATTTCATTATGCCATTATCCATCTGTATTATTTTCAAAGTATTTTCTTTTCTATGCATCATTTAAGTAAAATCACAGCTATCACAGAATGCTCTGTATTTTCTTGGAACCTTCCCATTAGGAAGCACTGTCATTCAGTATTATTATTAAAAGGATATTGAAATATTTCAAAGATATTTTTATATATATATAATATATACAGATTATTAGAATATATAAAATACATATACTAATCTTTTGTCTTCACTATACTGCAGGTATTGGTAGGAGCAACCTAAATATTCCTTATGCTGCTAAAATTTTCTCTACTCTGAAACTTTTAAAACACTTGCAAAGTGCAATTTCAAAAGGTTTCACTGTTTACCTACCCCTTTTGCATCAATTACACCAGGCTTCGCATTGAATTTCACTGTCTTCAAACGTGCACGCTCCTTTCTTTCAACTCTGGGGAAAACAAACAAAGCAACACATGTTGATTATATTAATGTTTTGCATGATACATTTGATATCTGCTCTCCCAAGACTTACTATCCATAAAGCAAGCATTTAAAGCAAATTTCATAAATTGAAAAGAGAGGTCACTTCCTCAGCCAAGCAGCATTTTCCTGGGAAATATGGGACTGGGTTTGAGGAGCCTTGGCTGCCCTACGCCAGCAGAACAGCACTGCCTCCTAACACACCTGGGAGTGTGGGTAAAGCATACCAGGGACAGATTTACTCTCTCTAATTTAAGCTGTTCAAAAATCAGGCAACATTTAGAGTTCCTCTATGGTAAGAGGAATGAAACAAGGACAGAGAGAGAATAAGCTGTGCACCTTAATGCATTTTACAGTGGAGCAAATTTTAGATCATACAGATAAGTTACAGTGAATTCCAAAGTTCCATAAGGATATTCATGTCCTTGCTCAGCTTGATTAATATAGACATTACTGTAAGAGTGACATGCCCTACCTTTGCAAAATCATCTACAGAATCTATTGCTTGACTCAAGTAAAAAAATCCTATCAACTATCTGAAATGGAAACACTAACCCTGTTTTCCTAAGACTGGGAATTGCTCTAGGAAATCTAAGTGAATCTTGCAAAGCTACTTTATAAGAGCTCAATACTGTGTTTTTATTAAATGACAAATAGCTGGGAAAAAAGTGAGGTTTATTATATCCTCTAAACTAGTCCACATATGGTCTTTTTTCTAACTTTCACAGTTTCCCACAAACACCATTAGAATACATTCCTGTAAATCTCTTGGTTTCTAAGTCTGGGTAGCAAGAATACGTAGTTTGTGATAATTATTTTTAAAAAACAGAAGCTCTAGTGTTTTGATAGAATGATAATTAACACAATATGTTTTCTTGTTTCTGAGCAGGCTTATATATGTGCTACTGAAAAACAGTGAATGTTGGTTACTATAGCTACAGTTTAAATTTAGATTAAATGCATTTCTCTGTAAGTGCGGAATATTCACATGGAAACAGCTCAAATGCAGCTTTCAAACTAAATCTGTGTTATTAAAAAGCCATGAACAGTCTCAAATTTAAACTAGCAGATGAAGTCCCTTGGTAGTACTGGTAAGAAATGAAGACTTGAGGCTGTGTAATTGCCTAAATCGGATGGATGCCTTCTGAGGAAATAATTAGCACAAATGAACACAATATTCTACTTATTAATCTATGTTAACATTTAAACTCATTCCAGCCCTGCATAACTTCCTAAAACATCTGTTTTAAACTTCATTTCTTATTCACTGCATAAAGAAATTAACCCTGAAGAGTGAATCTTATTTATAAAGTTTGTCATAATTACATTAGCAGCCATAGAGTTATTGTGGCTTTCTAGAGGCATAGCAGACAGATGAGGAGCTGCAGAAACATTCTGCATTGCTTAGAGAAGTATTTAAATAGTGGCATTAAGTGCCATTAATCCTTCAGGCCAACATAGCAACAATGTTCATATACGCTCAGCGTGCCTACTGAATATTCCAAACATTTCATCATCTGGCATTGTATTAAGTGTAGCACACAGTGTTGCCTCCCATTGCAATTTTCCTGACACCTTCCACAATAAAACTGTTCTCAGTTACTTATAATTTAGCTGAACTGTAAACTTCCAAGCTGAAATTTTCTGTGTCTCGGGCTGATTACATTTCTGTTGCTGCCCAAACTGTCAGTGACGTGTGTTAGCTGCTAGAACACGGCTTGGAAAAAGGAAATGGTTTTGCGCAATTTATAATAGACTTTTAAAGTGCTTCAGCTCAGGTTCTGTACTGCCTTCATGTCTTTGGGACTTGAATGGTGGCAATGGTTTGGTCTGGTGATAGGAATATACCTTTTTTTTTCCCTGAAGGAATCAACATACCTTTCTGAAAAGCTTTGGTTTTACATGCTCTGGAGAACTCTGTTAGAATTTAGCTTTGGTTCTTGAAAGATTTAATCTTTGTTGAAATGGTCAGTGTGCAGGACTGCAGTGAAATAAGAAGTTTTTAGAATTTCTCATCTGAGCTATCTGGACACTTTTGCCATAGACAGCTGAAAAGGGAAGTAAAAATGACAAAGATACAGAGTTTTGAATATCAGTTCTTTGAAATTTGTTGCTCTAGCTCTTAGAAAAGACACTTTTTAAAGGAACACTAATTCAAACACTTTCAGCACTTTTTTTTTCAGTTTTCAGGTTTGTAATTTCTATATTTAATAAAATAAAGTTGACTGCTTTTTTTTCCCCAAGAAAAAAGTAGTTTGGGCCCAAAGGGTTGTTTGCAGCAACTGATACTGTGACTGTTTAAATATGAGCATAAATTGATTTAGCTGACAGAAAACCTACTATCCCTTGAACAACATTTTGATCCATCAGCTGAAGAAATTGCTTATAAAGGAAGGCAAGTTCCACTTCAAACTGTGACCATTTTTCATTCACTGCTGCTTCACACAGCAGGATTATGGGAGTTGGGAAAAAATGGGAAGTGAAGAAGTAGGACTCCTTTCTGCCTAATTTGCAGAGGCCCAGATATGCAAGCCTGACTTGCCTGAAGTCATTGCTGCTGTGCCCCTTTCTAATCATGTATTTGCTTGATAGAGCAATGCCTAAGGGATAAGGAAAGCACAGATACAATTTCCAAAAGAACTTCATGGCTCAAGTACCATTTTCAAAAGTGCCTGTAGGGTCACCAAAACTCAAAGATATTTCAAGAAATGTTCAAAAAACCCTACAGCCAGCATTCAAACATAACTTGGGAGCTGAAAGGCTCTGGGCCCCATGCGGAGATGGCATCACCTGGCACAACCAATGGGGATTTCCCCTCCATCTTCCCACCCACTCCAAGAGTAACTCCCTGCAGAAACACTGCTGCGAATAGGGAAATTGTCTAAGACCATCTGAGATCTGGGGCAGCTGGAGTATACCCAGTATATTCACTTTCTCTCGAAAACATTCCTGGTAGTAGACAGCTCTTGCCCCTTTTTTAAAGAGATGGTCAGGATTCACTCTCTGCTTTCCATGTAAAGCTAAAGAAGTTGAGCTGTACATTGAAAATACACTTCAGCCTTCAGATTCCCTCACTAGCAAGTTCAAGACTTCAGTTCTTTGGGATGCTGTTCTCCTCCTACTCTTCTGAGGAACTTAATACTGGGATACAACACTCACTGCACTTCACTGTCTATCTGCTTTTGTGTTTCTGGGCACTTGTAGTTGTTGAAAATGGGCCGGTGGGATTTTTCAAAATGAAACTTTCAGTTCTTCATGTGTACTGAAGAAAAAAATCAAGTATAACTCAACAGGACATGAACTGTGATTGCCCATTGTTGGAGGTTAATGGACCACTGGGAGTTTTGTCAGTGCCTTTCTGAAAGCACTAATCAGTCTTCACAGCAGAGATGGAGAATATCAAGTGAGACATGCTTTAATCTTCAATAAGAGTGTTCATCATCAATGTAGAATACAGATGCAAATTGCAAACTGGTTTCAAGGAAATAAAATGGTAACAGTAGCTTAATTTGCACAGATTTGGCATTGAGGTGTTTTGCACAATGCAAGTTATTTCCAAATCAAGCGTGAGTACTGCAGTGAGGAGAATTAGCAAATAGAAAAATGAATGTAAAATGGATTCTTGAAACACCTTGCTATATTTTGCCTCTTGATTAACATGTCTCATCTTGCTTCACTATTTCCAGGTCATCTGCATGATATTTATTCTGCCTGCCCATCAAGTAAAAGACAAGTCACAATATTTACCTACTACTTATAGTTCAAATATGCAGTCTCAGTTTGTAGCTTTTTATTGCTTCCATCCTTTGCACTGCTTACTCTTGTTTATGTGAGGTCTGGGCTTACCAATAGATTCCCATTCTCAAAATTATTTTTGAGCATTCCTGAAGTGACATTTTTTCAACTGAGCACATATCATTCAGTAGGAGAGAACGTGCTCTGGTTCAGCTCTCCACTGTCAGTGACTTGCTTACAGAGAGCAGCTCAACACCTGGTCAATATTTATGAAAAGGGTAAACCTAATCACATTAGGAAGTGAATTCTCATAAAACTGTAGAACACTCCTCTTCTGTTTAAAAGCCAACAGCTGTTTTCCTTCAGCACAAAAGTTTCCCATCATTACAAGACCACAGGAAGAGGTTTATACCTACACATGCATACCGATTTTATTCTGTATTTAGTTTTCCCAATTAGATTAGCAAATACAGTCAGGTATCTTATTTTAGACAAAGTTCACATGATTATGCCATGTTAAAAAGTTTTATCAGGTAAGGATTAAAATCTTAGGGGATGTTTAGAAAGGTAGACAATTCATAGGAAACCATTAAAAATAAAACTCACTTGAGTGGATAAACATGCCCTTCTGCCAAGCTGAGCAGAATAACAAATTTAAGCTGGCTTTTTGCCCACAGGGACTTCTGTGCTGGGAAAACCTCTTGTTCCTTGTCCTTAAATGTTTGTGAAACATTGGGTTTTATGTACTTTTCCCCCCACTTTGCTCTGAAAGAAGAGTGTGGTTACATGTATTTGTGGGGAGAATGTTGTCTATTTGAGAACATAAATATCAGGCTGGTACCATCATACATATCCAGCTGGTAATAACAGAGATACAAGTTGCACAACATTTTGCAGTCAGATGTACTTAAACTACTTAAAAATGGGTAGATGTCCAGTCTGACAGCAGTTTTGTGACTGCACATCTTAAAGACAACAGAAAGACTAATGTAATTATTTCAGTGTTTTAAAGTCAAATCCTCACTGTCTGCAGTGGAAGCAGTCATAAAAGTGATAAGAATTTATGCTCAGCCATTCTGGGACAATCTATGTGAAATCCCAGGCTGCATTTCAGACCCACAGACTCAAGTCAAGCAGATATACAGATATCATAGAAAATACTGAAGCTTGACATTTGTGAGGTGGGAGGTTGCTGTTGTGGGGGGCTTGCAATATAGGAGCTTGTCTGTGTGCAGAGACTCAGCACAGAAAAAGTGAGAAGAACTGGAGTTGTAAAATCAATGCTACAGCAAATTAAAATCTCTTTACTACTGTATTAGAGCACCTGTCTACGATTTTAATGCACTCTGACTTATGCACATTGCTTTCATACATTCTGTTCATTCTAATGTGAGTGCTTCCATGGGGAGGAAATCATAGACACAGGCTGCTCAGCTTGCTGCTGTCTCTTATGAGAAGCTTAATTTGTTTGGGTTTTTCATATGGATAATGAGAAGGACAATGAGGCCAATAAAAATTCTCATGATCAAAAGCACAGCATATGTATAAACGCTGATCTAAATCTATACATATATACATCTAAATGGGACAAAAATTCAGTGTAAATCTAATTCTGTTGGTCATTCTAGTATAAATAGTAGTTTTTGATGACAAGAGAGCAATGCACATGTGCAAACATAGTGCACAGGTAATACTGCAGGCTACCTGAGACACTGGTACAGAGTTGGTAGTTCTGTCCTTTCACCTGGGAGAACCTGCCTGATATAATTTATGCCCCGCTATCACCTTAACCATAGCTTGGATAGATCTTTTGGGAAGATGTAGAACCAAGAAAACTCTGGCCTGCAATGTTAATTCATTAATACTATATAATAACTACTTGGTGATTGTTAAATTCCAGCTGAAGTGGTTTGCACCCTCTCATGATGAAGTCTATGCTTCCCAACACCAGCATGATATGATACCACAACAGCTTTATAGTATTATTTTTGGTTTCTACCCAATTGTTTACTCAGTCCCATGGTCAAGAACAACAACTGCAATAAGACAATAAATACATACTGACAAATGAACAAAATATTATTTTCAGATGTAGAAATGTTTGCAATTGTATTTAAATACTGAATTTTCAGGATACTGAAAATTTAATTTTTGTTAATCTCCACAGAGGTCATTGGCTCACTAGTTCATGAGATTTGGTCCTTGCCAGTGGAGAAACATGGGACCACCCTCATTTCTTTGTGTTGCCTTTTGCAGTAAACCTTCTCCAGCTGCAGTGCTGCCTTCCAAAATTCCCTCTTAAAGCCTGACTTTACAATTTAATGATAAACAAGGCAACACGTCCACACATTGGCAGTAGCACTGAAATCAAATGACAAAAAAGCTTTCAAACTCTACTAAATCACTGACAGGTAAAGTATCAAAAATCCTAGAGAGAATAATGAGTGGCAGCTCCCCTATAATTCCAAATTATGATTTCTTCTGGTATACCACGTATGTTATAGAGAAGAAAAAGAGTAAGGAGTCTTGATTTATCATTCAAATTTCTCTAATCAGCTCATGCTAAAATGTCACTGTATGATGGAGTGTCCCATAAAAAACCCCAAAAACTAACCACATGGAAAGCAATTACCATTACACAGCACCTCAGAGAAGCAATACAATGCATTTGTTATTGCTTGATGTGTTTATATACATAATATATATATATATATATATATATATTTGTGTACATGTATACATATCTCTCAAAACCAGAATTGAAGTGGTCAGTGGTTTTCAGAGCTTTTCTGTAATGATTTCACTTACGGAAAATGCAGAAGTATCTTCTCTGTTGCTGGACAGGAACTAATGCAGTAAAGCAGATAGCTAAAAGACTAACTCTGCCACTAAGAATCTCTGTATCTCTATAGCTTCTCCCTGACCATAAGTGCAAAAAATATTACAGTCACACAGGAAAGCCTTCCATAGGCAGGAAAAGGAATACATGCACAACACCAAAACCAGACCTCACCAAACCACCCCTCCAAAAAATCCAAACCTAGAAAAAAAAGGAACAGAAATGAATAGGAGATTGAAAAATATAAGACAAATATAAAGTCCTTTCAATTTACAACATCATAGAAAGTTGGGCTTGCACAAGTCACAGCCCAACAAACAGCTACAGATGTTCTGTCCTTCCTTCCTTTCTATCACAATATTTTACTGCTAGATATTATATATGCTGTATTACATATAATGCAATGCATATAGAAATAATCCCATATAAAGTAAAAGAGACATAGAATTCTGGAATCAGTATCTTAAATGAAGGTTTCCATGCCATAGTAGCCTATATTTGGTCAGATGAATACCAGACCTACTCCATTTTAGATAAAGCCTCTTATAGTCAATAACCCACACCTGCAGAGGAAATTCAACTCTGAATTAGCACATTCTGTCAAGTATGATGAGCTTTGTTTTTTTTAACTCAGCCCCACGCACATTAATTTTTCATTCGCCCCTTGGGTGGTGTAAATGACCACAGAAGATGCTGGCAAGAGCACAGCAGTCTCACTGGCTCTGAGGAATCATCCAGAAGCCACAGAAAGGAAACAATACTCACTTTTCAGTGCATTGAAAAAAATAACCTTGTGCAACTGAAACCTTATGAAATACCAGCAATCTCCTTCCACCCCAGCTCAGGTGTATCATATTATATTAATGCAGACAGAAAATCAGATGCCATTGATTTTTCCAGGCCTCTCAGACTCACTAGTGAAGAATCAGGATGACAAATGGAGAGCATGGTAACTATACCTGCACCTTTAAAATTCAAGACTCTTATTTTTAGTCTCTAACCAACCTATTTTCACCTTGCCTTGTCTTTTACTTTTGATTTTTATTTTTGTTTTCCATTCTGTTTTCTTGCAGTGTTTCCTGAGCCACATCTTATTCCTAGGCTCTATTATATGTCTGACCTTGATTAGAGAACCTCTATCTTTTGATCTTGAAAACACCACTGTGCTGGTAACCAAATAAGCTTTAGGCACATACAATGTCTCCATCTTCCAAGATATACAATTCCATGTCTTAACTGGCTGCTTTGCTTTGCCATTTGCCCCTCTATAATTATTTTATTATGTAAGACAGCTTCTTGTAGTTTTTCATAGTAGGTACCACACTGCAAGTGAGCTTTGTCCACATACTTTCCTTAGTATTAACTGAATAAACTTTCCTTTTTTCCCATGTGTATCCAATCACACCATTATAACAGTATTTACTGTAACAATTAATAGCAGTCAAGTATTTCTTTTTCAATATCTACAGACTAGATCAGTTTAGTGAGCACATTTTTCCACCTGAAAAGTTACAACCTAGTTTTTATTTCTGTCTATTATACAACTCCAAAATTGCTCTTTGCTGAAAAACCAGGTGTGGCTGCTATTCAAACATGGTCATGACTAGAGAAAATAAAGTCCTTGCAGGGCTCATGTCAACAAGGTATTTAATGGCCTTTCAGTTTACTTTTACCAGATTTAGAGCATCAAATATCCCATTTCCCCACCATAAAAAATGGGTATGATAATTTTTTATATTAATGCTAAAGCTGAAATAGCTAAGAATATAAAGTTTATATTCAGTATGAGAGCATTGCTGCAAAAGAGAAATGTAATATGTCTTGACAGTTTCATTTTCCTCCTAACCTTTCAGTTCTTGACCTTTCTATAGCAACTATCAGCAGAGGCAGGAAGTAATACTGATTCATGTGCTCCTTCTGATACTATCAGAGGCTTGTGGCCAATTTTACGAAAGCATCTAGACAGAATAAACAATACAAACAATGAGGGAGATTCAGATGTCTGGTCTCTCTTGAATAGTCACCATGAATCTGTCATGGACAAACAAAGAATCAGATTTAGCTTGGAGAGCAGATGGAAGTTCCTTCATTTACATGATATGAAAAATTTCCATGATATTGATTATCCATCAGTTTCCAGGCAGGCAGTGATTAAATTAACAGATTTTGAAGCTGAAGATGACCATTATATAATTTAGCATAATTTTTTACATTACCCAATCTGAGCAATTTAACTCTATTAGTGTCTCAAAAGAAAGACACAGTCTTGATTTGAAAATGTCAAGGAATTCATTACAGTTTGATGCTATGGCTAATCACCCTGACATTAAAACATGTGCTCCACTTCAAATTCAGAGCTAATTCCCAGACTTGGGTTATTCCTCTTTCTGCTGAAGCTCTTTAGTAGATGGTGACTTCTTCCCCTTCCCCTCTTTCTTTTTGAAGTTACTAATGCCCTATAATTGAGTCACCTTTTGAGTTTCTTTTCAGTACAGTTAAACAGCCTGAACTTCTCAAGCCTCACAGAAAAAGTTGCATCTTCCAACTCTTGAAATAATTATGGGATTTTCCTCAACTTTTTCAGTAGATTGATGCATCCTGTCTTTGGAAAAAAATGAAATATTTTAACATACTGGCCAAGCAGGCATAAAGGAGGAGACAGTACTCACCTTCTCTTGCTGGGTATAACTCCCATCTCTTCACTGTCTCCCTCCAGAGTGACCCTCCTCGCCTGCCACCATTCATCGTCTGAGGCATTGATAACATGAAGGATGTCTCCATACTTAAAACTGAGTCCTTGGCTTGGGAGGCCACTGTCTTTGCTCTTGTCATAGTCAAACATGGCTCTGTGAAAGGAATTAAAGATATGAAGACAGCTGATTATATCAGTCTCAGGATCATTTTCTTCTGAACGACTAATCATATTTCATGTTACAGCTAACCCTTGTTCCTTCCCAAAAAGCCTGCCTTCCAACTTTCCAAATCCATGTGTGGCTGTTGAGCTTGAGTTTTTTCTCAGACTTTCTTGTGCTCAGACAGGGGGTTTTTGGCAGACCAGGGTGCATTGGGAGGACTAAATACAAGAAACCTAAGCAAGGGACCAAACCAAGGAATTTGGTGTAAGGCATGTCTTTAGGTGAATGGATGTACATATCTTAGCATCTAGTTCAGACCAGAAGTCAGATTTCAAAGGGAAGGGAATCTCTTGATTATTCCCACTCAAGTGCTTTGGCTGATGTCCTGGAGTTGTGTTGGGTTGCACACAATGGATTTCTGAAATCTGAAACTAAACAGAAAGATGCCCTGACCAGAGCAGTGCTAGTTGGACATACACCCCCCAAATGCACCCAGGGTGTAGATAGTGCCACAGATTTCACTCCCTTTGTTCACTTGCCCTGTGCTGTAGCACCTACTCAAGCAGCCCTATCTCTTTCCTTCAATGCTGAAGATGTTTTCCACCAGTTTGAAGTGGACCTCCACCTTGGGTATGCCTATACAAAGAAGCCCCATGTACAGAACACGTAGGTTAACTTAGGATGTATATGTAAGTCTAGGGACTCCATAAGCATAAGCTGAGAGCCAGATTTAAGGTACTTGAGTATAAAACTGTGCCTGGAAATAGCTCATCATGAACTTGCTGCCGAAGTATTCAACATAGATCCTGGGAAAGTTCTTCAGCCTGCCCTGAGCTCTCTGTTACCAAGTTACAGTGATACCAATTCTCAGCCTCATCCAGTCCTATGCCAGACACCTACACCAGCAGTCTTCAGGGTAGATATACCTCAGTTTCTCAGAGGAAGACCCTGCACATAAATCCCAATAAGACTGTAAATGAGGTCACTCATTGGAGTTACCTAGCTAAAAATCCAGATCTTGGTTTCTTACAGGAAAAAATACTTGAAAATATTTATCCCATGTAAAATACTGTTTTAAGATCATGCCTGTCAAGAACTTATGTTTATTTCCTACAGGGAAAATGATATGATTATAAACCTGGCTACAGAAATGTTAGATCAGTAAAATCCTAATGTGTCTAATAATTCCTTCTCTTTTATTGTCAGAAATAAAGCTGTGGCAATCTCTTCACTGGTAGACACTTCTGTGAGAAGGATTTGATGTAATTAATTGTTGTGCATTGTAGTGTAATTACAAAGAATGATTATAGCAGCTTTGTGGGTAGATTTAAAACACTCAAGGTTACCTCTCATAATGATGAGAACTTTAAAAGACATTATCAGAGTTGTGACTATGCACCCAAAATAATTTAAAGCTCTCACAAACACTCATTCTGCATGGAAATTCTGGTTTACTAGGAGGAAAAATGCTATTGAAGTATATCTTATTTTACAGAGTTTACAGTCTTGTACTAACATCTTCAGAAATGCCCAGATAATTCCCTTCTCTGAGGATGAAGACTGCTGAATTTTACATAATCACTAACCTTAGCTACGCTTGTACCTTTCTTGGTAAATGTTCTTGGAACGCATCTAACCTTTGGAAAAATTTAGTACCTTATAGCAGTGGAAAAGTTCCTTTAAAAACTTGGCTATATCTTACTAAGTATTTACGTTCATAAAGGATCCTTATCACCTGCTGCTTCTCAAGTACAGATTTTTGTGAGGATAATTGATGCAGAAGCTTATAAATCTGGAAGCAGTTAATTATCATGAGACACCTCTGCTTAACCAATTAATGATACCTGCTCTCTGGAAAATGGCAGTGCATACCCAAACAGACATACTATGTATCACCCTGTTGGTATTGCCCTTTCCAGTACACCACGGTCAGAGTTTTACCACTGCATCAAACAGTTGTTGTCTTAAAAATTCACTGAGTAATTGAGTACCTTGCCATGGAAGCCTATCAGCATCTCAAACCCCCTAACAGCACAGCTGGCAACCGTGGTGAGTGCTGGGAAGGTGTCATACAATCCTAATTCCAGGCACAATTAAATCACCCAAAATGAAGGACAATATCTTCTGTTCCAGAGAACAAGCAAGACTGCCATATCCCAGCTGTAAAACACCTGCTGTACTGGAAATGCTCTGTATTTGGCAATTTCTAAGATTAAGGTTGTGTTTCAAACGTTAAGTAGTAGAAAGAAAGTAAGACAATGTTCTTTGTCCTTGAACAGACATTTGCACCTCAGAGCCCATGTGTTGACTTAAAATCAGACTGCCATCATGCTGGCTGATGCTAACGATGAATGCAGATGGCAATATTTGCCACTGACTCACTTTGATTGGAGTAATCATGTGCAATGCTAATTAAAATGAGATTATAGATTCTCAGACAAGAGAATTTTTGAGCACACTTTTCACCAAATGAAAGATTTTGTGGCTGATGCTCTACAGATGTTGATTACTCCATTAGCAAATGCAAATTACATGAGAGTTGACTTCAGTGCTCTTTCCTAAACATTTCAAATTAAGAGCTAGGTCTAAGTTGGGCACACAGCTGTATTTGAGCTTAGAACTTTGAGAACATTTCTGGCTCTGTAAAATGCACTTTTGCAAGTTGGCCCTTGTCCCAGCTATAAGACAATGGAGATCTTAACTCTAGGCACTGTTGTATGCATGTAAAAGTGAACATGACTGCCTTGGGCACAGAGAGACCTGGACATACTCATCTTCACCAGCCCAACCTGCAAGTGCAGTTTGGCTACACATCCAATTGCAAAATCTACTTTAAGAGGCTGACAAATCATTTCTAATTTTCTACCTGACGAGCAGCATCTAGTTCCATTTGTGCTCAGTCTTGCAGACGCATATGAAAATAACACCTCTGCATCTGCTGAGTGTCAGCTGAAGTGACACAGAATGAATGCAGCCAAACCTCTTGTTCAGCAAAGAACAGGGCAGGGAAGGCACAAAAAGATGCCTTTTTTGCTTTGCTCTTTCATGTTTTTAGACAATGGCATGCAAGTCTTACAGGATACCATGCTGCATTCTGCAAGCACTGAAACTTTTGTCAAAGAGTCAAGCTCAGCTCTCAACAAAGTCTGTTTGTTCTATGCAACCTTCTTTACCAAGATAACACTAAAGTATGTTAGACACCTTAAGCAGGTTCTGCCATGCCATGGGCAATATTGGAGGAAAGGCCGAAAAAAAGTATCATCTTTGCTGAATTTTATGTGTTGAGGAGAGGACATAAGCAACTCAGTCCAACAAGAAACCCACCCTTGTAAAGAGCACTCATCACACCTCTCTGAGAGACGAACACCACATTTTCCTTTCAGTTAGAGAAGGAACAGACAAATACTCTTCCAAAATAAAATGTCTAATAGAAATGGCAAAGAAGTGTTATTCAACCAGAGGATTTAACCCAAGAAGACATGTCACAGTCCCTCCTTCTGTGATGAATTAGAGGTGTCTGTACAGAATGCAAGCACAACAGTGCAGATTCTGGAAAGCCTGTTCAGCAGAGCTAAAGAGCTTTCTGAAATTGCTAATATGGCTATATACTTTCATATAGTTGAGTCTGTTTATTTGTGGGTTGCTTGGGTAGTTCTTCAAGGCACTGAGCTGTAACTCATGTTTAGCATCTTTCATAGCAGTATGAAAAAGTACTAATCTCAATAAACTTACAGCTTTCCAATGGCATTTATCTGACAGTCTTGAACACTAACAGTTTTGTTTTTCTTCTCCACAACTTAAAAAAGTGAATCTCAAAGCACAGTTCTTTGTCTTTCAGGTGTCTTTCATGCTCAGTTAGCTGCTTGCATCCACTGTTCAGCTCTTTTTTGGATTACATAGGATGGAACCAAAAGTCTACAAGACTTTCTCTGTGGCAGTAAAGCTTTTTTTCAAAGTCAGCTGATTAAGTCTACTTTTGAATTGGGACAGTCAATTTTTAGTAGCAAAGGAAATCAGTTTGAATTATTTAACTTCCATTTTAGAGGTGTCACCAATGTTGTGATCACACTAGCATCAGAAAAACTCGTGTTTGCTATCTTCTAGACAGTGCATTTCACAAACAGCACCCTGGGTTACACGAGATAGATAACAGATTTTGAGGTTAAACCCAGTGATTACTGTGAGATGTGAATAAAATATTGAAATAGGGAACAGAGTTTGCTACTAACTAGTGAAACAGATGTGGTACAATCATGATTTGGCCAGCTTAGTTACCGTATTAGAAAAATAGCAATAAGAGTGGGTGTGATTATCAAAGGCATAAGGTATATGCACCAAATTTCCATTAACGCTTTTAAGGTTTTTCCCTCAGTTCTCAGTTTTTGCCATGTGCTAAGTATTGTTGCTGTATCCTTGGTGAAAGCCTCCTGCTTGTAGAAAATGAAGAAATACAGTCCTGAGAAGTGAAGCAGGAGGTGCAAATGTTAAGAAAAAGCTTATATTTAAGATTGAGTCTTGCTTCCCTGATATTACTCCAGACCTCAGAAGTGATCAGTACACTAGGCTAATCCCAGCAGTAATTTGGATAGAACCTAACAGGTTTTATTGTTGTGCTTGGGTGCTTCTTAATCATTTTTAGGAAGCAACATCACTGTAAAATGAAACAAGCATTTCACAACAGCATTCAAATTCATTGCTCAGAAATTGTCTGGAATTAAAATACTGCCATTGCCAAGCTGTAATAAGCTGCCCAGTATGCAGTGAGATGTCTACATGGCAGTAAAGGCTACTAAAACAGGGACATCTTCCTTACTTTTTTTACTTAGCATACCTCAGTATTTGAGGTATGTCCAAAAGCTGAGTTGTCTTGTGCAGTAAATTTGTATTTCTAAGGACACCTATTCTTGCAGCTAGAGTAATAAATGTGTGACATAGGAGAAAATATATTGGCTTTAACAAAACAGAAAATCAATTCACTGTGCAATCCCATGTATTGCAGACTATTTACACCCACAATGTCTACATTGTTACCAGCACAGATAATATGAAAAATTGGGTACAGAAAGACTAAGTGATCTTCCTAAGCCTGTAGCAGAAAAGGGAATTTAACAGAGAAATCTCTTAGCTTCCTCAGCTAATGCTGTAAACACCATTTTAAGTTAGTAGTCCTCATAATCTTCCTGACAAAGCAAGGGATGTTAATGTATTTATTTTGCTGAATGCTCCCCTATGTTCAGTGTAAAAAACCAAAACCTGCCTTTCCCCTATAACTGTACTATGGCCAGTAATTTGGCACAGTTCAGGTGCTGCGTGGCAGCTTTATTTGCATCTCTGAAATTACTTTCTTCTTCTTCGGGCACAGATGGGAGTATGCACATAAATTTACAGACTGCTCTTTGTCATTCACTTGATTATGAAATGACAACAACATTTAACAAGAGAGTTCTTCAGCTTCTGTAAATAGTTCTAACTCTTCTGTGATCTGCCAGCGTATCTGCATGTGCACCATTTAAGGTTATTACTCTCTTCTCTGAAAACTTCTTTGAGATTCTCAGACATCAGGTTTCACAGCATCATATTAAGGGAGACATTCTCCTTTGCCACATCTATCCTACCCTCTGCCCTATTTGTTTTACAGATGGAGAAACCCAGTGCACAGAGGTTTAATCATTTCCCTGGTTTTAGACAGTAATCCAGCATCATAGTCAGCATCAGACCCCAGGTTTCATAGCTATCTTTTCTGCACTCTCAGTAATAGATTTATTTCCACCCACTTGTAGGCTCAATTTGAAGAAAAAATTAGAAGAAAATGAAAGAAACAATACTGTAATTCATTGCTATAGCTACAACAGAGAGCACAGCAGTTCTCTGATAGAAGCATCCATTGTAAGACAATTAAGATTCTATTTAAAGGGTTAAATTTTCACATAGTGGTGTGTCAATAAAGACTTTGAACTTCTTCTCCCAGCTTCATTTCCATCTGGAGAAGCCGAACAGGTAAATCCTACATGTACAGCATACCAAAAGGGTTGCTCTCTCCTTGGGAGGTGTGGGAAGCTCTGAGGTGCTGCTTGCTGTGACTGGAGGCTGCTGGAATAGCCCCTGTGTGCAGGATGATTCTGTCATACATTGTCATTCTGCTGAAAGAGAGGGAGGGGCACTGTTCGGAAGAACAGCTTTTATCGGGAATATACTACAACAATGTGGTTTTAACAAAAAAGGCTGAATGTTTGACCTGTCCATCACAGATATCATGATTCCTGCTTTATCCTTTCCCTTGTCTTTTTTCTACTTTCTTTTTTTTCCCTCTTTATTTTCTTTTCCCCCTTTTTCCTTTCTCTCCTCCCCCCGCCTCTATTTCTTAGTGATGCTGTGACTCTTCACAAAGCTGATGCCCTCAGCCTTAAATACTGCAGTCAGGGTGAGAGGGGTAATGTTAGCAGCATCTGTGTTACCAAAATCAGTTGCACCAGGGCACTGTGGCAAGGTTGTCATGTTTGCTTTGGAAGTTCCCGCAGGTCAGGGACAATTCTCAGGAACAGCTGGAATGCACCTCTCTTTTATGGTGGAGAGAAGTATTGCATCCAGCTGTGGGGCCCCCAGCAGAAGGATGTGGATCTGTTGGAGTGAGTCCAGAGGACGACATAAAGATGATCAGAGGTCTGGAACACCTCTCCTATGAACAGAGGCTGAGAAAGTAGGGGTTGTTCAGTCTGGAGAAGAGAAGCCTCCAAGGAAACCTTACTATGATCTTTCAGTACCTAAAGGACTCTACAGGAGAGCTGCAGAGGGACTTTTTACAAGGGCATGTAGAGACAGGACAAGGAGTAAAGCCTCCTATTAGGAAGAGGGTAGGAGAGCCTTGGGGGATGCTCTCAGTCATGTGTAGTTTATGGTGTTAGTGTAGCTGCACCTAAGGCACCCCCACTACAGCAAATCCTATTGCATGTTTGCATCTAAGCCTTTTCCATTTGCTACCCTATTATTTCTTAACTTCATTCAGCAGTTTCTCCATTCAGTCCAAGTAATTCTTTATTCTTTTCCTTCTAGTGGGGATCTGAGAGAGAGTTATGACATGGAACTCAATGAAAACAGGATTGGAGACAGCAGCATTAGTTCCAGAAAAATTTCACTAAGAAGAGGGAGATATTTTCTTTATGGTGTTTACATTAGGCAAGAGGACTTCCATTTGTCCTTGGGGAATATTCTGCTCATTTTGTAGATCCAACCGGGATCCTTAATGTCAGCTCTTGCCATCTCTGTATTGCTGATGGGCTTTTCTGGGTCTTTAGCAAGTGCTCATTTCTGTGCAGGAAATGGGTTCTACTGTGCTGAAAAATATGTCAATATTTTCAGAAGTATCAACCAGCATCCAGTTGTACTTTCATGGTCTTGCTATACATAGCATACAGCATACTATGTTAAAGGCAAAATATCTCACAGTGAGCAAGGACTGACTTTAAGAAAAAAATCTGAAAGCTTTAGTCTTTCAGTTGTGGACACGGACAGAACTCATATTATTCCCAGATTTGTTTGGCAGGAACGATAAGATGGTTTGAGAAAGTGAAGTTCTTTCATGTTTTCTCTCGTGTCTACAGAAGGGGAATTCTTTTCAGGGTACACTCACTTTTTGTTTCTGTGGCATTTTAGAGGGCATAAAAGGGACAGACAGAATTGCCCTTCTGCTTGCAAACATCTGAAACCAGTATCAAGCTGTAAGCATGTGCCTTGACCTTACCATGATGTATTGACTAGGAATATCTGGCCTCCAGTTTCATCTGTGATAAACACAGAAGCTTTAAAATAAATCTGCATTGGATTCAGTGTAGCCTAGACCCTCAGATTCAAGATTTGCTTTAAAACAGGGAGACTGTCTTGGGTCAGAACACTAATTAGATATGGCTTTAGGTATTTTGAAAAACTCCAGAGAAGATTTGTAGCAGCATATTGATTCTGGAAGACCTCTTCAGCACCCCTGAATTTGTTTGCGAAATTTCACATAAACCCCCAAACTTGTGAGCGAGATTTAAATTTCACATCAAATGTAAAACTTAGCCCAGGTTTGTACTTGTTTTTTCTAAAGAAATGAAATAATTTTGGTCTGACCTTGACCTGGTCTACGCATTGTGTACCAAAATGATGTGAAATTTGTGTTATTCTTGGGTTTTTCTTTGCCATACAGACTAAGTGAAGCTACTGCTTGACTGCATCTCTGCTTACTCTCTGAGGCACTTGTGCAGTTTCTTAGCACAGGTTTCTGTGTTGTGACATTTAAGATTAACCATATCCAGAAAGAAAATGTGACTGGATGTCAAATCAGGGATACTTTAAACTATAGGGTAATCCACCTAAAATTGCAACCTGTGGGTTGTGTGGATTGACACTGCAGCCAAAAAGTAATTGTCTCTCACTATGTGCTGTCTGAGAAGATTCATTTAGGGATGTTTTTTCCCCTAGGGAAAAATAAAATAAGATTAAAAAATAATAAAACACAAATTAAATAAAATAAAACAAAATAAATAAGTAAAAGAAGGTAGGTGTTTCTTTCAAAGACATTGAAACTGAAAGGGAAAATTATGACTGTGTTAGCACAGCCTGTAGCCACCCCCACACCTCCCTTCATCCAAATGTATCTTCCTACTACTACAGAATATACTGCAAAAAACCACTGAACTTATATTTCTTTAAGTAATTGGCCTACAGTAGTCTTAAATATTACAATAGAACACAAGGATCTGCTTTGGGTAACTGGGTTTTTTAGGTAGTTGTCTCAGATACTCTGCAGCTTGCAATTGCTTTCTCTTAGAACTAATCATGACTTGTATCTGTTAACAGCTTTTAAAATTCCATTTTGACCATGCTGCCCACAGAATTCACTGTGCTTCCACTGGTTTATAATCAAAGGGAAATTTTCAGCACACAAAAAGTACCCCACTGATAACATAATTATTACTACCATCCAGATATATGATGGTTTCTCTTTTTTTTTTTTTTTTTTGACAAGGATATTAGACACCTGGAGGACTTAAGTAAGAGAAAGCCTTCCTGTGGAAAAATGATCCACATTTATTATTTGTACAATTTGAAGATAGTGGTGACAAAAAGTTGTAAGAGATGGACTAAGCACAACACCTCTAGTACTCAAAAACACTGCACCAGCCAAATTTCAAGCAGCTGTGCCATTTTTTTTTTATTTTATTTTATTTTATTTTATTTTATAATTTTCCTCCCAGAAATCAACATGTAGCACAGGAGCATTTTCAGTCTGAATATTCTTACTTAGTTCTGTTGTAAGAGGAGAGGAACTCTACAGACCTTCTTAGCTCTTTTGTTCATATCATAAATCTGCTATACACTCTAACCTTTAGAAACTGATAGGGGAAAATAAGTGGTTCTCTAGTTATGGAAAAGTGTAGACAAGCAAAACTAGGAGAAAGTATTAACGAGATAGAAAATTGGCTGCTCTGTCTCTGATGAGAGAGGGCATTATGAAAAAGTCAAGATATTTGTTTGCTTGGCCTTGAATTCTGTCCTTTGACAGTGAAAGAGTCAGAATTTGAATTTCCATTGTTATTGTGTTGACTGAGTAGGTTCTGCTGAAATAATGAGATGCCCCACGCATATGGGAACTACACTGGGGAAAACCACTGAACATTATTATGGAAATTAATTATCTTGCCTAATGTGGAGAAATGTTCTAAATCCATAAACTCTGCTGGATGCAACTGTTTGACAAATCATAAAAACCTTTTGTCTCTAGGTCAAAACTTGAGAAACTCATTAAGAGTTTACCCAGTCAGTGGGAGGCTGCCTACAGAGGTTGCCTTTGTGTTTTGGCATAGACTTCAACTGGAAACAATGCAATTAATTTCTGGGTTTAACTTTGCCTCTTTAAAAGGCTGATTTTTTTGAAGAGTGATTTTGCAAAAATCCAAACGCTGTTGAAGTTTAACACTGAATTTTTATGGTACAAAGGTCAGGTGTCTCTCCATAACCTCTGCTTCATGAGGCCAAACACAAAATCTCTAAAATCATCAGATTTACAAGGTAGAACTCCACAAAAACCAATACCACAGGCCTGAGCCTGATTTCAGGCTGAAATCTTCTAATTGTAATGGCAATAACAGAAAGTTACCTGGAAGAACAGCAGCTGTGAGAAGAGATTTACTGTTTGGCCAACCAATTCTGTAGATTCCTGAGCTGTTAGCTGTCAACACTTACTTCTCATAAAGAGGTTTATTACAACTTTTATTCTGTGATTGGGTTAAACGTTTCCCTAGGAGATGATATTTTCTATAGGTCTCCATCTTCTCGAGTCAAATGCATAATTCAACACCAGTTTTCACTAGTGTCTGCTTCTCACAGAGGAAAATAAGTTGCCAGAATATTCAGAAGCAGAAACAAACAAACAAACAAAAGACAAATTAAAATAATGCTCTTTGGTGTCACCTTCTCAGTGTTAAAACAACATGATTAATTCTTCTTAATGGTTAGATTTGGTGGTTTCACTATGTGTGTGGTTGCCAATCCTCTTTAGAAATATACTTTGAAGATAAAGGTGCCGATTGACCACTATTACCCAAAACATTTAACAGCAGCAATACATATTTTAATATTTCTGAAACAAAGTGGCAAGAGGATGATGCTAAAATTCTTAGCTTCTCTCTCTTAAATAGGAAATTAAGCTCACACTGCAATGAGCTCCTTGCAGATCATCACCGACTCTATTGCATTATCCACACGCTCCTTCCCTGGGAGCCCTGGCTCACATGTGCTCAAAAGCAGGATTAAGGGTAACATCAGAAGTTCCTGCGCCTCATTTTTAAAGGTCACTTAAGCACATCTGAGACTAGGTTTTGTCAACTTTCAGTGAAGATTAGACTTTGAATTGCTAAGTTGCTTTGAAAACGTTACCCTAAGCAGCTTTAAGATTGACAGAATTTGCCTTAAGCTGCTCTGAGGCTGACAAGATGAAGTAACAGAAGAGCATAGATTGCTTGTTCTTGGATGGTCTAGGAGCTAGGATAAGCCAGGAACTAGGATCAGTTCCTGCTGTTATGAATGAAACTCAGAGTTTTGATGGTGTTGCCCATAATGATACTCCCTCCTTCTGTGTGTAATTCCTGATTTAAGTAAGGATACTAAGCAACAGAACTGGGACCTCTCCTTTTACTATCTTCATTTGAAATGAGTCTTGTGGCAATAAAAAGTTTAAAAATAAAACTTGCTGGAAAACCAGATTGTTCTCCCTCTCCCTGCCATTACAAATTTCTACATATTCTAGCTTAAGTTTCTCCTGATTTTAAGACATTCCTCTGTCCTGCAAAGAAAAAAAAAATGCCATGAGCCCCTACCTCTACTGAGCAGTTAGTTTAAGATGGGAACTCTTTATTAAAAGCCATGTACTTAAGTTTAGGCAAAGTAATAATAGCAGTCTCTTCAGTCAGGATCCTAAACCAAATTTTCTTTAGCATTCAAGTAATCTGTCCAATTTCAAGCAGATTACATGTACTTAGACCTATCTGTGCCATACCACATCGTATGTAGTAGAAAATAATTCATGGATGCAGTTGCTTTTCTAATAATGCTCCTAGGCAAATAATTTCTACAAAATTACTTGAAAGAAATGAACTGCACATTTCAAGGTGAAAAACTCAGTTTCAAACTTCATATAACACTACCATTTCTTAAGCCTGAATCAAATGAGTTTGTCATGCCAGAAGCTGGAACGTGATACTCTTTAATGTTAGATTCGTGTGTGCAGGAAATACAAGACTGAGGCAACAATAATAAACCCCCCTAGTTTATGTCTCTGACAGCTATAAAACCCCAGTAATTCCCTCACTGGCTTATAGGCTATGCTGGAATCTTCCTCTATTTTTTAAAAACATTCAATACTGCCCTCTACAAAAAGATTTTGTAGCTGGTTGCAGAAGAGACCAGTTTAACAAGCATGTCTTTTTGTGTCATGTTCACCATGGGCTGATCCAAAAATGTCCTCATTTTATTTTTCTTGCTGGCCTTGATGAGGTATTTGATGAGGCTTCCTTGAGAGCTGGTCAATGCCCCAAACCTGTCAGTGTTTTAGAGGCATTTGTACAATGCCTTTAACAACATATTATGTTCAGCCCTGAACTGGTCAGGCAGTTGGAATAGATGGTCCCTTCCAACTTAAATGTTCTCTTTCCTTCATTCCATTCTACTTTTGAAGCATCTATTGATCCTACACATTTTGTCAGAAAAACCTGAAGTATAAATTACAGTAATTTAGCATGTGCTTACACAAAAACTGTGCCATTAAAATGAATTGAGTCTTACAGAATAACAGAATAGCACCTGAAATAAGTGTGGGGGGGTTTTTTTAATTTTTTTTTTTTTTTAATTCTGATATCCCAGGAAGTCATGGAAAAACAAACAAGCAAGAAAGAGAACAAACAAATGCCTATGACTGAAGAGATGTTTTTCTTTCACTTGATGTATAAAAGATTGTTTGAAATATTAATCAACAAGCTTTTTTGCCTGGACCAATTCTTACAATTTTCAATATTTCATAGCCTCATTTGCAAGTTATAGGACTTTGCTCACTTCCACCCTGGAAAGAGAAATGGAATTTAGTAGGGTGATTTAGGGGCTGAGCAAGGATGCTCTCTTTGGAGAAGGTTGTGGTGCACAGCAGGGAGAGGATCAGACCATACATGCCCTGTTCCTATATGTTCCCTGAACATCTGCTGCTAGCCAGCGTCACAGAAAGGACACTTGGATAGATGCACCTTTTTTCTGAGCCAGGGTAGTTGCAAAACAAAATTGACATCACTTCTTCAGAAGACAATAGATACAGAAGGTGTAAAATTGAAATTGTCTGGCATGACTTGCGTTAGTGACTACAAGTGAAAGGACATGGAAAATGTTCCATGCTTAAAAAACTAATAAAGCAGATGAGAAAACCCCACAAACACTTGAAATATCTCCAGGTGACACATTATGAAAATGTTTGGCTTAAGGAGAATTGAATTAAACTCTGTAGTTTGCTGACAGTTTTCTCTGCAAGTAGGTGATGACTCTCACCAGTCAGTTAGTGGAGGCAGAGTGATTCCCAGTACCAAGGACTCTGCCCAGGCAGTACATGAACTGTCAGACATCTCAGGGAGCTGGGGAAACTCACAGAGGACAGGGAAGGACAATTACCATGGAGTTTCCATGTATGTGTCAATGTTATATTAAATAACTTTTGACCAGGGTGACCCTTGTGTCTCCTTGATCAAGGGCTGTGCATGATGATTAATATTACTTCAGTGACCTGAAAGCTGCTACAGCATAGAAAGTGCTGTGTTGCATGAATAGCAATAAATAGCGTAAATAGGAGTTTCAAACCACCTTTTTGAATCTGTCTTAAGTTTGCAGATTGACCACAGCCCTTGGTTCCCAAGTAAGTGATCTTTAAATCACTTGACTAAATCAATATCCAAACGTTTTTCATATGCTCAGCTCTACCATTCTGATCTGTGGCCTCATATGATCAGACTCCATTTGGTTGTTTAACACAATTTCCAGCTAGCAGTGTGAATACTATATTTTAAATAGTCTTTGTTCGGTCGCTGTCTCATAAACTTAGTATTTGCCATCAAACATTAGCTAAGGAAATATCTGTTTCTTCAGCAAAATATAAAATGTTTCCTTTCCACAGCTATGATATATTCCTGCAGTTTTGTCAGTAAGCTCTGTAAAGTGAACCAAGTTAGTGGAAAGACTCTAAACAGAGTGATTTTGTATTGTGATGTACAACTTTCATTTTTTAAATGTAAACAAGCAAGTCAGTACAAGACATAATGTAATGAAATCAATTTGAATTTAAAATCACCTTAAAATACATTGCATGAAATTTGATTTATCCTCAAAGGTTTCTTTGCCTTATGATCTCAAAAATTTGTATCTTAAAATCCTTTTCTGAACTTATGAGCAAGAGCTTCTATTCCTTCAAACAGTAGATATAGGCACTATCTTGTTTACCTGAAAGGCAAACAATAAGCAAACCCTCATTGCAGCATGTGACTGCCTCTGAGGGGTAATTTCAAAAAATCTTCTTTCCAGTAGCAAAGCTGCTTTTGAAAACCCTTGTGTCTCCCACAGCTGTAGCAATAATCTACTGCCACTAACTGCAGTTCCATTGCAGTACTGGTCTTTAGTGAGGTGAGTTGAGATTTTTCATTTTCTTGATTGCTTTTTAAAAGAATTCATATTAATATTCCTCCCTTTACACAGGATGAGGGATGTCCTGCATGCTGCAGCGGAGATGTCTGTACTTTCAGCTAATCTCCAGCAGGAGCCTATGCCTGAGGCCAGGCTCTCTCACTGTTCAGAGACCACCAGCCACTGAGGCAGACACGGCTCTGCATTGCCATGCTCTGCAGGGACACAGAGGAGAGGATGTGCCACTTCAAATCCTTTCATAACCAAGGTGCAAAACAGGACACAGAAAGGATGTCCTGGCCTTAAGACATTATTGTCACTACCTTTGGCATACTCTTGTGCCTCCTCAAATTCTTGTTGGCAGCTCACATAAGACTAGCCTGAAGGAACTGCTAGAACAGGAGGTGGGCATGAAAAAAAGCCTGGCAGCAAGGACTGCCTTCCAGCTCTGAATCACAGAGACCAACAGCAGCTGGAGCTTCAGACACATCTCTCCTAGCTTTTTTGATTGGCTACTGTAGTTATCCCAACACTCAGTGTGCTTGATGCCATGAATCCAGTCCGGCACCCAATTCATCTTCCCCCTTAAAGCTGATACCTTTTAATCATTGAGATCAGTCATTGGGAGTTCTGTTCTCAAAGCTGGAGACATTTTTGAGGAACTGCAAACCTGAGTGTTTCATTAGTCAACATCCTTTGCCAAGTATCTGTCTCTCTGGGACCCTGCCTGTGTCTTTATAAAGCAAGAATAGATGGCATTTCCCTGCCATGAAGGAGAATAGAGAGGATAACTACAGTCAGGATTTTGGAGCATTCAGAAACTAAATACCAATTACACAGGGCATAGGGGTGTAATAAGAAAGCTGAGGAAAGAAAAGGCCATAGCAATAAAGCTAAATGAATTATTTACAATCAGCTACAGAATGTGTTTAAGGATGAGCCCACAGAAGAGCCTTTCAGATGTGTCAAATCAATGGAACCATCTGCACTTGATGTGTCAGTAGACAAAGTTTAATAACAAATCAATAAAATGAATAGCAATAAATTACCAGGATTAGATGAATGACTCAAACATGTGGAAGAGAAAAATACTGAGCCAGTTTTTTAACAGGAGGCAACAAATAAATTAAATCTGACTTGAGTAACAGGTAGATCTCCTTGACTTCCTTATGAGCATTAAAATCATGGACCAGATGTATTACCTGGATTTCCAGAAATCTTAAAGCAAACTTCCTCAACAAAACATCATAAAATGCAAAAAGAATATATAGTGGTGTAGGAGTGAATGGATTCGTAAATGCCTAAAGAATAGGAACACAACAGAGTAATTTCCATAAGAGATCAAGAAAAGGTGATGAGAAATGAGGCAATATTTACTGGAGACACTGAAATATCATGGGTGGAAAACCCAAAAATTTACTCAGAAGACTTGTAAAAGAATTTTAAAATATCCAGTGACTGGATGAGAAAACACTTGATGATGCACCTGGCAATGTGTACTCTTAGCCCAGAAAGTCAGTTGTATGCTTGGTAGCATCACAAGAAGTGTGACCAGAAGGTTGAGGGAGGTGATTCTGCCCCTCTGCTCTGCTCTGCTGAGACCCAACCTGGAGTGCTGCTTCCAGCTCTGGAGTCCCCATTTTAAGAGGGACAAAGATCAGTTGCAGTGTGTCCCAAGGAGGTCATGAAGATGATCAGAGTGCTGGAGCACCTCTCCTGAGAAGACAGGCTGAGAGTTGGGGTTGTTCAGCCTGGAGAAGAGAAGGCTTCAGGGAGACCTCCTTGTAGCCTTTGATACTTAAAAGGGGCTTGTAAAAAAGATGGGGACAGACTGTTTAGTAGGGTCTGTTGCAATAGGACAGGGGGTAATGGTTTTAATCTGAAAGATGTAAGGTTGAGATTGGAAGAAATTTTTTACGATAAGGGTTGTGAGACACTGGAACAGGTTACCCAGATTGGCCAGGTTGGATATGGCTTTGAGCAGCCTGGTCTAGAGGAAGGCATACCTGTCCACGTCAGGTGGGTTGGAACTAGATGATCTTTAAGGTCCCTTCCAACCCAAACCATTCTATGATTCTACCAAATTCAGTGTGAATAAATGCAAAGGGAAGCATGGAGAATATCAGTCCTTAGTAAATCTACATACATGAATTCAGTGCTTGGCAGTAATGAAAAAGGCAGATTTGTACCTGCAATTTAAGAATAAAGAACCCAAGATAAATAATTGTTATTACAACATGATACAGACATCCACACACCTCTACAATCAGTCCTGATCCTTTCATCCCAAAGAGGACCTGGAAAAGGCAGAGAAGGAGCAAAGAGGCCAATAAGGGCAATTTTCTCACAGGAACAGACTAAGCCTCCTCAGCTTTAAAGGCATGACCAAGAAAAGAATATAATTAAATTAATGCAAATATGAATTTCAGGAAAGACAGAATAGGGAACACTTGTTCACTGTTCTCACAAGACAAGAAATGGAAGGAATTGTAATTTTGCCACTAACATATAGGATACAGTATGCAAGTAACTAGTAGGTGCTGCAGACCCTGAAAATACAGATGGCCTAAAAAGAAATTCCAAGGAAGAGAAAAATCCATTAAAGCTATTTTAGTTTGAGACAGAATAATAGATGGGAAGCAACACTGGTCCACCTGAGTTTGGTGGTCATGTTCACTTTCACACATTCACCCTATACCACTGGGGCTTGAGTTTGACTAATATAACTTGAAACAGTAGTACTTTGGCTTGTGACAATCTGTATAAAAGACAACTTTTATGTTTATGCTCTGCCATATTAGTTTAATCCAGCTAAGAAATTCAACCTGAAACTCCATTGTACATATGAGATACAACTGCCCATAAACAGCTGGGATTCACTCCAGGGACAATTTTCTTCAGGCTGTGTAAGTCCTTGCCTATATCTCTGTTTCTTCATCTAGTTCTTCCTTAAGGGAAAGTTTAGTGATATGAAAAACATTAACTGAGAGGTGGATATGACTATTTTTGTGTTATTATCAATCACTTCTTTCACATAATGTCCTTCCATTTTTCTTTCTTCTGATGGTTAAAGAGATGATGCACTTAATTTTTATCTGAAAGTCTTGGCACAGTTACTAAGAATTTTAAATAATTCTATTAAATATTTTGGTTTTCCACTATCAAGTAGTGTTGCATGATAGCAATCTCATCTAGTTGAAGATGTCCCTGCTCGTTGCAGGTAGATTGGACCAACCCAACCTATTCTGTGATTCTATGACTACACTAAATACAAGGATAGAAAACACATCACAGATTTAAGAGCACTGAATTTTCCTGAAAACATAAATCTTACTGACTAACTCATTGTTTCAATGCAAAACTAAAATTTGTTACAGAATTTTATTGGTACAAGGCTTAGTACCTACAAGAATTAAAAAAGCTCTACTTAAACATGGTTAGGTTTACAAGTGTATGGATGCATGCACATCTTTCTAACCTATTGTATGGCCAGGCTTCTCCAACAAAGATTTGGGCAGGGCTCTCCCCATGTGGGTGTGCCCTTCCAGCCTGCACAGTGGATTTTTTAGGTGAGGCACAGCGCGCACAGAACTGGCCCCACTGTTTAAGTCCTAAGGTCCATCTGCCACGGCCAAGCGAGCTTGGACAGTGACAGGGAAGTCCTCAGGACTGGAACCTACAGCTCCTGGTATACCCAGGAGGTCTCCCATCCAAGTACTAACTGGGCCTGACCCTGCTTAGCTTCTGAGATCTGACAGGATCAGATGTCAGGGTGGCATTTAACTGCCTTAGCACAGTAACATAAAGATTTTAGCCAAACTGTTGTCTACATTCTTTTTGCAGTTGGATACATCTGATGTCTTTTTGCAGTTAATCCCAGTAGTCTTCATTTTTAGAGACAATCTCCTGCTATAAAACTAGGTCCTTTTGCCTTTGGCTAAAGATATGAATAGAAGGGAAATTTCCTGGAAAATGTTTCTCAAAACGTATTAAAAATATTTCATTTCTGGGAAAATAAACTATTATAATTGGATGTTAAATAAATGCCGTGGCAACGACATCTATGGAAATGTTTAAGGAACATTTTCCTGTGCTTACCATTCAAATAAACTAAGTAAGAGAAATATCATCCTAATGTTCATGCAAAAAGTGACTTGGAGAAAAAAAAATAAATTCATGTATGCCCTAAAGATATCTTTGTTCTTGTCTCTTGCTAAATGATTGACAAGGTAAAAAATGAACTAATTAACTTCTAGCTGACAGAAAACAGTAACACGGGTCTATAATGATGGCACCCGTGAGTGGCACAGTGTCCTACTTATCTGCATTTTAAAGCAACAGCTGCTGGGTCCTTTGCAATGTCTGCAGAATTTTAAAGAGATGCAAGATTAGAAACAACAGTACGTATTCACTATAAATGTCATGAAACTGATCCTCACAAGACACAGATTGAACAGAATGTGTTGGACATATGTGAAATAATTATACTGGGGAGGGGGAAAGAAGCTCTTAAAACTCTTGATATCTGTGTAAAAATACCCTGTTGTTTCTGAATCAACATAACCCAGACGTACAGTTTCACTGTCTACCAAATTTCCTCAAGACTGAGATATTTGTCTTGAAGATCTTCTGGAATCTGGACACTTCCTAAAAGAAGTTAATTATAAAAGGGTGGAGATGCCTTATTATTAGAATGCATTTACACAGCTAGACATATCTGCACCAGAGAATCCTCAGTATTGACAACTGGTTTGCAACCCCACTGTCCAAGGTCAATCCCTCGTGCATGCACCATCCACACAGGTTAGCACAGGGCTCAGGGCTGCTTTGAGCCCATGTAATTTCCTATGTCCTAAGAAATGATTAGTTATGACTGCAATACTCTTCTGCAAAGTGGCTGAAGCAATGTATACAGTATGTTGTAGCCTCACAAACCATGTTTTACAGCATGACAGCAGAATAGTGTTGCATGTGCCAAACAAGCAGCATGAGGGTGTATGGGCATCTCCTCAAATCCACAAGACTTTGTCAAGCAAAGGGATGCAGACCTGGGGATGTCATATCCCTGATCCCCAAAGAAATCTCCGGAGTGAACTGTCCTGAAAACAAGCTATCCACATTTGGCCTTGAAGGGAACTAGCTGTTTTCTCCAAAAGAGTGCTTGGGAGTAAGAGAGCAATGTCGCATGAGCAGTCAAGGCCCTAAGATTGTCAGGCTTACATAGTCATACCCAAAGAATTGTGCCACAGAAACATGTTTTTAGAGATAGTATCATTTTGGTGGCGAGATAAGGCCATATCCAACATATCATACTGCAGCAGCTGAAAATCCTATTTTGGGTTGAATTGAATTCATTAAGGTCAATATGGCTCACAAATTAAGTATGATTTTTTTTTGGCTAATCACCGATATTATCTTTAAAATGGCCTGCTAGTTTAAGGGCTTCTTTGAGAGAAAATGGCAGCTGGCATGTGATTCGTTTTAGCTATAGCTATGACTGTGATTGTAATTGCCTTGGACTTTCTTGATGATCACTATTCAGAAAACTTCAGATGATCCTGAAAATCAGGACCGTTTCTAATCTCATGTCTTTGATAGTCATGGTAAGTACAGTAAGGTAAAAGGATATTGAATATAGTCTATTATAAAACTTTCCGAAGACTGATGGGTTACTCAAAGCTGAAAATAAGATTCAGACTGATAATTTTAATGCCTAAAATGAACATAGATGGAATTAAGCACCAAAGCCCTACTGCAAAATTCAGAGTTCCTGTTCCCTTCAGCAGACCAAGTATTTTAGACTACATTTGTTCTCACAAATCTGTGAGAAGCTGGATGTCTCTCTCTCTCACTTAAATGTTTATGGAATTCACATTTAAAGCAAGGAAATATCCAGATCACATTTAAACCTTATTTTATATATTTAAATCTTACAATGCTTTGAATAAGTCTAAGAAACATAAAAAAGTGAATGCAGAAAGACCACAATAGGAAAGGCCACTCCCATTCAAAAACACAGATATGACATTTACCTCTTTCTTGTAGTCTGCTAGTTAAACATTTATTTGAGTATGAGAAATTCAAGATTTGGCCACACCATTGATTGAGGAAGTGGGAGATAGAAATGCAGTTTTCTTAGCACACTGAAGGAATTCAAACCTAGAACCCTCTTGTTTTCAAAAAGTGCACTAACCAGCAGGTTGCCATTTGTGGAAAGGACATTTTTCACCCCTTCTCTTGAAAACACAGTATGACTGAGGGGTCAGGAAGGTTAAAATTTAGGAGAAAGAAGTTGGTGGTGACCCTCAGCTGGTGTGAGAAATTCTGTGGTGAATGAGCTGTCCTGACTGTCATCAGTGATTCCAGGCAGGTTTTGACTAAAACAGCAATAACGCAGGGAAGAGGGATATGCCCTTGCCAAAGTGTCTTGCAAATTCTGAGGAACGGCATCATCACTACCATCTCTTCCTCTTACATTTTAAACAACATTGCTGCTCAATAAAGTGACTATCCTCACTTGTACAACTTTGGTCTTAAATTTCTGAATAGTTGGTATTTAATACAAAGACTGCACCCAGGCTTTCAGCAGTGACAGTTCAGATATATTCCAGCATTTAGTTTTTTTCCTGCAAACAAAATCCAGGGCAGCATGACTGAACCCAATCCACCCCTAAGGTGTTGCTGTGCTCTGTAAGAGAGATCCATTAAGAATGCATTTGGCCAAACTCCCTGCTTAGCACAGCAAAACTGAATTCCTTACTCAACACTTCCATTTACTGTACATGGAATTTATGTAACTAAGTTAAGCATCTTGGATCACCCTCTATGGGTCATGTATTATGACATGTTGTGATGACAAAGATGGCTCTTGTAGCTCATAAAATGGCCTGAAAGTTGAGTGCACTTCTTTCAGCTCTAGAGGTAATATTTGAGTGAGTTCTGCTCACTGCCTATGCATCCTCACCCTGCTGCCTGAGGATTGCTTACTCCCACAACCTCCTTGGAAAATGCTTTCAGCAAAGTCAGTTCCAAATTTCTTCCCCCATCAATCAGCAACAATGTTTTTATACATGCTGTTAACTTCTCTACTTGGACCAAGAATTCTATTCTCCTTGAGTGACACTGAAAGCTATTCAGTATGGAGAGTGGTAGTTCAAGGTTTGACCCATTTTGTATTGGCTTGAGGGTGTGCCACATTGCTGAATGGCAACATCAATTCCTTAAACACTGTGCAATGAGATCAATGAAAATAAATCAATACATCACTTAAAAGATGATGTTATGGAAAGAAGTCTCATAGTCTTTCCCTTAAGAGAAAAAAGGAGTAAAGTACAGTATTTGCTGCAAACACAATAAATCAAATACTGGAAAAATCCTAGAAAAGAAAAAAGCATTAGCCTCCTTCACAGACTGTCACCAAATGGGATTATCTCAAAGCTCACTTATTTTGCTCCCTGTCACTAAGACAAGCAGCTCATCCTTGAGTTTTGCAAAACAAAACCCAGAGGTTTACCAAATAAAATGAGATTATCTCTTGCCTACACAGCATAAGGATAAGAAAGAGAATAGGATTTAAAACAAGGTAGGAGTGATGTGACAGCAGTGAAAAGATTTATATTACTACAAAGGTCTGGGAGAGCCTGAAAAAATCAGAACATCAAAAGATGGGGACTATCATACTACCGTGCCTTGGTGCAATTTAAGCATTTCGTCTCCAGTGTACAAGAATCTGAAAGAAATGCTGTTGAAACAGCATTATTTGTGTGTTCTATTAGGTGTAGAAACAGGATTCCAAGTAGTTAAAATTAATCATCACACTTAATTAACTACGGAGGGTGATTTGTTTGAGAAGAAGACAGACCGGAAGCAGGAGGCATCATAATGGTTTAATTATGTTTTAACTGATGTCGTATGAAATTTGAGAAATTGAACAGATCATCAAGTGAATGAGAATTTATTGTGATGCTTTTTTATACCAAAGTGAATTGTGATGTTATTCAACTGAGAAGAATTTTTATACCACTAAAATCCATAATTGATAAAGGTGTATTTTTTCAAATTACCATTTATTTGCATAATCCTTTAGAGGAGTGTAGTCCCATTCTTTCTGAAACCTACAAGGAATTGAATCCAAATTATACTAGAAAAACTCATTTGAAATACACAACTGGACTGCAAGAGTGGAAATGCGTTTCAAGGGATAGACTAGTATCGCAAAACTCTTGGAGAACAAGTACTCAGCAGCGGAGTCTCACTAATTTGCATTTCACTCAACCCTCCAAAGCAACATATGTCTGTAACTAGAATCACAGTGAATATCCTAGACAGCCGAAATCCCATCCGCTTCACTTTAAGTTCCACACAGACAGAAAAGCATCGCTGTGAAGGATGTGAAATGTAATGAGTGTAGACGTGACACTGAAGTAATAAAGAACTGAAAAGCGTGACTCATGAGGTCTTAGATAATGGATTAATGAGCAAGTTGCCTTGTTCATCAAAGGACTAATTCAAATTTACACAAGGTACCTTCAGTATACTATGGAGAAGGATGTGGAGACCTGGAACCATCTAAATACAACACTAAAGAGACGGATAGAGCAAGAACAGAGTGATAATAATTTCAACTCACATGTATATTTCATGTATGTTAACCAATTAGAGCATAAGAAAAGGCATGATGGAAAATATCTTGCAGACGAGGAAAATGGTGGAATCACTGTCCCTGGATGTGTTCAGAAAGTGTGTAGATGTGCTGCTCAGGGACATGATTTAGTGGCGGTCCTGGCAGTGCTGGGTTAATGGTTGGACAGAATGACCTTAGAGGTCTTTCCCAACCATAATGATTCTTTGATTTAATATAGGGAACAGATGAAATATGAGCAAAAGAAAGATGCAACCTGTACTTTTTTAAAAAAATTGAACTACTGGGAAGATACCACTGTGTGATGCTTGATCACTGGCACACCATGTTATATGCAAAAATGCAGTATGTAGGGGTGGATACGGGGACAGCTACACAGGAGGAATTTAGAAACATTGCCTAAGCATGTAAGCATTGGTTTTGGGAAAGCCATGGCTCTACTTGGGTTGAGTCTTGCCAGAAGTGTCAAGGTCAACAGGAGCTTTTACACCTACATTACCAGAAAGGCTGAACAAAGAAAATGTGAGTCTCTCGTGGAATGGCACGGGTGACAGCAGACACAGACACGGCTGATCAGCTCAATGTCTTCCTTGTCCCAGACTTCACCAATAAGGTCTCCCAGGGTGCTGTGCCTGGAGATGCAGTTCAGGAATAAGAATGACCAGCAGTGGCTGGTGATTGAACTTGACCCACGTAGGTCCATGGGACTTGATGAGTTGTGTCCAAGGACGTGGAGAGAACTGGCCAATGTCACAGCCAGACCTCTGTCATCTTTGAAAGATTGTGGAGATCAATGGCAGTCCCAAATGACTGGAAATGTCAAAATCACCTTCTAAAAAAGAGGTCAGCCTTCCTTTTGTGCCATGAAAAGTCAAGGAGCAAAACCATTTGGATCAAATTTCTACTAAAGGGGAGAAAAAGAGGACTGGGAACAGTGAGCATGGAGTAACCATGGGTAAATCATGTCTGGTAGACCTCATTACCATCTAGAATAAACTGAATGTGTTTGTGGATGAAAGTGAACACTGGATGTCATCTCCTTGACCTTTATAAGACTTCTGATTCTTGTATCAAGAAATATTCTTGTGACCGGAAATATTCCTGTATCCAAGCTAGAGCATTATGGTCCAGATGGATAGACAACTAGTTGGGTAAAAGACTGGCCAGGTATCAGCCTCAGAGGGTTGTGGTTAATGAGTCATACTCTACCTGGAGGACAGTGTAAAGTAGGGTATCACAGGGATCTATCATGGAATGTCTGTCCCAAGGTCTATGCCCATTATTTATGGCTGGTCAACGTGGCCAACAGGAATCAAGAAGGACAAGTGCCAAGTCCTGCAGCTCAAACAGACTAATCTTGTCATGGGTCATGGAATCACACTCTGGGGGGCAGCTTTGCAGGCCCTGTGAGTCCTGGAGGAGACAAGCTAAGCATTAGGTAGCCAAAGTTGGTGGGAGGGTTATCATTTGTCCTAGGACATCATGGGAATGGCTGGTAGAGAAGGAAAACAAACTCCAGCTTTCTAAATCTAAAATTATTGATCTGACCACAGGATATCCATGATTAGATGCCCATAGTGGTGACTATGTGGAAGTCTTCCACACAGGTTTAGTAGCCTCTGTCCTTTAATATACAGTGACTATCCACATGCACAAGAATTCCTCACTGAGGGAAGACACCTCCTTGTTCCATGTATGTTTTGGCAGCTTGTGCTCCAGGGGGTATTTAACCCTTGTGTAGAGGGAATAGGACCCATTTTCACTCCAGGAGACAAGGTATTCTCATCAGGCACTTAAGAGGAAATAGAAACAGCAAACACATCTGTTGGGTGGACAGAGAGTATGTGTATCTCTTAAGTTCTTAGGACCAGAGTCCTACCTATAGAATGTGGGTGCCTTGTAACCAGTAGAATCTTTCCATGTATGTTGGGTGAACTACTGACCAATAGTGTACTGGCATGTTATGTACAGGAGTAGATAAAAGTGAAGCTGTTACTAAAAATAAAGTCCTTTGTCTTCGATGAGTTTTCTGATCAGACTGCAGACTGAGTTGTCTCTGCCTCCTCTGACAGCCCCAAAGCTAATCTACATTACCCCAACAAAGGGTGACCCCAATACACATCCCTCTAATATTACTTTCTCTTGCTCATAAGAAAAGCAGGATGACTTACAGAACCTTCCAGTACCTAAAGGGGGCATACAAGAAAGCTGGACAGGGACTTTTGATGGGGCATGTAGTAATAGGACAAAGGGGAAATGGCTTTAAATTGACAAAGGGCAGGTTTAGATTAGATATTAGGAAGAAATTCTTTACTCTAACAGTGGAAAGGCATTGGCACAGGCTGTCCAGAGAAGTTGTGGATGCCCCATCCCTGGAAATATTCAAGATCAGGCTGGATCGGGCTTTGACCAACCTGATCTAGTGGAAGTTGTCCCTCTCTGTGGCAAGGAGATTGGAACTCGATGATCTTTAAGGTCCATTTCAACCCAAACTTTTATATGATACTATGAGGCTATCATAATTATTCAATTACTGTAAGTTTAAGCTGCAAAGGCAGTGGAGTCAAACTGTAAATGCTCTCCCTCCATAAAAGCATGAGGTACAATTTGATAGGCCTTCAGGAAATGTAAAGAACAGCCCCTTTCTACAGATTATGATTTCTCAGCAACTCAAAACTATAAACATTGATTTTTTTGTTTTACCAAGCAAAATTACCAATTAGTCAGTCATTAGCACAATCTATGTCAAGCAAAATACTGGCAGATGAAAATGCTAAGAAATCAGAAAAACAATTCAAAAATTAGTTCATAATCTCAAAGTTTCAATTATTCTTGTAATTGGAGATGATTATTGTGTACACATACTGGGAAAATGTAATTCACAGAAATACAGAATCTTTAAGTCTCAGACTATTATGATTATCTAAAAAGTATTTATATTTTAATACAAACACCTCTCCAGATCTAATTATACTAAATTGCTTCTGCTGGTACTTCATTCTTCCAAGAATAATCTGCACAGCTGATTTATTAAATGATCTTTACCCCATAAACTCCTATTATCATGTACACAGTGTGATCAGAGGTAAAATTCAACAAGAAAAGCTTACCCAGTGTTTCACTTTGAGAGATTGTAAAGTTTCTGATATAAATATCACTCAGAGAGAATCTTACTGAAGTATTTGACCTAAACATCAGCAAGTTTGCTTCCTAGCAGTACTCAAAGAGAGCACAAACATTGTTTTCCTCAACCTCTCTTGTGGGTGTAGCCTTTTTGGTATATAATAAAGACACAACTACAAGAAATACTCCTTTTTTGCTGACTGAAAAGACAAAGTCCTCGACTTAGAAGGCTACACCTCAGATCAGATTCCACTAAGCTTGGATTGCTATCAGCTCATTTCCAGAACAGCTCTGCAGACAAGTAACAGTACTGCAATCTCCATAATTTTACTTTTCTTGGTTCTACCTCTCATAGTAGAAATGGATGGAAGGCTGATATGTGACACATTTTCAAAGAAAAGGATGTAGTGATATGTTCTCAACAGAGTTTTCTTCATGATTTGTAGTTCCAGTGCCTTAATAATATGTCAGAAGTCAGGGAGAGAGAGACTGGATTATCCTTTTCTTAAACCTGTTGGAGTTTTCTTGTTTATGATACTTCACAACTACAACCAGAGCCTGGGTCATACTGATCTGAAACTGAAGCATTAGAAGCACTCTTCTGATCCCATTAGAAATGCTGCCTCTGGTGAATCTCCTTTTCCATTTGGCTGCAACAGGAAAAATCCAACTGCTTTTCTCACCATCTAATTCAGAAATTTCAGATAAAGTTTGACATCATACTCTCCAGAGTTTGGTGACTGAAAGAGCTGGAGCTGATTTATTCAAAATCTATTTATCTCCAATAACTGTAAGTGGATGTACTACAATGGACAAACAGCTCATTGTAGTGTTTCAGCATTACTGCCTATCTCTCTAAAAATAACAGTGTACCTTTAGGTCCTAAATCAAGGCAGATTCTGAGCTCCTCAGTTCCAGAATGATACCACTTATCTTACTGGAGAAAGAACTCAGATAGGGTGGAAAATTCTTTGTGTTCTTTAAACAGGTAGAGCACTTCTAAATGGTAACATGGAGTAAAATTCTTGCTAGCACTAAGACTTTTGTCTGAGCTAAGGCAGCATATGATTCCTTGATTCACACCACATTATCATTAGTCATATCAACTGCAGATGGGTTTTGCTGATTTTTTAGAAGATGTCATTATTACGGAATGTTTAATAAACACATTTAGAGTATTTCCCACATTCCATATACTTATCTGTTATCGCTTCCTAAAGCTAAAAAAAATTCCATTTCAAACTGATGCCCTCCGTAGCTCTGGAATATATTTAGATCTGAAGGCAACTTGTGGAACAATGAATGCAAATCTTTTGTGTAACGTGCTGGGGTATATAGTGCATTTCCATAGATGGAACACTCAAAATGCAACTGCAGCAACTTAATATTTTATAAAGTTTCCTGAAAAAGCAGCACTGAAATCTGAGTATAATTGAAGTGCTCTTTCCCAAAAATTCAAATGCCAACAAACCAAGCAGGGATTTTTCTTTCACTCATCTTAATGCAAATTAAAAGCTATTGCACTGAAGCAAGGAAATTAGAGCAATTAAGAAGTTTAGGAAAAGGAAACTTTGATCCTTCTTCACACTGTCCACATTAAAATGGTATATATGCTTATGTCTGTCCAAGCCTGATGTCTTTAGACTAAAGTTAGCTGAAAATCCACCTACCATACAAGACTTTCATACTCTATTAAGAAGAAAACAACCCAATTTTCTACAGGCTCAAAATTCAGCAAAGGTTCTGGCATTACACTGGATAATGTTTGAGTCATTAATTCAGTCAAATTGCCTATTCTTTCATGCTTTCAATGAGGAAAAACATCCTGTCTGCTGATTATTTCTTTCACATTATTTTCTCCAGATACCTTGCAGCCAAAGCTGCTGCAATCCTCATTAAAGGCAAAACTATCTGTTGAATTTTATCCAAATTTTTAAATTGTTTTGATATTCTTAAAGTGACTTACAGGAGATTATTTCTAAATGAATGACTGTCTGCCTGTGATGCAGCAGACAGAAGAAGGAAGATAAATTGATCACTGAGGACAAAAAGAAATCCTTGTATGTCGAAGTATGTTCTGTTTGAAAATATTCTAAATTTTAGCATCAAACAATAATACAAAGAAGGTAAACTACAGTTCTGAAAACATCAAGAAAATAAAAGATGATAACATCAACACAATAGCTATAACAAAAACTTATTTGCCTATGTGTGAAAAGGCAGCCTATCTTTCAGTCACCAAAATGAATTCTCAGGCATTTGATGAATGAGATCAGAATTACATGAAACAACAGTTATTTGCCACTAAACCCATGAAACTCACCTCTGCCAGGTTTTATATCTGTTTTATATGAAAGTTTGTCACCTATGGTTACTGCATCTTCATCAGGAGATGTAGTGAGCTGCGGACTGAAAACTGACTTGACATCTTTTAGCAGTAACCACTAGACCTTGACTGGATAGTAAGCCCAACACAGAAATTGATATGAAGTGTGAAAGGGTCCACTTCTATTAATTATAATTTTGTTTCTCTTACTGATATTCTAGTTAACTATTTAAGCATAAGTAGAGGAATAGACTTGCAAAGACTTAGCAAGAAAATTCATGTCCAGCTCAGTTTTGCTGAAAGATCTGCTGAAGTTCACAAGGCTTTCAATATGCAAGTATCAATGGTGAAGGAAGAATTCTGATTTTTATTCCTGGAACATCTTGTGATTCTGGGTTAAACCAGGGTAAGGACTGATGACTAACTGGAGTTTAGTTGGGGTTAACTTAAGCAGAATGAAACTATGTGAATCAGATCTGAAGTCATGCTGTTACCCACAACTCTGACAGAGGTTTTAGGAACCTTGTTCTGGCCTTGCCAATGTCACTGCAGCTCATCCTTTTTTCTGTAAAGAAGGGCAGATTTGAAATGAGGACCAGACACTGGAGTCCTAAATAATATATAGCATTAAGTTATTTAATAATGTGATGAATTTGTTATTAAATTAGTAACAACTGGATGTCATAAAAATGCTTCTGTAGTGCCATGTCTGGATCAAACACCGGAAAGAGTAACTTGGAGAAGAAAGGTGCTTTCCAGGGTATCTCACAGGACATTACACCAACAGCTGCTCCCTGCAGCAGAGCCTTCTTGCCACAATAGCTCTCAGTGGATGTAGTAATGCTCCAACAGCCAGTATAGCAAAGGAAAAATCACTTTCAATGCTTATACTAAAGAGGTGATTGCATTTTGAATCTGCAAACATTGCTTCTACCATATTTCCTGCAGTGCTACTGAAAATGGTTTTGATTCTGTCTAGTCTCAATCTGTTTTCAAGATGGTTTCCCACAGATACCTGTTTCCTTGTACAGAAATACATGAAGAAACCACAGACATTTTTCAAATCTAAACTTGACTTTTCACCAGAATAGTTCCTAAAGTATTCTCAGCCACATGGAAAATGACAGACAGCCTGGACTGGCTGGGTATGGAGGAGAACAGCTGAAAGGACTGAAATATGGTTTTACATTTTGAGCCACCTGCAAGAAAGAGGAAAATACTGCTCGATGGCCATTAGTCTGTGCTTCCATTTTGTCATTGATAACCTATGATCTTTTTCTGTACAAATTGTCTTATAATCTCTACGGAAAGGAGTAATTACTACAGTGGGTCACTGCAGCCTCTACCTGTCTCATGGACAGCAAAAAGATAAAACTTGGCTGCAGAGATAGTGCTTTTAAAAGAAAAAAAACCAAAAAAACCCAAAAAAACCCCCATCCTAGATCTTTTGGCTCAAAGAATGGAATAAATATTGATATTTTTTGGAAATGGGGAGGACATGCATCATGAGCAACACCTCAAGATAAAAAACATTCCAACCTGATGTAACTAAAATCTAAGTGGTTAGAAATATGAGGTTATAAGAAACCCAAAACCTTCTATGTTGTCAGATAACTTTTTCTCCCTTAATTTTTTCACTAAGCTTTCAGCTGCTGCCCACTATGCCAGGACTTTCTTGAACAACTAGAAGGAAGATGTGGGAGGAGAAACAGAAACACGTTATTGCCTCCTCTGCAAGCAGGGCTTTGTATAGGAGTAGGTATTATGTGATGCTATGCAGGTGTGTTGGAGGAAGGAGTGTGGTTGCCTGCAAAGTCAATTAAAAACCATAAGAAATGGAGTCTATGGAAAGAGGGTGAATGTTTAGTTATTATTCCTAGTTAGTGAGGAACATCTGGCAAATTCTTCACCAGATAACTCTGATAGTCTTATTTTATTTGCTACATTAGTAGATAAAGCAATTTGAGTAAGAATTTGCAAGAGAAGTGTGAGGCACAATGAGAGTCTTCATAAGAGATGAAGTTGGAGACATGGCAGAATGCAGATATACACACACATATACACAGGCACACATAGATGTGTTAATCTCTGAAATAATGTTTTACTCCATTTGTTATGAATATGTGGCACATGCAGAGAGGATCAAAACCTACTTGTCGAGACTGGTGTGCAAGAGGGACAGAGGCACAGCAAGCAGTGCAAAACCTGCCATGGGTACAGCAGCCTGTGGGGCTGGCACACTGAGCTGTGTCCCCTTGGACACCAGATTTAAGTATTATTGACCAGCACTAGACAACCACCACATACAGCAAAAATGGTAAACTAGCTGCGTCTAAACCAGGGTCTATTCAACATGATGCCAGTGACCTGATCTTTCTGATTCAGTACTTTTTTTTCCCCTGTCACAAAGGGGGCGGGGCAGGGAATCACAGAATATTCCATGCTGGAAGGGATCCACAAGGATCATCAAGTCCAACTCTTAACCTAATGGCCCGTATGGGGATCAAACCCACAACCTTGGTGTTCTGAGCACCATGCTCTTACCAACCAAATGGAGTTGCTGAGATGATCCCTATGATCCCCAACTCAGGTAGGCAAATCCCCATATCCTCCTAGCTCACCATTGCATTAGTACAGTAATTTCTATTTCTAATGATAAGTAAAAGGGTAAGAAAAGCCTACTGGTCCCACTTAGCCTCATCATTTAAGTTGTCTGGCCTTCTCATAGATGGACTTCCTTGCAGTGAGTGAAAGATCTTCCTTATTATCTTTACTGAAAGAAACTTTGAATGGGAATTCCCACTGCCCATTTCAGTACTATGTCCTGTTTCAGCACTGTTCTCAGTTGTATTTCAATATAGCTGATTTGGAGACCCTGTTCTACAGTGGCTTTATGACTTTTCTGTATAAGATTTCAGGTAGAAAACTCTTCAAGAGGGCTGAGCATCTTCTTTCTCTCATATTGGCCACTGTGCTATGTGGCAATGAACATATTTAGATTTACAACTTTTGACTATAGTCACACAAGCTTTTATTTCAGTGGGCTTACTTCTCTGTGTTTGTGGTCTAACTTATTGTCTTGCATTTTCCAGCTGAGAACTGCACAAACTGGTTGTGTCCTATTATAGCTGTTGACATGGAAACATCATAAGCCACTATTTGTTGGATAAGACTGCTTTTTCACATAGAACAGACACAGCTTAAATGCCTGTTTTGCTGACTCACTTTCAGCCATTTTAAGCCACAGACAGTTTATCTTCACTTTCACCTCCACCCCCCTGCACCAATGGATCATGTTCTGAGTCTCTGCTTAGAAATGAGGCTGAAACTGTGTCTATCTTGGTTATAAAAATTTCAAACAAATCATATTCCCATAGGTGGCCAAGATCTTCATTCTCATCATCTTCTGGCTTGGATATTATTCTAGCTGACACTTTCTAGTCTCTGGAGCAGAAAGCAGGCAGTCCCTCTAGGGAACTGGAAAGCAGAATATATGTGCAATGAAAAGCTATTACAGCATCTCTAAAGAAAAGAAAAAGGTGTGCTGCTTCTGTAGAGCAGACATCATATTAAGCACATTACCTGTTCTAGGACAATATTTTAATAACTTATGAAACAGAACAACAGGGAAAATGGCCAGAAATATGTACTATTTATGCCCACTAAAGTTGCTAATAGCAAAGCTGTTTCAGCAGGCATTAATAATTCAGCACTGATGACATGATTCCAGGTTTCAGGCAGTTACTTAAAATCCAACAAGTTTCAGTTATAATATAAAGATAAGATGAGTTAGGCAAGAATGACTTTGATAAGGAGCTGCTTTATATTCTGTTTTCTATTCTGAACTTTAGGCAGAGCTTATTATCTCAGATTAGTGTAGGCTGTGATATATTCACATGGGGCTCAGTCCTTCGAGGTGATCAGTACTGCTTGCATTAGCTCACAATTTTGAACACAAAGTAGTCAATGATTTGCAAAGCCACATAGAAATAAATCTGCTTTTTTTTTTTTTTTTTCTTTCAGACACAACTGGAGAAACAACCATTGACAAAAGGCTTGCTGGGCTGTAAGTCCATGCTGCAGCTAACAGTGCATTGCACCTACGTCTCGGAAGGAATCGGGTGAAATCATTTCATACTCGGTACCTAAAAGCAGCAGACATGATAAACATGAAGATGTGAAGAAAAGATCTGATGTTGAATGCAGAGATAAGGCTGTTTGACTGATGTGTTTACGTGTTCAGTTTTCACTCTCCATTAACTGCTTCTTCTTTGTCTGTGAAATGTTATTAAAAAATTGCAAACAAACCTAATTTTTGCTTAACTGTTCATTAGTACCAACACTGCAAAAAAGTATCAGATGAATAAGAAACGTAGTAAGTGTTAGGGAAAACTGTAGTAGCTTATAGTGGTTACAGTTTCAACTGACTATATATCAAATATATTGATTTTTACAGTTCTAGCTTACTGCTGAGGCATATTCTTATATTTACAGCATCACATTTCAGAGTAATTTTTTTAGCACCAGAATGCTGTCAAACTATAAGCCTGAAGGCCTTTGAACTGTGAGTAGTCCAAGATTAATAATTCTCACATCCATCTTACAGCTGAGAGTGGCATCACCATTGCGAGTTTTAGTTAAGACACTTCAGTTATTAGTTAAGACACTTCCTTTAAGGACCTGTGAAAATTTCACAGACATAACATAAAGAAGTGTGAAATGCTTACAGCTCCCACTGACATCAGTGAGAGGCCACCTTAAGAAAACACCCAACAAAACAGTCTCTTTCCAGATATTCTCCATTCTTCAATTTTCAGTTGAAATTTTTAATTTCTTCTTTACTCTGTTCTTAGCAGCAGAAAGAGGAACATGGTAATTTTTGTAAATGCCTCTAAGCACATAAACAGTTTGAATTTTGTAAGAAAACACTACATTTGCTTTGCCAAAGACATGCATTGCTGCCATCTTCCTTCTTCTTTTTACAGATAATCACATGTTCTGTAAGCCATATGTTCTCGCTCTAAAAATGAAATTCAAAGTATTAAATAATAACTACTGGATTTATTGCCCACTGCATTAGGTGATTCTTGTATTCCAGCATACCCTCATCTTTGCTGTGCCTCTGTGTTTCTGATCATTAATAAAGACCTGAGTGAATAGTTTTTCAGTGATACAGTTCAGGTTCTAAACTTCCCTCTGGGGAAAAGGTCTCTCAAACACATAGTGTGACCCTCTTTGCTTTGAAAAAATAAAATATATACAATATTTCCTTGGTTCTGAATCCAAGCAGCTCTCACTGATGCCAGTGAGAATACTGGTGCCAGGAGGATCTGGAAAAGAATCTATATTAAGAGGAAGAACTGCTAAAAAGTGTAGTGATTGAATATTCAGAAACTCAACCAGTACATGTGAAATGAGTAACATTCCAAGCAGGTTTCAATTTTCCAGTCTGAAAAGGAATTTCAAGTCCAATAAGCCATTTCAGGAGTGCAGTTTATGTGCGTACCTATCTGGCCATTTCCAAACATGTCTGCATTATGCCATTTATGACAAATTTTCTGAACGCATGTTTCCATTTTGTGCTGTAATTTGGACCATTCAATTGCCTAGGAATCTGAGGTAGGAGAACAAACTGTACTAAAATTCCACTCTCTTCCACTTACTGTTCAGTAAAGGGAATTCTAATAGTTCTATCATGCTATTAAAGTACAGGCTTGGCTGTGTAAGCCATAGCTATTTCCACATTAAAAGAAAAAAATAATGTGGTGCCAAACTCACTCAAATTTGCTCTCCAGAAATCTGGATTGACCTACAGTGCTCTGAATCCTGAAAGAAACTACAGTGAGATGCTGGAGTCATAAACTCATCCAGCTTGATGACCAAGCACTGAGCATATGTGGATCCTCAGAAGCACTAACTAAAGTGACAAATTAATTCTGAAGGAATCCTGGGAGATAAGAATATGAGGAACAAACCAGCCTAATTAAACTAGACTGTCAGTGTTTCAAAGCTACATTGCAGAAGAATGCACAGACAACGGCTGGAGAGCCTGATATTACAGCTTCTTGGACATATGTATATGTGAATATGCTGTGCATGTGTGTGAGAGCGAAAGAAAGATTTTCAGTGTGGGTGGGATTCAGGTCACACAACTTGAAATGCCTCTAATATAGATGTTTGCATCTCAGCTAATCACCTGAGGCTCCTTCCACTCAACTGTGACAAATAGACATTTTTAGGGCATGATTCGCCTGAGCAATTTTCGATGTCTACTTCTGGATGAGATGAATTGTACTCTGAAAGTGCCAAGTGCACTCCACTGACTCAAGAGAGACACTAGGCAACTAGCTTAAGTGAAGTTTTTTGCAGTGTATATGTAGATATAGCATATATTTAACACTAACACATCTATTTGGATTCTCTTTTTATATATATACACAAGTATGTACACATATACCTCTCAAGAAAAACATTCCCTCTCTTTGTAATGAGTATTTAGTTATGAACATTTCATACCTCTCTCTTGCTGCCTTAGTACTTCCTTCTGAAAACCCCTGTGCAATTTTATCTTTATCACATTTCTCCTTCCAGACCTACACAGTAGAGCTTTCCATCACCCAGTCTGATGCTATCATGTGTTCAGGTTTCACTACCACCACGTCTCCAAGGCTGCATTTCTCATGTGGATTTCAGACTGCATTGCAACTGGCTGTGCAGCTTCCTGGGAGAATTTTGCCCATGGAGCCCTAACCTGAAGTTCAGGGGCCTGTAGGGGTTCACTAGCTCAAAGAAGACAGGGAGACTGAACAGTGGCTTAACAGGCATTGCATAAACCCAGCCCTGGATACCAGATTCAATCTTCACAAACTGCCTCAACCAAACTTCAGTTGTAACTCTGCAAACTTCATAAGCGAGAATGTCTGTGATTTGTTGAAAATCAGTTGCTCTGGTGAAAGGTGTCCCTGCTCATAGCAGAGGGGCTGGAACTAGATGATCTTTAAGGTCCCTTCCAACCATTCTATGATTCTATGTGTCACGTGAAAGGAAGGAGGGAGACTCTATGATACAGGTACATGCTAATTTCTAAGTTCAGGAAATCTGTATAAAGGTGTCTAATACCTAATGGAGAATTCATTGTACTGGGATTCAGAGTAAATAACCCAAAGTATCTTGGCCTTGTCTTCCTTTTTCCTGCTATGGTAAATCTTCAGATTCTTGTTCCTCATGGCTCAATAAAAAATGAACCAGAACATATTAATTTTTAATACATAATACTATGTGTTTGTACAGCATGTATCTATCAAAGCTATGAAGTGCTTAGCACTAATTCCAGCTAGAAGAAGACAAAACCGTAGTGGACTAAGAGGCACCTGCTTACACTGTGCAGGCTAGGGAGGATGTGAAGCTTTTGTGTTTTTTCTGCAGAGTGTTATACACCTCCACAGTGTCTGGTTGTGGCTTTGGACAACTGGAGTTTTTACATATAAACATTTCAGAAGCTGTCTAGTTCGAATAAGGCTTAAAAGGTGCAGTGCCTTCTTATTCTAAGAATACCTAACTATTTTTCATCTGTAAACCAACAGACTCTAAGACAGCAGCCTTAGATGTCAGATGATTGCTGAAAACCTTTTCTTTGTATGTCTAGTAACAATTACTGAAGTATCTACTTTTACCCTCAAAAATCTAACAGAAGTACTTTAAGCTCAGGAGGAAACTAGTAAAGCAACAGGAAAAATCCTTAAGCTCTCAGTTTCCTCCAAAGCTTGGAAATTTTGTATTAAAATTTCAGTGGCTGCTTGAATTCACAAAAATTTTTAAAGGACTCTACTTCTCTGATGCTTAATTCTTCAAAAGCCTATAATGTTCCGTAGTCTGTGAGTTAAATAACATGATCTGGCATTTCCCAAGAATAGCAACAGTAACCATACGTAGCCTGTGAAATCTGACTATTGATATGGACCTAGGAGGGCAAAGCAAACCATGTATTCATTTCAAGAAATACAAATATGTAATCTCACAACAGCAGATATTAAAACCCTGAGCCAGAGAGACAAAAAGGAAGATATGAATTTGCATAAGAACCACTAAAGACCCTGCTATGTATGGATATAGCACATTTAGCTGGAGATAGGTTTGTTTACTTCCCTCATTAATCACGAACTGATGACAGAATTCCAATGCCTTAAAAATGACAATAGCTGAAATTTTTTTAGCCCATTATTTCAGTTATTGAATTCAGTTTAAATTCATTCACTTTCACCACCAAATACAGCATAAAAATAACACTTTCTATGTTTCATATCTATTCCTTCATTTTCTGCTTTTTTTTTTTTCTGTATTTCTTTTCCTCAACAGAGAGATTTAGTGGCATAGAGGCTGTGGGTTCACAGAGGGATTAACAGCATTTCCTACTGCTCCATTCTCTCCTGAAATGTCATACTTTGCCTTGCCTAGAATATAGTTACTCACTTTGATTAAGCTCTCTGACTAAAAGGTAACTATGCTTGGCACACTCAGTGAAGGACAACAAAATCATTACATCATACACTACTACATACATACACTGTGAAGAAAGGAAAACAGAAAACTTGAATCATAAACTTGGCATTACAGCTACAGATTTACAGCAACATATGGTAATTTACCCCTAGTTCTCTTGCACATGCTGACCAAAATAACCCATTGAAATAGACATGTCAACACAGTTGTAAGAATAGAAACCAAATGCTAGATCCCAGCTTTTCACATGGGTTCCTGGCTGAAAAGGGTTTATCCATAAAGAGAAAATTTTCACTGCTCAAAACAAGCACATTTCTGAACCCACATTTATTTTTATCTTAGTGCCTAACATAGACATAAATTACCTTTGTATTTAGTGTATATGAATTGAACTCACAGTGCTGGGCACAATGCTGCAGGTGTTACTGCACTACAAACACATTATAATAATATGTAAAATACAGAGCCTCTCAAACAGACTGCTTAGATGCGGACACAGCCAACTGTGTGGGTTTGAATGCAAAAATATATGCTAACAAAAGTGACTGAGGCTTTTGTGGTTTTCTGATTCAGAGGTCTGGGGCATTTGTTGGAACAACTCTGAAATAAAAGAACAGGTTTTGCATTTGTGGTTTGGGAAGTGCTGTTTAGATAAGCAGCTAAGGCATCAAAGACTCCTGCAGTGATGCACCAGGGCATAGAAGCTTAGTGAAGACAGACCACAGCCAGACTTCATGAACTAGCAGAAAACCAGGCTCATCGGTGTGCATGGAGCAATAACACACAGAAAAAACTAGGCTAGTCCAGATGCAGTACGGACATCTCAGCTTGGCTCAGTGTGCAAGTTAATAAGTCTCAGTTCTTAGCAGAGCTCACCAGGTCAATACAGGGGTAATTCAGCTTTGCTGCAGCTCAAACCAGTAAGTTGTTCAGGATCCTGGGTTAGCCCTTTATGTGTACACCCGAATTAACCTGCAATCGCTGCCTTGAATTTGTTGTACCATTGCTTCCCACATTTTGTGTTGCTACCTTACCTCAAGTAAAGTAAGCTTGGATTGAACCCTAATCATCTAATTGTAGCTTTCCATAAAATGCACAATCAGGAAGCTGACCAGATCTCTTGTCACACACAAAGTCACTGTGTGTTTGGTCTGGAAAAAAAACTACTTCAGGTGAGAGAAGGTTAGAGATGCATTGTAAACCAGAACACTTCCAACCTGACAACAGCAAGATCACTGGTAACAGTGATCCACATCCTTTCAGTCCTTGCTTTTCTGGCAGCAGTACCAATTAGTGCTTCATGTGGTTGCTGTCCACTAGAATAAGACCATTCATGCTAACATTTAAGTTTTCCCTTCCTTCTCTGCTACCTTACCCCTTCATGCTGAGATCATAATGACAAAATGTAGAATTCAGCCTTAATTGGATCTCTGCAATGTTATCGCCTGAACTAGCTCCCCTGTGAAAAATTATTACTGCTTAGAGGATGACAAATTGCTTCCCTCTACTTCATGATTGTCAGGAATTTCAAATTGTATGCTGAGCATGGGGAGGCTGGAGGGGGGAAATGAAAGCCTAGAGAAGCATAATTATAAAGATTATTAAAATACTTGACCCAGAGCTCCAGAGTCTCCATGAGTCCCAAAAGGTGTGAGGGAAAGCAAGAACTTTGCTGAGGCAACAGGGCAACACCCAGTCTTTCACCCAGCAAAGACTATGGCAATAGACTTGTACAGTCAAAGCAAAACTGCAACCACTGCTCACAGTTAAGAAATTCCCATGTTATTTACGACCCTATTTAAGCTGTGTACACCAACTTGTTTACCATCTCATCTGCATATTTTATCTTGCTAGGTACATGGTATCTTTGCAGCATAAACTGGTGGAAGGGTAAACACATGCAAGGAGATAGCAGCAGATTGCCACACATTGAGAAAAGTGTATAACAGTTCTTGCTTTGTGAAAAAAAGGTCTTGGAGGAAAAGTGCTCTTTCTGAGAACAGTCATTTCCATGTCTGGGCAAGACCCCACACAGAAACACATAAAGTCATTATACCATGATATCCTTCTCAGATATCGTAAGAGCTATCAACTGGTAAGAAACTTTCATCTCATAAACCCAAATCACTATAAAAGTATGACGCTCTTTGCAAATGACTTGAAACAGTCAGATTAAGCAACAGGGCAAATAGGGCTTTTATCCAATTTTCACATTAATGCTGCTATGCTTGTAAAATTGATGCATTTCTCAATTCAATTTCAATGCAGTTCTTCAAACTTCTTTCCCACCTTGCTGAACTAACAACACACATCAGGCATAGACAAGGTAGCTGCAAACATATTCCCAGGAGAAATCTGTTCCTGCTTACCTGACATACAGTGACCTCTTCTGATTAGTCCTCAGGGAGCCGGACCCAGAACTCATGCTGTGATTCATCATCTGCTCACGCAGGTCATGGATTTTTGCCTCAAATCGAGCGTACTCTATGGAGATAAGAAAACCCCAGAGAACAAAGATATTTTAGTTTTCTTGACCTATATAATCATTAGGGCTGCTAAATGTAAATTAATATTAAATTAATAAGTGTAAGGCATGTCCTGAATCTCAGGTCTAATAGGACCTTGCATTAATGTATTACCCCAGGTAAATATATGCCCTCTTTATGGTGGTACCTGAACATTTCAGCACTGACTAGGTGATGGGTCAGATAGGTAGACTTACTGTCCTGCAATTTCAAGAAAGTGAAGGAGGTTTTAAGTGTGTTACCAAATAACTTTCTGCCTGTGGAAAGGATGTTGAAAGCAGTTTTCCACTGCATCACTCCTTCTTCTAAATAATCTGATACCTTGTTAGGGACAGTGGGATGGTGCACTGAAATTACTGATGTGTCAGGCATTTGCTGTAAAATCCCATCAAACTGAAGGAGGTATCTCCAAGTCTAATTATCCTCAAAGCAGCTGTCAAATCATTGTGTGAGCAATTAGCCACCTAATTTACTCTGCTCACTGAGGTGTGGGCTCTGTTTCTTTTAAATAGGTGGAGCCATAACTTGGTCTTAGGGTGGAAGGGTTCCCAGAAACACCAAACCTAAGCCAGCTAAGAATAGCACAAAACTATCTCCCTCACCTTGTTCTCCTCCATAGCTCTGCTGGTAGCTTTGTAAAATGTTACAATCTGTTGACCAGCAACATGGGATGAGTGTTGGAGGAAGGATTCAGCTAGAGGTTTATCGTTTGATAAGGCTCCTCTCTGAGAGGACACAACCCTCATACAGCCTGGTCAATGGTCCCTTCTGCTGGCATGTAATCCTTGCTCATCATGTGACCTAATGGGCTGAGTTTTGGTTTGCAAGAGGAAAGGTTGAAGTTTTGGAGACAAGCTCTAACTCCTTGAAACCAACAACCTACAGGCAATGGTCCAGTCACACAGAGAGTCATATTTCAACCTAAACCTGGGAAATCTACTGACATGAGCAAGAAGACTAACTAGAGGGGGTATACAGAATATATTTGAATGAGTCAGTGACACTTTGAAGAGTAAGATGTTGTAGATTGCTGCCAGCCAAGAGGAGACGTTCTCTGCATCTTAATGTTCTATTCCCACTGATGCCTCCAAAAGAAGGGTCCCTTTCCCCACAGCAAGGCTAGAGCATGAGAAAAACAGCAGTGCAAGGTTTCCTCCCTTAAAGGATGGAGGTACATCCAGCCAGATCTCTCCACCTCTCAGTTTAAGTAAATAAATCTTTACAGCACATTTATAACCCATTGATCTGCATCCTGTTAGTTGCTGTTGGAGCTACATGAGAATGCTGTAAGACAGCAATATTCACATTTTCTCCTAGTAGAAATCTTGGTATTATTTTGGTTTGATCATTTGCTGTTCCCACTGGCTTGGTTCCCAGAATGTCTAGATGTTTTGCAATAACTAATTCATTTTATTTAGTGCCCTTTAACTTTTCATTGGATAAAACCACCTGACCTTTACAAGATCCCACATTTGGTATAGACACCAGGTACCTTCAAGCTGGATTAGCAGTAGTTCGATTTGGGGGTTTGTGTTTGGGGTTTTTTCTTGATGTGTTTTACCTCCCTTGCCATTGAGCTTCCTTGGCATTACCTATTTAGTCTGTTAAGTGACAGTGGCTACTTTGCTAGTCAGCTGGAAACCACTGCTGTGGTATAAGACTGTTCACTCTTCCCACGTACCTATGACTTCACTGATTGCAACTGAAATTCTGTATGTTGGGAGAAGAGACACTCCTACACGCAGACAGTATTTTAGATCTATCCTGTTTCTTGTTTCTTGCTCATTTCTTTTGCCTACAGTACATCTTTAAAATTCTCAGAGATTTCAAAGCCCAAATCCTCAGTGGAACTAAGGCTCCTACAATTCTGTGTTGTTTTTTTGAAGTGGAGTTTAGTTTTGAAGTGTTTGTCCCAGTGTAGGATTTAAGTTTGCTCTATGTGAGTCATATTTGTACTAATCATCTGCTTTAGAATTTATTTAGTAAATAATCTTCTTCTGAGCAAGGCTTTGTTCAACTTATATTTTACAATAATGAATGTAACATTTCTTCTTGGCAACTAGGAAGGGTGATCTTAAGGACCAAAAGCTCGTGTTTCTCTTCCTCACTATCAGTCCTATGCATATAGACAGAATATTATTACTAGGTCTCTTTCATTTATGGTGGATACACTGAAAAATGCAGTAAACATAAAGTGTATGTTTTACATCTCAACAAGGCTAAAGATATGAATGATCTACAGTAGAGCAACTTCCCCTTTAATAAGCAACCACATCCCAGTCTGACTCTGTATGTGAGGTGTGGGAGTAACTCCCAGATTTGGACACCAATCTGGAGAGTGAGAAGAGAGGACTGAAAATCTGACTCTCTTAAGTGCAGCATCCAGCTATTTGCAACATCAGCTCAAGAGATACTCAAATGACTATAGCTTGGTCAGATGATGATATTATCGTTTGTGTTCTGATGTCAGAGCACACTAGTAATTTAAGTGATTTTAACTGACTGTAAATTCATCCTGAATTCAGTAATGTCTCTCAATCTGAAGACCTTTTGAAACGGCAACACATCTTAAAAAATGTCAATAACTGGGTGATAGAAGTTCTGTTATTTTGTGCTCTTGAGATAATTTGAAAATAACCAAATTTATGGGGCCATATTTTTCCACAGTACCTTCATATTTATGCATTAAAAATATTGAAATGTACACTAGTCCCTTTCTTGTGACAAATGCCTGGACCAAAAATGGCATGGCCATCAACGCAGGCAGTATCTAACACAGCCCAAATCAAATTCTTTAAACTCAGCCCTCCTAGTTCTACTGATTCCTAGACACTATAGTGACAGCTGCATTTGAAATGTGAACAGAAGACGAAACAGTGATACTCTGCCATCAGAGTAGTTCTGCCTACTGGGAAAAATCCTTTCTTCTTAACACTTCTTTGTGTGTGGAGTCATTCCAGGGGAGCTGTTTCCTAATGGCTTTGCATTTGCTAGGTGTGAATAGGGGCAGTGCTAAAGTCCAGAAAAACAGTTCATGCTTCCTTGAAATTCAGCACCGGATGTAAATAACACACTTTAAATGCCCCTACACAATTAAAAGGACACTGAGGTTGTCACATGATGACAAAAATTACAATTAAAGTTGATTGAATAATTTCATTCTCTTTCAGAAAAGGGAGAACAAAGAATGTGTTGCTGCTGGAATGTTTCATTAGCAGAACTTCCCAAATTTGACTTACTGAAATCCATCTGCATGATTCACTAATGATCTAAAAAACTCTGGCAACTTAAGGAACTGATAAAGCTATGCTAGACTAATGGTTTGTGCTGGCCTGTGGCTCTGAGATTGTTGCTGTAAGGAACAAGGCAAATGGGATGGAGGGAAGTGTTTGTTCATACCCCACTTTAGAGTTAGCTCAGGCATCATGGCATTGCAGGTAGACCTGAATTTGGCTGTTCCAAACGTGGATATAACTCATTGCCCCTGGAGAGGTAGAGCTAGTGGCATTGCATGTGGGAGAGGAGATTGCAGCTGTGAGGAATGCTTCAGCTACAGGGACAATAAGACCAAATTTTAGGGCTCTGGCCATATTTGGCTCTGCATGCTTCCACAAGAAAATTCCCATTTTACCAAGCGACTGCTTTCTAATGTTGGCTCTGTTCAACTCCCTGTTCAGTCAGGAGAGCGAGAAGGGAGAGCTTGAATTATTATGATGTGAATTTCCCCCAAGCCAACCAAGGCCAAAACAGCATATTTCTCAAATGCAGACACCAGTTTGAATAAGGGATGTTTGCCTGCTTCATACAGGACTCCTAAGACTGAATATATGGACAGGGAGCTGGTGCATTTCCCGCTATCTCATCCCAACACCTTGGTAAGTGCTATATCTAGGGCTCATACATATTTTAACCTTCAAAGGACAGGACAGATCTTTGGAAGTAAACTTTTAACACCTTGAACCTTGTCCTTAGCTCATATACTGAGAAATCAAAGCAAGGCAAATGAACAGTCACATTAAAAAAAACCAGCTAAACTCCCAAGTTCGAAGAGTAATACACTTCAATTTCATGTTTAGCTGGTCAAGATCAAAACTATGACCTACAAAATCTTGCCTAATCCACTTTGGCATCTGAGGGGATGCAGACATCAACATTTTTACTGCTGAAGTGATTTAGATATCTAAAATCCGCCAACCCCTCTAACAACTGTACAAGTGGGTACCTACACAGTGACAGAAATTGTTTTAACACACAGACACCTGTCCCTTTTGAGTTTCCTATGGACTGTCTTTGATGGTCCACAATCAGATTTAATATGTGAACCTGTGAGAGTACAATTACTTAACACTTCAGTCTCTCCACACATCACAAGTGTCTCCAAATATCATGAGTTTGTGAGATCTGTGGTAGATTCACAGACATTAAGGACAGTTTGGCATGAGTTTTGCTGTGACCTAAGTCCTTTCTTATACAGGGACAAAGGATTTTTTCTATCAATATAAGCAGTATATTGAAATTTCAGTTTCAAATTCTCCAAGGGAGTTCAGAAATAGGCTATGACACTTGAGCATATAAGAAAACACTTGGAAGTCTTAGATGAATTTGAGAGACTGAAACTGAATACAGGAAAACAAACCTCAACATCAAAAAATTTCTAAATCTAAAAATAGTAAAGACAGAGATATTATATCTGATGGCTTGATGCTACTTTTTGGTCATAGCAATAAAGAATAGTTATGGTAAATGAATGAATGTGCTGCTTTTCTACAAGAAAAAGTTGTAGAATTTTACAAAGCTGCATTACTGTTATTTTTCACTTTTATGTTTATAACAAAGATTGTAGTATAGATTGAATTTAGAGAACAAGATAACAAAAAAAGCCCTGATCCTACAAGTAAAGCATAGTTAAGAAACTGAAATACTGACATATGATACAATAGTGAAAATAATAGTTCAGCATCCCGGTCCAAATCGTTATTAGCTTTGGCACTTTTAGAGAGACAGCAATTCTTTCTGTGAGCAGGTATCAAAATTTGCTTTTCTGTGGAAGTCAGGATAATCACTGTTTGCTTCCAGATGATAACAGATTTATTAAAAAGTAGAGACGAACTGGAAAGTTAAACTTGAACTGTCCAATTTTAACAGATTACAATGCTTTAAAAAAACCCCTCCTGAACTAGGAAGGCATTAATTAAAGAACTTTATCACCTCAAAGAGTATGTTGAATAAATCTAACAACTATAATAAAAGAACGGCTGCCAGGTCAACTTCTTTATCAGTATCAATTTGGTCTAATTTCACTGGATCCAGGCCAGTTTAAAGCGCCTGAGATTTTTTTCTGTTTTGCTTATGGGAACACAAATTGTACGCCTCTACAGCAAGTCATGAACTTATTGCCTTGTTTCATGTCTTCTGTTTACCATATTTTTTGTTTAATATTTATGTTGAGTAATTTTTTTTTTGCTAAAAGTACCCTTTTTAGTTGATTAGGAGTTCAATTCTATAGTTGTCTGACATTGCAAGCACCTTTGTTTTTTTATCTTCCTCTGCCATGTTTGATGTTGGCCACTGCCAGGGACATAGATCCATGGCTTTGGATCTCATATTGTATGGTAAATGTTGTGCTTTTAATAAGTCTAAACATTCATTTAGCTTTATTATCAGCTGAATTCAGGACTTGACAGGAAATACCTGCACGTGATCCTGATGCAGTAGTGGGCATTATCGTCTTGAGAAAATGTTGCTCAAAAGACTTTATTCCATTCATAATGCATTGAGCAACAGAACAAGTGATGCTGCTATTTCTTATCAGTCATATAACTCCCCTGAGCTTACTCAAAGGAAATGAAAAACACATATTTCAATACTGGGAAAGGGAAGATACATTTACATTTTATTAGGTTTTATTACTTTGCATATATCTGCTTGTTTTTATTGAAATATTTTCCATACCTCTTTTCAGGATCCTTTCAAAAATAATGACACAAGCATATTTACTGATATTACTGATTGCTTTACCCTTTAAAACTTCAGCACAGTAGGGTCATTAGTGTCTTTATTCTTTGATATTGGTTAGTTGCCTTCCTTTACTAATATTCAGGTATTTACACTTCAGCCTGTCTTCTAATTAAAATTTCATCCTGTATACCTGTTCTGTAGCTGGCCTCATTGCCTAAATATCACCACTAACTTTATTTTTATTTCCTTTATTAATGAATATAATGCTTTCTCCATGTGTTACACCATTAGATACAGCCCTCATATTTTGTTAGTTGTCAATATAAATACACCTGAAAATATATTTCCCTCCATGATACATTCAGGAGACGAATATTGTGTTCTACACAGGGAATATAATTCCAAGCCAAATTGTCTCTAGAAGCTTTAGTTTCAAAGAATTCATATCTCTTAATGAAAGAGATGTACTAAAATAAATCAAGCTATTAGCAAGTGACAAGGACTATGTATCCCACTGAGGTGTTATTCTATCTGCCCTTAAAGCCTATCCTTGGCTCATGAACTGTCAGTCTGGACTTTCTCAGCTGGAAATTTTTTTGCAACTTCTTCCAATCATTGAAGAAAACTGCAAGCAATTCAATAGCTTTTGAAAATAACCCCTCACAAGATTTTGGAGAGCTTTATCCTGCACTGAATGTTACTGCATTCTTAGAAAATTATCCACCAGATATTTGAATTGATGCACCCTGAATTAAACAGGACTGTTTGTGGCTCTTTTTCAAATTCCCTGAGGCTCACACTGAGCTAATATCTTGGACAAAATTGTATGCACACATGTCCAAGAAGGGGCAAGGCAAATAAAGAGCAGAGATTCAGATCTGAAACAACCATATCACACATGGTCTGCCTTGGCAGCAAAGTGAGAAATCTTGGAAAAATTAGGCACATCACTTCACCCCTGGCATCCAACTTGCACAGCCATGCTCACCCAGCAGAGTAGCTTATGTGTCGTTAACCTTGATAGCTTTGTAGGAGTTACTGTTTTGAAGAGTACAGACACATTTCAAGATATCTCTGGTGTTTTAGGCAAAAACCGACTCTGTCAAGGTGAAAAAACCCCACTTCCCTGCCTTGCAATCCTCTTTCCTTGACAAATATCTATGTGGGACACTGCAAGGAAACAAAACCTACTTACTATTAATAGCTAAACTAATTCATTTAGCTATTTTGTTGCTTCAGGCTTGTGGTGGAAGATCTTATTTTCAGATAGGATTCAATTTCCACAAATCCCCATCCAAAATCATTGCCCTGGGGCAATTGCTACTTATTATTTTTGCTTCATTGTTTTTTTCTTTCTTCTGCTTTTTACCAAGTGTAGTTCCATTTCTTGGGAGCAGAGGGTATTACGCTAATTAGCAATATCTTCTTAATGAAGAAGACGTGCTTGTTTAAGACATGAATTGACATGAGGAAACACAATACAGAGCTGACTGCTTCTGGAGTTCCCTTGGCATGGCAATACTGGGAAGGCATTTTGGTAGTCCTGATTAACCCTGTAACTACATTGGGTAGGTATTCCTATTTTACAAACTTATAAATGATGGCAAATGATTCCCACCTGCCTTCAGCTGTTTATAAATTTCCTCCTTCTAAAAGTCTTCTGAGTATCCCACCTGTCAGCTACATGGTTCATGTGAGTGTTCCCAAATCCCTTTCAGTGACAGAGAACTGGATTAGTGTCTGTGTACTCTGTTTACACTAACCTGACTGAACCTGACTGATCCAGAATGGAAAGCACTTGGATACAAAACTGTCTGAAAGTGTTAAGAAGGGCAGAATACAGGGATACAGAGCTGGGAACAGACTGGGCAGATGACATCTTCCCCAGCACAGTTGTACACAGAAGATGCCACCTTGTGCTAAACTATGCTGTGAAAAGAAAAAGGGTACAGTCCTACTTCAACATCCCCAGAATCAGTAACAACTTAGTGTGACTAAAGAGGCACAGGACCCACCAAGGAATTGTGTAAGAATCTTTTTGAAATAAAACTAGAAATGTAGATCAGTCTGACCTGCCCGATTTTCAGACAAAAATGAAAAAAAGGGACACTGCTAAATCAGGACTCAAAATTCCCAAGTGAACTTCTGTGAAAACTTACACAAAAAACTTTCACAGCTAAGACATCATATGCCAGTTTTGTACTTATACTGCATGAAATTCTGATATACTCAGAGTGGGAAGAGATAAAAAAGGGGTTCCTAAAAGAGACTTAGGGAAAAAAAAGACTGAAAATAGAATGGTGTGGAAGCTAATGTGATTTTATTAATTCTGTAAACAAGCATGAAAGTTGTAGCCTACAGTAAAGAAAAAAACCCCTCAAACACATAATCCACAAAAATGATTATAGGCTAAAGCAGAAAATTAAACAATATGAAGAATACCAATAATAACAGGTGTAATTATTCATAGAACAGGATAGCCTTACAAACTACCAAAGATACAGAGATCAGAAGGACTACCAATAACAGAAACAGAGGGTTGGCAAAAGTGTTATGAAAATAAGCATGGATATATCTCATTACATTGAACTGTTTCATTATTATGATTAATGCCATTTGCTAACACTGAATAATGCCATTAATAAATGATTCACTCCTTGACTTCAAAATCTGCCAGGTAAAAACTACCTCTCCCTGTGACACTTTCCTATACTCAGCTGTGCTGCTCTTCCAGTAAAGGGTATCTTCAGCCATCTCCTAAGGTTGTCTGGGATATTCTATTGAATTAAGAAGAAGAACTTATCAAAGATTGGAAACAAAACTATCCTTTTGTACTGTTTAAAAAATCATTTAAAACTAATCTCAAATGTCCTGAACTAAAAAGAAAAGTATGCAGAAAAGAATGACATGGATAAAAACATTCCCACATGTATTGATTTTTTCTAAAAGGGAACATATAGAGCAGCTACAGAATTGTACTAGTTTGCTAAAGCTTCCTGATTAAGGGGGGGATTACTATCTATAATATGAACAGGTAATAAGGAATGCTTCAGCACACTACAGGCTTAATTTAAACAAGACAAATACGCATATTACCTCAGGGTAAGTCATGCTCCCTGCATCCCTCTTAGTTTATTTTAAGGAATATTTTGAGTTCTGTGCAATAGGATACCTAGGTCACAAATACATATGTTGTGAATTTGGCCTCTATTTAGAAATGGAGGCTATAGCTGATGGTCTTGATGCTCTGAAATGTTGATCAGCTTGAGCATCAGATCATGTAAAATTGGAATAATGTCTGAGAAATCTCTGTAATACCAGTAAATGCTTTGCAATTACTACTGGTGCTCTTGGCCTCATCATTCACAGAACTGAAAACCCCCACCCTTTTGGCATAAAAGACTTAGTTGGAAAAAGTCCTCTTATTCAAGTCCAGTTCCTGCATTTACAGAAAATCAAACCCCAAAATACTGTGTACAAACTTTTCAAACATTTTTTTACAGTAAGTTTCATTTTGGCATGTTCATAACTCTTGGAAGACCACTCGTAGCACTCAGGCCTCAAATAGGTACACTCATTCCTCTAGCTAAACATAGCTGAAGCTGACACTAGCTTTTAGACCAGCACATTTCCGTTGTGTAAATTGTTCTTTCCCATTGTACATTGATTCTCATGACAGATTTAGGAAGACAACTCAACTTAACCCATCAATTTCCATTTTGCTAAACAGACAATCTAATCTTAGTGAACAAAGAAAATATCAGAGTCAGTTGTACGGGAAGCAGATCTCTGCTATGCTGGTGCCACGTTACAGACAAGGCTTATAGATTAATAGAAAATGGAAGTGCTGAAAACTTCCCACCTGATATCCAGGTTTCTTATATTCTTTTCTGATTCTGAAAAGCATCCCAGAATAAGAACGGCAACCTCAACAGCTTTTCCCAAGGACTAGTTGTTTGTTCTCTAGAGTAAGTGAATACTTTGTTATCCCTGTGTGGTGGGTGCTATTGGTTTACTTGCTTTACAGAAAGTCAGTTTAATGATAGATAGATAGATAGATAGATAGATAGATAGATAGATAGATAGATAGATAGATAGACAGACAGACAGACGGATAAAGTGAATGCAAATAGAATAGATCTATCATGGCTAGGCTTCATGAATGAAGATTTAGGAAGGGCACTACCCATGCTTGCTGCAAGTTTGCTCGTGGCTAAAAAGGCCGATGCGGGATAGGCAAGTCTATATCTATATTGTCTATATCTATATATGTGGCTCAAGCAGCTTTCTCCAAAGCTCTCTGATTTTCTGCTTCACTACTTGTGACTGCTCAGAATGATCCAGGTAGGAAAAAGCAGTGGATAAAGATGATCCCTTCACTTATGATATTTATGACTAAACAGCAGTTAGCAACAATAAATGTCACATCCATACAGCTTTCAGAGACAGTTTGGACAGGAATGATCAAAACTTTAGACAGTATTTTGATACTACGGAATGATTTGAGTTTCCTGTACACACTCTTCCAAGGAAGAGTTGCACTCAGATCAAATTATAGACTCAGGTGAGATCATCTGGGAGTGCATTATGGTCTGGGATATGTGATCAAGTTCCTAAACGTCGTCTGTGTTGGGGCAACTGACTGCACTTAGAGAAGCAAATGGAGATAGTTTAGCTTAGACTGCAATGATAAAGGGTTATATCAAATTGCACTGCCTAGCATTTTCCAAGGACAAACAGCACTCTCTTAAATGGGTGCAGCTGGAGCACGAGCCTGACCTCTCAGAGGTAAGAGGAGACAAAGTGGTTGCCAGCAAGTGAACAGAAAGTCACAGGGGGCCCTAAGTCACAATTAGATCTTTTTACAGACATCTGCTAATTTGTTCTTAAAGATTCTCAGAGATGGAGACACTTCAACCACCCCAAACAGTCTATTCTCATGCTTCGCTCTCTTTCTGCAGCCGCATTTCCCCCTAACTTCTCATCTGAAGCTTTTTTCTGCTTTTTAAGACCATTCCTTCTAATTCACAATGAATACAAGGAAACAATATGGCAAACTGAAATATTTAAAGCTAACATTATACTAAAATTACAAAAAGCAACAAATAAGAGGAACACAGATAAACAGGCAAGCAGCGATGGCTTTGCTAGGAAAAACCTTTTGAAAAAAACTTTAAGTGTTAGAAATGAGATCTTAAAGAAAATTACTGTATACCAAGTGGGACAGAGGAAGCTTATTACGGCCAGTGGCCTACATGCTATGAAATGGGTTAGTATTGCTACAAAAACCTTTTTGTTGTGTCCCTGTAATTAGCAAAAAAGTGCTATTATTGTAATTAACTGAATCCCCTAGTACCTACTGCAGTGTTCGTGGCTTTAAGCAGGTTAATGTGAAAATTAATTTGTGCTAATTCACACAAGATCAGTGATGTCCAATCCAATTTGGCTGCAGTGGCATTTTGTGGAATAACATTATTTTCCTGTTGACTTACACAAGGCACTGAAGCTTCAATAATGTCACATAAACCCATCTTAGCTTTCAGGTATGATTGAACTATTGTGATAGTTTTCAATCTTCTTGGGATAACTGTATTGTGAAACTCACTCCTAAGTTAGTAAGTGATGTACTAGCACTTGACATAGAAATTAATGGGACAAAAGTTTTGGGCAGCTTCTTTAGCCTGTTCAAGGGGCTGGCTGGTCTCAGAACAGACTGTTCTCCAGGGATGAGTTACCTTTTCCTCTGGAGAGGGTTATGTTTGACTTCTAGGGCAAAGCATGGTGCTGCATACACACAAGAAAAAAGAGAAAATTCTTTCATGCACAAAACCTTAAGTGCAAGAGACTGAAGGATAATTCAGAGGGACTTGCATTCTTCTCTTCTTAGTCATGAGCAAGATGGGAAAACAAAAAAAAACCCAGCTACCTGGAGAACTGAGAGAGAACATGATTGAAGTCAAGACAAATCATTGGGTGTCTCAGCGTTAAGAGACAGGAAGAGAGGGAAGAACTGATTTTTGTGCCTGCTGCTTTTTATTCTTCCAATAAAATATAACATCTTGCAGTGGACAGACAATTTCTGTTCCCTATTAACTTTAGGCTGCAGAAACACTGTCATCACCTGCCAGCACAATAGGGCAAATTAAGCTTCACAGCTTGAACTAAGCTGTCTTGTAGCTGTGACTATTGTTGCACTAGCTGGATAGTGACTGGCTACACTAGGAATGGATAATTAAGGCTTTTTTTCTGTCTCTTCTGAAGCTGGTGCTGCAGAAAGGGACCTAGGGGTCCTGGTTGACGAATATGAGTCACCAGTGTGCCCTGGAAGCCAGGAGGGCCAACCATGTCCTGGGGGACATCAGGCACAGCATCACCAGCTGGTCAAGGGAGGGGATTGTCCCACTCTGCTCTGCACTGGGGCGGCCTCACCTTCAATATTGTGTGCAGTTTGGGGAACTGCAATAGAGTACAGTTATTAAGCTATTAAAGAGTGTTCAAAGGAGGGCAACAAAGATGGTGAAGGCCCTTGAGGGGAAGCTGTGTGAGGAGCAGCTGAGGTCACTTGGTCTGTTCAGCCTGGAGAAGAGGAGACTGAGACAAGACCTCATTGCAGTTACAACTTTCTTGTGAGGGGAAGGGAGGGGCAGGCACTGATCTCTTCTCAGTGGTGACCAGTTACAGGACCCAGGGGAATGGCCTGAAGTTGTGCCAGGGGAGGTTTGGGTTGGATATTAGAAAAAGGTTCCTCACCCAGAGAGTGGCTGGGCACTGGACCAGGCTCCCCAGGGAAGAGGTCAGAGCACCAAGCCTCAATGATCCCTGTGGGTCCCTTCCAACTTTACATATTCTATGATTCTGATTCTTCCTTGTCTTCCTTCAAAGGATTGCAGTCCCATGTGAGTGCTTTTTATGAACCTCTAGAACTACCACTTCTTAAGTTCGAAACTGCCGTCTTTGGTCAATCCTCCTGCAGAGATGTGCTATCACAATAACCTGAAGGCAAGGAGCAGAAGCTTCACAACCTATTCCCACTCCTGGATCCCTTCTTCTTCCCTGTCCCCCGCCCTTCTACCCAGTACCTTGGTGTGGGCAGATGACAGAGGAATCATAAAGGCTCATTTCAGCCTGTTGGGGTTAATCTTCTAGGGATCCTAAAGGGAGGAGGCTCACCCACAGCTCAGTTCAAAGCCCCCATCCTCCAGAGAATCTTCCCTCTCCGAGCACAGAGGAGCCTGCCTTGCCCTTGCCAATAAAGTCAGGGTTCCAAGGCCTTTCTATCCCGTCTGCTCAATATAACAAATCAAAGGCCAGATTTTCCCTCTCTTGACCCTTTCTGTTGCAACCTGAGAATGTAACTTCACAAAACATTGCTTTTAATGGTAAAACTAGCCCATATGTCTCTGTCCCCACCATCCCATCAGTTCCCATCTGTTGATGTGACTAAAGTTAAAGATTAGCTCTGTTTTTAATGAGCATAATGGTGGGGTCAGTGAGCTCTGACAAGGAGGTGGGTACAACTGGATAAAGGAGAGTTCTTCTTCACAGCTTTATCAGCCCCTGCATAGGAAGGAAGACCACAAAACTTCAGGTTTTCCAGCCTCTTCATCCCCTTTTTTGCTCCCTAGATCCATCCATAACCTCACTAGAGGGTAAGTCAGATCCAGGCTTCCTCCCTGCACCTCCCACAGCCCCCAATAAATAGGGGCTGTTGAGCAACTCTATTTCACCACTTGCAAACTACCCAGTATATGTCAATGTGCCCTGTGCTTTGTTCTTTGCCCATCCAGAGTGGTAAATCTCAGCATTTCTTTCCTCCTTTCAGTGGTCTGCCTCACCTCTCCACTATTTCTCTTAAATTACCTGTAAAATAGTTTTAAAAGAATTCATAGGTCTGTTTGGTCCTCCTTTTCTTCCCTCTCATTGCTTTTTTGTCCTTTTCCAAAGTCTTCAGTGCCCCAGCCACTTCAGATCTGACAGGGTCATCAACTGTTTGAGAACCATGTAAATTTGATTTTCCTTTCTATATATGAATATTTTTTTTCCTGTTTCCCTAACTTCTGCCAGGTACTGAGCTTGTTGGGACCAATTTGTTTCCACTCTTGTATCACATATTCATCTGAAGACTTGCCCATGATGATTTCAGGTGAAATTTGCTACCATTATTTTAACTTTCCTTATCACAAGCGCATTTAGTTGAAAGACAAACAAGTGACAGGAGGCTGAGTTGGGAGAGAAAACAGTAAAGCGGATAAAGGGCACTGAAACAACCTTTTTTTCCCTATAAAATGTGATGTGAAGCTCTCTGGAAGCCAGGTAAGTCAAATTGGTTTAAATATTTTAATTTTTTAATATTATTAAAAATGTAAGTATAAATATATAAAATTGTAAAGGACAATGGATAAAGCTTTGCTGTTTTATTAAAGGTAAACAGAAAGCTGAGAATATCTTGCTATTCCAAGCTTAGAAGACACATAAGAGGAGGTCCTAATGACACTACAAACAGAGCTTTAAAATCTTTTATAGTCAACTTTCAACAGGGCATAATAGTTCAGTTCATTACAAAAAAATATGTGTCTTTGAAATTACGAGCCTAGTTTGACTTTCATGTGTTATTAGCTCTCAGTGGAACTCAAGCATTTAAATTGATTGCAATGAGACATTAGCAGACACTATTACTGCAGCAAACCATTCCTGTTTGGAGATGGCGGGCACAGGAGGCCTCTAAAAGAATCCCAACAGACAGCAAGTATCGTGCACTGGCAAAGGGAAACAAAAATTAGCTTTGGAGAAGGTCTGCCATGCAGCTGGCATTGCAGTATGGGGCATGCCAAGTGGCTGCTCTGAAGGGTGCCAGGAGAGGAGGGCAGCACCCTTCAAAGGGTGGGAAGGGTTGCCAAGGGAAGTGCTGGTTAAATGCACATATGTTTTTAAATATACAGAAATTAGCTCCTGTCAGACACTAAAACAAAAACAATGAATTCTCTAGTTAAAAGGAAAAAGAAAAAAGGACAAAATCAAAGTAGACTTCTCAAAGCAATAATAATAATTGTTCTGACATCAGGATGCTGAAGGTGAATCTATTCTGATATTGTGACTTCTGCCTCAGCTCCTTCATCTTCAAAAGCCTCTCTCACCCCTATGAACCTTTTCTAGTTTCTGCTACAGTTAAAATATGATTCAGTGAAGGACCCATACCAGATACTATTTCTCTTTTCTCCCCTCATCTTTCTCAATTTCTTTGCTATCTAATTATGTGAAAAGTGTGGAATAGTCTCTCACAATAACTCTGTTTTCACAAAGCTTGTAAGATTTTCATAGCTGTAAGACTGCTTCAATGCTTGTGCATGTATATACACATCTTTTTGTTTATTCATTTACAGTGCTTGTGTAACCTAAATTTCTAAGGCAAGTACCGTGAAAAAATAGTATTATGAAATACTCTGAAGGGAAACCATTGCAAATGTGACAGCTGGTAAGAATCACTATGACTTTCATATTCCTCCTTCCCCCAGAGGTTACTATTGTTGCTGGCTGAGGAAACAGCTGTAGTGCGCTCACGAAGGGCAGAAAAGGCCTGGAGAAGGCTGATTTACCCTTTGGCAGTTTGATGTCTTGCTGGAAAGCTTGTCAACCTTATTTACATTTTAATTTGCATGCCAGCATCGACAAGGTTTTATATTTGGATTCTGCTTTAAAGTATCTCCTTCACTATAAACACAACGACCTTTACATGTCTTCCCCCATTACCCTCTGGGCTGCAGTCCCTGCTCACTGGGCTATCCAAGGACTAGCAGCAAGAAATGTCAGGCTAAGCATGACATTCATCCAAACAGTTGGCTGCTTGTAGGGTAGAATTTTCTTTTCTTTTTTTTTTTTTTTAAATTATTATTTCCTGTAGGAGATAAAGGAGTGGTGTGGGCAACAGTCACATCTTGCTAAAGGAGAGTGGAAAGGGAAAATCCTTTTTCTGCAAGACTGGAGCAAAACTGGCAATGTGCATCACCTGACAGTGGCTACCCCTGGGAGCAAAGAAGGCAGGAGGGATGAAATTGGGAAGTGACTGATTACTATTGACATTATTTTTACTGACAGACTGACAACAGAACTTGGCAGGATTATACCCACTGGCTAGTTAAGTGAAGCACTGCCATAAATACGCCCTGCTCAAAATAAATCACAGCACAGGCACAGAAGTACAGTTTCTGTCCAGCTGCTACAAAAATACATGTTTTTTCCTACACCCAAAATAATGCCAGTTAAAAACATACACAGATTATTCAAGATTTTATGGGCACTCAGTTGCACCTGTCACTCATTACAGAAAAGACTTTAGTGACTATATTTTATTCAAGTAAAGCTTTCAAAGCTTCTGAAGCATCCTTGGCATACAGAGCGGTGTTTTTGTTGTTACAGGCTAGTCCCAACTTTCTGATGAATTCACCACTTCAGAATTTCCAAATACTGAAGCACCCTCTTCTCAGTGTTACAGAGATCACTTCTGGGGATATGAATAATAAATAATTTCAAACTCCATAACTACTGCATTTCTGATTAATTTTGATATACATCTATATATGAAAAAACCTTTGTATGCTGTGACTGTGACAGCAATTATGCGAATGGGGCCAAAGTGGGCTGTACTGCTGAGGGTTAAATTAAGTGCAACACTTGGGGTGAAGGAGGATTTTTTTCCTAGGTCAGACTGCAGGGACAGTTAGCCTGGGTTTCTGTCATGTATCTGCTTTCTGGGACTATCTCAGAGTTTTATTAACACATCCCACAGTATTATAGGGGACCTGATTTCCCTGTCTCTCAAGTATCTACTTCAATGCATCATCATGGACTCTAAATTAAATAAATAATGCCATCCTCTGAGTCAGTGTTTGCTAGTCTTTCCAAAGAAATAATTGGGAAGATCAGAGCAACATCTGAACTTTTAGAGGTCAGGAGTTAATTTGAATCATTTAGCTACCATTGGTGCAGCCTTATCAATACAGTAGGCAGAGAAAATTAATACATTACATGTCTATGTGGACAAAGCAATATTTCTCCACTTCAAGGCACAAGAAAGTCCTGAGCAGGATAACTGAGAATTCTGCATCTCCTCAAACCTGTAGATGCAAACTGACTATATTTGCACCTGTCCTTTCTGTTCTATAAAGTAGCATATTGCCATGACAAGAGTAAAAAGCTATTTAGTTCTTATTTGTTTTTGATTACTCTGAGTGACTTACCTATTTATCCCAGGTCAGATATCCTTTATCACAGGGATCTGTCATTGGAAGCTCTGCTGGTGTTGGCATAGGTAGAGTTAATTTCCTTCATGGGATGGGGATATGGGGTAATTTTCTTTTGTATGGGGCTATGAATTGGATTTGTGTTGGAAACAGCACTGATAACACAGGGATGGCTTTGTTATTGGTGAGCAGTACTCACACAGAGTCAAGGCCTTTCCTGCTCCTCCCTCCACCCCACCAGTGAGGGGGTTGGGAGTGCACAAGGAATTCAGATGGGACACAGCTGGGACAGCTGATCCCAACTGACCTAAGGGATATTCCAGACCATATGGCATCATGCTCAGTATATAGAGCTGGGGGTGAGAAGAAGGAAGAGGGGGATCTTCAGAGTGAAGGCGTTTGCCTTTCCAGGTCACCATTAGTTTGATGGAGCCCTGCTCTCCTGGGCATGGTAGAACACCTACCTGCTCATGGCATGTGGTGAATAAATTCTTTGCTTGCTTTGCTTTTGCTTTATCTATTAAACTATTTTTATGTCAGCCCAAGAATTTTTCTCTTTTATCCTTAAAATTCTCTCCCTATCCCACCGCAGGGCAGTGAATTATGCCACATAGAGAGTGAATGGTTGCATGGGACCGAGTGCAGGTGGGGTTAAACCATGACACAGGAAGAAGGATATATGGATCTGAAATGCCATACTTGCTGGTGGATGACACTATGCCATCAGTCTGTAATTTCAGTGCTGGAAGTTTCTGTCAACCTCTCTTAAGCTTGATCTGCCACAAATGCTTACCCTGAGTAACACGTGCTGACCTAAGAGCACAGTCTGCCCTGGGTACATAATGGCTGAGATTGAAGACCTGGGAAAGAAATAGCTGCATGGAATGCTGTGATGATGTCCCTATTTTAAGCCTTGTCGTTTTTCAGCACAATTTCACTATACAGTATTGAAGTCACCAGCATGGACAATGTCAGAAGAAATAAAAAATTCTGGAAGGCCTGTGATATGCTGCCTATAGCTGAAAAGAAACCAAATTTCTGAAAAGATCCAGGATCAAAGGACCTGGGAAATGTCAGCCGGATGGTACTTCTATCAAGTTACAAGACTTGATGCAGCAAATATGGAGAACAGGTTCTGCAACAAATCAGAGCCAATTATCAAAGTAATCCCATTTGGCCATAAAAATATCTAGTAATTTAATACTGCTAAGCTTTGTTTGTAATCACACAACTTAATGAGAACAACTTACACTGAAAGGAAAAAAAGGAAATCTCTGGAGTAGAAAGGCTGCTAAAGAGTATGTTAACAAATGCAAGTAAATTTGAGGTTTTAAATTCTTTAATATAGGCCATACTCTTTTCAAAGAGGATTTTTCTTTGATCAGCCAAACCAATGCCAAAGCCAGCGACAAGATTATGAAAACATACTTTTGTTTTCACACTCTGTGCCATGTAGGCAAGTCTCTCAATTAAGGAAAGGTTCCCTTTGTTTGCATGAGATTCTGTTTAATTTCTAGCAGGCAGATTCAGAAATAATTACCATCTATAGAAGGATAAATAGCAGTCAAATCTACAATTCTCATTACTCACCAGAATTTCAGAGATAACTTAAATTCTAAGCAAGCATTTGGCAGGTCTGTACAAAGGAGAAAAGGTATTTGACCAAAGTAGTGTTGTCTAATTTGAATCTTGAACAAGAATTATATTTAGCTATCTCTGGGGACCTCACATCTGGGAAGAGATTGAGAGTACTCTCAGAATACTGAAAAGGATTAAAGGATTCACATATCTTTTGAGAAGTCTGGCTCCTCCTTCCCACGTTTGAGGCATATTGGAGGTCATACCTCAAACACTAGGGAATGCTTTGGTCAACAGGGGACAGTAGTGCTGTATGTTAAGTACGGTAGATTGCTGATGGAGGTCTGAAAAGAAGATGGTTCTCAGTGGTTCCTAGTGATAGGACAAGAGCACTGGGCACAAAATACAGAAAATTCCATTTAAACACTAGTAAAAACTTTTTTATTCTAAGGATGATTGGATACAGGAACAGGTTGTCCAGAGAGCTGTAGAGATATTCAAAACCTGACTCTACATGACCCTGAGCAAGCTGCCCTTGCTGACCTTGCGAGAGTGCCGGGCATTGGAACAGATTATCCAGCTACCTTCCAACCATTACTATTTTGTGATTTTGTGAAACAACAGATCTAATTCTCTGTGGTTATACAAATGTAACAAATAAGCAAAGCTCTTTCTCCTCTTCTGCTTAGAAACACAGAGCTGGTAAACCCCACTGGCAAGATACTGCATGGTTAACAACTTCAGTCCTTTAGAATGCAATTATTAGAATAAATAAAATATTACACTTAGCAGTATTAGCGTCCCCTGGCTCACATTATCCTCCCTGGTGACAATGCTGTTGAACAACTGGATACAGCAATATAAACGTTTAATATCTGGCTATATTTAATATCGAACACCCTGATATAGGCAGTGCCCATGATGGCTGCAGGTCTGTCAGCATTTTCAAAATTTTATAACAGACATAAAAACTCATGGAGTATAGAAATGAGTCAACCAGTACTTATAATTGCTGGCATTTAGCACCAGAGATGATGACTAAGAATCTATATTTGAAATACCTGGAGCTGGTGCAGACTAAGTACAAATCCTAGGGAAGATCAACTAAGCACTAAATTTTTGTGAATTAAATACACTGAACCGTGTGCAGCTTGTAGAACTTTAGGCAAGCACTTAAAAACACATTTGTTCACATGCACTTTATCATGTAAAATGAGCATTGTTTTTATTTGGTTTTCCTCTAAAACAGAATATTGCCATGTTTGGCATTTATCTTCCTGCCCTTTCATCAGCAAAGGTGGCTGCATTTCACATTTCAGAAATAATGTTTAGGAAATTCCCTGGGGCGTAATTTTCAGTGGCAGATGTCATGTGTCTTATATGCTCAAATACAGTTTAACAGCATGCAAGTGGTCTTTCTTTTCTGCATTAACCAACCTTTAAGAAGTTAGTATCATAATGTCTGAGGTGTTTCTCTGTCAGAGAAGGAGCTTCACTAAAAAATAGATGTCACAAGATTATACATTAAATTTATTTTTATATAGCAGTTTATGTTATGTATTTATATGGCAGCTTATGTAATTCATCTGAAAGAGGGCTGATCTTCCAAACCACATGCTAACAAAATTTACAATTTCATTGCTCTTTATCCAAAAGAATCCTGATGTATTTCACAAATTGCAGAACAAACACCACATATCAATGGTAGCCACCTCACGGGTGTCAGTCACAATTACAGAAGTGATGCAAGGAAATGAAAGAATAGAACAGCAGCTAAATTAAAATAGTGCTTGATCTGCAGGTTGAGCAGATTAATTTAACTACAGCTTTGTCTGAAAGACCTACAGATAGTTTTGGAGTCTCACTCAGCAAGAGGCATATCCACCAGAAGATGAAAGGCTGAGTCAGACACCACAGGTGTTAACCAGAGGTTAAGGCAAACATTGACTACATTTATACTCAGGCTGGTCTTTGACTTACCTGTTTTTAGCTATATGCAAATGGTCTAAGTAAGATCCCAATTAGGTTCTGTTTGTTTCCAGATCACTGCTTAGACCTTTAGAGTCTCCATTACTAAATGCAATGGGTGACTTTAGTATTTGAAGTCAAGTTATTCTCTTGTGTATTAAATTCAAGTACCTAATCATTTGCTGGGAAAACCAGTAAATTAAATATGTGTCTTCACTAAAAAATTAACTTTTTAGTCTAAATACAATTTGCCAATACAGATACAATTTTTCAGCATAGATAAAGGTTCATCCTGCCCCTCTTTTCTCCCTCCTTCAAATGACAGTTTTAGCCAACTGACATTTTTCTGCAGTATCTACCTATTGCTTTATTTTCTGATTTATTTCCCCCTCCTCCTGCCCTTCACTTCTGTCTTCAACACTTATTTATGTTTAGGAATATAAACCAATAAAAAAAAAATATTTCTGGTATTTTGAAACTCACATTGACATAAAATATCATGTTTATTTTACCTTCATGCATACTTTAAAAATAACTCCTAACTATGCCAAAATTCATCATAGTCTAGGTCTCAGGTATGGTAACCTAATACTGGGGAAAGGTATAAGCAGTAGAAGAGAGATAGAAATAGAAATGCTATTGTTGTATAGATTCATAAGACAACATCCCAGCTAGCTGATTAATTTGAAGTAAAGCCAGTCTTAGTAATTTTTCTTCCCATATTTCAAATCTCAAAAATACCTGCGATGATAAATACAAATGAATAATTCTTGATCAAACATTTTTTAAGGTTTAGTTGACAGGTCTACAGACAGCTTCTACAACCTAAGCTTGTTTTTCCTCTGTTAACCAGCATAACAAAACCAAATGGAAACAGAAATTTTCATTGTTTCAATCTTGATAAGTTTAGGTGTTTCTTTGTCCAGCCACCAAATCAAACTTTATATTAGGTATCTCAAATCATTGAGGGAAAATGTTGGATTTTAAGTTTTATGAATAATGTAGTATAAAAGCTGGATCACTTTATGATTGGTAGATAAACCTGAACTAAAATTTACACATGCTCTCCAAAGTAATTCCACTAGAAAAATGCATAACGATATTAGTTCTTCCTGCTTTCTGTCCTTTAGTACTTGTACTTTTTCCTGTTTCATATCCCTACCATTAAATATCTATGCACTGAAATTAATTTAATAAAAACAAAGCAGAATTTATTCCCATCTCTAGAAGAAGGGAGAAAGCTGACTGACTGTTGTCACTTCAGTGGTCAGGTGGAAGTAGAAAGACTTGAAAGAGTGAAAACAAAGGAAGATATTTGAGTACAAAATATTTGCACCACATAAACTTGCAAAGGCCAATATGTAATTGCTGCCAGAAAAATATCCAAGTTCTTCTGCAAAGCTGTTTCAGGAATCTTGTAAAACTACATCAGTCTACTATTATAATTCAAAAAGGATAAAATTTGATGCGCAACAGAATAAACCAAATATGAACAGGAAACACTCAAAGTGCATTCAGGATTACAGAATAATTTCTTTAATTCAAATAAGAACATCTTAAAATAACTACAGAAAATTTTAGGGTTTTTAACTAGCAAATTTCAAAGTATTGTGAAATGAAAGTAATTCTACACCCAGAAAACCTGTTTTGAATGTAGAAGTGCTATTTTCCCCTCCTCTGAAAATTGGTTCTGTGTTGAATGTGTGCATTTCACTCACACATTTAACACTTGTGGTTGTACCTCAAAGAGAAGGAATACAGACAACTGCTGGGAACAGCTGAGTTTCACCTAATGCCACCTTCTAATAATTTCACTTTGCATTTCTGAACTGTAGCCCAACCCAATGCCAGAAGCAGCCAGTGTGCACTCTCAGTTCTCTATGGAATGTCTACCAGAAACGCCAACATGAGAAGGGCAAGGATAGTCCATGGAACATTGAACAGACAATGATTTTGCCTGTTCCCAATTTTCCATCTGGGATAATAGATTCCTTTCACAAGGAATATTTTGGTAGGGGCGGACAAAGATCTACTACTATAAACAAATTGAGATTAAAGCTACTGGAAATAAATAAGGAGAGAATAAAATACCATTTACCATTTACACTAAAAGGTGCTTTCTACTGTATTTATTTATGTTTATACCTTCTTAAAACCTACAAGTAGGTTTTTTGAAAGAAAGCAGAGATTTTCTTCAGTCAGTAACTGTTCCATTACTTAACTAGAAACCGCTAGGTAGAAGCATTTGCTCCTTAGTATTACTAGTTGCTCTGAATATTTTTCCTATTTGTTGTACACAGTAATGAACGCAGCAAAAATGCTTCTGAGAGTACAATTTCCTTAAAATCTAGAAATAAATAGCCATAAAAGAAAAAAAAAATCCAAAAAAACCAAAACCAAACAAACCCACAACAAAGTGAACAGATTAGCCTGCCTGGCTCACTCACTCGTTCAGTTTCAGCATGTGGCTGCACACAGCACAGTTCAATCAGTTCTTTATTATTTTATAATGTTAAAGGTTATTACCACAACACAAAAAAGGGATAATAGTGGGTTCTTAAATTAGCATTTGCTTAGCTCAAATGCCACTGCATTAATCTCTTTCCATAAAATCTAGCACTAATAGGATTGTAAATCATGCTTACAGAGTGGTGGGTTTCTGTTGTCTCCCAAGCAAGAAACATCTCAGGAGTACAGTAATGAATTAGAATGGACACACCATGTCCCTGTGTCATTTTTCAGCTTCTTCAGACACAGCACACTGACCAGTGTGATGTAAAGATGACATTAACTCTCGGGATTTAAAAAACTGTTGTCAATCTAGATTATTCCTCTGCCTAGCTAAAACAATAGGAGATTTCTGCTAACACTGAGAAAGTATTCTGGGAATGAGGTCTCCACCTGCAGTTTTATCAGGCTGACTTCTGAGTGAGCACATTGGTAATTCCCAAGTGGAAATATGTTCATGCCATAAGCATTTCCCTGTAGTACAAAATAAAATTTGTTTATTAATATTAAGCTTTAGGCCACCAACTAATAACTTGAACTTTACACAGAACAGAAGATAGTATGCCACTGTTGTCCAGACAACAAATGAATCTGCTGTAGAGAAACATTACTCTGGTTAGCTTACTGCAAGTGGAATGACAAATGTTCTCTGTCTTCAATTATCCCAGGCAGGACACAAAACTGAGGACCAGAGAACCAGCAAGCAGCAGATATTTTGGAGTACTTTCAGCCTGAAATGTGATGGGATTGCAGCCACTTTCATGTAGGGCTATATAAGAGGGTCTCCACAGATTTTTTTTTGTCCTTCTAAACATGGGTATGATATGAAAAAGATGAAAAGGGTTTCCACAAAGCAATGCACAGGAACTTCCAGTGCAGCCTTCTTGGGACATGTACCCATGTCCTGCCTGCAGGACTCAGTAGGGCATTTACTAGAGATGATCCTGGACATGAATTTAATCCTACACCTCTGTTTATGAGCAGCTGCTCCAGAGGTTGTAACTATTCTGTGGTGGATACACAGCTATAGAAACCAGCACCCTTCTACCATTCATGTCCCCTGAAAACATGGAGGAACTCCACCAAAAACTGCCATGAGCTGCTGATCTCTTGCAAGGACTCTTGATGAATATTCAACATGTTGTTGATCACCTAGACTACATTAAATGCCATGCAGAAAGCAGATAATCAGTATCACTTTATTTCACTGACATCTGGCTCCTACTGATTTCTAATGCTGAATTCTCCAGGACCAGTTCTACTACCCTGGAGCACACCCTTTTCACCTGTAAGGTTTCAAGGACTGACAGATCTTTTTGTCATTGTAATCATCTGGAAGCAAGGAAGGTGCTTGTATTTTACTTTTTTCTCCCCCAGCAAAGACTATTTATTTAATAGGTGATGGTTTTTTGTTTGTTTGTTTGTTTTTTCCTTCCCCCATCCCCCCTCCCCACACACACTTTTTTACACATTAGCATAATACATCCAGATGCCAAGACACTGGGAGCCACTGAACAAACCAAGAAATTGAATACACAAACAAATTGTACTTAGCATTTAGGAGATGTATTTTTCTTAAAACTGAATCTTTCACTGGTTTAATAACTTGAATATTCTCTCCTGCTTGTACAATCATATAACACCTAACCAAAAATCTCTTCTTCAGGATTAGACCTTTGCATGTATTTCATTCACAGCACAAAGAACACACCAACAAGATCAAAGGCATGCTGTGTTTATGAATAGGCTCTCTCTCTGCTCCAGTTGCCAAATCTGTTTCTGTAATGCACTGAGTGTTTGATAATCCTTTAAAATGGAGTTTCTTTGCCTGTCTATCTGGACATATAAAACCCCTTAATGCTTTCCATTGACACATTTGCATCTTTTACCATATTCTATCTCTTCCCTGCCACAAAGTTATATAGGCTACTCGCAACATTGAGGACACTACATGTCTAACCTATCATTTCACCCATTTTTCCACTGAAGGTGCTCTCCCAGAAAGCACATTACTTTGATTTCCAGTGTCCATATGGCTTTGTTTCACAACCATTTTGATTACTAAATTCAAACCCGAGAATGCTGCAAAATAGCATGTCAATGTCACTTTATCAACCTCTTTTTAAAGAGAGTTAATATATCATTAACACTTTTCAGTTCTGTGCACTAGGGATTTCTGTATTTGAGACTCAGTAGTATAAGTGTAGTGCTCTATTTGAAACCATAGTTTGTGTGTTGGGCACTTGAAAAAGGAAGACAAAGTGTTACAGGCAACAAGCGTATGATTTTACACACTCCTGCTCAATCTCCAATCGCTTTTGACACAAAGATCGCGTCGCACAACTACACAGTCACACATTAGCTATACTTACTGCAAAACAAAAAATGACCCTCCAAAGACTAATGCTGCCTTATGCAATAACCTATTTCACAAAAAAGTGTTGACCACCAGCTGCCATGGGACTTCACAGTAAACTTGAAGGTCAGCACATCTGAGGTGTTTCAGACCAAATTAAAAAGAAAAAAAAGAAAAAAAGAAAAAAAAACAATTCCTGAGCCAAGATTTTTATCTGAGATGTTCTTCCCCTGGCATCTATATTTTATACAACAGACAATTTGAACATAGATGCCTTGGTTGGTTTAACCTGTAACCAAAAGGCAAAAGCAGAGGAAGATTACTCTTGGAGAGCAGATTCCTGCTACTCAAGAGTGCCGCATCAATCCTAAAATATTACCTTAATTCAGAAATGAACAGGAAGCCAACATAGTGTGTGGAGTTGTGACGCAGATTGTTTCCAGTAGGATGTAGCACTAACAACATAGATGGCTGTTACCTGGCCCAGCCCTGGTAACTAAGGGTATTTAAGACATGGCACTCCATGGAGAGCACTGCCTCACTTACTGCCAGGTGGGAGGAATGGATCACAGTACCAAACCAATATCCAGGTAAGACAACTGTGTTCTCCAGGTCAGAGACGATTTAAAATACAGTTCCTAGACATTGTTGTTTTTCCTTCAGCATCCCTCCTGGACTATGACCATAAAGCAGCAGTAGGCATGTACCCAGGATAAAATGTGACTTTCGCTACATCCTCTGGCTATTTCCCTTGGTATTATCTGGATTGAACTTTGAGAAGCTGGTCTCATCTGTGCCCAAGCCCCCATACCACTGCCTGGAGATTGAACTAGTTGTCAGCTTAATTTATTGTGCAATAATAAATAGCGAGTCTGGTGCCTACAAAAGCCCATATGCCCATAACTTTCTCCTTTTAGGGTTGCTTTTCCTGTCCCAATTTATACTTCCTCGGTTGCAGTACATACATTTACATAGTTAATGTTCAGTTTGCTGAGATTACACTATTGTGATGCATGCAATATAAATGCCTAGACAGATGGATGCAGTATCACAGATTTCTGAAAGGAGGAGAACTTGCAAAACCAGAAGCTCACACTTCAAGAAATCCATTTGCTAGCACAGGGGTCACTCAAAATAGATCTGAATGCTTAAAAAGCAGTGAAATACTCTTAAATAAAGTACTGCTGACAAAGGTATATACTCTTTCCTAGAAATAGGCTCCAGTCTGTTAGGCTGCCAGGAAATGATCATCGCAAAAAAATTCCGATTTTTTCATATTTATGATTTATAAAGACTAAGTGGAAATCTGCTCTGCAAAAGAAATCTGTGGCAAAGGCCAGTTTGCCAATAGCTTTACTCTTTAAATAAAAAATGTTGCTAAAATAAGCCACCTTATTAATTAAACCAGCATCAGTCCTGCAGCTTTGACGCTTGACATATAACTCACAGAACAGATTATTTCCAAGTGAGAAGTCACAATGCAAGTTTAAATCACTATGGAGTAAACAGTTTGGACTGATACCAGGTAAGAGGTCTTTGGAAGAGAGTGTCTCTCTCCAGCTATTAATAACACAGAGATAAGACAACAGGTGCTGTTCTGCCAAGCCCTCTTGATAATTTGATAAAACAAACTTGCCTCTCCAACCCACAGAGAACAAAAAAACAATCGGTACAATGAGACAAAAGAAATTGTTATAATACTGCTACTGATAAAAGGAAAAGTAAAATTGTTACTCGTGACCACTTTCCTCTCCTGAGGGGAGAGATAGGCATTGTACAGCAATGTTAATATTTCAGTTTCATAAACTCTGCTGCTCAATTCCTTTCTGATTAAAACAACAACAAAAAATTGAAGGCTTACTGATCTTTAAAGGTTACTGCTAATATAATGTCAACACATTAACAGAGCTAGCTTGAAAAGATACAGAGATCAAAATGAAGCAAGTGACAATTAGAGCAAAGAATCTAGGGCTGGTGAAATTCAAAAAGTCATGCAGTCATTATAGGTAACATACCTTTCCCTGCCTAGCTGTGCTACATCATCTTCTCACAGTTTGTTTCTAAGTCTCCCTTTGCCTTTCATCTTACACATATTTCAGCACTGTTGTTATGCAAGATGAGGAATCATTCATTTTAATGTGATACTAAGCATATTACCACAAAAACAGAGAGAAGGTAGCATTTTACCTATTATCTAATTAAAAAGCTCTACAATCCAAATTCTTTGCAGCCCCTCACTGCACACAAAAGATTTAATGCTGCATATGAAAAGCCACATGTACAAAAAAGCAGGGAATTTGTAAATGCTTCTGATGTTTGCTTCTTCTTTTCCTTCCTCTTGTTACAAAAGCCACAGCTATCACTCTTTAACCGCTAATAAAAGCAATTTAATGACAGGTAGATTTGCTGTTTGTAGCTTCTTTGAACCCTCGACACACTCACTAAAGGAAAGTAACTTTAGCTAGGAAAGAGATCCTCACAGCACGATGGTGAATAATTCATCATTGCATTTTTCTTTTCATCTCATTTTGTGCCAGTAACGTACACAAATGAAAATATTGCAAAATCTAAAACCAACCACAGACAAGGACTTCCAGCAGCAAAATACACATAAAACTAGCAGGCAGGTTTCCCCAGCTTATATAATAACAGCTTTAGCTCGACAGAACCCCCATCACTCACCGAGTACTGAATTCACTTGAACAAAAGCAGAGCCCAGTCACCAAATGCAGCTTCGCAGGACGCTCAGTGCAAGATGCTCCTGTCTGCTGTTCGGTTCACACTTGCCTTTATAACTAAGCCAACCAACAACATTCAGTTGCTGAACCTGATGAATTATAAAACGGTAGCTCCCAGACTCTCATATTTTACATCACAGGGGGTGGTCATCCAGCATACACACTGCCTGTGTACATATATTCTGCTATAACTCATCCTGATAAACACATCAGTACTGGCAGCAATGACAGTAATTGGTGCTCAGGATGTACAAGCACAAACCAATAGAGCACACTCCCACCTTCTGCTCTGTGCAACATCTCTACCTGTCAATCACTGCACCTTGTTAAGGTGGAATGATCAACTGCACTTGGGGGAGAGGCAAAACTCGGAGAAGAAACCATGTACCAATACAAATTCTTCACTTAAATATTTCTTAATACAGTAGTAAATGTAGCTTCAATATCCTCTAGTTAACAGCTTTTGTGCTTCTTCTTTTAAGTGTTCATAAAATCTTCCCTTCTTAAAGACACAGTTCTTGTTTAGTGACTAACACAGGGTTCGTAACTTCCACTACCATGAATGGAAATTATTCACGCAAATTCCAGGGATATTACATGGATAGCCTAAAAGCACTACTCCAGGCAGAATGACTGTTAAAAGCAATATACCTGTTAGGTGCAATTCTGTGTACATTTAAAAATCCTTTTAAAATGCTGATAGGTTTTAAAAACATCTTCTAAATTGGAAATATATATTTGTGTTGCTCTTCACTTCTCTAATGTTTTCTTTTTCCCATATGCTTGCATTGTTTTTGCAATTGATGTATAGAAACAAAATAACAGAACTGAACACCTAAAGCTTACATCAATGAACACAATGAAACATTTTCAAATGACATTAATTACAGGAACACTAATCACAATTGTTGCACATGCCACAAATTAGCACTCACAATTAACCCCTAGCAAGCAAAATTGGTTATGGTAATGGTAAAACACAACAAGGGATCAGCCACTGGAAAGGGGTTTGTATGGCAATTCTTTTACAATGGAGCAGAAGTTGCTCTTTCAGAGTTGAGCTCCAGGAACTTGTGTTTTACACAAATTCAAGGATATTTGTGTGAGTGCAGAGTGGGAATGAACACTTTATTCCAGAGGATTTTCTATTTCTGCATCACTGGTGATGATTCTGGGAGGGCTCCACTTGCAACTGGAACACTATCCAGCTCTGGTTTCCTATGCCTTTAAAACTCCCCCAGTTTTTGGTACCATAAAGAAAGACTGTGCCTGGAAAGGTGAGCACAGTTGTGTGAGTGGTTGTGCATTGCCTGGATGCTTTTCCACGAACAACTGGGCTGAGGAATGCAAATGAAGCCTGTGCCGGCAGCCCCAGGCAGAAACCCAACCCTTCTCACCATCTGGACCAACTGATGTGCGTCACAATGTGGGAACAGGGTGTTGCATTTCATGCATAGCAAAAGCTAGTCCTATATACATCCCTTTTCTCCAGTTCTCAGCTGCTTGTTCCACCCCATTCCTCATTTATATCTTTATGTTCAGCACCTTTACTATCTGAGAAAAAAATCACTAAAGGCCAGCAGTGTTTCTGCATGTTCTTCTGGCTCTTACTATAGCAGCTTGTATGAAGGAAAAGCTCTTTAAAGGTAGGTGCCAGAATGTAGGGGAGATGTATCAGGACTCAGTCAGAGTTAACAGGTTTGATGTCTCCATCTTTTTCAGAAGAAAGGGCAGCTGAGATACAATAATTGGATTCTCCAGTGATGCTGACGGAGAATAATCCAATATAGGCAGAAAATATTTCAAATGATAGACCTTGGCTGATTAAGAAGCAGTAAAGGGATCTGTGCCATTGGATTTGGCTTTTGGAGACAAATTCTATTTTCAGGGGTTTACATATTTCACGTGCATGTCATGGAGGTTCCCTAAAATGGCCCAATTACAACAGTTTGTTGTCTTGTGCACTAATTAGGGTTTTCTGACCTATTTTTTGTAAGAGACAGTTTCAAACCATATGTGCCAGAATGCCCTATTTTCTTTTTTGTTTTGCCTTAACCATTCAGATTTGAAGAGGCTTCCCAAGGAACATTGTCTTCTAATAATTTGGTGCAATATGATTAAGACACAAGCAATGCTTGGTTGAATCTCCTTGACCAACATAATTTTCTTGCTAAAATTCAGTTCACATCTACTGAAGAAAATGTTTGTAAAAATGACCAATATCCCAATAATGTAAGCCACAGCAATATTTCATAGCTGTGTGTAGGTGGCATGCAAAAACCACAGTCTGCTGTATTACATAAGAGCCACAATTCCAAGAAAAAATTCTACCCCATTTCACACTTACTTGCAATTTTTAATTAGTTTTCCTGGCTTCCATGTTACCTTTCCATGGGTAAGACAGCTGATAATGCCCTAATATTCAGCAACACGGTGCTCTGTAAAAGTGCTGCCTTCGTTGTGATTTGATATGCTCAGCACACAACCCATGTCCTCGGGTTCTGTTCACATATTCTGGTGCAGAACGTGAGATTTTTCACATTCAAACTTACTCACTTCACTGACAGGTGTGTGAAAATCCCATATGGCTGCCAGATTTCTGTATACCTACATAGATAGAGGCAGTATGGATTTTTAAGGCATTTGTAACAAACACATTTGGTATTGACTTTGATGTTCTTTGCTTCTAGCTGCAAACCAGAAATGATCTAAAAATGGAAAAAAAAAAAAAAAAGAAGACAAAAGTGTTCCCATTTGCTACCAAAACACGACTGCTTTCTTCCATAATCATATGGATTATATTGACTACACATCTTAGACATCTTATTTGCTATCTAAAGCGAGTACACAGAACACTGGGGGGAAATCAGGGCACTCAGCTGGAATAACAAGAGCAGAAGAAGCAAAGATAACTTCAAATTAATAATAACCACAGGCAGATTTGATACTATCAAGATCATGAATTAGCTACTACTGTTAAGTAGATCTCTAGCATGTCCACAGTATGGACCTAGAATTGCAGGCAAAAAACAATTTCTTGGCTATGCCAGATGGTATGGCTGATCAGTACTCTGGTAGTAATCTTTGCCATGTGGCCTAGGAAGCCATCTTACAAACTGAAGAGGTATTTATTCAGTGTTCTGCATTTAGGAGTTGGGCTTTTCAATTCCTTTACTGATTTTTTGTCAGACTTACACAGGATACACTCTTACCCTGGATTTACATTCTTTGATTTGATAGCCTTGTGATGGCACTGTCAGAGATTATCTTTAAACCAAAGAGCCCAGCAGGATTTAAAAAAGGACTGGGCATTTATCAGACAATACCATCCAGAAGAACAGTAATAACAAGAAACCTAAGCTTTCCAATGATTGGGGATTGTAAAAATACTTTGTTTCTTATAGATGTTTCTCCTTTCATCTCAGGCTCAATCCATTGCTCTGCCTCAGTCTGCATCACTTTACAGCAGCCCAGCTTCTCCTGGGCCCCTTGCAAGACAAAGAATCTCAAGGGTTGAAAGTCACCGCCCATCTTCCTCCCAGCAAAGTCACTGATCCAGCTAAGAATTACTATGAAATCTGGATGAGTTTAGCTAATTCTGAGACCTACCTTTTTAAAAAATCAAAATCAGCTGAGCATACTTGTATAGGTCTTTTATTACATTTGATAAAGGCAATCCCTAGCTACAGGGAATTTCCAACCTATACACTGTGAAGGGTAGTAGGGTGAGAGTCATCATTCTTCTTGAGTGCAGAAACCTATCAAACTTTTAATTCCAGCTGAGACCACAGAGGATGTACAAGTTTCACAAACTACTTGGTTATGTATGGTCTGAATCCAATGAGAATTTTCCATTTTATAAGTATATGGTAAAATAGTACCTGTTGAGTCAGACAGATTTCATTGCTTTAACCTACAAACATCCTGTCTTACAAAACAACCAGCAGTGACAATGTAAATGAAATTAATTGCCACAACAGGGCAAGGGAGAAATTAATTTTCTTTGAATGTAGCACACTCGAAATTCCATTTAAAACCAGTTTTTAAACACAGTTTCGGTTTCTAAGATTAATCCTTATAAGTAAAAATGAAAGAAAAAGTGTATATTTAGATTAATTAATAAATTAACTGGCACAGGGCCTTGAAGATGTAAAGGACTGTTCAAGTGCTATTACTATAATAATATTTTTCTGAAATACAATACTTTCCTTCCTCAAGTGACATCTTTTTTGCTACAAGTGCAGAGTGAAAGCTCAAGTCCTCTTTCTCAATGAAGACTTTGAAAAAACACAGAAAAAAAGGAGAATTTAAAAGGATATTCAGCTAGGTCTGAATGAACAGGCACCCAAGAGTGCAATTCCAGTTGATCAAGGGCAATGACAAGCACTTGCTTTGCTAGTTAGAAAGGCTGAACTCTCTTAGTGGTGGCTTCATATTCTTGAGAATATGAATGATCCTATCAGTAATAAAGAAGAGCTGCTAAAAGGAAGGAAGGCCAGATGGCACTTTCCCTAGAGCCTCTGGAGAGGCTGCCTGGATTTGATTTGATATGAAAAGCCTTTTATAGCACCCTATGAACCTGGAATACTACAGCAACCCATTTATAAGTCAGTGGATATCTTAGGAACAGTCTGATATTTCATAAAAATGCTGACTTTCTGTACGGTTTATATTCAGCTGGTTAAAAGAACTGAGAAATTTGGAGGATATAGTTCAGAGTCCAGAACTGTTTTGGGTTGTTTTGTTTTGTTTTGTGTTATGGACTTTCATTCCCATTTAACCTTGAGTGTCCTTCTGCTGTTCTGTTTTAAATGAGTTAAATTTGTCTCAAGCCCAATATTCAAATTCAAAACGAATCATAAAGGAGTTAATAGCTCCAAGACTTGGAAAAGTAACTAAAGATTCACTTTCTATTAGGTAAAAGTCTAAATGCAGTACCAAACCAAACGAGCATCTTTTAGACATCTTTTACACAAACAGAAGGTTCCACAGTCAACTCCTTGTAAGCCTGGCACAGACAGCAAATGAGTCAACAGCTTTGCATGGCAAAGAATGGTGAAGCCATGAAGATCCTCCTTTGATTCACGGTTTAACTTTGCCTGCACTCTGCGGTGGGAGGAGTAGGTGGCTGATTTGGGGAAGAAGTATAGCACAGGAATGATACACTTGACTCCTCTGAGGATGGTGAAGAAAATCTGTCAGCTTGGCATAGTCCTTCACGTTACCTACAGCAATTTACTGACACATGGAGAAAGTAACAACTCTACAGACATTAAAGTAAAAATGATAGAATATTACAGTTGGAAAAGACCTCTAAGACCATTGAGTCCAACCATTAACCCAGCATGCCAAATCCACTACAAAATAATTTCTCTAAGCACCACAACTGCATGCTCTTTGAACCACTCCAGGGATGCTGATTCCACCACCTTTTCAGGGAACACATTTTTTCTCAAGTCTAATCTAAACTTCCCTTGATGCTACTTGTGGCCATTTCCTCTTCTCCCATCACCTGTTACCTGGGTGAAGAGACTGACCCCACCTGTCTACAGCTCCTTTCAGGTAGCTTTAGAGAACACTAAGAGGCATGGTACGTGCAGTGAGGAAAGCAGAGCTGCTTTATTGAAGAATCCCACGGCAGCACTACCCATGGAAAAGGGCACAAGACAAACACACAAAACAGTCTTCATAACAAAACTGAAATTCAGGCCTGAATTTGTGGTAGGTTGCAAAAAAAAAGAGGCATCACCTGAGGATGCCTTCTGCACTGATTGTGACAGAGCTAGCACAGGAATCAGTACACACACACACACACACACACACATTCAGATTTAGTCTTCCCTCCTACAGTTTTCTTTCAGGAAAGAAAATTTGAAGCCTGGATGACTAACTACAATGCAGATGGCAGAGCAATGTAGAGATACCCATGTAAGCTCTAAATGAATTAGATGACAACACAAGTGAATTTAACCTATTCATATTGAACTCCATGGTTATGCTGCTCCTGAACATGCAAAGCAGTTTAGGATCCAGACAAGCCATGGAAGGACAGCAGGTGATACTCAGGCTAGAACTGTGCCAGCATTCTTGCAAATTTACTTCTGCAGTTCTTTTGCCATTATTTGTGAGTGTGCCAAGAAAGTACCTCCCAGCAACGAATAATACGAGGAGTTGCAGGAGCATCACAGTGAAGTATTGCTCTGAAAAGAAAGGAAGAAATAAATCTTTTTTGGGATATGGCAAACCCTTCTTCAGCTCAGTAGAAATCTGTAGCCTTGCAAGACTACTGAAACTGCAGATTTACTATCTTGGCTCTAATGTCAGAACAATTAATTCATTTCTCACCAGAACCCTTCTGGTTATCTAGGAGTGATGGTACCCTGGTGAACTTGCCTTGAGGGGACTGTCCTGCTCAGTGCGTTCCTGTACTGTCTCGGCACTCTGAAGGCATGAATGGCAATGATACTTCATCTACTGGTCAGCAGTAACCATGAAGAGGGAAATGTCTGCCATTCTATCACATTTATATCTGACAACTAACTTCCACAGAGTCTGAGCTCAGCTGGGCACTTAAGGACAAGACACCATTTTGTGTGGATTGTGTCTGAAGGGACCAGGAACCAGGACACCGACTAGATACTCTGTTCTTGAACTACTTTTAGCTCAAGGATTAATTAGGAGTAGGAAAGTGCTCTAAGACCTTTAACTGAAGAACTGAAGAATTAAAGGAGGTGCAAACCCTACTGAAATAACTCACACTACGTAGATACAAGAATATTTGGTTAGGATTTGTTAAATGACAAAGTGGGACTTGCTGGGGAGTGGTGAAGAACTGGACAGAGATACTGTACATATTAAAGCTGAGGATGTGTGGTTTCCAGCACTTGAATTTGTAGCTGTCCTATGCTCTGCCCAGCTTTCTTAGATACCACAAGAACTGGAAGCAAGTCATATGGAAAATAAAGGCCAAAGATAAAAGTTAAGAGCAGCAGTGGGGAAGAGGAAGTTGATTGTCTTCTCTCTCATGCTTGCAACTTCACTGCTTTGCAGCAGAGTGCATTGGAAAAGTGGCAGCAAATGGCAGTAGCTGAAACTTGGGACATTTGTTGCAGAAGTTTTGTGTGTCCTGAGATGGAGGCTGCTTCTGTGACTTACTTTTTCAGCTCAGCACTATTTCATGCAGGTATTGCAATGATAAACTAAAAATAATGATGTATTTAAACATTTATGCTGCAGGCCACCTAAGCACCTTCAAAGCAAATAGTTTTGCAAGAGTTGGAGAGTCCAAGCAGTGATTTTTTTCCAGTCTTTTTTTTTCTTTTCTGCTTTTAAACGCAATTGGAAAAAGAAATTATATTGGCCTCTCAATGTTAATATTGCACAGCAGACAGCAATATATGTCAGGCTGAGGGATATAAGGGGAAACAATAAAAAAGCACTGTCGTTAAGCAGGGATACAAATAAAAGGAACTTTTCCAACTCCAGTTCTCAAAGAACAGGCTTATTGTTGAAAAGAGTTTTGGGGGCAGAATAATCAGAAGTGACATACTTGAATGAGAACAATAAAAACTAAGTGATCCTGAGGTGAAGATGTGGAAAGTGGGCAATCTATACTGCTTTGTGCTGGGACCAAATAAGGACTTTAATAACAATGTACAAAAATGCAGTAAGATGCTGAAAATTGGCTACTTTTGAAAGAAACAATATGACCCTTACAAAGAAAACATTGGGTACAGTACACCATGAAAGGACAGAGCAGTTAGGAAGATGACTCCCTGTGGAGACTGTAGCCAGCTTCATATCTTAATAAATGGGAGGTGTCCAGGCAATGTCTGACCCTACAGATATCATGGTTTTCCGTTAGAAAGTAATAAAGACTACCTCCTTGAAAGTATCATCAAAGTTCTGGGCAGGCAGAAATTACCTAGCTTGTACAGAGATTTATGAGGCGAAAAAAATATTTTTGCCTTTTATCATTAGATATAATTACTTTGTTTCCCAGTAAGCATCCCATTGGAATACAGTACTTCAGCTCTTACCTGCTGAAATAACAGGAAATTTTTGAAGGATGAAAAATTTAAACCCTGTATGTGCATTTAAACTACACTACCTATATCCTAATAATAAAGTTTTTCTGAGCATGACTAAGCAGCAGAGCTGAGTAAATAATTTGTAGTGAATATATGGTTTCTTCTCTGTTATTTTTAAATTTTTTTGGCTGGTTGTTATTGTTTTCACAAATTAATTTTCACATGGGAGTTAGCAGATGAGTTAGAGTTGCCTGTATATGATTTATAAACATTATGTAGACAGTATTTACAATAGGAGTTTTGTATAGCCATATACTATTGCTCCATTTCCTACCTGGTGAGGTGCAAATATTAGCATTGCATTTATTGGGCAAATATTCCTATGAAATATATTAATTATAAAAATATTAATAAAAACAATCCAGAAATTTAATGGAAATTAAATGTAAAAGATCACAAACCCAGATGAATTGTTCAATTATATATGTTTGTTCCTTGTACAGTTGCTGAGATACGTTTGGCTTTTCTCAGAAACTTAAGAAACATAATTTTGAAAAGTCAAATCATAATTAACATTTTTCTTCCTTAACATAATTTCTATACCAATACTATATATGATGAAGAATGTACTTTTATATCCTGCTTGGTTTGCAGTTAATTTTCAAACAAGCATCTGGCTTAAAACCACAAACTTCTCAACTTAGAAAGCTAGGGAAAAATCAATTAAATGTATGAAATCACTGCATGTAAAATTTAACAAATGCTATTATTCATGGAGTCATTTCAGGGTCTTTCTTCGAATTGAACGATCAGAAATTCCAGCCTCTTTTTATTTTTTTTTTCTTTTCCCCTGGAAGAATGAAATCCATTTTGGATCTTAATATATGCATTAATTTAACACATTATTCCCTTCAGATGATTGATGTTGTTTAACCTCCCTTTTACACCTGGTCAATGAAGTTAACAGCTTCCTGTGAGCAAAAAACATCAAATGACATTAGACAGGATGCTATAGCTGGAAATAATTTTTGATCTTTCCAATCAAACCAAAGTAATCTTATTTCTTCTCATGTAGTAGTAATTTTAAGAGACACAGCCTATATTCAGTTCATTAAAATTTAGGAGTATATGCTATAAAGAGAAATGACAGACAGACAAGCCATTGAAAAACTGAGCAGTCCTTACTATTGTACTAAGGAAGAAAAATGTCATCATATGGTATATAATCACCGAGGACAGCTCTGACAGTTGAAAAAACATCATTTTGAAAAGCTATTATTTTTCTTTGAAGTAATGTTACTGGGAGTGTCCATATTAATTTAAATTAATGATTTATTTTATCTATGTGATAATTACTATGACGGCTGAAATCTAAATAATGTTTCAAATTATCTTCTGCATCTGAGGACTCTCTATTTACATTTGAAAGGCAACTCGCTACTTTGAAGGCATGTCCTGTACAGAACATTATTAGGATAATTTTAAAGTCCACTTGGTAAGTCCAGGTGAAACTTGATGAAAGACTCACGAATCTAATCCTGCCAAGAGGTACTCCACCTCTGCAACTTCATGCTAACATGAGAGGGGAGAAAAATGACATAATTATTATACTTACAGTTGCTCCAACAGCCTGGAAGGGAGCTCACCAGCAGACAGGAGCTGCTAGGAACCAGAAATCCACCTGGATTATCCTGGCCCTTCAGCAAAATCATGATATTCTACCAAAATGTACTCTACCAAAACTTTTTCCCCTTTACTCCTAACATGAAGGACAAATAAGTAGAGCAGGTAGTTTATTGGGAGGTCAGGAAGTGCTTAACTAGGTGTCTACTAATAAACAGAAAGCTTTTTTTTACTGGGACTGTGCTCAAACATTGGAACAGTCTTCCTAGAGAGGTGGTCAATGCCCCAAGACCACCAGTGTTTAAGAGAGATTTTCACAATTCTCTTCAAAACACGCTTTAACTTATGGTCAGCCCCGAATTGGTCAAGCAGTTGAACTAGATGATCCTTTCCAACTGAAATAGTCTATTCTAAACAGTAACATCATCAACAAAATAGTGATTATTAGAAGAATTAGGGTTTTCTCAGCAAAGGAAACTACACCCTCAGTGACCGCCCCATGAGTTAAATGTCCAGGTACATTAACGTATCTGGGCCCAAGATGTGCTACTGATGGGTTCTGAATCAGTGTTTTGTGTAATAAGCTGTTCATTTCTTTAGGGTTTTCTCCTTTGCCACATGCAAACAGTGCCTATTAACAACACCCAGATGTAGCATTGTCAATGAAGAGTTTCTCCTATGACATGGCATAGCATGTATCCTGTTCATCCTCCCCCCCAGAAAAAAAAATTCTAATGGAATAAATCATTTCCCTTTTGCTCATTTTGTCATGATTGTACATGAAAATACTACTGTAAGAGAGAAAAACAAAACAAATATATTATGGATAACTTCCCAGCATTGTGTCTTAAGAATGGGAAGAGGAAGACTCAGCATGGTTTTTCAGCTTTTTTAGTCCAGATATCCATCCAAATCCTAGCTATCTTGTCAGAGACAAATCAATCTCAGTTGCATATGTATTAGAAAGGAAGAGAATTATCAGAAAATCTCTCAATGTATTTTATGCAAGTTTTCTAACTCCCTCTCTCATTTTATGGTCTGCTTTGCCACTGTCATTAAAAATGAACTCTTACAGAAAACATGAGGGTTATCTGGTTATTTTGCTGCTTCTGATGTTCTCTAGCCCAGCAAAAGGATACTGTGGCTCAGGAAAGGAACTACAAACAGTGCTGCTGATCAGAGTGGTCTGTCAGTGGAGAAGAGTAATTCACAGCAGTTAAAGACACTTTTATCTGGCTGCATAAGCATCCATAGGGGTATTCACAGAATGCCTGTGCTAAGTAGAAGCATGGGAACAATTAGAAAATGCAGCTCATTTCTTAACAACTGCCTTCCAAAGCACATTAGCTTGGGAGAAAGGTGGATCTTAGGTCAAAAAGTGCTATTTGGTCCTTTGGCTTCATTCACCTAGTTTAATTTCCCCACAGTTCATGAAACTGATTAATAGCATATATTAAAAACTCAAAAAAGATTTGCATTAATAAAAAAACCCCACCCAAGCCTACATAGATTTATGAAAGTTGGTACATTGTGCAGTGTTCAATCAATAATAAATAGGCAAATTAGGGGTGACCCTCAAGTTCCTGGCAGGCTGCCAGTGCAGGAGTTGCAAAGACTGGACGATGCCAACATGTCACTCGGCACACAGCAGCATTGAGCTGCCTGAGACCTCAAAGGGAGCATTTGTTCTGGTTCTCTGACATTCTGACTCCTGGGGAAAAAGGTATTAAAAAAAAAACAAACCAAGAAATTCAATACCCCATGTTCACATTCTGCACTTCTTCAAGATATAATGATACAGAGGTAGCCTTTGGCTTCTTGTCAGCTGGATCTGCAAGACTCTTGAACTCAGAAAATGGAGGTTTTATTATAAAGCTGACATATTTAATTAGAGAGACCTCAAAGGCTACATTTATAATTAGTAACTCAGATGTTTCCAAGATGATTCCTATGCCCTGAGGCAGCTTGGAGTACCTCGTGTCTGTACCACCTAACTCTCTCACTGCCCCAAAGTTTAACCCAGGCCCTGGGACTGATGCACCTGAGCTGGTTTCCAAATCATGTAGTGCTGGGCCAAGGACCCTGCTAACAATTTAACAACAAAGGAAAAAATACTCCATTTTGGGAATACCACCAACATTGGTTACAAGCATATGACACCAAAGTGATTATTTTAAATCAGAGAGAGGTTATGCAGGGATTACACACAGTTTTCTTCTAGCACATCACAGCCTCACAAGAGGAGAGGCTCCACATTTCAAGCTACTGTTGCTTCTAACTCAGGGGTCCTCTAAGGAGCAGCAGATCTACATCAGCACAGGTCTCATTCCCTTTGCCTTCTGCTCTTGGAAACTCTTACTGACTGCTCAGGAGCTGTAGGTTCCCATCTTCTTCCTGTGATCCTTTCACCTCTCAGACCTTGAAGTTTCCCTGAGCTTTTAGCACCTCCTGTTCTCCTCCATGCAGGAGCTTTCTCCATCTCACCCCAGGGACTCCATCTGTCCCAGTCTTCTTAAGGAACTGAAGATAACAGTGAACAACTAAGTAAAACCCCAAATACTGTCTGTCACATCCAGGATTAATTTTAGACCTTTTAAAATGTCAGAATTAAACGACAATAAACTGATTGTCTATGATCTTGTTTTCAGAAAGCTCTAATTTTGGATCTGTATCAAGGTGAGATTTGTTTCTTCCAAAATTGTTCCCTCTCTGAACCCAAAACAGGATGCTCATCAACCTCTTAGTCCTCTTGAAAATATAAAAACCCCTTAGCACTTCCAAAAACATATTCCCTTTAAGTACAGCAATTGCAGTACACACTTTACACCCATGGATTGAGGAATCAGGCACACATCAAGCCGGTAGCTAAGTGCTGGCCCTAGGAAACTATCCCAAAACAGTACCAACAGACATGGTTATTTAATTCCTCCTCTTAGTCAGCCTTGATCCCACTCTGTTTCTGTTTACACACCTACATCCTCTTCTGGGCTGCATGCCCTTAACATAGGGCACAATCTCTACATTGAACTCCTCAGCTTGTCAGGCTGAATTTATTACATTATTTCATATCGTTAATCAGCATGTCAAGCATCTAGGTAAATGCTGAGAGAGTACTTAAAAGATAACAAACTATTATTATTTCATTCCCTCAAAGCTCTGGTGAAAATTCAGTTACCTTCTGCCTTCAAGTGAAAAAAATTATTATTTGTTAGCCACACATTTGTTCACACAAGCCTCTGGGCAGAATTTGCCACTCAGACATCCCAAGTCAAAGAAACAGGACTCTGTTGTCAGGGGTTTATGGGTTCAGCTGAGGAGATAATTTTGCCTCTGTCCTTACATATGGCTTGCTAGGTGTTTTTTTCTGGTTTTTGTTTGTTTGTTTGCTTTTTTGTTTTGTTTTGGTTTTTTGTTTGTTTTGCTTTTTTGTATTTTTTTAAAATAAAATCCTTCAAGGGAAAATTACAGCAGAACATGCCTCCAGAGGAAGAAAACAGAAAACCGCCACGCACCTTCACAGTATGAAAAAATGCCATCAAAAAGGGCATTTCTGATGCCCTTGATGCAAGCAAATGTTATCAGTGACTCTCTGTTAACATTGGGATCACAGACACAGAGTTTGAGACCATTGTTCCACCTACAGTTTTTATGCATGTGGCTGAAAAGCTGGCCAAGCCTTCAGATAACAAATGGATCCTCCAACTCAACGGTCTTCCATGACAGATCCTAATGTTTAATCCTTAGCAGTGACAGATATGGCTCTAGAAAGGGAAAGAGAGGCGCAAAAGAACTTTTCCCTGGAAGCGTTTAAAAGCTATGTGGATGTAGCACTTGGGGATATCGTTCAGTGGTGAACACAGCAGTGCTGGGTGAAAGATTGGACTTGACGATCTTGGAGGTCTCTTCCAATCTTAATGATTCAATGATTCTATGAAAAGTTCTTTCTGGTTCCCAGGCAAAAAAAGCCCTGAGCTTTTTGTACAGATCCATCATTATGTGAAGATAATACAATTCTTAGCAGTATTGCAGAACATAGCAAACTATGCACAAAATACTTCTATTCAGCTTTTGGAAAGAAATAGGATCATGCACTTGTATGAAAGGGATGAAATACCTGTCTGTAATTTGTAGAGTGCTTGCTAAAAACAAAGTAAAACCTTAACATTATTAACTCGGACTAGAGGATTAGATATAAATAGGAATGAATAATTAATATCTAAGAGATCTTGAAGTGACAGATGAGGATACATCTGTTTTATATATTTTCCTCTTAGTGCACCTTGAACTGCAGAGAAATTCCATCAGGCTGAAAAAATTGTGATCCAGATGGACAGAAAATATGTCTGGGTAAGCACAGAGTAGTCAGCCTAATATCAGTGCAATTAAAGTAACAATAAAATAAAATTAAAGATGGAAACGTAATACCATTGACATGATTTTATGCCTAAACATTGACATTATTTCTATGCGTCCTCATAAAAAGTCTCACTTTGAGCTTTAAAGAGAGGACCAATTTAAACCCCTCTTTGAGTGTAATGATGTTCTTGGAGATGTCCGAATGAGCACTACATGCTATGTGCCATATAGTATCAGTAAGGACTATATTAAATCACAAGAAAATGGATTGTGTCAAAAGATGTTTTTTAAAAGCACAAAGTGATTCCTGAATGAAGATATTTTCAGTGGGATTTCAGATGAATAAATACAAGAACACGCATTTTCCAGCATTTTCATCAATGGCTTTGAAAGCTAAGCCTCCCTAGACTAAATGTGAGACTGGAAGAAAGACTGGTAGAAAAGGTAAGAAAAATTATAGAATTTAAGCCCTGTTTTATGAGGTGGTTCATTTCTCGAGTTAGTCCTAGTTGAATGAAATTTGTCTGAATATAACCAACGCATATGAGATATATAAAGAAACAAAAAATGCAAGCCATTGTTGTGGATGCTTGAAAAGGAATTTGCAGTAAAAATGGCTGGGCAATTCATGTAGGTTTGGTGTGCTTAGACTGAGCAGAAAAGGGAGTAAAATGTAGACTAGATATGCATATTTAATTACTGAAGACACCGGTACTAAAATACTGAAAAAAATTCTGTTGCCCAAAAATGACAATAAAACACTGGGGCAAAAGTAAAAGCAGCTCAAAGAAAGACAATTGAGGAGTTGAATAAATTACTATAAATATTTTTAACTTGGCAAAGAGAAAATAGAGAAGTCATAATGCAGGGCCACTTTCATGGGACAAAATATTAGACACTTAATGACCTTCATTTAGAAAGGCATGAAGAGATTAGGAATTAGAAAGACAGAAAAATCCACATGGGAAATAATGCACATTTTTTAATACCCACTAAAATGAATAACCATTGGAAATAATTAGCACATGAATTGCTGAATCTTTAAGGTCCCTTTTAACCCAAACCACTGAATGAGATTATCATCACATTTTGTATGATTTGAAAAGCTTTGTGACCTATTCCTCCTCTAGATATTTACATCTGTGGAAATTTAATTGGTGCGTCCCTGTTCTGACATTATAGAAATTCAAAAAAGATAGGTTTTATTTAAATGTTTGAGGATTCTTTTTCACATTTAAACATCTTTAGTATCTCAAAAGCAGTATTTTAATTTTTAAAAAAAGACTCCCTCAAAATTTGTTTAAAATCTCTTACATTAAATTAATCTAAATAATAAGCAATTTTAGTAATAAAAGCACAAAATATATATATGAGAACCTCTAAGATATATGAAAGTATAATAAACCACCCAGGTGCTTCCCAGAGTAATGGTGCTCTGGGCGAGCTCTTCATCTTTCTCAGGCACAAGCTCTGTTCTGTTTTCTATGTTATTCCTAGTCCCCCTTGCACCTCTGTACCTTAGCAAGTATAACTTAATCCTTAGTCCTCTGAAGCATGTTGGGATCATGAAATTAAATGCCTTTGAGATGTGTAGTTGCTTTTATGAACTAATTAATGAAACTTGAAGGAAGAGAAGAGCAGGCAGCAGCAATGTGGTTTGTTCCTTGCTACACTAAGGTTTGTAATAAAAGGAGCAGTCACATGGAACAAAGATGTTCTCCTGTAACCAAGCAATGCACATCTCTTCTGTCATTTACCATCGGCAATTATTCATATCAGAGCTCCACAGGGCTGTGGGATTAAAATAGGCTGGCAGAGTCCTCCCATTCTTGGAGAGCGAGTTGGATATTCAGCACAGCAGGAGATCTGCCTTATCATTTATAGTTTACTTTGAATAACCCCGTTGCAGGCATTCATGCAGAAGGAGAGGCTGAGACACTTGGGTTTGCTAATCCTTAAGAAGAAAACTCAAAGGGGATCTTGCTGCAGTCTGCAGTTACCTAATGGAAAGGTCTGGAGGAGACAGGGAGAGAACATTCTCAGAGGAGCACACAGAAAGGATGAGAGGCAAACCCCAAAAGTTCCAAGTGCAAATTCTGACTAAACCTAGGGAAAAGGGAAAAAAATCACCATGAGAGTGGTAAAATACTGAAACACATTACCCAGAGGCTGTGGATCTCCATCCTTGGAGATACTAAGAACTCGACTGAGGAAGGCTGACTGAGGAAGGCTGACTGAGAAAGGCCCTGAGTAGCCTGGATGAGCTGGCCAGCCTTTGAGCAGAGGGTTGGAATAGATGGTCTTCAGAGGCCCCTTCCAAACTGAATTATCATTCTCTATTTTCATGTAATTACTGGATAGTTTTCTCAGCATTCCCTCTTGGTCCAACTCTGCTCCTGTTAACATCAGGTTATTGAAGGCTTTTGGAAAACTCTATTCCCCAGCATGAATAATATAGGCCCCTCAAGGAATCAACTTCATCACGCTACTTTTCTTTCTCTGTGCTTCAATGTAGTATTTATATGTACTTTTTCTTGTTTATGCCATGATTTTTACCTAGAGACAATTATTTCCACAGTATTTAATTACAATATCAAGAGGTTGGCGATGAACCTTTCCAAACAGGCACTGCCTCGCACTGACATCCTTTCATTTCAGAGACCTGCTTTCCTGTACTACAACAAAAATTCATCATGTTTTAAAAAGATTGTTATTTTTTTTCTTTTCCTCTTTGACCTCAACTTCACTCAGATTTTGATTACCTGGGAACTTGTAACAGCTCTGAAGAGCCAACATCACATTTGCTGCTCTTAAGGAAGGATACTCCTTCATTGTTTTCTCTTTCCCTTTTTTTCCCCTTCACGTCTCCTGTTAATCTGACAAGTCACTAACATAGCAGAAATTGCTTGGCTGTTTTTTGGTTGGTTGTTGTTTGGGGTTTTTTTTTGTTTATTTTTAAATTTTATTTTATTTTTATTTTTTTTATTTTGTCCTTTTCACTTCGTTTCATTTTCTGGCTGTTTAGGAAGCTGAGTTAGCCAGTGCAGAGGCAGAACACCAGAGCCCTGCAAGGGAGCAGAAAAGAGCAAAAAACCCTCCAGTATCAGTGAGCACATAACACTGGCTTGCACTTTAACAGAGTTTCATATTTAGGCTGAGTGGATGACTTCTATGATGTCTACAATGAATACGTGGATATCTGTTTACACTGCCCTAATAGTCAATGGATATCAATTAGTAGATGCTTCAAAGAGATAACATGGATCTTCGTCTACAACTGCTTACTCTTGACTGTGAAGGAAGTCTAGGGACAAGACTGAGTTGCCCAAGCATGTGAGGCTGCTACCATGGGCAATGCCCCAGTTATCACATTTGGTCTCAGCCACTGTGAGCTCCTGTGTCATATCTGCCTCATGCTGGCCCCTCAGACAGTGCTATCCCCTGCCAACCCATAGTGTCACAACTCTGCTGCTGTGGGAGCTGGAACACTACAGGTATCCACACGGAGTAACTCAAATTTACGAACTTTAATCACCAATTGACATTAATTTTGAACAGAACTCCATCTTCTGTGTAAACAAAGCATTTCCAGGCAAGTGAAATAGCTCAAACTATTTCTCTTCCTCTTCCCCATAATTTTGAGGATTTTAAAAAAAAGCTTATTCTTGTATTGTTAGAGCCATACAACTTGGAAGACTTCTTTCTTTTTACCAAAAAAAAAAAAAAAAAAGAAAGGAAAGAAAATGGAGAAAATTCATAGTATCATAGAATGTTTTGGATTGGAAGGGATCTTAAAGATCATCTAGTTCCAACCCTTAGGGTTGCTAAGGGCCCCATTCAATCTGGCCTTTAACACTTCCAGCGATGGGGCATCCACAACTTCTTTGGGCAATCTGACCCAGCACCTCACTAAACTCACAGTAAAGAATTTCTTCCTAACATCTAATCTAAACCTGCCCTCTGTCAGTTTAGAGTCCCTTGTCCTGTCACTACATGCCCTTATAAAATGTCCCTCTTCAGCTTTCTTGTAGGCCCCTTTAGGTACCATAAGGTGCTCTCAGATCTCCATGAAGAGATCTCTTCTCCACGCTGAGCAACCCCAGCTTTCTCAGCTTGTCTTCACAGAAGAGGTGCTCCAGCCCTCTGACCATCCTCATGGCCTCTTCTGGACTTGCTCCAACAGGTCCACATCCTTCTTGTACTGGGGACCCTAGAGCTGGATGCAGCACTCCAGGTGTGGTCTCACAAGAGCAGAGTAGAGGGGCAGAATCACCTGCCTTGCCCTGCTGGTCACACTGCTTCTGATGCAGCCAAGGACACGGTTGGCTTTCTGGGCTGCAAGTGCACATTGCGGGGTCATGCTGAGCTTCTTGTCAATCAACACCTCCAAATCCTTCTCCTCAGGGCTACTCTCAATCCATTCTCTGCTCAGCCTATATTTGTGCTTGTAACTGCAAATTAACATGTTTTCATTGCTGTAATCAATTCCTACACTAAATCATATATAGTTCCATAAATTCTCAGAAGAATAAGACAGAAGTAGAATCCAATGGCTTAATTTTTTTTTTTGTGGGAAGCATTTTTACTAAACAAAATATGCCAGCTTTAAACAACAAATGTCTCTCATGTAAAACCCAGTTTATAGTTATATGTGGAAATATCTCCAGGTTTGCATTCTTTATGAACATCCTAATCCTGAAGAAAAGAGAAGAAATTTTTCCTCACTTTACACCTCCACATTCTGGAAATCAAGATACAAGCTGATAAGTGTGTACAGTCAGTTCTGAAGAGTTTCACAAATGATAACAATCTTCACTTCTCATTTACTTATCACAGTCACCACCAGTAATTTCTGAGGAATCACAGGATGCCAAACATTGCTTGCTTAAGTCTTTAAATAATCACCAGTCAAGTGCCTCTTCAAAAAAGCTCATTGTGCCTCTCAAATGTAGTAGTCTGGAAAGATTATGGCTTGCATTTTTCAGCATGCCCAGAGATGTAAGATCTCAGATTACTCACTTTGGGTCTGATTTGCGTAAGTATGAACATCTGCAGTTCCTGGACTTGTGATCAACAAACATTAGTGGAGAATATGAAAGTTACTATGGCTGGAATTCCACTGATGTAACTTGCACTGAGCACACAAGAACCAAACTCCATTTTGATAGGTCAACCAGTGGCTAAGGAATGAATTCCTAACAAAACTGAGGTAATCACACACCTTACCAGATTTGCTTTTAAACGCTGTTTTTCATCTTACTTTAAATAAGTATATAGTAATATACATGTACAGATAACTTTAAAAATCCAACTGAAACACTTCCCTGCCCACACTATTTTCCTTCAAGAGGTGAGGTGAGAAGAACCGTTGCTGGCATATGTTTGCTACAGTAATTAATGCATAAAAGCAATGACAAAAAAACCCACCACTTTAAGTCTTTGCAAAATCAATACCTCTATTTCAAAAGCTTTCTACTTTGCCTGCCCTCTAAATAAATATTATACAATCTATGTCTCTGGTAAAAGAGACAAGACCTGTTTCCCAGGGCAGGCTGGATGGGGCTCTGAGCAGTCTGGTCTAGTGGAAGGTGTTGGCAGAGGGGATGGAACTAGATGACCTAAAAGGTCCCTTCTCCCCAAACATTCTATGATCTCATTATTTTTTGTAAGTTTTATACAGCTGAGTAACCATATTCAACCTCAATCAGCACATGTAAGAATGAGTAATTTAGTCACTAAATAGAATTTTAAGAGAGGACTCTTCCTCCAACTATTGACCTGACTTCTGGATGGAGTGGTTTATGGCATAGTCTGAATAGCACCACTTCTGCTAAAGCTTAGGAAAAAATGTTTTCAGGATTGCTGCTTCCCCAATAGCCTTTTTGATAGAATAGATCAAACAGATGAAAGTTGCAAGTCAATTCACAACGCAGGTGGAACAAATTCTATTCTGCCTAAACACACCATGAAGGCAACACTTAAAATTCTGAGCATTTTATGTTTTGTGTTTTGGGCTTTTTAATGTTTTCTAGCAAGTCAGTTCACCATCACAAAATAAAGAAATGAGCATTTGATGGGAACCGCAGGGTGAAGACAGCAGCTGCTTGGTAAAATAAGAATAGAAAAGAAATTATAAATTCAGCTTTGTAAAATAGTCAGGCAGCACTATGGCCCAGCCACAACCTGGGACAAGCCTGGCATAAAAGATTAGGTAAAAATTAAAAAAAAAAAAAACCCAAACCACCATAAATTATCTCCACTCTTAAAGTGTGAAAAGTTGCTGGCATCTAAAGATTTGTAAAAGTGTTTAGGTAGATTCTAATCTGAAATTCATTACTCAATACACCTATTTGGTGAATCCTTGAGTATCTTTTTAAGTATCCGAGAAGAAATCTTTGTAATCTGATCTTTAGAAGCCTTACGTATTTTTACTCAAAGCCAAAGACTGACTTACTGCTAAAAGCTCCAGTCATTTCTATAAATAGAAAGCATTCTCCTATGGATGTTACGATCTCATGGATGTTTTTGAAAATTTTAGTCAAAGTCTACTAACTGCAAGTAGTTAAAATAATTTTTCCAGACCTAGGTAAAATTAATAATGCTTACCAGAGTAAATTCTATTTCACACAGCTAAATGTTCTGTTCAAGCTTTCATATTACATTTCAATTACGGCAATTTCTTTTTCTATGTCACTGGCAAATGAAATCTTGTTTCACTGAAGTCTATCCAAAACTAATTTTCTTAGATCTTTGCTTTGATCAGCTTTTCTGTGACACAGACAAAACTGTAGCAGTATTATTAGGCTAGAGGCCATCTTACTGATCATTAGTATTTCCCTTGCACTCTGTCTGCAAACATCTCTAATCACATCCTGTACTTAAATTATAACTGGTTTGGGCAGAAATGTCATGTAGGTTCTGTACTTCTAAAAACCATGTAGCAGAAAAAGAATGTGCAATGGAGGGTCACTGGGATAATACAAAAAATTAACAACAAACACCAGCCTCTGGTCTTTGGAAACAGTGAATGTTTTTTGAAAAACTGATTTTATATAAATTCATGTGTGGGAATATATATGAATAATGGCATATATTTTATCACATCTTCTCACATTCAGCCAAGTGGACAATATCAAATACTATTGTGCAAATGTTTAAAGATTGTTTCACTCTAAGAAAATTATCACATTGGAGAGCAACGTGTTCAAATACTCTCAAAGCAGCCCAGCACTGAAACATCTGATGGATTTGTAACAGACTGTGCCATTACCATCTAAAACTTCAAACGAGAACATCTTGTTGATTTTCTTTGTGATAGATTTGTTGATGGATTGTGAGAGCTGACTGCTGAACATGATTGTTATTTGGTGAGTACAGTTTGTACCTGTATGTGCAGTAGCAACGACCACCTCACTTGACTGAAGCCCAGAGAGGCTGAACAAGGACCCTGAAGCCCTGGAAGGGCCTGGTGGTCTCTGGAACATGTTATTTTCTGCAGCATCCTTTCATAACTAGTTTTGAAGATTAAGGATAAATCCCCCCAGCCCACCTGGCCTGCTGAAGAGAACAGCAGAAATATCATGCCTATTACAAATTTCAAATGCAGACAAACCCAGCCTTTTAATTGCAAAACATACGTACTTGTTAAAAAAATATCTACATCCCCCCAAAACAAACAGGTTTGAACCCAATCCTAGAGTGAGTCAGGCAGTACCAGATGAGGGGGAGGGGATGCCTGAGCCTTCATTACATAGAAGAGGGGCTGATACAATGGGATTTTGTTTTGTTTTGTTTTCTTATGCTGAAGCACAACCTAAAGTGTATATGGAAAGTGTGTTGCCATAGGAACCAGATTGCTGAATTGAGTAGGAGAAGTGAAGAGCAGGGGGAGAGAGAAGCGTTTAATGAAATGGGGGGAAGTACTGAATATTCCTGCACATGAGAAGCCATTGGGTCTGTAAAATAGTAGCCAGGTGTTAATAAAGTGACTGAATTCAAAAAAGCATAGCAGAAAAAGTAAACATAATCCAGTGACTAATTGGAAGGAAGAGTTATTTAGGTCAGAACCAATCAAGAGTATAGTCAGCTTTCAGCACATACTGCTACCCAAGTACCAAAACCAAAGTAGAATAACATCAATCTTCTGAGACTGGCTCCAAACCAAGATGACATGTAAGCTTTATAACACAAGCAAAAAGAAAAAAAGAGTGATACTATTAGTTTTATTTTTCTTGCAACAATAATTAAAATAAAAAATCAATTCAGAAACCATTTATAAATAAGGTAATTTCTAGAATTCAGTCACTTATTTCACACAGTGGGTAGTACAGAAGGGTAATAAAGAGCTGCTGGAGAATGTGAAACCAGGGATATATTCCCTTGGTCTATATCTCTTTATCTGAAAGACGAAAAGTGTCGCCCTCTACTTGAGTTGCAGTAACAAGGAAAAAAACCCACCTCTAAAACACTGTTATCCTCAATAACCTTGTTACTACAGTGAATAGCACCAGGCTGGCTAAAAGTAGAGACCTGCTGTGCTATGAATTATACACCTAGAGAAGAGCTGCTTCCGCCTTAGAGACAAATAGATGAAAAAAAGGCAGGCTGTGGAGAGAGCATAACACGAAGAAACAAGTATCAATTATCTTGGAATCTCTTGTGCAGAGTTAATTAATCGGGACAGAAGTGTAGCTACATGGGCCTTTCAAGGGATAAGAAGGTGAGGATTAAAGAGGAAGGTAAACAAGCCTGGAGCAAAGATACAGCACAAAGATCAGGTGGGTGGAGAGGGTAGGAGGTGAGACGACATACTCAGAACCAAAGACCTGCAGGGGACAGCGATGCCCACCTAGAGCTCAGGGCTGCTGGTGACACAGAGTCCCCAGCTCATCCTCTGTGAGATTTATGAGCATGTAGAAATAATCCTTTATTCTTTGCTTGCAGCAAAGAAAACATGCAGAGATAGAATATTTCCTGATTTATTTGCAATAATGTAAGGGTGGGTTACAGGGTTTTGATTTATTCCTTCTATCATAAAGGAAATGCTTAGAACAATGACTCTAAAATGCACTGCAAAAATATAAATTCAGCTTATTTTTGTTTGTTTGTTTTTTTTCTTTTGCTGGCAATAGATATACCAATAAAACTGTCAAGATTAAATCAGATTTTATAAATTCATTTTAAATATGAGCCCTTTTCTTAAACTGTAATCTACAAGCTAAATCTGGTATTCTTTGGTTATTTCTCAGGCAAAACTTTTAGATCACAATTTTCTAAATAAAAGCTAAATAAAATGTTAAGTTATACTGTCTATTTTTACTATAATTTTCTGTTCACTGTAGAATATATATATTGCTGAATCACAGAACTTGAATCTGTAGATTCAAATATCAAATATGTTGATAAACTTGAAAATCTAGAAAAAGTGCACATGTATTTAAATCTATGCATAAAGTGAATATCTGAATAATTTCACAAACTGTATATTATCATTATACTATGTGAGATGCAAATAAAAGATTCTCTACTGTTTAAGAAGTCTATAGAGAGGATTCAATTTTCATTTTATACAGGACAGTAAGGGAGGAGGAAAGAAAAGTACTACACAGCCCTTAAATAGTTTTGTTAGCTCTCAAATTTTCAAGGCAACTATCCATTTGAAGTCACAAGGCTTTGGCAATTTACAAACACTAACCATCTGCTCTTCAGTTTCCAGAAATCAACTACATTGAAAAGACACCCAAAGCCCATAAGAAATAATACAAAGAAAAATGAGGGACCCTCAGCTAGGAGCATCAGTAAGCAAATAAGGTCACAGTGAGGAACAATGGTAGTTTCTCACATTTCAAAGAACACTTTTGGTTTCCTACAGTGACATAAGAAGCTTTGTTCCAGTGGAACATATGTTTTTTTCTCATTAATTTCTGTGCTTTGTAAGGTCTGGACCTGGAACTCAGCAGCATAACTTTGTAAGTACATTGGCATCTCACACAGGAGATGTTTCCCCACCTTATTTTTTTTTTTTTTAACTGCACATTTCAGCCTTGGTAAACTGTAATTCCCATAGCCTTGCTGAATTAACATTATCAGCTGATGTTTCCAAAAAAGGGATGAAACTAGAAAGGAATATGTTAGCAGCCCTTCATTCCAGAAAGCTGCTTTTGTATGAAAGTATCTTCCAGAAATGTACCTGAAACAAACTGGTTAGAATAAACTGCCTTAGGGGGCCTCTTAAAACTCTCTCTTTGTTTCTGGCTATCCATCCATCCATCTTACCTTGGGAATTTTTTTCCTGTACTTTTATACAAAGAATTTACCTTTACATGTTTGCTCTGATCACAGTAAAAGCTCACTGACCTGCATGGAAAAGAAACAACTCCCTGTAGGACAGAAAAAACAGCTGTAGAAAAATGACTGCCACATGGATACCCAAATAATTCATAATTTTTAATGTTATTATGATAACTCCCATGGGAAGGAATAATGCTTTGCCACTTCTTATCAAACATTACTCACAGCAGAATTTTTAAAACTTAAGTTAATACAGGACACAACAGTGTACTCCATGGGTCCCTCATCAAAATCCATTTCCCACTGGAAAATACAAGTTACAGATGAGACCCCAAAGCTCTTAAGAAGAAAACTGCTCAGGAGTCAAAGTCAACAACAGCAAGATTCTGCAATAAAACTCAAGTATTAAGTGAGATTACAGTAGTAAATTGAGACTACAGTGTGGTATACCTGTAACTGAATTCCTACTTCAACTAAACATCTTGATTGATAGTAAAAAAACAAACAAACAAAAAAACCCCAAACAAACAAACAAAAAAAATTACCCACAGACCAGATTTCCTTCCTTATCCTCTGTAAGCAAGCACAGGCACATCTCCAGAAGAGCAGACCCATGCAAACCCCTTGCTATTGCAGCACTGCCAACTGAAGGAGACAGAAGTTTCTCTAGTGGAACTTTAGCACAGAAGCCCTTTAGCACAGCAGCCCACCACACCAAAACACTCCTCATCAAGGGGAAATCACAGAAATATCATAGAATCACAGAATGGTTTGGAAAGATCATCCAGTTCCAAAGCCCCCTGCCATGGACAGGGACACCTTCCACTAGACCAGATTGCTCAAAGACCCATCACACCTGGCCCTGAACACCTCCAGCTTCACTAGGCAACCTGTTCCAATGCCTCACCACCACATCTTGGGTTCCTCTGGCTTCAGTCAGAATGAGCTCATATAATTGTGGAACTCATATCTGAGTCCAGTGTTTAAATGTCCTTTCACTTACCAAAGTTTTATCACAACCTGTGACTGGACAGCTAATAAACTACTCTGACCTTTTCTATCCTCTTCATCTGTCTAGTTAGGATCTCTGCTCATTATGATAGGTTTTGTCTAGACAGATGTTTTGATTCAAGTTGGTGAATTTGAAAAAAGAAAAGCACAATCTAACAGTTGCTGTGCTTCCCTATCCCAATGCTTCTAAGTCAATGCCCTTCTTCCCCATGAATGTTGCCTGTGGGTTCAGCCGGCATCTGTTTCATAGGTTTATAAAGCATCATGAGTGTTCATGGCATGGCTTGAGAATGCCAAAACAATTGCACTATTAGTATCTTCTACCACTGTGGTATGATTTTATTAGCTGTTAGTTTGGAAACTGCAAAGAGCCACAGTCAAAGCCGGATTTCCTCAGAAAAAAATCATGGCAGTGGCTTTCCTGTGGCACTGAGTACTGCAATGGAGAGTTTCCTACTCTGAGAGTACTCCTTGAAAAGTCAGTGCGAAGAGGAAAGATGAATGTGGTACTTGGACCTATTTTCTATTACGGCCAAGGAGGAAACAGGGAGAAAAGTTAGGGCCAAAACTAACAGATTAAATGTTGTGAATCCTAAGATCTTCCTACAGCATACATGCACAAATCAAAACCTTTGGAAGCAGGGACACAAACCATTTCAGGTATGTCTCATCAGCCTCTCTGACCAACAGCTATTACCCCTTCTTCAGAGAAACCCTTACTTGCTCTGAAGTGCTCCAAACCAGCCAGATGTGAACCAGCTCTGAAGTAACAGCTACTATAGTCCTGCTGCACCTAGAGATCTATTACTGCTGCTAAGAGGAAGGATTATTTGCCTCTTCACAGTGCTCTGCTAATGCTCCAGCACAGCTTTTGCACTAGAGCTTGTTGCTATCCAGTTGCTTTGGGGTGACCATTGCAGGCAGTGGGACCTTGCCCTCTCCTGGCATGCTACCACACCCCAAGGCACACTAGCACTGCTCTCCCACTGTTACAAGGCAAGGTACAGGAGAGCAGCCACTGAAAACAACCTATTATGTTTGGGGTTTTTCAAAATTATTATTTTATTTTTCTAAATAAATTTAATTTTCAGTTGGATTTGCTCCTTGGAATGGTTCCAAATGGCATCCGTCAGCCCTAAACCAGTTGTTCTGGCACCAGGGCAATTCATTGAATCAGCCTTGGACATGTTTCAGAATCAGTAGAAATGCACTCTGTGGGGCCTTGTCTCTTTGTTTTCCAGAAAAGAAAATTAGACAACTAAGTTATCTATATTTTATACAGCAAAAATCATGTATGATTAATATTATCTTCTGAGTTCCTTTTTTCCTGATGTTGTTGGTAACTCTTCATGTAACAGGGAAAGTTCTGGAAGTGTTCCTGTTGAAAGCAATATATTTTCACAAAAAACCTCAGTCGTAGTCAGTTAGGGTAAACTCATTTTAAAAATCTCTTAAAATCCCGATCTGCTTACTTGGGAATTATCTTCTATGTGATGATTTTTCAGTATCTTGATCTTTAGTTATAAGTATTAGTGACTTCTCATTAGCTTTACTTCCTAGTTTTTTTGCTCTCAACAGTATGCAGAAGAAAACTTATTTCCCAGAAGGATCTAGTAACTAGCCTAGCTCACAGAATTAGGAGAGTTTCTATGGAAAAGGCAATCCTGGTTCTAAAATGAGTAACAATTTTGCAAATTTGAAAACAATCATTGTGTTTCTGAGGGCTGGTTTTCCTCCAAGAACGAAAATTAATGAGAAACACAGTAATTAGCAATCATGAAAGGATTAATTTCATGAAATGACAAAATATGAATGTAGGTGAACAATAAAGGATGCTTTGCAGTGCCATATATTGGCACAGCATAAAGTGTGTGGGGAGGATTCCCATTGTCTGCAGTTTCTCTTTCGTTGTCATATTTCCCTGTTCAGACTGAACACCTATAACTCTGACTCATTTAAGGTTTTGCTGATACGTACCAGACTCTAGGTAAACTTAGTGGAGAGAAATGAAAGGGCAATTACCACTGATGAACATAAACAGGAAGTCAGGAATTGATGACACTGTTTCTAACGGTGGATTATTACAGCCTCCACCTGCCACACAGGACCAGCCCTCAGCTGGCCTTTGCCTGCTCTTTGCTACCTATCAGCTCCTAGCATGGAGTTTTTAACCAAAGAGTTCAGGTTTCTCACAGGGGTGGGAAGGGTTAGGACCTGTGTGGGATTTGTGCATCTGGTAGAGATACACAAAAAGGTTCAAGATCTGTGTCCCTGATCTCTGTGTCTCTTGGAGAAGAGCTGCATTCCCTATATGCTGTTTCCCTTCTTTGCTTTGCTCCTCTCTATCTGTTTTGCCACATCATACCTTAATATTTAGATTATTGCCTTCTTTCTTATTTTTTTCCTGATTGTACTGTTCGTTTAGGGCTTATTATTGCTACATTTTCCTTTCCTACAAAAAAGCACACAGAGCTTTGCCACAATTCCCTCTCCTATAATGCCCAGCAGAAACAGATTCCCCAATTTCATATGACACCCAACAGCCTTTAATTTCAAAACACTTCCTGAAATGACCTCTTTTCTCATAGCATGCACAAGTATGTCTCCTTAGCCTGTATATCACTTTAAACAAGGGCTAACTAAATTTTAAACAAAAGAAAAGCATTCAAAGAAAGAAATAATTCAGTTATGTCCTCATTAAAGTTTTTACTATCTCCTCATTTTCTTAAAGTTACATGTAATATCTTTTTATGCAACTGAGTCAACAGACAACTTTAGTTGCCAAAAATTTCCTGTCATCTGTAAACTAGTTTAAATAAATACAGAAATGCAACAGATGCATGGAAAACTATGGTCTGATTCAGACCTTGAATCACCCACTTCTACCTTCTTGACTGAATCATATACTAACATAAAGAACAATGTGCACTTTCTGATTTGCCAAAAAGAAACATTTCTATCCTTTTTTTCCCTAGACTTTATTCATAACTTACAATCATCACCTAATTGCAGTAAACAAAAAAACCCCAGACTCACCGAGACTAAGAGCACAGAACCAATACCAGGGAAACTTCAAAAGGACTTGCTAGTGATACAAAAATAAGATTTAGCAGTGGAATAGACAGTGATGACTCAGTGTCTTTCAAAGAGTCAGTCTGCAATTACAATCTCTATGCTTGGAATGAATGAGAGGGGAAAAAAAAAAAAGACTGGCAATAGTCCAGAGTTTTGATACAATCCTGTGTCAGCCCCATATAGCTGGGCTTGATGGCCATGCTAGATGATGTGAAATACAATACTTTCTCCCAGAAATGCACTTGACAACATCTCCCTGTGTCTTAGGAGATAGTCACGGATGTCTCTGTGAAAAAAAATATGACCAAGCCTTAAGTTAGGCTGTCAGAATCTCTCTGTTGATAACCATACAGACAGCAATTTTAAGCTATAATAATGCATTATAGGGACTAGAAGGATTCTATGAGTTTGCAAAATCTTCCCTTTTCCCAAGCTGCCTATGAAACATCATGTTGTCTTTAATTGACATTCTAATTAGTCACTCAGGCAGTAGCTCGCAGTCTCTCTGCTTGTTACTAGAGTAACTTTAAAACTTGCAAGCAGAATCAACAGGAAACTTTAGAAACAGAATGGCAGCTAATGTGAGAGCAAACAAATCTTGTCTTCAGTTGGTTGAAGTCTGATGTCTAGCAAAATTGTAGCTACAGATTTAGGAGTTGCACTAGCTACATATTTAGAAGAACATTATTTTAAAGGTGATGAAACAGGCTCTCTATAGTAACAGACCAAAAAGCTTAAATCTGTTCTGTTACAGAGTGGTAACTCTGCCTTTTCTTAGTTCTCTGCTTGCCAATCTAGAGGACAGGGAGTAAAAGGAGGAGATAAATGGATGACTTATTGCCTTGGTTCTCCATGACTTTCCATGGCATGCTAGCTTAGCCAAAGAACCCATTTCTTCATTCTTTGTATTTCCAAAGCTGTAGAAAAGGAATACAGTACCTACAGCCACACAGCAGAGACAAAACCATTTGCTGACAGACATCTGCTTTGCTACCATATCCACACAATTTTCTGAATTCAGTTTTCTCTCTTAACAGTCCCAGACAATTCATTACAGTACTACAAAATATAAAACCTGTTTTGAGTGTGAAATCAAACACCAAATGGAATTAACTATCAATATACTGACAGTCAATGAGTCAATGTTCCTAGGGATTTGGACTTTTGGTCACAATAAATGCCATCTTTGTGTTCTGGTTCATGGTTGCTTTATGGATCAGTGTTATTTGCAGTTATCAAATGTTGTGATCACCATGGCAACGCCTCACTCAGTTTTTCTACTATTTGGTTGTTAATCTCTTAGACATGCAGAGTCTTAAGGCATAATCCTGAAAAAGGCTGAGCAATACTCACATCCTTCTAGCAGTCAGAAGGAGGATGTTCTCAGCACCTTAAGACAGCAGCTCAGCTCTTTACAATGGAAGTCATCCCGCACCATTTTGTATTTGGAAAGATTCTGTCTCAAGTTCAACCAGAGTGAAACACCAGAGCTACAGTCATTTATACACTTAGGTAACTTGATTATCTATGTTACAGCAACTCCAGATGCTCCAAAAAGCATGGCATTAAAACCACACTTAGAGATGGCAAATTAATGTAATATATTTTTTAAAACCAAGAGCACTAGATTCTTTTGCACTTCTCTAATTTTTTCCTGCAGCATGAAGGATGTCATCCTTGCTTCTGCCCATCACACTGTCATGGGAAGAGCAGCTGAGAAGGTGAAGTATTTTGCTCTGACTGCATAGTACTTTCTCATTTATAGCAATTCAGTCAGAGCACTCTGAACCTGACCTGTCACAATCTACCTTCTCTGATTTCCTACTTGTGATATGAAAAAAAGGGAAGAAACTAATGAATTAAAAGCAAATAAATTAAGCCCTTAAGTTCAGACTTGTTCAGTCCAACTATCCCTTTTTCCAGAGAGAGAGACTTCACAAAAGTATTCCCTGAGCTCCACACCTATGCCAACATTCCTGCAGGATCTGTCTATAGGGTGGATACGTCACTGTCACCCACACATCCTCATGCAACCTGTTAATTCACCACTAGCAGAGGCAGCATATGCTTTAGTGCAGGGTGTGCAAGCTTACCTGAAAAATCCTAGGAACACATGTGAAACTCAGGTGAGCACTGTAGCATGACTTTCTTCTAGCTTATGGGTGTCTCTACACCTACAGGAGCATCTAAAATGAGGTTAACGGGTATTCTGTTTTAATATGACTAACCACAAATAGATCCAAAATGCTAAGCAAGTCTTCAAAACTAAGTTTAGATGTTGTCAGATTAAGTCACCCAGCCATCACTGAAGTTTGTAATATCAGTAGCTTGGGAATTTCATGAAATGTAGTGTCTGGAGTCTGCACAAACATGAGAGAAAGATGTAGGTTTTCAAACCTGAAAAAGTGATGAGAAATTGCTGAATTTTACAATTTATCAATCTTTCTGAAAAACATGATCTTATGCGTGTGTATCTTGTTCCAAATGGATTTTGTTAGGAAAATTAATATGAGCCAGAATAGATGACAGAATTCAACACCAAGCAGAACATCCAACATGTTAACATGGTAGGATAACGCGTTGATGCATTCTAAAACAGATGAATAATCAAAGATGACAGAATTTGTGCTATCAACTTAGAACACTGACTTAAGTTTAATGGTGTACCCTTCAAAATACCAGCTGGGACATTCACATCAAAAAGTGTGCTTGCCCAGTGCCTACCAAACAAGCAACAAAATGCAGCTTGAAACTCAGTAATACTGTGTATCAAGAGAAAGACTCTGGATGCCTTGCAAAGCACCTAAATGTTTGAAATAGGAAATTCCCACTCTGTTTAACAAGCTCATCAGTAACCTCACTGTAAAATCATACTTGAAACATCTGAACAGCAAATGCCTTATCCACTAGAAAACTGGCAGTCTCACTGCTATCACCCATATTCCATTAATTGATTAAAACTTGGAACTTATCATTCAGCTTCTGGTAATGGAAAGCAAAAAGACAAATAAATGGTGCTGTTATAGCTCAAATCTGAGCCTTCCCAATGAAGTATAATTACATATTGGTCTGTACTATTAAAAGCACAACCAGAGGGCTAAGAAAAGGGATTAATCCCTGCTATGCAGTTTCATGAGGCTACATCTGGACTTCTGTCCAATGCAGAAGGACATTAATAAACTGGAGAGAGCATGGCTGAGGGAAGGAGGACTTGGTATGCAAAGAGTGGTCGAGGGAGATGGGTTAGTTTGACCTGGAGAAGAGGTCTAATTGCTTTCTTCAGCCATCTAATAAGTGGGTACAGAGAAGTCAGAGTTAAACTCTTCTGGGTGGTACTTAGGGACGGGATAAGAGGCAATGGACACAAGCTGCACCAAAGAAAATTCTAGTTAAATACAAGGGAAACATGTAGTTAGTGTAGTCAAAGAATGGAATGGGTTGTATAATCGTCATCCTTGGAGGTGTCTGAAACTGCCTGTACAAAGCCCTGAGCAACCTCATCTAATTTAGAAGGTAAGGGCTTGGAGCAGGAAGGTGACTAGATGACTTCCAGAAGCCCTTTCCAATTCTGATTTTAAAAAGGCAATATTTCAGCTGAAGTGAGTCAACTGAGCTGATTTCTTATCTTCCTGTTCTGTTGGAGAAAGATTGACTGTACACTTATGGCCAGGCAAAACCAGTACCACGTGTGAGCAGCCTTGTAAAGAACACAGTCTGACCTGAATGTTTTCCTGGATGACAAATGCAGTGCATTCCGCTTTGATGGAGACACTAGAATTTGCAGGTGGCTCTAACAGCAGAGTGTATTTTTTGCAACAATCAAATAACAATTTTGATTGTGCCTTCAGTATAGTTCCAGCCGGGGCATGAATTTACAGGAATATTTAAAAATTTCTATCTATTTGTTTAGGGAATTAGGACAAGAAAAATGATAAGCAAAAATGTCAAGATTACTATGTTTAGAATAACAGTACTTTATTATGGCACATAGCCAGTAACCTTATAAACAACTATAATAACAGTTTCTTGTGAAGATTTTTCTTGAAAATGCCATTTATTTATGCTTTCTTGTATAAGTGTTATTTGAGTGATTAAAAAAAATGTTTTAGAACAGGATGCACGAATTTTCCTTCTATTGCTTTTGCTGAATTTGGGCAAATTACAGTCCTTCTGTTCTCTGTCTTGATAAAATAACAATTCTGCAGGCTTCTTACAAAATTTCATTGCTCAGTTGTTACAATTCTTTGAAATGTTCAGATAAAAATTTTAGTGAAAATTTAGGCACCATGTTTATTATGGCAAACACCCACTCATTTACTTTCTAGAAATATATTTACAAGATATGTGCTCTACTTGTATCCATTTCAAATCACTATTCCATGTGAATAAAGAAGACAGCCATTACACACACATATTCATGCACTAAGTCATTGAAGAATTACTGGATGTTTAAGAAGTCTGGACACGACAGTTCTTGTTACTTAAAATGGGATCAATTTCCTTTTCAGCTTAAACTGAGAAATATTTTAACTTTAAGAGCAGACTGCATTCAACAGCAGAGCCTCCACCCCCATAATTCAAAGGAATGAAAACAGTTTCAAACCAAATCAGAATATAATACAGTAAATCCAAATTCAAACCTTCTTCCAGCTAATTATATTACCACAGATGGAGGTATACAATTTACTGAGCATCTGTGCATAGCAAAATTTTGGACAATGTGGGTGGTGCAACTTTTAAATCATACACATGCTGTGATTGAAGCAAAGCAAAAAAACTCATTGGTGAGAGTTATTTTATGATTTCAAACAAACGCAAAGAACTGAATTTCATACTGCAATTAAATGCATAAAAGCAGAGTGGAAAGTGAAAGCCTGGTTTCCTGCTGGGAATTACAAAAACAAATGTGTCCTTTAGGCATAATTCTGCTCCTTTTGTGTAAATCAAAGACAGACTAAAAAAGGAAACATAGATAAAAAAAGATGAGAAATAGAGCTGGTCAAAGAGCAGAAAATCCTGTTCCCAAACAGCATGCCTTCATCAGAACATGGAGTCTTCTTGGCATCTTTGCTCTCTTCTAGTCTGCACTGCCTGCAGTTTGCTTACAGCTGCAGCTTTGCCAGCTTAACTCTTCCGCTGGGGAGCTGCTACCAAAAGATTGTGATCTGATACACAGCCAATCCTGCCATCAGTTAACCCCACTGTTTGGACCTGCTGTGACTCAGGTATTCCCATAAAACTTGAGAGGCAAGGAAAAAAAAGAAATCCCTCATCAAACATGCCCAAGAACAGTAATTTGGTATCTAAATCTCTGACTTCTATTAACTGAGAGTGATAGACTACGTGCTACTAGATGGGTGTCAATGCACCTGATACAAGGAGCTCTAGGATGCTTTGTATCACTGGTATTTTGAGTAATATTTAACATGAGCTACAAATTTACTTCAGCTAACTAATACACCTGATCGGTGCAATGAAAACTAAATCCAAGGGGGAAAACCCCCCCACAATCACACGGTGTCCACACTATCACCAGTAAGCAGATTTTTTTAATGGATCAGGAGAGAGTAAACACTTACCTTTCCAATCAACCAACTAGTGCTTGTGCTACAGACATTCTGCTGCTGTTATGTGCTGTTGCTGGCTTTATGTCTGCTGTGGGAGATGATATTTGATCTGGCATAAAGTTAGGACGCAGGCACAGAGGGTGCAATATGAACACAAAACCAGTCAAATTTTATGAATATGACTGAATCAGCAGCTTAGGCTTACAGGGCATCAGCACTTTACATCCTTGCAGCAGGGGTTTGGTCCAGAGCCCTACAGATGGATTCCACCAAGCCACAACCTCTGAGGTGACACCGTGCCACAAGCGCAGCACCCTTTTTGCTCAGGGGAGACCCTGAACCATTCTAAGTTCCCATAGGAATGAATATTTTCCTTGAGTATTCTTAGGATATAGGAATTCCACATGAATCATGTCTGTGCAGAAAATGACAACTTAGCTGAAAGGGGGCTGAGTGACGCCATTCATTTACTTGTAACTACAGTAGGAAACTAAAAATATATTTATGCACATTAAGTCATGCTGAGGCTGTTCCCCATCTGCTCTCATGACAAACACATTTCCACATGCCATTTCTGCCATTATTTATACAGTCCTCACTGAAAACTTTAGTAAAGGATTAGTGGCTCCTACCTAGAGAAAGGAGCGTACACCAACCAGCAAATCCCTTGTCCTGAGCACCAAGTGTGTACTGATTTTTGTGGACTGATGAGTTCTCATTGTCCCTGTTCCGGAGGTCCGCTTTTGGTACAGTGCCAGGTTTTTACCTCCTCATCTGCCTCATCTCCCACTACAGTTCAGTCTCCATAACTATGGGTCTCGCCCTACTCAGTGCTGAGAAAGAGAAGGTTCGAGATCTGAAGCACAGGAATGTCACAGCTACAAGGAGTTAATACTTGTGGTATCCTTCTCCTTCACACAGACACTATTTACCTCCCTTACCAGCAAGAGCAGCAAACACAATTTTTTAGGGTTTTTCTCACTGTTTTTTTTTTTTTTAACCTGGTCCCATTCTTATATCCACTTTTTTCCAATCCCACACATTGGATGTTGCTCAGTACCAACCCCTTCTACGCAGGGCAGCAGAACTGAATCTTTTCGTCCTGCTGCGAAGCCCTTGGCTGTCTCTGGAGATAGACACATGCTAAACAAAGATTAAGCTAGTTACTTAACGAGTTTAGTGAGGAAAATGCAACAATAGCTGAATATGCAGCTGACCTATCATCAAAATCAAACAGTTAATTTCATAAAATTGCCTGAACATCTCTTGTCATTAGTTGGCAAATACAGAGCTACAATGATTACAAAATCTGTTCACTGAACCATATCAAGTACAAACAAATTCATAAACACTGTCATCTGACTGAAAACATTTCATGACAAGCAGCAAGTCATATTTTTCCCACCAAATTGTTTACCAGTAAAGATTTGTGATAATGCAGCCCTAGAAGTAATATACATCATCTTTTATTTGAAGAAAATTATCTGAGTCCATGCAAGGTTATTGTATTAATCAAATGACAGAAATAATTTAAAGGTTTATCCAAGAGTATCAGTCTTAGTGCAAAGATCAATGAAGGCACAAAATTTCAAGTGCTATGTATATATCTATGGTTACAAGCATAAAGGGTGAAAGCATTCTCTATCTGGTCAGAGCACAGTCTTTGTGAAAGAAAATTTTGCTGTGAATAGCTCTGAATATCTATTTTTATAGTGATTGGTCTTCTCCATAAGATATTTAATTAACAGCACCTATTTTTTATCCTCAGACTCTACAAATTAAAGCAGAATCATGATAACACATGAAATGGAGCACATGCAGCATAGCAATCATTTTTAAGTGACTATACTTTCAAGAACTTTCAGGTAGCTTTATATATCCTAAAGAGAAGAAAAGTAGTTTTTCACTGTGGATCGTTTAACTAGTTAATTTTCATGCCTTTACTGACCATTTTCTTGAAGTGGTAGGTAACCCCAAATTTCACATTATCTAAGCACCAAATTTAGAAGAAAATATTTTTGAAGTCTTTGGTCTGCTGAGGTATGATACTGCTGGGTGTATTACTACATATTTTGACATTTGAAATCTGCCCTTGATATTGATGCTTCTATGAGCAGTGTGTGCCTTAGAATTAAGAGTTTCTTATCCACACATTATGCTTTTAAAATGCCACGTGTTAATTAGAAATACCCACAAACCCAAACCTAAACACCAAACAAGACCTAATATGCGACATAAACCCATTGGAGATGATCTGTAACCTGCCTGGGAAGAAGGCAAGAAATGTCTGGGAGCAGCCATTATTTACAGATGCCCAGGGCTATGCTACACCTTCCATTCAGTGTAAACATCGGGGTTATAACAAGAGTGTTTAGGACTTCACCTTTTATGTGTGAATATGGTTCCTTTATGTGTCTTGCAGTTGTTAATATGTTCTCACCATGTCATAGGATGCTCTGCAAGCTTCAACTGTCCCATGGGGCAGAGACAATATGGTAACAGGCAATTGGGAAGAAGCCAAAGGAGGTGGGAGAAAGTAGGAGGGCATAGAAGAGGCTGGAAAGTTGGGAAGGGCTAGCAGAGGCTGATGTTACCTCCTTGACTGCACTACTTACTCCCAGTCTGATCTCTCCATGAAAAGCTATCTCTTCTTTGGAAAGAGATCCAGTATATCAGATTAAATTTCAGAACTATTCCTCTTTTCATGCCAAATCATACTCTCCCACTACTTCAGCTTCCTCACTGGTGACACAAATCCCGTACATGGATGAGAAATTGCTTCCTGGGGTTTTGTAAAATTATAAAATTGTTAAGATTTGAAAACACCTTTAAGATCATCAAGTACAACTGTCAACCTATCCTGACCATCATGTTCACCATTAAACCATGTCCTTAAGTGCCATATCCTCACATGTTTTGAACACTTCCAGGGATAGTGACTCCACCACTTCCCTGGGAAGCCTATTCCAATGCCTGACCACTGTTCCTGTGAAAAAAAATATAACTTAATTTCAAATCTAAACATTTCCTGTGGACATTTTCTCTCGTCCTGTCACTTGTTACCTGGGAGAAGAGACTGACACTCACTTCACTATGACTTCCTTTCAGGTAGTTGTAGAGAGTGACAAGGTCTCCTCTCTGCCTCCTTTTCTTCAGGATAAATGCCTGAAGACTGCTGACCAAAAGGCTGTGCAGAAATGCAAATCACATTTCTCTGAAAGATCACATAATCAGTGAACAAATGCAGACAAGTCCAAAAGGCTTGTATAAACCAATCTTGTCTTTAAAAAGGGGATGATGCTGATGCTACATCAGCATCTGAAATGTAAGCAAAAAGGCAAAACTCTTGGTCAAGGAACACTGGTGGAAGCAAGTGATAAATGACAAGATGAATGGATCCGAATAGCTCTATTGATTACACTGAATCTAAAATTAATGAAAAACAGCTACATACACAAATATTCTAGTTTTAGTCATACATCTATTTAAAAGCAAAGAAAAAAATATTCAACAAATTTTAGCAAGAAACCAGCTTTTAGCATTAGTTTTCTGAAGAACCTGCTTCTGATGAATTGATGTGCATCAAGATGAATTATACCACTCATTCTCTGCACTTTTTAGGCCACACCTGGGATATTGTGTCCAGATTTAACCCATTTCCAGGCCAAGAGACCTTAAGAAAAGGGAAAGAGTCTAGAGGAGGGCCATAAAAATTATTAGAGCCTGGAGAACCTGATGAAGAAATGTTGAAGGAATTGACTATGTTCAGCCAGAGAAAAGGTGGCTTGGGGGCACCTAGTCACTGAATTTCAATACCTGAAAGTTTGTTAACAGAGAAGATGGAGGTGCTCTCTTCAAGAGATGAGCTGTGACAAGACAAGAGGCAAGGAACAAGACTTGCTCTGGGGTAGATTCCACCTGGACATAAGAAGAAAATTAATCACTATGAGAGCACTTCAACACTGGAAGAGGTTGCCCTGAGATGAGGCAGAATTGCCCTTGCTGAAAATATACAAATCTTGACCTGATAGATCCTTGATAACCTAATCTAAGGCCCTGCTTTAGCCACAGAGTTGGACCAGATGATGGCCTTTCCAGCAAGACCCCTTCTGTAATGATGTGTAATGATGGCTAAACAGAAGAAACATTTGACAGTGATGAAAAGGCAAAATCATTCTTTAATGGTCTGAGGCACACTTTCTGAAGGCTGTGCTACATACTTTTCAACAGCAGCCTATTAGTTATCAAATATTTAATGATATTTCAATAGAAGGGCTAGCCTGAATAATTTAAAAGGGATTTCACGAAAAAATTGTTAACAAAATGCTCATTCATCTATCAGCAAAAAAACCCCCTTTTATTTTCTCTTGAGAGTTACTGTAATTCAGACATTATTTCTCTAATGTTTTCTATGCATTTTAAGCTTAAGAGGATTGGAAACTTTATCACCACTGTCACTGTAAGTAAAAAGAAATGCTCAAGACTGATCTTTGGAGAATACCAAAACAGACACTAACACCTTAAAATAATGATTTCCAAGGTTTAACGACACAATAAACAGCAGCAAAAGTCATCTGTACTGTTGGTAATTATGTGCTTTTAATTTTGCAACTAATGATTTTAGACAATGGAGTCAAATACCTTTGAGAGGTATGAAGAAATAACATTAACTTACTTTAATTCATCAAGCATGAGAAAAAAAAGGATTTATGTGAGGACTTCAGACCTAATGTGTGGATAATGAGCAAATTGCTCTCCTCTCTTTATGAGTTTATATAGAGGGAAAATATCTTTTCAACGTGTTAAACCACAACTGTGTCACCAGAATCAGCCCACAGTGATACAATAATCATCTATACAGGGAAAATATCATTTTCTCTGTAATTCTGTGAAAAAGATAAAGGGAGATCCAGCATCATCCCCAACAGATGTCTGTGGGGAAAGGACAGTTCTTGCAGGTTCCATTTTAAAGACCTGAATTAGTGACAATTCCCATTCCTGGGCTGCACATAGGAATTCTCTTTTTACACCCATTGGCAGTGTTGATGCTGTCAAGATGTATCAGACAGCAGTATGTGGGAAAGATATAAAGCATCCTCTGGGAGCTGTCAGTTATCAAGCAGTTTTCCTCAAACCATTCATTTCCCTGAAAGCTGTGGTCTAAAGAAACAAAACTGAAATCACAAGCCCCAAATTTCCCTTCCACTAGCATTGCTTATACAGCTTTGTCAATTCAGGAGGCTTGAAGCTGCTCTCTTGTGAACGGAAGTATAAATTTTCTTTATGTATTTGAGAAGACAGTATAGAAATAATTGAACACATTAGGACTCATGGCCATTTTCTCCTTATTAATGCTATGAAGGCAGGCTGTTTCTTTTGTGAGTTATTCAATTGTCTTCTAATCCATAGGCAAATATCCCATCAGATTTAAATGATAAATTGAGTAATACATCAGAGATTTGAATTTAAATTCAAAATGCTACAAAGACCCTTTCCACTATCATCTGTCAAAATACACTGTGAAACAGTAACACCAGATAAGTGCTACCCATGGGAAGGATTTCATCTAAATTAAGATTTAGCCATGAAAATTTGCATAAAACCTAAAGTGACATAATTCTCAAATCAGAGTTGACGCCATTTTACTTTCTGGGACTAGAGTAGCCCTGCCATATAAACACTGAAACCCCTGAAGCACTGCCCCAGCTGGTGAGAAGGTCACCTACGCCTGCTTCAGCACATCAGTTGAACACGACCCTGCACAGATAAAGTGTTTCACCTGTCCTGTTGACTCCTTGTGTTTTCCACTGACAGATGCATATATAACTAGAGCAGATTGGGAAAGAATGTGCTCCCTATGCACCCAGAAGGGTATATAAGGTACACAAGAACATGTCTGACTTACAGACACAAAGGTACATGCCTTAATCTGGATTCCACCCTAGAACAATACTACTTCCCAATTGTCATTACTATCTAAATATTTCACCTTATCTATTCTGTCAAGTTCTTAATAGAGTTCCAAAGTTACTAAAGCAAAACTGTTAATAATAATAAACACTACTGAACAAAAGCTGTTGTGACAAAACTTAGTTACTTGATATGCAGTGTAAGATCATATAATCACAGAATATTCTGAATTGGAAGGGGCCTAGAAGGGTCACCAAGTCCATCTCTTAAGTGAATGGCCTGTATGGGGATTGAACCTACAACCTTGGTGTCATTAGCACCAGACTCTAACCAACTGAGCTAGTCTCAGAGTTCATAGAAACCTTTCCTTAAAATACTAAGTTGTTTAAGGATGACTAACTCTCCATTTAGATGATTTCCTTTTGTTTAACCCAAATATTAGAGTCACTAATAGAACCTGGCTACGCATTAAAAAATAAAAAGTCCCATATTTTCCAACAAATTCTGTCAGACACTCTTAGATACGGCATTTCTGAATATAAAACTTTTATATTATCAGTGATTCACAAGTGACTACATAAAAACAGCAGCTTAGTTTAGTATTAAGTAACATGAACAGAAGAACTACTGAGATGAATCAGGGTTAGTCCTTCATGTAACTGCTTTAACACAGTGAGAGAGACATCCCAAAGGGAACACAGTTGCTGTCTCTCCCAAATCTCTCCTGAATTTCACAGTATTTGAATTCTTCTTCAAGCTTCAGCACTGTATTCAAAATGCCAAATCTAATAAAATCATTGGATATTTTTAGCCCTCATCACAATGAGCTTTCTGGCTTCTTCATAAGTGGAAGCTGAATTTCTGCCTCTCTGTACACCATCTTACACTGCTGCTACCTGGTGACCCTGGTATCCTTCCTGGGATATGTTGTATCCTCAGTGGTCAGATTTCTAATTTCTCTGTAGAGGTTTGTAGGGACTTTGACCACAGAACCTTCCACTTTTCCCTCCACTTTCAGATACCCATGAAGTCCTCCAAAAGTCCCATGACACACTGACACTATGGACAGGCACCATTCATCACCCTGAATTTAGAGGTCTTTGCTCGTGTATTCACTGTTGTAAATAAGTAAATGAAAAGGGGTATAAATAGAGCATGAAATTATATTGAAAGATGTGGTCTAAAATTTCCCATCACAGGGTTTTACATTTGCTGTACCATTACTGTTAATGTCACAGAGTAGTATCTAAAGGCAAGCATAGTATACACCTTCTAATACAGTCAATATACAGACAACTTAAAATTCAAGCTCAGCAACTTCAGCTTCATTCTATATAGATTAGTTTGTGTTAACTGAAAATCATGTGTCAGTCTCCAAAGACAAAATCACACCATTGGAAAAATCTAATTTGAAGTTGATAATAATTTGGAAGTCATGCAAGCAATGTGGAAAACAGATCCATAATACAAGAGCATAGGCTTTCCAAACTTAGCATCATTCGTCCTTGATTCTGAGTCTCTGTCCTCTGACACATCACTTTCAGAAGTCTAACACATTCTCAAAGCAATTTGCATTACAATTAGTTTGCACTGCTAAAAAGGAGTCCACTAAACCCAGAACATGTAAAACTAAATATAATTTTTTTTTCTAAACATAGCTCATACTATCTCCTTGGGATATAGTTAGGTCCTGAAAAAATTAATTTCTGGACACATTACCCTTAACAGCATTTGCTGGGGATCTTAGGAGTAATTGCTTTACTGCAGTTAAATTCTACTGAATTTAATGTTATTTCTTTTGATCCAGGAGACGAAATGGGACTGGAGAGAGAGCACACACCATTGCATAGATCTTCAGGCTCTGCTGCCTCAGTCCTTCTACTATGAAGGAACAACTTCTCTTTGTAGACTTTTACACATCTGTATGATTGCATGTGGTACCCTATGGGCATCAAGAAAAAAACTCCCAAACCAGCATTGTATGTATCGTCACTATTGGTTCTGAGATGGTAGAAGGGAAAAAAAAAAAAAAGAAAAGGAAAGAAACCTGACTGTGGAGAACTGTTTCCAACACCATTAAGAAATACCACTAGACTACTTGGATTTCACTATCAAAGAGAATTATAAGAATAACTTTTGTAGTCCAGTAAGTCCTTTCACCTTTACCAGCAGGATGAATGTGATTCTGCCCCTCTACTCCACCTTTGTGAGACCCTGCCTGAAGCAGTGCATCTACCTCTAGGGTCCACAGCATAAGAAATGTGGACCTGTTGGAGTGGCTCCAGACGGGGCCACCAAGATCCTCAGAGGGCTGGAGCAACTCTCCTATGAAGACAGGCTGAGAGAACTGGGGCTGTTTGGTCTGTAGCAGAGAAGGTTTTGGGGAGACCTCATTGTGGCCTTTCAGCCCTCAAAGGGGGCTTATAAAAAAGAAGGAGAGGGACTTTTTACATAAGCAGATAGTGATAGGACAAGCAGGAATAATTTAAAAGAGGAGAGATTTAGATTAGATACTAGGAAGATAATCTTTATTGTGAGAGTGGTGAGGCAGTGGCACAAGTGTTGTAGAGAAGCTGTGGATGCCCCATCCCTGAAGAGTTCAAGGCCGGATTGGATGGGATTTGAGCAACCTGGTCTAGCGGAAAGTATCCCTGCCCATGGTGGGGAGCTTGAAACAAGATGATCTTTAAGGTTCCTTCCAACCCCAAACACTCTATAACTATGTGATACTATGATTTTTAAGGGTTGTTGGCATCCCTGGAGACTGACAGTTATCAGGATGGAGAAAGTCATACTCTACCTCTTGTGGAATAAGTCATACAAAAGATGACTTAATGCAGACATTGTCCCATCACTACTGAGGAACAGAAGGAGGCTTTGCAGCCATGCACCTTAGTTCAACAGAGCTGTTGTGGGACAGCAAAACATTGTTTTCTGCTTCACAGGGCTCCTATATATTTATCATGAGTTTCTAGAGATGGGTCAAATTATGTAAAAAAATACTACACCATCAGTCCCTTGCCTGATTATCTAGTCTATATCCATTTTAGGGATATGCTGACATTTTCTACTTTCCAAAGAAGCATACTTTCTTCTTCAAAGTTCATCTTTCATATCATTCTCCACGTAGTTCAAGATTTTGTCTGTAAAGATTAAGTTTAACAGAGTACAAAGAAGACAGATTTGCTCATCTTTCAAAGCTATGCTACTGGGGTTAAATCAGCACTTCTGAGAGAAATTATCAGCAGTCATCTCCCTCTGCGCCATCTCCTGATAGTTATGTGTGAAACTAGATCTCTTATATGGAGAGATTTCAGTGTCATTTCTCATGATTCTACATGGTATAGGATATATGAATATAGCTTGGTAAGGAAAAATATTTACCAGCAAAATCTGTAATAGATATACTTCTCATTTTAGTATATTTGTATTTTCGTTTCTTCAATTTTTTATTTTTTTAGTGTTTTATGGCACAATAAACACCACACTTCTCAGTGCAAATAATCAACTTGAAGTTGCAACCTGAAGAGTAGGTGCCTGGTATCTAACTATTTTAAACATTTTACTACCTGAGTTGTTGGGCTTCCTTTAGTAGCTCTTCATTTAGTGGCTTCACTCCTGTCTTGGTTTTTAATGAGATAGGAACAGATCCATTGAAAATGATTATGATGAAAACAACTGAATAAAATCCACCATTTGTAATATTGGCAAACACTTTCCTGCTTAGTACAAATAGAATTAGAAACCAGAACTGTATTTAATTTGAATTAAATGTTAGGAAAAACTGAAACAACAAGTTGCTATGGTCAGCACAAAACAGGAAAAAAAATTCCCATTATCACTCATGCTAATCATTTCACAAAAACATTTGGTTCCTAACACATCAAGACATTAATTTGCAGAAAGACTTATAATTGTTCGAAATTACTAGTAAGGCTCCTTCTTCCTGGCTCACCTTTTCCTGTATGTTCTTTATTTCCTTTCAAACTTTCTTGTTGTTTCATTGGCACAGTGCACAGATTCAATCTGCAGCCTAATATTTATAGTATAAAACCACCTTCTGCTAAAATTTACTTGCAAAGACCACAGAAAACAGCCACTAATATCTGATAAGTCAATCTCCTTTCTTCCTTCACTTGATATTTCCTCACTGTGCAAAGAAAAGAAATAAGGAAAAAAAGAGAGAACAAATGAAATCCTTCCATATTTTCTTTTTTAAAAATAATTGCTTTTCACACCAAACAATAATAGCTCATCTTCCTTTCTGTAATTCACCTTTTATGGCAATTGTATTGCAAGATCATGAAAGAGAGAAAAATTAAGTTACATTATTTATTATTACAAAGGTTTTAATAGCCTTGAATATAGCCATTTATTCTTTCTTCAGAAGAAAACCACTAATATATTCTGATTTCCTGCTTCTCATTTACTGTCCATATATGTTTAGGGTAACATAAAAATTAACAAATAAGTTAACTGATATAAAGCATATTAGATGGAACTCCTGCTCAAGGAAAACTCTTACCAATAGACAGAAATCCTCATCATGTAACTTGAAGATTATCTCAATTATTAATAAATTACACAAATTATGGCTAAGTCTTGACTGTTGGAGGTGGAGAGGTCTATCATTTCACCTAGTGCTTTCTGTAATATGTCACTATATGATTTTCATTTTATGTAGATCAAATTTTAAATACTTTCCATGAAAATGCTATGCATCTTTTAATTAACAAGCTATTTGATAGCTACACTGCACTAGCAAGACATATCTAACTCAGAGACAACCAAGCATAACACATATTTTTATTTTGTTACCTAAAAATATATTACCTTGCTAGGGGTCATAGCATGACCAAATATTACAATATTTGCAATCTACCAAAAGTCAGTTCTACTTTAAAGTAATCTTAACAATTGCTTAAAAATGAACTTGAATTTGTAGGTACTCCATATTGTCCAAACCACAAAATCTGAGAATGTAATATCTGATGGTAGCAACTCCAAAGTCAATGAACATTATTGTCTCATCTGACATGTCTGTGAGACAGAAGCTCTAATGCCTTCCTATTTTCCAGCACACAAGCATGAAAGCTGCCATTTTTACACATAGGAGTAGGATCAGGACATATTTGAAGGCCAACCAATAAATCTGGTAGAGCCAGGAAGAACTTAGACCTCCTATTTTTAAGACTACTGGTTGTACCATCTAACAGAGAGGAATTAAATATCAGCAAGCAAATGTTTTCCAGTATGGCATTGGCGATACTTTATAAGATGAGAGAAATGGGAATAAATTCTTGTAGAGAAGAGGGTACAGAGGATTGCTTAATTTGAAAAAAACAAAGAACTACTGGCATTCCTACAGAGCTTTTCTTCCTGAAAATACTAACCAATGTAGCTCCAAGTCCACTTTCCAAAGCACTCAGGGTTAACCTAATCCTACTAGCATGAATGAGAGTTAGGGTAAGTAATGCAGAAATCTTTTAAGAATCTCATCAGGAATACTTCAAACTGTTCTTGCTCACTGTGCTTACAAATTCTTAAAATCATATAAACAGTAAGGTTGGAAAAGACCTCTAAGGTCATTGAGTCCAGCTGTTAACCAGCACTGACAAATCACCACTAAACCATGTCCCCAAGCACTACATCTAACCATTTTTTGAATACTTCCAGGGGCAGTGATTCCATCACTTTCCTGGGCAGCCTGTTCCCATGCTTGAACACCCTTTCAGTGAAGAAAACTTCCCTAATATCCTAATTGTTCAGAAATGCACAGGACCACTGAATCCGAAGTTGTGCACTCCTGATTAAGAAATGCACATGGATTAAAAAATCTACTTAAGACTGCAGAAAAAAGTGTATGAGACTTTCTTGAGAAAGCAAATTTTAGATCACTCCTCTAATGACAAGTGCTACACAGAGACTGTCCTGCGTAGGCTGGCAGCATTTGTTTGGGATGGCACACTGGGTGTTCACTCACACGCTGGGACTACCCCGGAGCTTTTGTGAGCCCCGGGGGTAGCACATAAGTGTGACTGTGTGCAGCGAGGGAGGGGAGGGATGGGGACATTAGCAAGGAAGGGAGGAGGGGAGGTAACAACAGGCATAGTGTGCTGGGATATGAACTTCATCCTAAAGCTCTTTCTCACTAGATTTCACCACTCCTCTTTAATAGCTGCATTGCAGTATCAGGGCAACACAGGAACTCGTTGACAAAATGAAGACTTTAAAGCAGGCCCATAGAGCATCAGGCTGGCACTGCACTGCTGCACCTTGTGCTGGTTCCTAAACACACTGTTGAGGCAACAGTGGGGAATAGCGTTGCGCAGTGAGGACATGTGGGGCACACTCAAGGTGCAAAGCACTCTTCAAAACAAGAACAAAACCTGGCCCAGCTGCAGTTTTTAACAAGTTAAAGTGGGAGTGAGCTACATTTTCTAACTAACGTGGGTCTTTTCTAAAGCAAATTTTGCAAAGTGTCAGTGAGTCATAGAATCATTTAGGTTGGAAAAGACCTCTCAGATCACTGAGTCCAACCAGCACTGTCAAATCCTGCACTAACCCATGTCCCTAAGCACCACATCTACCTGGTTTTTGAACGCTTCCAGGTACTTCACTGCTTTCCTGGGCAGTCTGTTCCAACGCTTGACCAGACTTTATGTGAAGAAATTTATCCTAGAATCCAACGTAAGTACAAAGCACATGAGTACCAAATTCTCCCAAAGCATTGATTTTGAAAGGAAAAACACACCAAAGATTCTGTGCAAGAATTTAGGGACTGCAATCTTCCAAGGGGTAGATGTCTAGATATTTTTATATTTCTTATAATCCTGAATAAATGCTACTCCTCTTTGCCATGCAGATATTTTTGAATCTTAATGAATTATTTGAGTGATAACCAGCAGCTATATTTGTTGAAAAATGAATGCACTGAAGTGATAAGATTCTATTTTAATATTTATGAATTTTAAGCTTCATAGAAATATTGAAATGTGATAAATATCAGTGAAAGTTTTTTCCAGCTGCTGAAACTGAGATTAGAATAATGTTTTGGAACGCGGTCTATTCATCACATTTCAAAGAAAAAGACAACAAAAAAGTTTAAACTGCTCTCCCTCCTCTAAGGCCTACAGCATTAATGAATGATTTACAAGAAACTTTCCCAAGCTGAGAGCCACCAAACTCTTATTTATTAAAACATTGGATTTTTTTCCATTTTCTACTAGTCACCTATGCAAGAGAATTACAAGCAGCATCTATAGAACTGGATTAACACTGGGACAGTAGGCTGTGATGTACCTGTAATCCAAGTTCTTATGTTAAATAAAGCATTAAAATGTTTAAAGATTTAAAAAATGTTTTTAGGAGGTGCACTGGAAATGGTCATAACTAACATTATAATACAATTGTGAGAAAGCTCAAAAGATACTTTAGCAGCTCTAGCTAGCCTTGTGCCCATACCATGATCCCTGCAGGAACATATCCAACTGTCTGTCTCTCAACATCTCGAAGTGGAATGATTAAATGAACCAGTTAAAATAATGATAAACCCTACCCCCAACCTCCCCTTAATTGCATTCTCATTTTGCCTTTTTATAGAAATGGCTCATGAGCAACAGTGTGCAAATATATCACTCCTCACAGGGCTTGTGGGTGTCCCACCTCTCACAGCGGCAGAATATTAATGCTTCCCAAAAGTGGCTATTATATATTTATGGAAAAGACAGATAATGGAATGAATCAATTTATTCAATTGCATTGTCTTCAAAACAGCCAGGTTAAGCCTGAATTTTGCAGTGTAGTTCTTCTGATATGTGTCTCTTAAGACTAAGCCTGGGTACTCTGTGTAAGCCTCCCCAAAGAGAGGCAGTGGCTAAAAACACTAAAATGCCAAACCAGACTGGTCGTAAACTGTCTGTAGGTGGTCTGGAATGCGTCTGAATGTTCATTCTGTGACTCACCACCTTACCCTTTACCAAATAATTTACTAGAGGAGGAACCTCAGCTGGCTTAGATTTACCAACAAAAATATGCAAAAAAAGGTGATAGTTGCAGAGATGGAAGTAATTTTTGAAGAAATGAAGCTGCAATTTTTTCATTGCTGCTGGGGCCACATTCAGCTGAGTAACGAATACAGGACCAGATTTAAGGCCTGAAGCAGCTAATTGAAGTAAATAACAAGAGCCTCTACTTTTGCCTTGCAAAAATTAATTTTTAAACATTTTATAAACATTGTTAGTCTGATATAAATTGAATGCTTCCTATACAATATAGGCTTTTGAACACTTGCTGTAATATTCTGCTTATCAATTTTTATACTGACTATAACTGGTATAACTTCATCCCAAGGAATACAAAGGCAATACTATATACATGAGATTTGCCCCAGTGTTTCATTTTGGCTTCATTTCCTAAATAAATCCACATATTGTTGAGGGGTTTCTTTCAGAAAATGGGCTTATGAACGATCCAGCCTGCATCAACTCCATGAGACTGGGGCAGATATCAGCTAACAGGCAGCAAGGACACACACCTGCTGTTGATCATTAGGGGAGAAACACTCCCGAGGAGTTTTCAGCGACTCCCCAGAAGATTCTCATAAGAACAACTCGACTTTCACACAAGACTCCATAGGTGCACCTGAAAACATTGAGGATGAGTTCATACAAACATTGGACTTGTGAGATATGGATTTGAACCAATTAAAGGTTGTGGCCTGATGGTGTGAGACTCAATGTAGCCAATGGAATGTAGCTTTAAACCTATATAAACCGTGTGCTTTGTGTAATACAAGGTCTTCACTGTAAACCTCAAAGGCTTGTTGGGTGAAGTCCTTTCTCTCCACAGAAGTGTGTTTACTTTAGCATATGGTGTTGACAAAATAAATTTTAAATTCAACAAGGCAACTTCAGCACTATCCTTACAAGAACTCTCTATTTACGAATTATTACTTCTAATTACAATACCTAGTGTTTCTATTACAACTGGCATTGCTAGAAATATTGTGGGTTTTTAAATTTTTAACATTGAGACCTTTATTTCTTGAAACAAAAAGCCTTAAGGATTTAATATTTTATTTTAGACAGCTTTTTATACAGCTGTAACCTTATGCTTTCAACATCTGAGCATCCATTGTACAAGCCCAGGATATCCTGCTAAGAAGAGCTGGCAATTTTGACAGGAAAATTAACAAAAATAAATAAAAGTGCTAAGCTTTTGTCATTTAAAACCATAACCAGGACCAAACCAAGAAGCCAATTTAATAGCACCCACTAAAGACTACAGTTTGAATACTTTCATAGAATCATAGAATCAATTGGGTTGGAAAAGACGTCCGAGATCCTCAAGTCCAACCCTTGGTCCAACTCCAGTCCATTTACTAGACCATTGCACTCAGTGCCACGTCCAATCTCAGTTTAAAAACCTCCAGGGATGGTGAATCCACCCCCTCTCTGGGCAGCCCATTCCAATGCCTGATTACTCTCTCTGGAAAGAATTTTTTTCTGATCTCCAACTTAAATTTCCCCTGGCAGAGTTTGAGCCCGTGCCCCCTTGTCCTATTGCTGAGTGCCTGGGAGAAGAGATCTTTCTAAATATTCTCTTCTTTATATTAGACATGAATTCAACAGGAAAAAAGAATGCAATAGCAAATAAACACAGTGAAAAGCTTTTCAGAATGAAAAACTAGTATTTATCCAATGAATAACCTTTACTCAGGCAAGAGAAGCACAGTATGACTAAGGAAAGGAAGGGAAAAATGGGGAATGATTAAATGATTTAGATCACAGTAATCTATAATCTGGTTTCCATTCAGTTCCATTTGCACAGGCTACAATCTTTCTTCTTGCCATAGTTCAAGAAAGAATATTCTTCTTTGAAAAATAAATGTAATTATGCTTAAAAAATATTTTTAGTGCAGAAATGTACTGGGTTACTAATTGCTGCATGCATTTTCACAGTGGTTATATGGTACAATATGACTTCTAGATAAAGCCCATTAATTGGTAGGTTATAAGACAATCTAATTTATCTTTTATTTATTATGCAAGGCAAAAATATTTCTATTTTACCACTACATTTAAAAATTATAATTAGTCCTTCAATCAGTGTATTTTATGGTACTGAATAGCTAGCCCAACTTTGTTTAATTTCCAATAAAGCATACTGTTAAGAATTGTAGGTATGCTAGTGTTGTAGCATCTCTATAAATTAGAGGAAATTAGAGAAGTCTAATATTACGCTATTTTATCACATGAATAGAGATTATTTCCAAGCATCACAGAAATCCTGAAGAATCTCTCCCTGTTTTCCACTCACTTTTCCAACTCTCTCCTCCACCTCTTCCAAGCAGTTATGCTTGCTCTGAAGAAGGGAAGTCTGTCTTGGTAGTTGTGTTCTCAGAGCAAATATACATGGACAACTGGTTTGAAAAGAGAAATTTTAGCCAAAGGAACATTTGAAAGTGTAAGTCCCAGGCGGAAGCAGAAACTTCTTTGACTTTTAGAAATACATAATTAAAAGAGCAAGTTCAGTGCCTTCTTCCATCTGACTTAACTGTTGATCAATGAATTCAATCCAAACTTTGGCTCTCAGATTTAAATTTTTGTATGGTTCACAGTGAATACAAACAAGCCAGGGAATTTCTTCCCTTTAATTTCTGTTTGCTTCCATGGCCATGCATGAATTTGTCCTGTTCCACGAGTTGCTGGAGCATGTAAGCTGACTTTCAACCAGCTGGAATCTCCTGCTTCATCTGATATTTTAGTTAAACATCTCTGCTCACTGCAGCTGAGACAGGTTTTTCCTGCCCATATGGAAGGAAATAACTTCTACATATGGGATACAGTATGCAGGGAAAATTGTTCATGCAAGACATAATTGATAATGACATTTAACTCTCTTAAGTATTGATTTGTGAAGGCTGGAGGCCAGGAATTTTCAGAAATGAACCCTCAGTCAGAGAATACATTTCTTTTTCTGATTTACAGAAGCCTAAATATGTCAGTTCTGTCTTACTTCATCAGACTTTGTTTGCCTGTCTCCATGAATGGTAGGTGCAGATGAAGACAGATGTCTGGCTCTTGCAGGTTTAGTTTTCTAAATGGCCTTTTTCACTTATTGCATAGCTTTCCCTCTAAGAACTCTACTGTCTGACAGTTTATAGCACTTTGAAAGGCAATGCTGAATCAGTGTGTCAAGGAACAGATTTGTGCTCATACCACCACTACCTTCATTCTTGCTTGCTTTTCTTGCTTTCCTGCATGGCTAAACCAGAATTTTCTAATTCACTTTCCATTCTGAGGATGTCTTGGCTACAGCGTATGCCTGTTCACTCAGCTCTACAAACCTCAATATATGCATTAGAAGATGGTCATGGAACTGACTGTTCCTGCACCCCTACTTACAGCCTCTGAAGGACTGGGCAGCTACAGTCCAAGTTGCTTACTGAAACCAGTGGGGTTCATTGGGCTAATATCAACTTATTTGGAGTCATGCCATGTTTAGGAAAAAGGGAATTAATTCATTTTCTTTCTGCAGAAAAAGTACAGATACTAAATAGTGTAGATTGCATATGCAACATCCAAGCATGGTCGTGACATCCAAGCATGGTCATAACAACAGCCATTGCAGCCCAATTTGAAAACAGACAAAAACAGAAGATAAAACTTGACTAAATAACATGAAGGTAACATAGGGTAAATAATTTTGTGCAATCTTTCCTATAGTAAAATTTTTAAAGGGAACTAGATGGAAACCCTACACCTGGGACTTCTGTCCACAGAATAGAAATGCACAGCAAATAAAACATTCATGATCTAATTTCTGTGGTAGGAGGATGAGCTACATGGGATGCACTTTCTGTTTTTCAAGGCCATGAGCTTTTCAAGTTCCTGATAATTCATCAGAGCATCTCAGGAAAATGTTTCAAAGCTTTAGAAAGACAGCATAACCCTCCTAGCTCTCAGAGCTCATTCCCCTGGCAATGTTTCAGAGTACAATTCCACCTCCAAGTTTCCTTACAGCAGCACAGGAGTTTTCTGCCTTTCCCTTCTCCATCCTCTCACATGTTATTGCACCTTCAGTGATGCTGACTCAACTGTTTTTGCACTAAACTAATTTTGTGAAATCTTTTGGGTTACATAAACCCTTCCCCACGTACTCCCCCCTCTTCCCTAGTTGGATGAATCAGTAATTGATGGGGTAATAAACTACGGTGCATATGGGGAGGTGAAGGGATAGTAGTGTCTGGGAGTACTAAAGAATGGGAAACTCCAACCTGCTACACCATCAGATTGCCTTTTTGAAATAGTGTTTCGTCTTTGAAGTGAAACAGATTGTTTTGAGCATCCTGAGCATGCAGATGGCACAAGAAGCTGCAGACACCTGCCAGATGAAGCACTGGGTGGGACTGAGACAGCCCTGAGCTGTTCTACACTGCAGAAATATTACTGTCTGCTTTAGTGAGTGTGCTCCAGCTACCTAAGTAACAAAGAAAATAATTAAAAGAAAGGAGTTTTAAGTACAGTCAGTCCATTAGTTTAAGTTTCAGAACATACAGATCCTATTCCATCAAAATTTGGCGTGGTGAGAAGGTGGAGGTACAGCTGCTACACTGCAAGTGAATCCCAGGAACAATTCTGCAATTTACAAAGCATCTGCTCTAAGGAGTGACAAAACTGAGCAAGGTGGGATAATTAGCAGATACAGTACAATGCTTCAGTTTATATATATAAAATACAAGTTCAGTTTATACTGAATCAGTCAGGGACAGACCATTTAAGGCATTACTGGCATTACCTAAACCATATATTTGTATTACGAGAGACATGATGTTATGCTACGTTATAGTATGAAAGAAGACTGGACAGGTTTATGTGTTGTATGAAAAAAGGACCTATAGGCAGCTGGACAGGCTACAGTCTTTACACACATTTACTCTTCTGTTTTGTTCCTTTTACAACCAAAGGGTTTTTATAACATGAGACTTAAGGAGGACTAATAAAACATCCCAATAATGGGTATACGGCAGAATCAGCAGAACATAACCACATCTAATTCAATTAGGTCAATTAGACCTGCTCTATAAAATCTTGTTTAAAAGTACAGAAATTGCTTTGCATTTTCACTTTATACATGTACTTGATAGCTGCCAAAGAGAGCATATTAGTCTAGAGAAATCTTTGTTCTTCCCTATTATGGTCATACTCTTGCTCGCATGTTCACAGAAATGCATAAATTAAGAACACAAAAATATTCCTTTCTCATACTGAAGATTAACTACATCCTCTTTTACAATGGTTTTTATCTACTACTTTTAAATTAGCCTGGAAAGAAAAGTATTAATTTTGTTTGCTGCTCTTACTCTGGTGTTATTGGAACATTAAGAAAGCCCCAAAGCCTTTCCATATTCAGTGTCCAACATCATTCCTTCATAATTACCTTTGACCAGGCTGCAAAGTGAGAGGACAAAGAAGTTCACAATTACTAAAAGAACTGTTGACAAAAAACGATAGTCAGGTTCTTAACTGGTTATCATAAATGATTAACTTAGTGAAGTATAATTCAGGTGTAAGGAATTATTGTCAACAGATACCTTCTGCACGCCACGCTGGTGCATCTGAGATGACAGTTCCTGTTGTTGCTTTGTGTGTAGCTAGAAATTTAAATTAGACCTTCCTTTCTTCATTCTGCCACATTTGAAAACTAATCAAATAAATATCTAGAGAAAATGATTGAGCCAGTTTTTCTTTCTCAGCGTTTGTGAAATGACAGCCACTCATTTCATATTACCCTTTTTGCAAACATAATTTTTCTTGTTTTGAAGTATTCCTCAATTGTTTTCTGTTACTGAACCATATTTGAATGATTGCCTGCCCTATTTTGTTTTCAATCTTTTCACTAATGCACCAAATGTTGTGTTTGTTGGGATGAATATTGGCTGAATATTGCATAACCTAAAATTCCCTCACTGTTTACTTTTTTCCTGCGTCTCATGTCCCAGCATTTCCTCCTTTACGCTGTCTGTATATATAAGCTGTTGATTTTGTAAATGATCCAGAGATTATCATAGTCCCAGAGTTCACATCCCATCATCCTGCTACTACTTACACAAAATTGTTCAATTCAGCAAAGATTCCATTTTGTGAATAATTATTTTCAATTAAACAAAATGATGTCTGTAATGAGAATTTTACTTATGAAATTACTTTGCTATTTGTACCACAGAGTTTTCTTTTTTCCTTTTCTTACCAATTATTCAGGTGATTGCAAGCTGATGATTTTACAAGTTTCCCAAAACTTGATATCTGAGATTTATCTGGGATGCTGATAAATTTCTCCAACTTTCCCAGACATTTATTTCTGATTTAAAAAAAAATACATAAATGGTCTCACTTCTTACATTTGTAAGGATAAACTGGGCTTAGTTTTGGAGTTGGATAACCTTTGATCATTCTTTTGTTTCTTATTTATTCTGCTGGGATGCTAATTCCCTTTTGTCCTTTCACAAATGTAAAATGAACATTTGGCTCCACTATTCTTTTTATTAAATGTTATAGGAAAAAACAGTAGCAATGTAGTACTCCTCTTTGTTTCTAAACAAATTGCCATTACCATCTCTAGAAGCTTTTCTAGGTTGTTTGAGTTTATTTTCATAAAGACAATTGCAGGTTTTAACCAAATTTAGTTTCATTTTTCAGATTTATTTTTTCTGTTCTGTTGTTAAATTTATTCTTTCACATTTCCAGGACCAATCTCCATTTAGGTCTTTACTCTTCCTACAAAGGCAGCATGCTATATTGCTCCAGTAGATGGGTTGCATGATTCTGGAGTACTTGTTTAATCCTGAAACAACTATTTAGTTAATCCAAAAACCCCTCGAACCCTCTCCCCCACCTCATTTAAAACATGGATCAAAATAGCACTTTCTTCCAACACATGCCCTGCTGGACTATAATAAGTATGCTCTGGAAAAGAAAAAAAATGCTTATTTTTTAATCTCTAGAAGTCATGTTCCTCAGTCATAACTGTGCATTACATTCATGAAAAAATATTGGATTTTGAAATATTTGTTATAAAATTTCAAGTTATTTTTTTCTCCATTTATGGTGTATTTCCCTTTCCTCTGAGTATATCTGAGTATATAGCATCATTTCCAGTCAGGTTTGATAGAGAGCACTGAAACAAGGAGCAAAATCAACTGAAGACAAAGATGTCAAGCAAAAGTCAATCAAATCATAGTGCCCCAAACAAAACAAAATAAACTAGAAAAACACAGCAGAGAAAATAACATCTTATAGACAAAGATCAGTTCCTGATCTGTTGAAAGTCTCATTTTTTTTCAAGCTCTTTGAAAATCACTATGGAAAAATACTTTCTATTGTAAATTGTAATAGCGTAAGAAATTTCTGAGTTTACTTATTTTATGTTAGGACAGTTATTTTAAATTATAGATGGTTGAAGATTATGTAGGTCTATTTCTAATCTCATATATTTAATAATTTTAATTCCTCCAGTTCACTTGGTACATCAAAAAAAGCAAATAAATGTAGAGTGATACAGAAGAAAAACAGGACAATTTTTGAGACTATGATCAGAGTATCACCTAATGCTTTCATTCCCCAGATAATTTTCTGAATTCACATGGACTCGAATAATACCATGAAAATAACTTTCATATCCTGGGAACTGAGGTAAAAATAATACTGTTAATAAGATTAGGTCTTGAAGAGATATGTCTTGTGAGCACTTTGTACAATTAGCAAAATAATAAATTATTAAATATAATGGAAACTTTTATTAAAAGAGGCAAAAATACCTCCCAGAAGCTTAGCAAAAGTGTTATCTGGTTTAGGTTCTAAAATGAATGGAAACATTGCTTATGTACAGAAAATGGCTACTGAATCATTACTGTTTCTTCTTTACAACAATGGAATGACTGAAAAACCAATCCCAATTGTCCCATGTTAAAGTTCTCTTTCAACCTTCTTATCTTCTGGACTCTGACTAAACATAATTCATAAGCAATTTTCTACAATGTCTTACTCCCTCCATATCTCACATCCTAATCTTACCTTATACACTCACCCTTCCCACACAGGGTGTGTTGCCTTTCAAGGGGGACATGCAAGTTCCAGGTACAATAAATGTGTTAGGAGAGAAATGGAAAAAATTTCTAGCAGAAAAACTACTCACAGCCCCAGTGGCCTCAGCAGACTAACCAAGAAATAAACAAAGCCCCACCAAACAAAATAAAATACGGCCTTTACGTATTGTAAGTCCCTGTTCTGCTGCTCTCTTTTATTATGTCTGCCCCAGAGTGAAGACAAGGACTACAAACCTACAGATCCTGTGCACAGTTGCAGCAGAAGTGGAGAGAGATGGATACATATCCCACTCTTGAAATAAAACTCACATATAAGCAAACACTACCTGTATTAAGGAGACCTTTTGGGCTCCCTACACTGACAAATGCTTTGTGTATTTTGAAAACAGCAAAGGAAACTGCTCAAGTCTTTCCCATACATATCTTCCACACTTGCCCCCAATTTTTTGGCTCCTTGTCATGACTGGTACAGGAGATCAGCACCCTGGGGTCCTTTTCTGTCAAGAAGAGTCATTATTCCATTTAATTAAATAAAGAAGCATGTACATATGCACAGACACATGACATAACATCTGCCAGCCGTGACCTTGTGCAACCTTCATAAGATTTTTCTTTTACGTTTTGGTTTGCATTATTTTTTATTTTGTCCTTCTTGATGGGAAACATCTATATTATAAACTAAATTCATTACACACACTATGATACTGTTGAAACATAGTTGTTATGTATTTTCCTTCCATATAAACAATATTAAACTGCTGTGTTGCAACTAAGTGCTCTTCATCATCCTGTTGCTGTGCTTTTCTACTCTGTAAGGACATGTACTCTGTAAGGCAGGGTGATTCTGCCTCACTTTGAAATGGCCCATTCCAAGGCAGCTATATATTCAAGCCATAGCTCTTTCTCCCCTGTAATTCCCTGATTTCTACTTCCCACAGAACGACCATGCCATAATATTGACCAATACTAATTTTCAGACTAGTTAGAAGGGTTTCTTGTAAATCTCCCAACCCATATATGCAGGCTTTCATAATGCAAGATGAAAGCTGAGTATGAACAGCTCCTACAACTCAAGTGCAAAGCTGCAATGAAAATTTTCTGCGTGTCCACAGGAAAACAATAAAACTTCCTGACTACATCTTGCACTGTTTTCTAGTTATCACTGCTATTCATAAGGCTCTGTAGGTTTCCAGGGGAGATAGCTGGATTGGGAGCTGGACTCCCTGGGGAGTTAGTAATGAGCTCTAATGCCTTTTGCATCTAAATTGCTTCTGCTGACTTACTTAGAGTTTTATTATCATCCTGACAGTAGAGTTAACAGGCCCACCTCCAGCCCACCATCCTCACTTGTCTCTCTTTCTGCAGTGCCACTGAGACAGGTGAGTCAGTGAAACATCGCCATCTTAGGGCTCCTCTGCCTTGAAAATCACTCTGGCTGCCAAAATAGCAGATACCTCCATCTCGCTATTACATCTTGCTGCTGTGATGCACCCACTGTTTGCAGGAGATGAGCTGTCTTTGGACTTGGGCTAGTCAGCTGCTCCCTAGGGGGTGGGTAACCTCCCTCTGTGATGTTAGCTGAGCCCTCCTTCACTTCAGTTACATGAACAGCAGATTGACTGCATAAAGCACATGCAAATTTTTAAAAGCAGAATCACGATGTTAATGTTCAGAATTGGGAAAAAAACCCCCAACCTTGCAGTTGATAAAACTTCACATTACAAAATAAAAAACCCTCTTCCTGCTCTTACCAGTTTCCCTACTTTTTCCTGATAAACAAACACATCACAAGATAACAGCCTTACAAATATGTATATGCAGGCAGCCAGCACAACCCCCCTGAGAATGGCTTATTTCCCCAAAGAGTCAGTTCATGAATGATGTGATTTATCACATTTCTGGATGTAACTGCTGTGCCACCTTCTTGAGGCTGGGCAACACTTGAAAACGTGATCTCAGGTAAGTAAAGGGATTAATTGACCCTGTTGCAGAGGGAGAGAGTGGTATCATCATCCTGGTCATGCTGAAGGCCAGGGGAGTGGCAGGAGGGCTGGCACCTCTGGAGCCTCTGTCCTGCAGCCATAGCACAGCTGAAAGGATAAATGCTTTCAACGTGCAGTTACTGCTCAGGAAATTGATTTGATTATGATATTGTGACTTGCCAGGAGAGTGTGACCCACCCAATGTTAATCCATAGCAAAGTCTGTGAGTTTTGAGAAAGCACAAGAAGATTTAGAGAATTTAGGTAGTTGAGCAGAAATGAAGTCTTGATTGTTTTTTCAAAGAGAAAAATCTGACTCCTCTCAGAAAGAGAAACAAACCATATATCCCCACTCTAAAAACAATTCCTGCATTTGTGAGAGTCTCAGAGGAATGAATGAAATAAACATCAGCTTGGGCTGCCAAAGCTTGCACTACAGAGCAAGTCACAAAAAAGAGAGCCACCTGAATGGGATCTAGATGAAGCAGGGGAGAGCAGCCATTAAAAATTGCCATGAAAACTGATTTGAATCCTTATTAACTTGCTACCTTATTTTTCTTTTTATCTCTTACCTTCTCCAAGCCTTAAAAGGCAAAAAAATTAGCAGCACATAGATTCTGTGTTGGAGCCAGACTCCTGGTGTACAGCAGAAGTAAGTCCATGCTGGAAAAACAATGACTAGTAACACTTGTGAGACATGTTGTGTCAACATGTGTGACAGCTGCCAGTCATTAAGACTCCAGCTGAGCAGCAGCTACAAATTAAAGATCAGAAAAAAGTTGGAGGAGGGCTGAAGACAATGATATGTTTTCACAGAGATCAGTTTTGGCTGTTTGCACCTGCTAAGCTCATAGGAGTAAATCTATCCCCAAGCACTTGCCATGTGGATTGTACAATGTGAACACAGGGCACACACACAGTTGCTATGCAATTTCAACTAAAGTAATCTTTATAATAAAATAATATTTAAGAGCTTTTAATTTTTTTAAAAACTCAGAGCAGGTGCAACAACCTGTGACTCACCAAAGCCAGCCCATGAGGTCGCTGTTGCCCTGGCTTTGCTCGTTTTTCCTTCATCACAGGCAGAGTAGCCAGGTGTGAGATCTCAAGGGCCGAGAATGGCTCTACGTCATTTGTTTATACAGCACTAAGATAAATTTTGGGATTTGGTGCAATGCAATACACCACTGATCAATACATTTAAACCATATCATTAAAGAGCTATAGTGGTGTGCAGACAAAGCACTTGGGAAGCTTGGTCAATACTGGAAAGGTATTCTATTAGAAACAATGAGCCCCACATGGAGGAGGTATTGAGAATCAGCTGCAGTGTCTGTAAAGTTCAAATTCAGACTGAATTAAATTAGTTTGCCATAGATCTTCGAGTTCATAGGTTCAGAAACAAAACTGCTCTTTAGGTCAGGAAGAAAAACAGTCACATGCTCGGACCACAGACCTTGGGAACAAACAGACAAGAGCTGGAACAGACAGTTCAGCCGGTCCATCCTTCTGCCACAGTAGCACTGTTCTAAATGACTGGCTCCCAGGCTGATGTATTCAGAAGAGATTCAGGTTTGCATGGCATTGGGAAGCCCTTTGGAAAGACATGTGGTCTGCTGGGATACATCCTAACAGATGAAGCAATAGACATCGCAGGGGAAAGAAGTTTAAGAATGTTAAATCACAGATATACGATAAAGGACTGTGCCAAAGCAGGAAAAAGGAAAAGAAGTAGAAGCAGAGAATTTTGAATAGTATGCAGAGAGAACAGAGCAGAGAGGGGAGGTATGTCTGTAGGTGAGCAGGGACTGAGACACAGAGATCACATACACCAGACATATACAACAAGACTAGGTGTGCAAAAAAAATATAGGATAGCAAAAACATGCCTTTGTCAGAAGGGCTCTTCATTAGCACCCAGTGCAATGCATGCTCTTCCTCAATTCACTTGAGAGAGGATGAACCAGTGAGCTCTGACCTGTCCAGCCTACGGTTGCATACAGTGCCAGGGTGAAGAGTTTTGCAGAGCCAGAAACATACTCTCCATCTTCAGAAAAGACTTGAATTTTGGAGGCAAAATTCTCTCAAATTGGAACTGAAACTAAACTACTGAAAAACTAGAAAGGCTCTTCCTTTTCCAGCGTTGGGCTTGATCCTGAAAGTGCTGAAGCCACTTGAATTGAATGGTCTGCAGGAACCGATTACTGAGTAGAGAGAGACAGTATGGGAATAAGGGAATTGGGAGCAGCTGTAAACTCTGACTGCCACATGTAAAAGCAATTTTACTAATTTCCAGTTGTCATATGGAGTTTTCAAAATGCCAATTCCACACAATTGAAATTTTCTAATAAAGCCTAATCCACTGAAAAGTTATCAACTAGTTTCTACTGTCGCATTAGAAGTAATAATAAAAAAAGGCAAAACAGTATTCTCTTAGATGACTGTGGGGAAAACAAAATAAGAGTAATGAAGGATTTGAATGAGTTAGACATAAGGATAGAGACAATAACCAGAAGCAATACATCAGGGAAGATATCTGACAGCATAACACAAGATTTCTTATTTACATAGGTAAAGGACTGCTAGAGACAAAACAGTTCTGGGTTAGACTAGAGTATAGAACAGAGGTCATGATTCGAAATCAAGAAGTAAAATTATGCATGGATAAAGCACCTTCCATGAATATTTTAGTCAGGTATTCACTGATGCATTTAAATGGCTAAAATGAGTGCCAACAAAAGAAGACTCAGAATATTTTAGATGTAATAATAGGAAGCGTAAAATGGAACCTGACAAAATAAAACAAGATGCAGCAGTGTAGGCCACATAACAAGCAAACAAATTTAAGGTTGAACTAAAGCTTTGAACCCTGAACCCACGGTGCAGATATACCTGAACAAGACTTCTAAAGGCCACTGCAGTTCTCTGTTATGTCTCTGCTCTGAGCTGTGCTCAGAACTGGACCAAAATGGTTTCAGTTCAGTGCTATCAAATTCTTAGCACTTTTGCCATTTTCTTTGGATTCCGCTCTTAATTAAACAGAGGAGAATCAAGGCTAAATTAAAAATACTGAATTAACGACAACTTTACCTCAAGGATGAGCAGAGAAAAGCTGTAGTATTTACAACAGGTACATTAAAAAACTCAGATGATTTATTCCTGAGAGCAAAATCCTCCAGATTTAAATAAAAGAAAATAGGCTTAACTCAATACAATAAGCACTATCCTATAAATCCACCCTTTTACAAATCAGTATAAAGTCAGGATACAATATAAAAGAGATGGAAATGAAAACTGAAGAAGGAAGAGGAAGAAAATAAAGATGAAATCAGCCACATAGCCTCTAGATGCAAAGTTCTCATAACGTGATATATTGATGTCATTTTGATAAGCAGTAATAAATTCCTTTTCAAAGTAATCACCAAGCTAATACTGACAGAGGTTATCTATAAAACATCAATTCAAGTATTCTCTGCCCCTTAAATTCTTTTATAAAATTATGAAACCAAAGCTGCAAGAAAAAGTCACTCAAAATTAAGTAAACATCCACTGTAGTGTCCATAACCCAAACATTAGCAAGTGTTGGTAAAAGCAGGAGAAACAGCCAGTGAATTAGTCAGCTTTTGGTCAATAAGTAAAATGATTACTCCATACTCTTTGCCGAATTTGGCTAAAAGGAATCACACTGGGAAAGTTAACTGAATTTTGTAAAGCACCATGGTTTGAAAAAGATCAAAGTGTTCTTTAGATTTTGTGATTTCTTCTTAAATGTGATGCACTCTAAGAAGAAATTTTTCTAAAAGAACCCATAACAGTCAGTGACTGAACTGAAACTCAAATATAGAAAAAACCAAATTTGTGCCAAAGTGGAACAAACAGACTAGAGACCAAAAGATGTGAGAGAAACGTAACCATAGAAGGTAGATTTTTGTTCAAGCTTGGGTATTTTGTTGGGGGTTTTTGTTTGTTTGCTTGTTTGAGAGTTTTTGTGTTTTTCGGGGGAGGTTGTTGTTTTTGTTTGGTTGCTTTTTTCCACATAAGGTAAATATTCATGGAAAACTCAAGTTTAGAACTGGAATCATAAACAAAGCTTTTATTTTGTTATCAGGATTATAGCCAGAGCAAGTCACATAGACTCATCTAAAGAATACAGCAGCTGCCACTAAGATGACTCATGCAAGTCTGTGTCTACAGAAGGTCCTATGCCTACATATACCCTCGTGGTCCAGGGACTATTTTCTGGTTTTCAGACCAACTCATGCATGTCCATAATAAACTGTGCTGTGTAACAAAAGATTTCTCATAAGGCCCAGAGAATTCAGTGTTTACAATGCAGATCTGTAAACATTTCTCAGATAATATTGAGGTAACATTAACAAAATTCATACTTTGGTCAACACATATGCTCATCCTCATGGCTGAAGTTACAGTCTCCCAGCATATCAGATTCAATTATATCTTTTCAGCAGCATTTTTCAGTTGCTAAAACAAACTATAGAAAAGGTTTTCCTTTTGCTTCAAAAATTAGTTTCTCTCAAGTTACGAAAAATTTCTTTCTATCTCTTCTGAGTTTTATCTCAGTTAACTATCTTCAATAGACTAAAATTTGAAGGAAAATATGTAAAAGGCCATAATCTGAAACATATTTAAGCTGAAAATCTTTGTGCTTTGGAATAGGATAACAAAGAATATCTTCAAGGAAAATGAGCCTGCTGGTGAAAGATTCAGAATAAAATAATTTACTCCATTATTTTCAAACAAAACCTAAATGAAATATTTTTTTATCTCTGTATTTTTCTTGGTTTTTTTTATTCATGATCACATTTTTTATTTTCTTTTCATTACCATCTTACTATTAGAAGTTACATTTTAATTATTTGGACAAATTAATTGAAATATAGTACAAACAATAGATAAAGCAATTTTTTACATAGCTTTTGTGTAGATAATTTGACATATGGGTAGTACTAGTTTTGTATTTTCTTATCTGGCTCATGTTGATTGAGAATGTTGTAAGCTTAATATGATAAGTAAAATCACAAGTTTTGAACTTTATACTGATTACTGTGCATTAAATATTCCCAGCCTAGAGAGAAATAAACACAAATACATTTAACATGCTATAAATAATTTTAGACTATTTAATAGAAAAATCTGTATTTAATTTCACTTATTAAAAACGTAAGTAATAATTGCATGTTATGTATTATTGTTGTTTACTTATTCATTTATTGCATTTTTATATTCATCTTTTAAAGAACCTTCCTGTGACCAAAAGCCTGACACACCATTGGTTACAACAGCACCATCAAGAGATCCTTGCAGTTTCATGGCGTATCTCCAAACTGCAGCTTGCAGAAGTAAATCTGTACGTCAGCTCTGTACAATGATGAGATGGAAGGTTGGACTTAATGCCAGAAGTGACACTGGAATGGGATTATATCAGGGTAACAACTCATGTTTACATTTTTTGACTCGTAAATTTGATCTTTCCACTGCTATGAAAATCAAATGTGAGTCATGACTGTAAAGTGTTTATATGCTGCAATGAAAACCTTTACATTTTTGATTTAAAAAACCCAATGTTTTTATGGCATGAAAAGAAATTGGATAAATTTGTTTATAGGAAAAATTCAGTCAAAAGCGCAGAATAAGACAGGGGATCAGGATCAGGAAGGAATACGTGTGTATGTGTCCACATGTCTCACATTTGGTCACATAACCCTTCTCGTGTGCCCATGGGCACTGTGAAAGACTGTCATTGACTTGGAGAAGTTTACTTGGTGATATTTTTCATACACACTTTCAGCATGTCACATTTGTCACATTTGCCACTGTATGACAGTCCCAAGGGCTTGAAATCGTCTGCCACCCTACGGCCTTGACAAAAGCAGTCACATGCCTCTGGATCATCACAGAAGAACAGCACCAGTGTGCTGGTGGCCAGTCCGAGCTCCCCTCTCACCCCTCTCCCTCTGCACTAACAATAACTACAAGAAGGGCTTTAGACAGTCCTTTGCAAACTTCATGCAGTATCTGGAGGACCTCCCTCCCTCTATGTGGCCCATTACATTGGGTATCTGACCTGTCACATGTTTGGACAGGTCCCTCATACTTTCAGGGATTCCCTAAAGACTAGAGTAAAAATTTGGGAATATCTGTACACTACTTTCATAGCTGTTCTTCAAGTCCTTGACTTTAGTACATGCAGGAAACCCTGACACAGTTGGCCACACACACTGGCCAATATCACCTCGCTGCTCCCTTGGGATATCTGTCTGTCTTTGCCTGTTTAGTGCTTTTTGTCAGCTGTCAGAGACACCTAGAATTTTTTATACTCCGTGTTTTTACAGTGCCTTAATACTATCTGTAAGTGGGTCTCCTAGGGACTATAGCAGTACAAAAAATTAATCCTAGATTCAGTAAAATACTACCCCATAAATGAGAACTACACAAGCCCCATCAACCTTTACCATAGATATGAAGAAGCAAATCTCCCCAGTCAGTAAGAATACAATGAGTACTCTAGGAATTTATCTCACTATTTAATATCTAAATTTCTTACACAAAAGCAATTGAGGACTTCTTGAATAGTGTTATATAATAATTCCCAGACAAAAACTGCATTAATATAAAGTTACAATTGAGCATACATATCAATAATTTAAGGTCAAATACATTACAGGGAAATATATTTAGCCCCAAGCAAGATTTACAAACCTCGGAAGTTTACAGATCTGGTTATAGGGAAAAGAAAGCCAAGGGAGATTAAAAATTGGAAACATGAAAATAGCTGCCTCAGAACAGTGACATATGACAGCCATTAAGAAAAAGAAGGCAGCATGCCTTTGGCATCAGACCTATTGAGAATATTCAGTTTTCTAAAGGGGAAAATTCCTTGTGTAATTCTTTGAATGAAAATATTATATTGCAACATCTATTGAAGAAGGCACTCAAAATATCTGGCTTCAAGTATTAAATAATTTAAGAGACCTATTAATAAAACTGTTTTATAAGTATGTTTACTTATGAATTCTCAAAAAACTGTTTATAAAGTAAGTTATGTTGCTTTAAATAATGCATTGCAGTCTTCATATAAAAATGAAGAGAAATCCAAACTTTTATCAATAAACCTCCTTAGAAAGTTTTAAATCCTAAAGCTCCTTTTAGAACAATTAGTTTTGTTTCCAGACTGTTCACTTAGCCTGGAAAACATACAGGCTATACTATCATGTAAGGTAAGGGACTTGGGACCTCAAGTCACATAAAATAAGAAGACTTAAGGAGTCCTGTATTGTCTGAAATATAAAAACATTTTTTAAAACTGCACACAATTAACTGAATCCATGAGTATATTGAAACCCCTTAAAATCATGAATTATTCTTACACTTAATGTAGGATTCCTGTCCCCAAAGTACATTGCTAACCATGGTGCTCACAACCATTACTTATGCCCAAAGACATGCTCCAAATTAGCTCAATTATGGCAGTGCATACTAAAGCTTAAATAGAAACCTGGTTGCCCAGCAGATCTCCAAGTACTTTACAAAAGAAAATAGACTGATATGACAGTTGTTGGACATGCACAGCTTCCACTGAAGTCACAAAATGTATTTTAGGATTAAGCCACAAAGAACCTGTTTTTGCACATTATTCACTAAAAGTCCCCAGGCTTCAACACCCAATGAGCTCAGCAGGACTGCTTTGGTGAATGGGAAGTGCTGAACAGGCTTCTCATAAAATTTCACAACGATCTTAATTGTCATGCTGCATTACCTCTTGCTACATCACACCTCATTTTACAAACAACACCATATAAAGGACTGAAGTGGTTTGCAATACCATAACAGTAGAATAACCTAGAGAAAAAAGGCAAAATACTCCAAACCCAAAACCTTGATAAGCAATGCAAATGCAAGTGGCAGAGTTAAGAAGAACCCACGATGCCTGGTTGTCAATCTTATGCTTTAATGGCGAGGTCAAGAAGCCCTCTTCTGCTGTCATTGTCACAACAGACCATGAATTGAGAGTGAAAATCTGTGGGGAAACAAGGAAAAGATGTGAAAGCACCTTTTCAAGCTTGGAAAAAAACCCCCTCACAGAACTCTTCTTTATGATAATCACTCTGGAAGAGTGGGAACCAGTGTCTTACACACAAAGTTCCAGATTCATTTGCAGCACAGGAAAAAGTGATCTTTTCTGTCCTAAGGATGAAAGCCCAGGCCACTTCTGTAATGAAAAGGAGGGGGAAAGTGAGAAGGGGCAGAGCTGGGACGGAGAAGAAAGGGAGAGCCTCAGAGAGACAGGCTCATCCCTCCTACCAGCAGCTGAGGGACCCTGATCCTTCCTGCCAGGCTGGAGGCAGTTGCCTGCGTGGCTTTCCAAGGCTCTGGCAAAACAGGCAAAGGGGTTTTGCAGCCCTTACCCTCTGCAATCCTTTCCCTCTGCAGCTCCAGCCCACTGCCTGCTCCGTGCTCTAAGTCCCCTTGTTTCCATGGCCCAGCGTAAAATTAGAGATTGGTGCTAGTGTTCCACTAGGGCTAACTAAAACTGGTTATGCTATTATTTTCTTTGGAAATAGAATAGTGAATTCTGTATTCTTTCCTATGCAAAGTTTGAAATAGAAACTATTAAAGAATCTAAATCCTATTTTCTTTTTGAATAAATTTACTTACCTTTTTTTTTTTTTTTTTTTAAACACTACCCACCACTTGGTGGTAGCCATTAATTATTTGGTAGTTTTATAGTTTCCTTTGTGCTTGTATGTGGTTTTCCAGCTATTATATTTTTAATTTCACAAACAGAATGTTAATACATTTTCTACTGCAGCCATAAATTACTTAAATGTTTTAGAAAGCAGATGGCTCAGTAACTGCCATTTTATTGACTGTCCTGATACAAGAAAATTAAATATGACTCAGTTTCGAAACTTGGAAACAATGTAAAGAGACAAGAGAGAATGCAATACAAGTGCAAACAGCAATAAGCAGTAACTGTTTTAACTTGCATTCTTTTTAAGTACTAAGCTTTATGAACCACTTGGAATATAATGGATGATATTAAGGTCTCAGTATCAACAGCTCATCTCTCCGAATTGTTTTCCAGATCTAGAAATGCTAAAGACAACACATCCTCCCTTGCATGTGGTAAGAGGAGCTGAGAAACATATTGTGCTATTGTTCATTCTTGGTGAAGTGAGAAATACATTGAGAGATTTCAAAGGCAAAGTCTCTCCTAAGCAGAAGATGAGAGACTCCAGGTAGACTGTTACAGAGAATCTACCAAAGTGGCAATGCAATACCCTTTAATTTCGTTACAGAAGGTAAAACTCTATTGCAAGAGGCACAGCAATTATGCCAGTGGAAAATACTAACTTTTCTGTAGCTGTTTATTATCAGTCTCTTACCATAACAAACATCTTAACATAAAGCACAGTATCACATCTGATACTTTATTCACACAAAAGAGAAATGTCAACCATTCAGTTACGGCTTTTGGACCCACATTTGGACAGCCTAAAGCTTTCCCGTCTTTCTGTTGCGTGTATTGGCATTGTTAAACAGAGAATATTAAACATAATAATAACAACATTTATATAGTTATACAAATATTTGTATACTACCTACTATATCTATATAATAATATTTATTTATATATGCACACACACTATGCTATATAGTATTGGTGGGCATATTGGCAGGCACACTGGCTTTAAGCCATCTGAATCTGGGCTTCTAGCACAGCATCCCAATGCAGTCAATGTTATCTGATTTTCCTGGCAGAAAGATGCTACCAGCAGTTTTCACTCTGAGATGGATTTGGTAACACCAACAAAGCCACCATCTTTATTTCCTCTTGTTTACATGAAAGGGAATATAATTAATTAAAGCTTTAAATGATACTTCTTTCAACATTGTGGGCAGGTCTAACAGTTCTAATATTGTTAGTTTTTCAGCACCCTCAAATTTTCCCATGTTGCTCTATGCCACCTACAGCCTTATTTTGAAACATCACAGAAAGATCTCTAACAGGAGCATGTCTGGAAATGAAATGCAACTTAAAAAGTATGAACACAACTTGTTTCCTAATGGTGGTAAACTGTATCCCTTTCTGAGAAAGACACATTCACCACAATTCATTTCTCTCCCTCACTTCTAATAGAATGATTATATTGCTGGCAGTCAACTGAAAATATTCTCATTTGGAAAACAGTTCTGTGTGTTCCTGCACTTCTATTCTGCTCTAAATGCCAAACAATGAGGCATCTTACAGGCTTTTGTCTAGGGAATATCCTGGGAGAAGTGAGCAGAATCTAAGAAGCAGAAAGTGCAGATATGAGATACGCAAACTGTATAATATGAAAGATACAACAAAAGCACTTTAAAATGGAAATAATTCGGACTTTTTCTGAATTCCTATGATTTTGAAGTGAGATGTTTCATTAGGCAGATGAAAATTTCCATGGAAACCAGATGAATTCATGAAAAAGTCCATTTAGTAAAACTCCTTGATTTTTCATAATGAAAGGATTCAAACAGAAAACAGATGACCACACTCCTAATTTTCTTGAAAAGAGCTTTTAGGTAAAGCCCAGGCTCCAGCCATGCCTGCCCTTACTAAAACACTGGTAGGGACTGAATTCCATTAGCCCAGAAGTGATGGTGTTTCATACCCAGTACATTAAACTCATCTCATATAGTCACTTATTAGACATAATGGATGGAATTTTATATGAAATAAAATGTTTATGGGGAATGCACCAACAAGACAGAATATGGCAGTTACTGTGCTCAGGACAGCATTTTCCTTTGCAGCAGTTATTTTCATGATGTTGCAGATGCTTCTCCTCTTAGGCTACTTTATGACAACCCTAAATGTATAAGGTTTTTGAGTAAGGACATTAATATATGAATTCTTTATTCCAATCCAGGTTGACTGCTAACACTGAAACTTACAGTTTCTGTCCACTAATTAATACTTATATTGCTCTCTCTTTACTTTCAAAACACACTTACTGGCTATTCCATAACACACATTTCTGATCCCTAAAAGTGGCTCCGCTTATTGACAAAATAATCAGAAGAGCCCAAAGTTAGTACCCACTGACTGTCAGAACCTCTGGTGTTCCTGCGAACCTGTTTGGTACACTTTGCTTTTGAATTTTTGTAACCACAGACTGCATAATTTTACATTTTTGCTGAATCCAATGCAAGAATGATAAGAACGTAACTCTCTTCTGGTAGTAAATATTGAGAAAGGCTTACAAACAGCTAAGAAGGATTAGAATCATAGAATGGTTTGGTTTGGAAAGGACTTTAAAGATCATCTAGCTCCAACCTCTCTGCTGTGAAGACCTTCCACTACACCAGGTTGCTCAGGGCCACGTCCTACGTGGCCTTGAACACTTCCAGGGATGGGGCACCCACACACTCTCTGGGCAACCTGTGCTAGTGCCTCACCATCCTCTGAGCGTAGATTTTCTCTATCATCTAATTTAAATATTTTTCAGTTTAAAAAGCAACTAGCAACCCATCATAAAGAATGTACTTACCTTACACTGAGTTGTCTTCCTTTATAAAAAGGCTAAATTTCTAGGATAGATGCAAATTTCAGAGTATTTTGCAGAGGTGCAGGGCGTATAATTGCAGAGAAAAAAAAAATAGTGCAGGTACATTACTCTTGGGACACAAGCTAGACTAGCTCTGTGTTACCCTCCAAGCTGTGTAGGCAGATCATTCTTATTCAGACATCACTCTGATAATTTGTATGAGAAGCTGCTCAAGTGATTAAGGAGGTAAGGATCTCCACAAAATTTTTTTTCACAAATACACAGATACACATGTAACACACTGGAAGTTTTAAAAGAGTAACATTGAAAAGTATTGACGCACATACACTAAAAAATCCTCTTACAACTGCCACTGACGTGCCTTGCTGTACAACAAACTTTCAGCACTCACTTCACAAATGAAATGACAGAAAAGCCAGAGTATTAGGTTTTTGCAGCTCTCTCCCATTTCACATTTAGTCCTCATTGCCACATGCCTGTCTCTGCAAGTCAGGGGATAGCCAGCAAAATTCCCACCGAGGGTTACTTTGCCGACTCATTTTCATATAATTTTTCTTTTACAGAATCACAGAATCTGCTGAATTGGAAGGGACCCACAAAGATCATCCAGTCTAACTCCCAGCCCTACACAGGACCAGCCCCAAGAATCACACCATGTGCCTGATAGTGTCATCCAAATGCTTCTTGAACTCTGTCCAGCTTGGTGCTGTGACCACTTCCCTGGGGAGCCTGTTCCAGTGCCCAGCCACTCTCTGGCTGAAAAACACTTTTCTAATATCCAGTCTAAATCTCCCCTGACACAACTCCAGGCCATTCCCTTGAGTCCTGTCAATGGTCACCATGGAGAAGAGATTCAGTGTGTGTTCCTCCTCTTTCCCTCATGTGGAAGTTGTAGACAGCAATGAGGTTGGTGCCCAGAGTGGTGCAAAAGCAAACTAAGAAAACTAGTTTTTGGCAATCATTCTCAGTCACTCCTGTCTGCGTGCTGTCCACAGCTGGCACAAGAGAGAAGGAAGAGTCAGGCATGGCACTGCAAATGCGTGAAGACTCTGGGATGTGCATAAGTGCTTTGTATGTCTACATGGAAACAAGTTACATGTCCTTATTAACAAAGCAGTCTACAGCTGTGTCACAAGGGGGAGTGAAGGAGCAAGCATCAACTTCTCTGTAGTAACCAGTGACACCACCTGAGGGAATGGCATGAAGTTTTGTCAGGAGAGGTTTAACTTGGGTTTTAGAAAAAGGGTTCTTTACCTAGAGGGTGGTTGGGCACTGGAACAGGCTCCCCAGGGAAGCGGTCACAGCACCAAGCCTGACAGAGTTCAACAAGTGCTTGGACAATACTCGGGCACATGGTGTGATGCTTGGGGCTGTTTGCACAAGGTCAGGAGTTAGACTTGATGATCCATGTGGGTCCTTTTCAACTCAGGAAGTTCTAGGATCCTATGATCAAGGTTTATGAAGTTCTACTGGGGATGGACCCCAACATGCCAAAGAAAGACCTGGTCTGATCTACAACTGTTGTAGTTTACCACCACATAAAAATATCCTGGAACTCTGTGTAGCAAGGCTTGCAAAAGCAACTGATGAGTTTGACATCAGCTTTGACAGCCCAGTGTAGACAAACATAAGGTTCCAGATTTAATGGGGGGAAAAACCAAACAAAACAAGAGCAACAAAACCCTGTCCTCTGATACTGTCCAAGAAAATGAAAAATTCTTGTCTAGGAGATATAAGTATTAAACTGAATCTAAAGTAACTTGATTGTCTCATAACATGCTTGTTACACGTTGTTTTTTTTTTGCGCATTTAAGTGTCAAACAGTACTCAAGCAACAATTAAACTCAATATTTAGAAACATTTTTCAAAGCTTGGAAAATCTGAATTTTCTGCATAAGTCTGAGTGGTTCTGTGTAAAGCATTTAAAAGCAAATATGCTTATAAAATTAAATGCTAAAAATAATTATTGTAACTGCTAAAATTTAAAAATTGCAAAAGAAATTAGAAAGTCTCTAGAAAGTACTTAGAGATGTCTAATAATAAACTTTGCTGAAAGGTGACCTATGCCAGACTTCTAAGTCCACACTTAAGCTATAAAATGTGATTAAAATGAGTTTTATGAGAAATTATCAGTCACATAACTCAGATCAGAATATTTCTCTTTCAGAGCTTAATTTTGTGCACCTGGCTTAGAAAATATTGACTATAATATTGCTGAAACCATCTTCAAGCCTGAAACCAGGGGATAAAATTACTTCTGTTCAAGCACTAGTGCTTCTAAAAGAAGATGAATTCTTAGTTTAAAATATATGGAAATTTTAACTGTAGATAACTGGAGTTATATCTTTAAATTTTGTAAGAGGAATTGAGGTTAATATTTAATTTAAAAAATTCCATTTACTTCAGCTTTCACTTCATTCTCTAATTTAGCCATTATACAGTAACTCACACAGGTGAGAGAGGATAAAATCAAAGGTACATTGTAACTTCAATGCATTTTTCTATCTTATGAAGGTTTTCTTACTCAAAATTAGTATTGAAAAGAAGGGTTTTTTGAAGTGACATGACTTATGGCATTCTGTCAATGACTCTTCAGAAGTATTTTTAATGAGTCTGCAGTATTGAGGCTGACAATGAAGTCTAAATCTGATTCTTATTCCTCTGGTCAACTGCCATCTTAACAGCCACGAAGAGGCAAGTAATGTAAGAAAGAATGAGGCAGATCAAGATAATGGAAATAGGGGATTTATTGTAGAAGTAGCTCAGTAGTAAAGACTTTCAGAGGCATTGAATTAACTTGCAGAAAAATAGTTTTATCTTTGGCACAGCTTAGTGTGTGATCTGATGCTGTTTAACTTCTTACTTACCCTTCACATGCACCTACAATCTAAGAATGTGTGACGTATGACAGATGCAATGAAATCTCTTGCAAGCACCACATACAGCTCTTAAAATTTGGGCCTGTGGATCCCAAATCCCACTTTCCAATGGCTATGTGTCTGTATATGTCTGTATGTGAGCATGCATAAAAGTCTAATCAATAGCATTTCTGTTTGTCTTAATAATGCCATGGTCATCCATTAAGTGCATCTCGAATCCCTTTTTTACTTTTGCTAAAGATCCCTTTTATTCCTACTCTCAGTAGGCACAGATTGGATTTAAGAAATCACAGGGAGCAGGGTAGTTATTCACTGTTGTAAGTGAAATCCTTAAAAAAGCTGTGCATGCCAAGTGCAGCACTTAAGAACACCTGTGTAGATCTTTCCTCTACCTCTTTGCCCTCTCTCTTTAAATAGCGCACACTTTATGTTTCATTTATCACACTCTGTCGTCATTCTCAGCCATAGGTAATAAATTCAAACCAACCAACCAATTATCTAGAATTCATGTTACAATAAATAATTACCTTGCAATTTCCTTTCTTACCTTGAAACCCTTAATTTTGTTATTTTTCTACTGGAATCACAACTTTGTCTGTGATTTTTACCATTTTAATCTACCCCCGTCAAAATAATGACTTCATTAACTTGCCTCAAGAATTATTCCAGAGATAAACTGCTGGCCAATAATACACTGAAGGCATAAAGCTCAATTAATTTCTTTCTGGCTTTATTAGTGGTTCACCTGTTGAGTTGGGGAAAGACATTTCATATTTGCATAGAACTTTCTTGGAGCTCCTTCCCAGGGACACCAGAAGAGGTCAATTCATCTTTCCTTAACTTTGTCCATCCCATCTAAGTTAATCATTGATGTTCCCTCTATAGCTGGTGAAAAGAGACTAATCTCATCAACAAAGGGTGAATGACCTCAGAGAGAATTACATCTCTCAACTGTCTGAGAGACCTCAGGGAAGCAGCTTAGCCAAAAGCTTCATTTAATGGAAAAAAATTACTTTTTGTTTGTTTGTATTTGTTTAGCTCTGTAATATAATTAAAAGAAAATCACTGTATGTGTCAAGAACTATAAACTTTAAAAATCATGGAAGACTGTCCCTAACACTCACTGAGAATTTTGCGCTGACAGCAGCCACAGCACTGGGCCAAGAAAAACCTTGATATGCTGTTTTCTCCTGTGATACTTAGCAGTGCTACCGTAACAGCTGTCACTTTATGTCAGAATTGCTGTCTTTCCTCAGCATGAGATCTCCAGAAGCAGGCAATAATCTCCATGTCCTTTGGGAAACATTCATCCCTTTGGATCATAGAATCAATCACAGAATCACACAACAGTTTGGGTTGGAAAGGACCTGAAAGATCACCCACTTCCAACTTCTGTGCCATGGGCAGGGAACCTTCCACTAGACCAGGATGCTCATGGCCCAATCCAACCAGGCCTTGAACAATTCCAGGAAGGGGGCATCCAAAAATTCTGTGAGCAACTTGTGCCAGTGCCTCACCACTATCTCCTACAGCTGCTCTTTCTCCATTGCTGGAGTTTTGCAAGCAGAGAAAATGACACCAGAAATTCTCTCTTTAATTTGTCTTTCTAATCAAACACTGATGCAAATGCACCTTGAAATTATAGATTTGAAAGTAAGACTACTTAATTTTTTTCTTTTCAAGAGATTCAAAAGTAGATCTCTAGGAAACACCAGGAGAATATACTTTTCATTTCAATCCAAAACATTTTATTTGCTCAGTACATAAATTACTTCAGAGAAAGGTTAAATCTTAGTATTCATATTCTCTGGAGACATATTCTGAACGCACATGAATTGTACAGAACCTATATTTTAGTATTACTTAGTTTAAGCACATGAGCATTGGTAATATTGACTATATTGTCAAATTCATCCAGGTAATGAACTATTTTGTATTTTCTGTCATGTCTCTATATGAAGTAATTCACCCAAAGGCAGAGAAAAACAGGTTTCTAGTGGGTTTCTGAACTGTAATATAATAAAACATGTTAAAGTCTTTGGATAAAAAATATTTTTGTGAAGTCTTAAGCATCTTTAATAGCCCAGTCACCCAGGGCCAGTTACCAGTTACCATAACAGACTTTTAATTCGAAGTTGTATAAGATACTATGAAGACTAGGAGAGGTTGTAGCAATAAGGTAGGACAGATTTATATTAAGTGTAAGAAAAGAAGGAAAAAAACCCTGACCCTGAAGGTAAATAAAAGATCAAAACAACAAATAAACCAACTATGTCTTTGCAAAGTGCAAAAGTCAATAAGAAAGAAAAGAGAACACATTTTAAAGTAAATAGATGGAAATAAATATGAGCTTCTCAAGTCATATGATGCATGAAATTATGTCATTGTGAAAGAATTAAAATAGCAAAAGTGTTGGTAAAATTTATTGCTTAAAAAGTAAAAATGGAAAGTAAACAAAACTTTTTCATTAAATGCATTTTTTCTAGCTGAAGAGCACAATAAGAAATTAAAAAAAGAATGAGATTGAGAATAGAAACACTGAAATGGGTTCAGAAATAAAGCCAAGATTTTCCCTCATGCTGGTTCTAAAGTGAATTATGCCTGGGCTCCCCTCTGCTCACTCAGCAGCATACCCCCTTCAAAAAGGCCAGGACACAAATCCATACATGTCTTTGCCATTGAAAGAAGGTCTTGTTTTCTGAAAAAGCTGCCAGCTAAGGGCAAAACCACAGGGGAAAGGGATTTCAGGTTAGCGAACTCTAAAATAAGGAAGAACAGGGGAAAGAAGTTGTAGCCCATACATAACACATTAGCAGCTGCAAAGATAACAGCAGCTGCAAAAAGCAAATCAACTCTTTATTTGAATTCCCAACAAGACTCATTAACGATTACTTCAACAAAACACAAAAAGTGGAAAATACTACAGTTTAATTAATAAATAGTCAAAGAAAAGTGGTTCATAATCTCAAGCAAGAGGATTTAACAGATTCACTTTTTCCATATGTATATAAACATAACTAAGCACAGCAGGCTGCATATGAACAACCAAAACTAGACAGGACCTGCACTACAAATGGAACTTAAAGAAAGAACTACCAAAAAACCCCAAACAACCACATAACTTCATGTTTTCACATTCAAAATGGAACAAAGAAAATACGGGTTTTAAAAGGAAATCATGCTTTCCCTGCACCATTTCCTACAGTTGACTTTGGCAACTGTATATTCTTTAATGAACATACTATTCAAGGAAATTTAAAGCCTGCTGATAGAAACAAGAGCTAAATATGACTGAGTGAAAAAATAAGCACTTAAGCTGAAACATTCATGAAAATGGGAAATAAGAAAGCTCTGGAGTCTGTAAGGAAACAGCAAATACGGTCTAGCAGACAGGGATGACTACATTAAACACAAATGAATCTTCAGAAAAACATTAAAAAAATCCAAAACTTGTTTTCATGTATAGTGACATTTTTTGACATTTTAAGAAGGAAAAAAAAAGATATTAGAATTCTGCTTCTTATAACATACTCAGTGTTGTATGGGTTACACTGCGTAACTCAACTGGGAATGTGATCTTTAAATTTAACAGAGGAATTAAAATGGAACCTTTAATGCCTTAGGAGAATCCTAAAAAGGCTTGACTTTACAAGAACATTTGTAATCCCTGGTGCTTCTTCAGCTGTGGCACCTGAAGTACCCCAGAAACACCTGTCTGTGCTGGGGTAATGCCCATGAACACAGGCAGAGTCACTTTGGGACTAGGGTTAATCTGCACTAGAGTGGAAGCCATGGTGAAGATAGCTCAGGAAAACAGAAATGCTGTGATGTGAGATACTAATTCGAAAGTGGATCAGGGAGACTTTTAAACCACCCTTTCAATTTTAAATATGCTTTAGGGCTTTTTAGTGAAGTAAAAATAATGTGAAACTTTCAATGAAATTACAAACTTAAAGACTTTGCTCCAACAATGTAAAAACCAAGAACAGTATACTCTAAATAGTAAGCAGCAATTAGAAGCACAAAAGGTACACCTAAGGTAAAGACCTTGCATGGCCAGACAAGTGGGTACTATCTTGGCACTGTTGCATTTGTCCTAAATGTACCAAATTGTACTTACTATATCAAAAGAAACACAGCAAATACCATTCTCAACAGTTAACCTTGAATATTAAGTTCTGACTTAACTTGGAGCACTCAAGAACTAGTTTAAATGCCAGTGTTTTAATTCTGAACACACAAATATAATTTGGTGCATTATACGAAGTTGTGTGTTGCATTCACATAGCCCTGTTAAACATCTTAATTTACGCAGAAATCTCTGCAACAAAGAGGTAATTTCTTGCTAAGTGAACTCTGGTGTTTTTCTGAAGTAAAATATGTTAAGAGGAAGGAGAACTAGTTTTGACAGCATCATCTGTCATATCATCCCTGAAACATTCAAGGCCAGGTTGAATGGTGGCTCTGAGCAATCTCATTTAGGACAAGGGAGGCATAGGCCTGGCATTTCATCAGCTAGAGAAAATAATTTACTATTCTGTAACTTCGTAAACAAACTTTATGGGCAAATAAGGAAACAGTAGAGTTGAAGATGGCATGGTAAAAAGAGCAGTAAAAAAAGCAGCCTTTATTATTGCTATTTGAAGAAGTCCTTATCTTCTGCATAGGAGAACTTTGGTGTATTACCAACTATTATCAATACATTAGGATCTGAAATAAAAAATTTCTCTGTTAAGGAAAAATGCTTCTCCTCTTGTGGTATTAAGTAAAAAAAAGTTTGAATACAAGGAGAAAAAATACATTACCATAATGTTGAGCTTCCTTTTTTATATTAATCCATTCTCAATTTTCCTAATTTAAAAAAAAATGGACCAAGATTCTCACTGAACTTCATCAGGAAAATCTATGAAACATACCTCTAAACTTTTACTAATCTTTATAATGGTGGTATTTTCCACCTGATGACAAAAAGAGGGTTTTCACTCCACCTGGTCAGTAGGACAATACACAATGCAAGTATCACTATGTGCTTGTCCTGTTCTTCTCTCCCTAAGCCGCTGGCTTCTGCTGGAAACTGGATCCTCAGCAAATGGGCCTTTGGTCAGATCCAGCTTGGCTGTTCCAAGATTATGTTATATTCTTTTATATACATACACGAAATGCAACTTGCATGCTTTGGCAAGTGGATACAGTGGCCTCCAGGTGAAAGCCAACTGCTGGACTGCAACTTTATCCAAGTAATTAAGCTACACTAATTTTCAACAGCTGGGAAAAGGGACTTTAACATGACCATTGACATTTCAAAGAATAGAAGTAACCTACACAAAGATGAAGAAATACAATTATTTATTCTTTCAAGATATTTTCTGTCTATCTAATTCCCACAGCATCTGGAAAGGTTAAATGTCTGAATCAGGAATTTATGAGACTGTTGTACCAAAACAGGAGACAAGTGTTTGTATTTTGAGGCACGAACAGGGAATGAAAGGGGGAAAGGGCTAAAAATTACCTATGACTTCAGAGACCTGCAAAAGTGAATCCTGGGTTTTTCATCTGATATTTCCAAAGGAGCAGATGTCATGCATCTGCAGGTCAGACAAACATGGAAGACCGGGGGTGTGCTTTCATAAAAGCTGGGGCTGCTTATGAAAGTTAGGTCCAATCACCATGGAGTCTTCCAGATTCAGGAGTAAAAGAACTGAAAAGTGAATTTAGTTTCACAGCTGCCAGGAGATGCTTAGGTGCAGCTCTTCAAAAAGTTCCTTAGCTAATGCCTGCAAGGACAGGCAGGGCCTATCACAGTGTCTCTCCCTCTCATCCTCTTCCCTTATGTCAAAGAGCCACTTGCCTCACGACAGGCACAAGCACAGCCACCAAGCAGCTGCTCACTCAAAAAGCAATAAAGCAGAAACTCTCCCACTTTAATAACTTTTTAACCTCTTCAGTGTCAGCTGCTCTAATCAAACTGTAATCAATGAATGTTTTCCCTATATCCAAGCTACTAGGAGAGTTACTAATTGGCTCGCTCGAAAGATTTCAAGCAGATGACACATCCAATTGGTTTAACGGTTTTCCAGGGACTGCTGTGAGGGAAGAGCTGCAGAGGTACTGCAATGCAGCACAGCTCAGCTTGCAGACCACTGACACGGAAGATTTTGCAAAAATCTTAGGGCTACACTTTACCCTTTCACACTGCCGCAGGGGGAAGGAATGTAAACATTCCAGACTAAAATGTGCAATAAAGCTTTTTAGCAGCTTCAATACTCTGTCTGCCCCCACTCCCAAGCTGTCTCTTTCAGGACAAATTGTCACTATTTCAACCAAAGTTCACTTTCCATTAAAAATGTATTTCATTTTAACTGATAAAATGTTTTTTTCTTAACTCCTTCCATACTGGGCTGTAATTTACAACTGTAGCCATTAAAATCAAAATATGTCCTGGATAAAAACCTGGAAGTGTAAAATGTGTTTCACTGTGTGATATATATTCCCATTTTAATTTCTTCTCAACTGTTTAATAGGGATACACTGTTCCACCCTAAGATTATTTTCCAGGCTCAGATTTTCATTTTGCACTGGTTTTACACAATGTTTTAAACGACATCTGAGAGTTGCTAAGCTGAGAGAAAAGTTAAAATTCTGCCAAGACTATTAAAAATTGGAATGCAAGGCTAAATGTAAGTGGTTGGTTCCTCTTCTAATTTTATTCCAAGTAGCTTTTGGTCCTTAAATTCTCTTTACTTTTATATCAACCATTTGCAGAAGGATGTGAGCTTCATGTGAATATGAAAGGTTATCTTTTTGAAGCCTGTATGGACTATTTAGTGTAGACTGAATATATCCATAAACATCCATATGAACTACCTCCACAATGACAATTATAAGATCATGATGCTTAACATTACTTGATTTCCATTTACACAATACATATGTAAATAAGATACAGTACACAGGTTACTTCCAGTTTTTAAAATGAAAGTAAGGAATCAATCAAAAAGCCCAGAGTTATGGCTGCTGTTCCTAGATACATACTCTTACTGCTGAACTCTTTTTTAATTTCTATGATTTTTTTTCCCCCTCTTGCTCTTAATAATCTTTCCATAATTTTGTTTGCAGAATTTACATTTCTGTTTGAATTTTCATACCTCTTTTTTCCCTTCTGTTTCTCAGAGAGATGAAGGAATTAAAGGTGGTGAGTATAAATGAGGAAAACAGAGACTGAAGAGCAGGAGAACTGAGGAGCTGTTTCTTCATTCTTTATACTGTCCTTTGTATTTCCATTCAACTCCTTCACATGAAATCACTGCTTGTATGTTCTATTCTCCCTTTGTTCGCAGTATCTATGCTCTTTTACAGAATTTTCACCCAGACCACTTTCATCTGAGGGTCAGGCACTGTGGTTCAGTGGAGGACCATCACCAAACACAGGTCTGACAGCATTCAAAAAAAAGTGATGCTATTCTGTCTTATCTGTGCTCATCTCTGCATTTGTGTATTACAGGCAGGATGAAAACAAAAGGGCCATAATATCGAGAGGAAAAGCTATTTGATGGCAAGCACTACGATTTTTTTGCAGGAGTTACCATTCTCAAGAGATTTGCTGCCAAGACACTACACATAAATGAGGGGAGTTCATATGAGGCTTAGATGAACTTCTGTTAGAAATAAGGAAAAGAGACCTTTAAACTTTGAAAGCTGTTTCTACAACATCCACCTGATTTTCCTCCCACACCATAGTGTATTATTTGTTTTTGGAGAAATTGCCAAGACAATGTGCTGTAAGCTTTTCTTTACTGGATAAAAACGAAATTATTGGAGCATAAGCTTTTTCTACTCACAATTTTAATTGCTAATCACCAGCTGGCTTATAGTATTGACTGGTACTTATATCATTGTCACTCAATAAGTAAAATATCAATAGCTAAAGGTTTCATTGAATATTTTTGTTTGCAACAGCATCTAACGGCTTAATAATCTGGAAAAGATTAAAGAAAGTACTGGTTAATATTTGCAGTGGCTATTATTGGATCTCCTCCAAAAATCTGAAGCTATAGTAACAACAAATCAGAACTTCCAGTGGAAGTATAAAGCTTACTTCACTTATGTCCTTTACCAGTTTTGGAAACGTTTTAAAGTGAGAAGCTCCTGAGGGAAGGACAGTTGTACAGTTTTAAGACTCTATTTTATGACTATGTTCCAATATATGCAACAAGATAAGACTGTTAAATAAGAAATCAGGTATAAATTTCAAACACAGGACAAAAAGAGTTTTGCAATACCTTTAGAATAAAGTAAGCATTTATGCTTTCCTGTTTGAACTGTAAATCTTAAATAATTCTCTGTGAAGGTCACTTAAGCAATTGTTTAAAAATTGTTTCGTCTTTCTTTGCTGTTGGGGATTTTTCATTAGAGAGATATTTAATTTCACATCTGATTTATGCAGTTTGCATTAAGCAGTATCTCAGATTAAAATAAATGCTTCAGCAGTAAGATAACACATTCTAAACAACTATTGAGTATACCCTTACTACCTTTAAAGATTCAATCATTTACTATAAAAAGGCTAACTTTCAGGGATTGTTCTTCGCAAGCTTCACTCTCTTTGGTGTGTTTTGAGCTATCTGACTGAAACAGAAAACTGGCTTTTCTTGACTGACAAGAAGTCACACAGCTGGGACTAGTCTGCCCTCAACAGGTTTTTGGTGAATGGAGCAATGCCAGAGGAAAAGCTGTATAAATATGCAACATAATACTTGATGACTTTCATCAGCATCATTTGAATTACATGTTCACCAAACCCAAATTTGGCACAGTATAGAGCTTCTAAAATGTAGGGTAAAAGTATGTCTACTAAAAGTTCAGTTATAATAGGAAAAAGCTGTTGAGCGATGTACTTTTTTGTGTATTAACAATGGCATAGAACAACTGTGAAATGCCAGTGATTGCTACAAGTACTCAGACACCATGGTGATAATTGCAGTATAAAATCACTAGACAGCAAACAAGACTGCTGGAACTAATAGGGACATGGGTTTCATTCCGAATCCGGTTTGGATAGCTATCTGTAATGGAATTGCTTTTCAATACTTTTTCTTTTAAATAACACTGATTATTACTTATGCATTTTTATATTAATATGTTCAATTTTTTTAATTAAAGATAGCTTCTTTCAATTTCATTTGTTCTCATCTGTGCATTTCTTAGTATGGCCTAATTTATTCTGTTTGGTGACTGAAGTGCAAATAAATTAATAAATGTATGCTTGATTCCAGATCTGAAGCAGACTTGTATATTTGACTAAAATAGCAAATGTTTTTCAATTCGTGTATTATCATCAGGATCCAGAGAAAAAAAAGAAAGTATCATATTGGATAAATTCTGACAGTACTAATTCATCTTCTCTGGAAAAACCTGAGTGGCTGAGCATGTTATTAGAGCTATTGTTTCACCTGAGACCTACATGTGTTCTAGGCTGGGCACAATCAGGCAGAATCAACAGCTTGTGTTAACAGGTTGTAGCAGGACTTGTGAATTGCACTAGAGCTGTTTACTGCAAACCGATAACACAGTGCCAGCAAATCTTCACAGACATCTGTACTTGATGAATTAATCTGGCAAGACTTTCACACTAACAACTACTGCAGAGGAAAACCATCTTTAGTTCCCATCAGAAAATAATATTGCTTTCAAAAATTCCTTGAGAACCTCAGATAGTCATTTGGGTCACTGCTTACAGACAAGAAAGAGGAGTTTTGCCCTTTAATTCTGGACTTCAAATCAGTCAGTGCCTACTTCTTCCCATTATAGCTATTTCAACCTCTAGAAGGCTAACTATTAGACAGCAAAATTTGGATGAGATACATCCCACTTTAAAATGTCTTACATTTTGCTAAATTTCCTGTTGATGCTTTTATTTAGAAAACTGTCATTTTCTCTAATGAGTACCTGTTATCCAGGTCTAATTGCCCTTAAGGTACAAGGAAACTGTCATCCAAAAACAATAATGGGAAGCTCTATACATTCTGCAGGAAGCATTCATTTTTGTTTGCTTCAAACAGTCAGATTAGAATTAATGTCAGATCTTCCTGGTGTTTCTGTTCTTTCTTAGCCTGCCTTTTGCACCACCTGTCTCCAGGGGGAGAATAGAAGAGAACATAAAATGAGCACTAATGAGAATAAAATGATAAACTAAGTGTGGATTATTGCTTTATTATATGCACATTTAAAGACAGCTCTTATAGTTGCATAAAATACTTCCAAAAACCAAGTCTGTGACTAAAATACTGCCATTTCCTTGGGATAGAATTGTCACTTTAATTTTCATTCCAGATGACTGCTGATGATAGCTTGGAAACCCACTATCTCCAACAGCCTCATCCTGTTAAATGAGTGGCTTCAAAGCACTTCTCTTTGGCCATATGTCTTTCAGTGCATTGTTTTACTTACCCTCCGGCTGGTATTGTGCTATGATCGTTACCGTCTGCCCGGCTCCTTTGAGTGCAGCTGCTGCCTGCTCATGGGTAGCACCTCGAAGATCGATACCGTTCACCTGTGGAAGGAAGGAAACAACAGCTCTGAGTAGTTTAACATTAGAAAGAAAGATAGAAGCGGGGTTTTTTTTGTTTTGGTTTTTTTGTTTGTTGTTTTTTTTTTTTGTAAATATCTCATGGATGGAAAGGTCAGATTGCCCAGATGCAAAAGCAAAGGCACAGTATTAAAAAGGCTGGCAGGATATTACCTGTGACTGTCCATGAGGATAAACACTAGGACCACACATCCCATAGTTTGACTATACTTATTTATGCATATTCTCTGACCACTATTTTTGAGAATTTCCTGCTCTACTGTGTTCACATTTTTGGTTATCTCTTCATCAATCATTATCGTTTAATATATAAATATGAAAAGATAAATGTTCTGTTGTGCTTGAAGGTCACTGTGGAATACTGATAGCAAGGAAACTTCTTCAGCCATACTCTGCAAGCCCAGTCAGTAGCATCAGGGAAACCTGGAGATATACAAAAGTTGCTGTCTGGAGAACTTTCAGAGCAAAAACCCATCTATTGTTTTCTTTTTATACAACCCTTCCTACTATTGCCTAGAAATACCCCCATGTCCTGCACATGACATCAACAGAGTTGCTATCAAATACAGCTTCCTCAGTGCTTCCTGTTCAACATTCACACATCTTTCCATAAGGTTCCTTTTTCTTAGTAATTTTTTGCTACATAAGCAATGGAAGTGGAACAGAAAAGAATAGAGTAGATTATCCCCCCCTAAAATTCAGGGGCAGTTTCAGAACTCTTTTGATTTGTATTTGTGATGTTACATTTTGTGTCAGCAGCATCCCAAAGAAGAGATAGAATTCGTATACAGAATTATTAATGGCTCCAATAACTTGAAGCCTGCATTACTGTCTGGCTATAGTGGAGTGCGTGAGATTTCCTTTTTTTTTAAATGTATTTATGTTTTTTTAAATGTATTTATCTGTCTTTCCTCTCACTTCTACAGCTTTCTAGTTCATAATGTTTCAGTGAAGAACAGGAAACTTTTGACACGTCACAACCTCAGCAAGACAGAAATCCATTTCTGCTTGTTCAAGAAAAGCAAAACAGAAAGGAAATAAAGGGTGGGGAAAGGAAAGAGAACCATGTTATAGGTTTAACAGCAAATAGGCCAAAACAAAAGACACAAATACTCAGCTATAGCAACTATTTGTGATTATTAACTACTGTCACAAGATGGCTAAGCACATATAAAAAAATGGGGTTTATTTTATTTAAATTTTAGCAAATTTTAAGGCTTATGAAAATAAATTTGATTTCATAGAACTTTACAATTAGCAGTTATTGAGTCTTTTATGAATACATTAATTTTGATCAATAACATTTAGAGACTGGCCCATCTTAACTTTCTGCCTTTCATCACATTTTAGAGAATGTGATGTTTTGGGAACACAATTACTGTTTGCCATAGAAATCATAGAGTCATAGAATAGCTTGGGTTCTTCAAAGGCCCTGCAATGAGCAGGGACATGTTCAGCAATCAGCTGCTCAGAGTGCCGTGACCAACTTGACCTTGAAGGTTTCCAGGCATGGGGCATCCGCCACTTCCCTGGGTAACCTGTGCCACTGTCTCACCAGCGTCATCACGAAAAGCTTCTTGCATATTTGCATGAAAAAATCTAGGCCTTACTAGTATTTCAGCTATTATTCTTAGAAAAACTAATTTGTGATAGCAATAATATAAAGCCCAGAAGATACCAAAATTTCTGATCCAGATGACTACATAATGCTCTAGAATTGATGATTGTACACAGAAATTCTGAACATAGGGCAAACATAATATAATAAACTTCATAATTTGTCTATAGTCAAGAGTCCTCAGTTGTTCTATCTCTGTGTTTGAAAGCAATGGCTGTTATAATGGATGGTGGAAGCTTTCCAAAAAGAAAAAAGAAAAAAAAAAAAAAAAAAAGAAAGAGCCAGCTGTTCAAAAGTTTTCATCAAAGTTGTGCATATAGACTCCTGGGAAAAACTCACTGAAATTCAGGTAGGAATGTAGCCCCTTAGAGGGCAATAATTAAGTTAATTCTAAAGGAACAAAGAAGAGAATTAGAGCTATCAGTGTCACAACATCTATTTTAATGCACAACACCGAAAATACCAAAAGAGGAAGATGATGCCAATTAGGACTTAGTTTGCAACCTCTGTGAAGAATACTAGCTTCCTGGAAGAAACACAACTTAGGCTACTGCTCTAGAAAAAGAGGTGCTGTGCCCTACTTTTGATCAGTGACAGTGCTACGATATTTGATGCTGCACAGATATACCAGCACTACAATTACTCACTAACTCAGCTCTATAGTCTCGATTTTGGCAATGTGAAGTCCAAGCAGAATCCTTAAATTTAGGAAGCACAGTGCCCATAACATACCATAAAGGAAACATCAGCCTGAATTCTGTATCTCTGAAGAAAATTTTGAAGCCAAGCAACCTTTCCTTTAGTAGAGAGCTTGGGTTTTATCTATATGTCTCTCATAATTGGAGTCCTTGAAAGAGTCCCAAGAAAGAAGAAGAAAAGCTTAAAGAACATTCCTGAATTCCTGAGCTCCTGAGTTGGGGAGATGAATATAGATGTTGTCATCCAGTCAGCATTAGAAGGTTCCAAGAAAGAAAAATATTAATTTTGCTTAGGCTTAAGCTTGAAGACCATAGTTTTCAGAAGAACACAAACCTTTCTTAAGCAATATAGGGAAACATTGTGATGGTCTGCAAGAATCATGTTAATAGTACAGAAGCTTTAAAAAATCATTAATATATTGCAATAATCTCTCAACAGATAAAAGGTAAGGATATATGAAAGAATAAGGAAATCATATGCTTGTCCTCCTTCTCCTCTGAGAAACAATAATTCTGTGTATATGTCAGCTAATAAATGAAATCCTAATAATACATCAAGACTATAAATATTGACAGGAATTTCACCAAAGTTGTTACACAAACATTTTTCACTTTTCCAAAGAAAAACAAGCCCCTGAAATGGCAGCTGACTACTTTCTGCCCTTTGCACCCTTGTTCTAGAAGAAATGATTGCCTAAGGTGCAAACACAACACATTGAAGTGAATGAATTTCTCAGAAATTAATTTCACTTTTCTGTTAGGATATAGGTGGGGATGGACACTTGAGGAGGACTAACAGATCTTGGCAGCTGAAATCAAAAGAGCAAGGAAAAGAAATGTCAGAGAGAAAATCACACAAAAATTCTATTTACTGAAACTTTTATCTAGATGATAATCAAGCTAGACAAACCAGATTAAGTAATATCAAACAGGTAAATGACCTGAATACTTTAGGATGTCAAAACAGTGATATCTTTCTCTTCAAGATGCACAACTCTAGGAAAAAATGAAATAACCATTGCCAAATAGGTAGTGAGAGGTCCACTTGCATGTTATTTTGCTCATCACTAGTGACAGAACCTCACTGTAGAATAATAGGTGTTAAATTTAGAAATTACTTATAACATAGTCTGACTTGGTAAAGAAAAAGAACAGATGCTAACTTGATTTCTGGGTATCACATCCCAATATTCAAAAGCAAACATCATAAACTCCCAAGCCTTCCAGTTCAAAAGCAGCATATTCATGTAACAACATTAAATCTCGATGAAAGGCACCATTAATTTACATGATTCAATCCAATTTTTACCTTCATAAAAAAACTTAACAAGAGTTCTGAAAGAACAAATAATAATAATCATACTCTATCTTGCCTATTCCTCCAAAACAATGTCTTAATATAACATCTTATAATGTGTGCAGTACCATTTTGCTCTGATATTATTTCATTGCAAATTGTTTAATCTGATTTCAATTACTGCTTTCAGTTAATTTGAGGTAGTTTATGTTAAGAATAATCAATAAAAGAAAGTAAAAAAACCCTCAGAAATAGTTGCAAGTGTGGGCAGGAAAGTTTAACACATATCAAAGGTGTTTTGAGTGTTTTGTTCTTTTTTTTCTATTATAAATCATCTCTCTTCCTTTAAGAAGGATTATACAATAAACAAAGTAGCTGTTCTGAGCTTGACTGCACAGCCCTGATGTCCTGGCCCAGAATGAACTTGACTGCACAATTTCTGATGCCTAACTTCAAAATGAATTTGACATAATGGAAATAAGAAGAGCCTGCAGCTTATACAGATGTCTGTCCCTTCTGCGTGCTGTGGCAAAAAGCAGTACGAAAGCTTATAAACAAAGAGGAGTGCCACAATAGAAGATGATAGCTGAAAAATAGAGTCAAAACTAAACTGAGATGGAGAAAAAGTTGGAACTATAGTTCACAGTAATTACAGTAATTGCCTTTGCATTCACTGACCCAAAAGAAAACATTTACTTAATTTAATACTGAATCATAATTGAAATGAAATATAAGATTTACTTTTTCCATAGACTGAACTTTTCTGGAATTGGAAGAGTTATATTTCCTTCAAAATATTTGAGTAGCCCATTTTAGCACAAATTAGTGGTGTTCCAAACAGACTTGCTACAACCTGGTTGTCTTCTGTTAGAATGTGAGCTTGATTTGTATATAGGTCAAATAGAGGGTAGCAGAATAATCTGGTTTATTTAGCAACTTCTTTATTTAATACACCTTATTTTATGTTTGTACATAAAACTTGTAATTAAGTGAACACCTGGAATATCTTGTTGACTTGGAAAAGAAAGAAAAAAATACTTCCCTTCCCTGGGGAGGAAACATAAAGGATTTCTTTCCACTTCTTCTTTCAGTTGTCACAGACATGGTCTGGTGCTTTTATACAGTAAATTAAATGGTGAAGAAAAGGCAGGTTTTGCCATGGAGCAAACAATAGAGTAGAACTTTCAAGTTGTGTCTATATTCTTTTATTTGTCAAACTCACAAAATAAGAGCTTTTGGCACTTCAAAAAGCAAACAGAAATCTGAATAAAGGCAACTGCTTACCACTACAATTCCCATTGTTTGTATTAGATACCAAGAATCCTATTTATCTACTTTAACTTTGCACATAATCTTAAGTATTCTGTAGCACATTAGTAAGAGATGAGAGGGAAGCTGAGCCATGTTCTCCAGCAGTCCTGCTTAGTCATTGAAAATGGAATATAGAGCATCAACCCCTACGTAAAGGAAACATGGTGTTCCAGCAAGGCAGGGAACACTAGAAAAATAAACCTTAGGGATGATATGCCCTGGACATGTCTGAGGAAGACCCTCCTCATGAGCAAGGCGCATAACCATTCTACACAATGGCCCACACAACTCTTGACAATGGATAGAGTTCACCAAAAAGTACAATAATTCTAGGAAACAAGGGCATGTTGCCAAAGTATAGACCTTGAGCAATCATCTTCTTCAGCTTAGACAGGCCAGCTTTGTGCAAAGCTAAGGCCACACATCCAGCCTGAGGCCAAGGCTCTGCCAAGTGCTGCTGGAAGAGCAGTGGAAGTAGGGCAGGCTCAGTGCCACAGACACTCCAGGGCATGACTATGGGGGTGGCACCAGGCAGGAGGAAATGCCAATATAGGAGAGCCTTTGCCTTACTGCTGAAGAAAGTGTTTAGAAATAAATGAGAAATGCACAGGGGGACTGAAGTCTTCACTCTCCAGTTAGCTTCTGTTAAATTTTCAGGCTTGTTTTTTTGCTTTTCTCCTACTTTTCTCCCTTCTCTTGATCTGTTCTGTGCCTACACTTTCTCCTGGTTAGTTAGAACTGCTTAGTTCAGCACAGAGAATCACAGTGGCTTTCTCATCCTGAACTCCAGTGAAAACACAGCATTGTGTCTTATCTGCTGTTCTCCACGCCCAGCATCCTCCTGTCAATTCATGGGCCAGCAATTTCAGTGACCTTTTCAATTTTCCCTGTTTGGCTACCTTAGATTTATGATTTTTGCCTCTGGTAAGCTGGTCTTTATGCTCTGATGAGCTGGACATTCTAGAGGCAAACTCTTCTCTTGCTGGAAAACAAGACCCACTGCGGGGGTATGAGCTATATCATGCCTTTTTCTGCCAGCAACTTTAAGGAGGCAGGTAAACCAAAAGAAAGGGGTATCTAAGCAGCTTTGAAGCAGAAAGAAAATGAATATGTTATTGAAGAGCTGTTTCGTACACATTGCCGTTTGCAGTAGGAACTAACAACCTTTATGACTTACCAGACCACATGGATCATTCCAAATGGTATCTGTTAAGTCTTTAACCATAAGCAAAGACTTACAGAAACTGTACAGAAATTCTGATACAAGATCTGCTTCCCATGTGATTGTAGCTTTTGTGAATGATGCCAGATTGGCCAACTTTGAGACTGAAATGATCTCACTGAAGAGTTTACTGGAGTGACGGCTTAAGAGACATTTCCCCTCAGTTCCATCAGAATTCCTTAAAACTACTTTAATAAATAAAACTAGTTAAAGAAATAAATGGCAGCTTTTGAAAATGACACATAGGCTCACTGGAGCCTGAATGCACATGAAAGTTATTTCATTCAGGTCACTAAATAGCTATGAGCTTGTTCAGTTATCAACCTGAACTGGACGGGATCCAGAAACTACAAGATGATCAATGGCATTTTGTAACATTACTAAATGGTTAAGTCTAGACAGAGGCACACATACTTTTTGCATATAAAGGCAACAGGTATTACCAATAAAAATACCTATAAGATTACCATAGTAGCTAAAAACCAAGGCCAATATTTATTAAATCTTTAAAAATAAATATTATTATTTTTTTGATTAATTTTATATATGAAATACTCATCCATCAAACACTATACTTAGTAATTAAGAATATTCATTATTGTTATAATGGAGAGCTCATCATTAGGTCTTAAATTAAAATTTAGTTGCTGCTTTTTTACCTTCCCTTCTCCTGCATGGTCACTCAAACACCCTTGTATTTCTGCCACCACTGAATCTCATGTGTCTCACTACAGTGTCATTTTTCCAAGCCTTCACACATTCCATCTACTTTGCAATTCCTGCTCTCTTCCTACTCTGAATCGACAAAATATCTAACTGTCCCTCTTCCCTCCTACAGTTTTGACTTTACACATGACTGTTACTTCCATTTGCTTTCCTGCCTTTCTGAAATATATCTCTTTCTCCCTAATTCTGTTTTCAGCATTTGGATTTTCTTATCTCCTGTTCTCATCCTGAGCCATTTAGACATTCCCCTGTTAGTAGCATTTATTCCATATTACCTTGGTTTTCACACAGCTCTAAAAGGTATTTTTCCTTCCTGTGTATGGATATGGCTAAACCACCATTGTTCAGTTTTTTTCATAATGCTGCAGGGTTCTTGCTTCACATTTGAATTTCAAAGGATGGTGTAAGCAGAAATAATGATTGGATTTCTCCTGCTTCTGAAATGAGGTAAAGGTTTCCATCTTAAAAAGTTCCTTGTACCTCAAAGATGATAAGAACTTAATTTCAGCTGAAGCCAACAAGTAATGGGTACTCTGGAACTGAAATAAAAAGGTAAAGCAATTTTAGAGGCTCCTTAGAGACAGAAGGACATTGATAATTTGTCTGACCCTGAACACTGAGTTAGTGGTGAATTCAAAAATTGAAATCCCTGCCTTGAGCTCCACTTGATAGGTTTTTTCACATTTCCACATCCACAGAATATGGCATTGTGACCTGTGAGAGGCGAGATGGCCATGGCAAATCTACCCTGAATTCAACCCAGGGACCATGAGGCAATGTGTGAATAGTAGATTGAGAGTTCTGTGGCCTGATGAAGGAGCTGTGGGAAGAAGTGAACAGGCTGCAAAGAATTTGAGCAAACAAGCCAGAGAGAGTGATTATTTTCAGAGATGCTGCAGTCTCAAGACTCTTTGGTGTCTCAAACTTCCTCTGTAGTGGAGAAGCAGGTGGACTCAGAACCCTGCAGGGTAATTAGTCAAAGGACAGTTAGTCAAGGATCTGTTAAAGAGGAAGGCTGGAAGTGGGTCACTGCACATACCAGGAAGAAGGTTCCTTCTCCTTCTCAGAATTTGACAAGTATGCCTGGCACCTTCTACAGCAGGTATGAGGCTGCTGTGTGAGGTTGCCACCACTGGTGAGGTGGGCAAAGGTCCTCCTGGGGTAGTGGGGCCTCTTAAAAAACACCTCCTATACCCCACATCAAGACCTTCTCTGTTAAGAGGAGAAGAAGGGTAGTTGTAATAGGAGACTCCCTTCTAAGAGAAATGGAGGGCCTGATATGCAGACTGGACCCAACTCACAGGGAGGTCTGCTGTCTGCCAGGGACTCAGATGTAAGGGACATTACCGGAAAACTCTCTGGTCTAATAATGCCCTCCAATTACTCTCTGCTATTGATGTTCAAACTGGCAGCAATGGAATAACCAAGAGAAGTCTCAGGGCAATCACAAGAGACTTCAGGGCCCTAGGACAATTGGTAGAGGGAGCAGGAGCACAGCTAGTGATTTCCTCAATGCTTTTGGTAACAAGGAATAATATTGTTAGGAATAGGCAGATCCATCAGGTTAATGAGTGACTCTGAGGTTGGTGTAATCAAAAAAAAATTGGATTTTTTCACCATAGGATGGTTTACACAACACCTCATCTACTGACACCTGATGGGATGCATCTGTCTCAAAGAGGAAAAAGAGTTCTGGCGCAGGAGCTAGTGGGGCTCATTGACAGAGACCTAAACTAGCTTGGAAGAAGGAAGGGGACAAAACCAGGGTCCCCAGTAATGAGCAATGGGATGGTGTGCCAAAACATGAGGAAATGAGAATTAATGAGATCCCTCAATTTGTCTCACATAGTGTTGGCTACACTATACCACACCTGAAATGTTTCTACACCAATGCATACAACATGAGGAACAAACAAGAGGAGCTCGAAGCTTTGGCCCAGTCCCAGAGATTTGACATCATTGGTGTAAGTGAAACCTGGCAGGATGAGACCTGACTTGAGTGTCCTGCTGGATGGTTACAGATTCTTCAGGAGGGATAGGCAAGGCAGAAGAGGCTGAGGGGTGGCACTGTATGTAACAGAAGGGTTAGAATGTATGGAGCTCACAGTTGGCACTGGCACAGTTGAGCACCTCTGGGTAAGAATCCAGGGGTAAACAAATAATGTGGTTGTCATTGTGGGAGTCTGCTATAGACCTCCCAGTCAGGATGATGACACCAACAAATTAGTTTTTTAGGAACTAACTTTCAAGCCAACTACTCTTGTCCTTATAGGGGACTTCAACTTGCCAGAAATTACCTGGGGGCATCACACCTGGTGCAGCCTGGGCCAGAAGATTCCTAAAAAAACCTGGATGACAGCTTTACAGAATAGGTCCCATGGGAGCTGACTCAGAAAAATGCCCTCTGTGATCTGCTGCTTGTCAACAGAATGGATCTCGTGAGCAAAGTGGAGATTGGTGACTGTCTTGTCCACAGCCACCATGAAGTGACTGAATTGAAAATCTCTGTTGACAGGAGGAAATGTGGCGGCAACACCTCAGCTCTGGACATGAGGAGAGCAGACTTGAGGCTGCTCAGGGAATTAGTAAGCAAGGAGCCATGGGAAAATGTTTTTGCAAGTGCTGGGATACATCAGTACATTCCATGATTCTGTGATCCTGTGACTTACTGGAATCTTCATCTCCAGATGAAGTGTTCAGTGCACACATTTTATATTAAAACTTCATGAATCATAACGTTCATAGTTTATTTGTGGCTCTGTAGTAAGGATTATATGACACACTTTGAATAGACAGTGCTCTGCACTCTCAAATAAACCATTCTTTCTATAACCAGTGAAAAGGAAATAGTTCTTATATTCTTTAAGTGATTTTGGTTTTGTTATTGTTCTGGTGGCTTGCTTGTTCTATCTTGCTGTTTTGGGTTTTTTTAAAGGATCCAAAAAATCTCCTCCAACAGACTATTGCAGATATTCCTTCAATACCCTATTTAATGGATGGCCAATTTCTATAACTTTGCAGCTCAAGTCATAGCATAATTTTTTTAATCACTCAGAAACCCCAAACTGACTGGGAAGTAGAGCAGAATGCTTCCAGGAGTCTAGTTTGTTTGAGTACAAGGCAAAAGTCCAGCCTGGGGCAAATCTCTGCATGAATAAAGCTCAGTGACTGTAGCCATTTTGTCCTGCAGTAGCAGTTTGGCTTTCAAATGTTTGTTTTGAGGCTGCCAGGAAGGTGACACTGAGAGGTGTAAAGCTCATTCCAAATCTTCAGTGTATCAGATGTGACATAATTCTGTTTGACAGTGCTAAACCAAAATTTGCCAAGTCAGAATATTTAAACCAAATGGAAATTCCTCCTTAAACTGTAAGGAGCTGAAAAGAAAGCAGTCTGGCATCAGATAATTTCTCCTCATTGAGGCAATTATAAAATGAATGTTTTAAAGACAACTGATGATTTCATCACATAAAAAATACACATCCTCTAGTCTAGGCCAATTTACTAGCTTTGCATGACACAGAACTGGCAGGTCTGATAGCTTGCATTTTTGGGAAAAAAAGACACATCTTAATAATGAGAATAGTTACTATAATTTATTAGCTTCTGATCATGTGCTTGGTAAAGGGAGAGTTAATTTAGGAAACAGTTACTGAATCAAGGCAATTGTAATCTATGTCATGAATTGAAGAAATAAGGGGGTGAGGGTGGTGGTGAGGAGACAGAAATCCAGCCGGAAGACAAATTTCTAGATAAATGAGACAAACGGAAGCTCTCTACTCACCCATGTATGCAGCATTCCTGAATATGCAGGTGGTAATTTTTTCCCTAGAAGCTACATTAAGCTTGCGTTTTTGAAAGTAAACTCTTTTATTTTGAAGTTCTAAAGTGGCAAGTCTATGAGCTTCAATGGCAATGAAACCCAGTTGCCCTGATTACCAAATAAGTGCATCATGCTTAAAAGGCTGAATATGTCTAAGTTCCACTTCCAGCCATCAGACTCTTTATATTTACCAAAAATGGTGAGAAACATTTTGTTAACAGCTCTCTTCTCCAAGGGTGAGTATTTCCAGATGGTAGTGTTTTAACATGGACACAGTTCATACTTAATTAAAATGAATTTTTACTGTCCAGGAGGATGCTGGGGCTTTCCTGGCCTGAGTTCTAAACTCCAAGATTTCATGGGAAAAGACTATTTTTTTCAAAGACCCATTTCTTTAAACATTGAAAAAAAGAAGGTTTTCAAAAGCATAAATTTGTTTTGCACCAAGTTTTCCTCCATGGATGTTCAGTTGCCTTCTCTACTTCTAAATATCTCTTCTTGTACAGGGAAGTTGTTTTTGTTTTCATCATGATGATAGCAAGTACTGAATATATGTCTGCATGCTTTGTAAGAAGTGAAACTAAATTTAAGTGGAAGGGCAGAGCCCTGTGCACCCAGATGATCCCATATAAATACAAACAGGTTGAGGATTCTCAGAGACTTACTGCCATTTCTAACTCATCTTCAAATCTGAGAATTCCTAATGTTGTCAGCAATGTCTGAACTTCTATTAACCAGCTAGTTTGCCTCACATCTTCCTATTAGATCCTACCATGACAGCATCTTTGCTTTCCTCTAATTTTTTTTTTTTGTTTGTTTTGTTTTTTTGTTGTTTTTTTTCTGAGGGCTTTGTGAAAATATTGATAGGCAGCTTACAGGGGCAGAAAGTTTGTGGTAAAATGACATTTATGACTTTTCTCAAGCCCTGTTGCTGCTGTTCTTTCAGAAGGGAAATTATATTTTACTGTTTATTCTTGCAAAATTCACTGGGATTATTAATCCTCCTTCTGTTTACTAAGTACTGCAAATAGATTGATTACTTCTACCACAAGTTTTTCCTGAAAATTGGACAGCCTTCTTTATATCCCCAAATATTCCTTTAGTTTTTGAGTATCATTATGAATAGTCTGCATTGATTAGTTCCTTAAGAATATAAGAATCAACTTCACCTGTTTTCAGTATCTAATTTGTCTAAATTAAAATTTGGTTTTGCCTTAGTCCACCTTAAAGACTTTTCTCTCTTTCTTCCTAAGTGCCCTAATTGGATGATAGTGGATCCATCCTTTTTTAAAGAGAAAACAAACAAACAAAAATGCTCTGAAGGTTTTAACTCTCATGGTCTCACTTTTAAACATTCTTTTCTTCCAGCTCTTTGGGAAACTAATTTATTGCTTGGTTTTCTATTTTCATTGAACATTTTCTTGCTACCTTTTTTAATTCTTGAAAGTTACAGAAATTTTACACCTTTCTGAATTTTGCCCCAAATTTTACCTAACATAAATTTTCAGAACTTGGTTGTTATAACCACACTGACTAACTGAGATTTCACTTTTTTAATGTTGATTACTTGAATTTTGCCACTGTGAATGCACAGCAAACTGGTTTTGAAGTCCATGTTACTTCCTCACTTCCTTTCAGCACAAGATCATGAATTTTGCCACTACACTATACAGTCACTCAAGGGCAAGTTTTGTTCCATTGTTTCATTTTTTTAGGCCATTCTTCTTTACTGATCAGAATAAAATCTGGAATTATCTTACTTATACTGCTTTTTCCATATTCTCCACCAAAAAGTTTCATGAATGTTTGGTCAGTTTGGATGAGATCTATTTCAATTAAGGGAATCATGCCAAATTCTCTATAATCAGTGAAAAGAAATATAAAAATTTTTCCACAGCAAAATAGTCACTTGACCCATGTAAAACGTCTATTCTGGGACAAGGTAAATTGTACTCAGAAGTGGCTACATCTTTCTGTTAGTTACAGAGGGGGCCTAAAGGGTTATATACTCTGTGTTTTCCAACATGAGCAAAGTCTGAATTTAGATTAATCTATTATAAGCCGCTAGGGAGCACACTCTATCTGTCCTTATAGTTGGTGTCATCCCATTAACATATGACAAAACCTGTGCTCTCAGCTTCTTTTCTCTCTACAGATTTTCTTTTTACAGATCTGTCACATGTATCACCTGCTATTTATTATTGATCCTTTGGATATGTTTAGCAACACATTCTTGCTTGATTTTCAACTCTACTTCAGATTCTACTTCTTTAAAATTAGAGTCCAGGCAGGTGCATTGATCTACCCCTTTAAATCACTGCACTGATTATATACTAACATTCTCAATATATACCATATACAAGTGTTCTATGCCTTACTACAAAACTAGTTAACATGGTAAACGTATTGACTAAGTATGATTAATGTTAAAATGTTACCGGAGACTTTGTAGGCAATTACAGGTAAAGGCCATAGAATTTGACAGACTGTCCTATACCAGAGGACAGAATCATACAGCACTCAATCACCACAGGGAAGTAAGCATCCTAAGGTTATGGTCAGTGCAAATAATACTGCAAAGGGAGTATCTGTTACAATCCTAACACCATCACAAAAGAGTGTCAAACTGATTCTCCATGGAGAAAAGATTACAGGTCCTATAGAGATGTTTATGTTTCAAACATTTTCCAAGTCAGCTGCATTTTGGAAAAAAGAAAGTCTGAAGAGGAAAACCAAATGGTATTTGCCATTTTTCTTAGTTTTGTGACTATGTAAGAAAATGGACTCTTTGCCCTAAGTAGTTTTACTGGTTTTATCATGCACAAATTTTTTTTTAAATTATAAAGCTAAAAGCTTCTCTGCACCAAAGTAAGAGAAGTCAATCTGAAAGTCAAATATAACTGTAGAAAATGTAAACCAAAAATATTTGGTATAAGTAAGCACAGAGTCCTCACACTCTATCCTGCCCTACAGAGACATATTTTGGAGTAGAAATTGAAGAATGTTCTGTTTTTTCAAATGTATATTGTATTTTTGCTACAGCTGTGAGTATGAAGGTGGATAGAAGTTGCGTGGGAGGAACTAAGTAGAAACAAGTGTTTAAACTGTTCATAAGGGACAGCAAACATGTCACAAAAAAAAAATGACAGCAGGACGATGCACAGACACAAGACAAAATCTGATCAATATAAGAGAACACCTTCCCTCTACAAGGGAAACCTTGTATAAAAGACCAGAGATAATATGAGATACTAAACTACTGGTGTTGCAAACTATGCATATATAATGGCATCTAGCAGTCACAGAAAACCTCACAGACTATCTTCTCTAGCCCTTTCCCAATCCATAGTTATTTCATTCTCAGAAAGTTGCAAGGGAAAAAAGATAGTGTCTTTCCCCATATATGCATCACCCTGATACTACACTAGATCAACAGGAAAAACACACAGAATGGTTTGGCTAACTCCCTTCATCTGTTTCAGGTTAGATGAGAGGGGAAGTGGAAGTATTATGGGAGCATTATGTGTCTCTTTGAGGTGCAGCTTGTTCTTTTTCTACTCCTTCCTGTTGTTGTTGAGCAACTGACCTTCAGGAAACTTGTTTTATTCCCTTAACAATAAAACCTGTGGATGTGTTGCTTGGGAGCAATCAAATTGCTCCAGAGCAAGCAGTCTACTTTTTCTCTTGATTCTACTTTCAGTCTACAAGTCACGCTGCATGCAGGCATTGTGAACCACAAGGCATAAAGCATTTCTACAGGAGAATGAAATAAAACTGATACTGCTTTTATGGTACACAATTTTTATTTTACTTTTATATGCAATTAAGCAAGCCCAATTTTAGTTGAGAAAGCAAATACATACTAAAAGGGTATACACACATGAAATGTGAGATTCAGTTTAAGACACCTAAATACAGATATGAATGTATGTGGTGTTTAAGCCTAAAAGTCAGTACAGCTGATAAAGCTTCCAGAGCAATTCAGCTTGACCTACACAGCTCACAGTTCGCCAGCTAAACTGTTCTTTAGCCTTCATTGACTTTAATGGCAACCAGACACCCAGCAAACATGTAGATGCCTAAATTTAGGTATCTTAATCTGAGGTTTAATCTTGTCCAAAGATACGAAATTCAGTAATTTCAAAAGTTAAGATTCAAATCCTAGTACTTGCTGTTAATGCCTTACGGCTATTATTTCACCTTAATTCTCTCATTTGTATACAATTTCAACTTAATGCAGCCTTATGGAAAACTGTTTGAAGAGAAATGTCAGCATAGGAATTGAAGGAGCAATATGCACTAATTATTTTTTGTGAATGTGTAAATCTGAATTTTGCTGCTCAATTTGCATGTGTAAACCAGTTCTCTGTGCTTTAGGTCCTGTACCTACTGGTAAAGTTTCCCACTTGCCACTTGAAGTGCTTTGAAAGATTTAGGTTTAGACACCTAAAAGAAGGAGTTATGTTTTATCATGATTTTGATTTGAGATTGTAAGGCAAAAAATGATGTGGCAATTTTTCTTTGAGAAAAATCATATTGCTTCTTCTGCCTCCCCAGGAATTCCCCCTAAAAATTGTAATGTATTCAACATGTATCTTTTCCCTAAAGTTTTAAGATCAGCTTTCTCTCAGGCTGTATGGCCATTTTATGCATATGGCTCATGGAAATAATTTGTTCTCATGCAGGTGATTTTAACTAACCAACACTGGATTCCCATTCCTGTTTTAATAGGCACTATATTCCTCAGCATTGGAATTGGAACTTAAAACTGCAAGAATGGCATCAAGGAACATTACATTTTATTTTTGTTGAAGACTACATTTTCCTAACAGATGGAGAACTTGCGGTTAGATCTGAGTTCAAGGAGCCTCTAAGTCTAGACTTGGCCCAGACTTCTAAAATGATTGTAAATAAATCAATTAACATACTGGTACCTCATTTTCACTGCTCCAAATTGAAATAAATTCTTCCATTAATATTCTGAAATATTTCCTTTGGATTATAAGCATCTGAGATGAAAGTAATTGGTGTGTACACAGCACATAGTAAATCAAGCATTGAGTCAATTAGAATTCAAAATGCTACTTGATAATACTTACAATATAATTAATAGAGGAAAATATAGGGAGAGATATGTTCTATTATAGTGATGACCCTACACTGGTGATGTATGTGTTACTACTTTTTAATGACATTCAGAAATGAGAAGGAAAATGTTTAGTTTGGTGGCAATTCAAAAGAGCATAATGAATTATAGCCAGAAATTATAGCATTTAAAAAATCCTGCGTTTCAGGGGAAAACCTCTTTTCTCATAAATGTAGCATTAGAATTCACTTTTGTGCTATTTGAAATGTTTTACTATTCAACACAAAACATTTTCCATTATTTTTCAACTGACCTTCAAGATTCAGATAGGATCCATTTGATCTCTCTGCACAGACACATTGAGAATACCAGTCTGCTTTTTGAGATAAGTTTTAAACATTTCCAATCAATTAACTGAAAATGGAAAAAACCCCAATTATTGCTGCTTTTTCTAACGTTTTAGCCAGTTTCCAAAAGCAGACCGGTGTCTTTACTGATCCTGGGGTGCCACCTGGTGGCATTTGGGAAAAATAAATTCAAGTTTCACTCGTCCATGGTGCCCAAGACTGCAGCACCACCTTTCCCAGTGCCCCTGGAGGGCTGTAGGCTTGGACTCATCCCTGTCACATCCTGGCAGTCAGGCAGAAGGGGAGGCAGAGGTTATGGGATTTTCCCAAGCCTTGTAGGCTGAATCTGGGACTATATATACATCCAGTGTGTCATTCAAATGCAATGCATAGAAAGGCACAGCCTTGTTGGTTCTCACTCATGGATTTGTAGTCTATTTTAGGTATTTTTATAGGTATGTTCCCAAAGGTAAGCTTTCAACCAGTCAACACTTTGCTGTATTTGCAGCACAGGCATGAATTAGGAAAGTACTGTGATGCTCACTGTCACCCTGGGAGACTGAGGCTTAGAAAAATAAGCACCTTGCCTAAGGTCACATAGAAGGACACTGGGGAAATTAAAGGATACAGTTTGGGTTAGAAGGGTCCTTTAAAGGTCATGTAGTCAAGTTTCCCTACAATGGGCAGGGACAACAAAAGCAATGAAAGAAGTGGCATTCTGAAAGAGAATAAATATTAGAGGGACTGGCCAGAAAGCAGATCACAGCAGGTTTTAACAACATATAAAATATCACAGTACAACTCTTGTGGTTTCACTGCAATTCTGCAATACCAGTCTTATGAGAAATTAAATTCAGATCCCCAAAGTTTAAATCACTTACTATGGTTCCTGTCTGTAAGAAACTTAATCAAGCTTCAGTTAATTAGAAATAACAGTTTTAAGGGTACTATTTGTTCTTGTAAATCAGATTTGTCATGTTTTGACAAACTAATGGGAAAACTATTTCTGTAGGGAAATAAATGTTTCTGAGAGATGAGACAAGAAGGAACAAACAGAGAGAAACAGATCTTTTTTTGAACAGTCCTTATGAAATTAAGATGTCTGAGACCCTTCACTAGACAATGGTATAAGATTAATGAACTCTAAATGAAGCCTGTGCGTGAAACTGGTTTTGGTTGAATATGGAAAAATGGATCCATAGTAGTTATTTGTGACTAAATAAGTAACAAGGGCCTGACTGGGTGATTGCCTCGGGATATGTACACAGTCTAATTTAGTAATAATTTCCATCCCTCTCTGCTCAATGAACAAATAAACAACTCTTCCATGACAAGTAAATGATGATACAATACTGCTAACATTAATTAGAACTTATGGAAAATATCACTGTGAAACAGACAAAAATCAGAATTCACAATTCAAGTGCTGCTGTATTGTACAGTGCTAAATATATCCTGCTTAAAAATAGAGGAAAATGAACTTTTAAATTTGTATTTTAACTTCTGGATTTTTGAATACAATGTACTGTAAAAGGCTTTGATCTCATAGTCCTCTGTCAGTCAGTCCTATTTTGCTGTATCTAACCAAAGAAAAATAAATTGCATAATTGTCCTAAAGAAATTTCCATGTTTATTCCTTGGGTTTCTTGTCTTCTCTTCTTGGCACAGGCCTTTGACTTCCTTATTTCTTCATACTGATAACTTTATAAGAGTCTATTTTGGTCTTCTTGCAGTTCCCTACAACATTTCTACTTAGAGAGCTCTTTAAGGCACTGTTGGGAGGACAGAGTTAAAAGCAAAAGAATGATGGGGAGAATGGTAGATTGGTTCAAGTGACCTTGCAGCTGGGAATGCCATGGCCTAGAGAATAATAGTGTGGGAAACTCCATATATTATGCCTACTGCTGTTCATCCTCTCTCTGTTTTGAGATGTAGAATTTCTGTGTAAAGATAACATAGGTGTTTTGAGAGACTTGAATGCACTCTCACGGACGTGTTTGAACTCCCTGTTTTGGGAGAGAGAAGATTAAAGCTCAGAGATCATAAAAAAGCACAGGGGAGATCACAGTATGATGATAAACTACAAGTGTACAGGCCCTTGATAAATTGGTGCAAACAGCAGGCTCACTGCCTGCTAGGATGGACTGAGCCTAACGGCGCCTGTGTTCCCCCTTTTTGTCTCCACCTGGTGTTGCTTCTCCAGTTAGTGAGATAATGAAATAAAAGCACTCTTTGCATTTCAGCCATGGTTTCCTGGTTGTTCCAGCTGCCTGCCTGTGTCAACTCACACAGGTACATAAACTTCTTTCACTTGCTCTTTATCCTTTTCTCTTACAGCACTTCTAAGGAACTAAGGTCTGGATAAAACACACTATTATGATGTCAGATTCCTGCATCTCTTTAGTGGTAAGTGACCAGATTTTCTATGTATTGGAAAACAGCTCCAGCCACCTTTTTACATCAAAACTTTGACAGGTAGATGGTAAATTCCCTCTTCACAGAATAGGCCAAGTTACTTCTTAGCAATGTAAGAAAACCATATCTAGCTTTCTTATGAATTTAAACATTGATCAGAAAAGTGCTGCATAACTACATCACAAACCACCCAGGCTAAAGTCATCTTCCACCCTTACTATAACCAATGTGCAGGCAAGGATGCAGGATTCACAGGGATAGAAAGCATGAAACCAGGAGGCAGTGTGACACTGCAGCCTAGTGGGTCCATCACTCATTTGGGATAAGTAATTCCCATGTTGCAGCTCTTTACGTTAAGGCTACTGATGTGCTATGCATGAAAGAGTCACAACTATATTAATTTGAGATTGTTTGTTTGTTTGTTTTTCTGTAAGGCTGAATAATGTGAATGGATATCTAACTAGATTTTCAAGGCTTCCATTGTCATTCAAAATCCTTTATATTCATATTGTTTCAGTCAAGTGTTCAATTACTTGCCAGAGGCTAAAACAAAAATGTTCTGGTTTTTCAATGCATGGTATCACATTCACATGAAAGAAAAATTAAAAAGATGTTTTTGAGACCAAGTATGGAAAATATAACCTCAGGCTATGAAGCCTTTTATCCACTAGAATTTGAAAAAGAATTTCAGAGGGATCATCAGATTCATTAGAGGCACAGAGATAATTAACATAACCTAATTAATCGCCTTCTTGTATCGAGCTGCCTGCTAAGCAGTTCAGTGCACACTAGATGGCAGCCCCAGTACAGAAGATTTCATCATACTGCTTGTTCTCCTCCAAGAAAAGCCAACATTGAGAAGTATCTTTGGACTCAGTAGTGAGTTTTGGGAAAAATGACACTGGACAGTTGGCCACACTGGGAGCTGCTTAGGTCTGCACTGTGCTTAAGTTCTTTTTGCAGCATCACCGTACTGGACGTAGCATTAAGCAGGGAAAAGTCTCATTCTGAGCTAAGTGCAAGCAACACTATTAAAAAATGCTATAAAACCCAAGAGGAAAATAACCAAAATATTCAGGAAAAAACTTTTTGCAGCTTGGATTTCACAATATGTAAACAAAAGAGATTGCTTTGTTTGTCTGTGCAGTATAGACAAAGAACAAGATGAAGTAGTTGGGCAGGAAAGCCCAAGAGAAATACTCACAGATAAAATTTGATCTCCTCGCTGCAGTTCTCCACTGAGATCCGCAGGCCCACCTGCTAGGATGAAAGACACGAAAATGCCTTCCCCATCTTCACCGCCCACAATGTTGAAACCAAGTCCTGTGGAGCCCTTGTGCAGGATGATTTTTCGAGGTTCTCTGTACAGAAACAAAATGATAATGTTTATCCATTTAAACACCTTACTGTTTATTCATTTTTCATAGTGTCTTAAGCATACTGTATTTTGCTTAGGACACAGTGACTTGTTATTGCCTAATGGAACCATTGTAACAAATGACACAGATCTGTTAACTGGTGAACAGATGAGGCAGGAATCAACCAGCATTATTTTATTTTTTTTTCTCATGGTTGAATCCAAACATCTCTATTAATATAAGCCCATTGGAGCCATCTTCACTATGTTAAGTGACACATTTATTAAAAGGAAAAACAAAACACTGAATGTACTTAATAATCTAATTTATACCAATACTACATATATAAGTAGAATTAATCATTATATGGTACCTTTCTTATTTTAAGTTCCAGTCTTACTTTTGAAACAAATGAACAAAGAAAAAAACTTAAAACTCCAGGTGAAGCAATGGCAGTTGTGTTTGGTCCTGACATATTTGGAGCAAGTAACAGTAATATGATCAAGCTAATACAGCAGAATCTCATTAAAACTCCATTATGACATTATCAGGAGTAGCTTGTAAGTGTAAAGTCACACTACAGCTTTATCACTGAAGCATCCCAAGGGATACCTGCTTTTGCTATATCCATTAAAAGAATTACTAATTATGATAGAAATCAATAAATAATAATACGTACATCTCATACAGGACTTTTTAATCTGTAACTTGAAAATATGCCCCAAAGGATATAAACAGAATGTATACTTTACTGATGGGAAAACTCATGTCCAGAAGGAGATAACTTTCCTAAGCAATCAATCCTTGACAAAGGGTCCCAAATATTCTTTTCCCAATCTCTACATACCAGGCCTCAGATTTGCCTCTCCCGTGGATACACAAGCACACAACCCCCCTATATACATACACCTGCTATATTTATTGGTACTTACCCCATTTAAAAACTCTCTAACAATTTAATTTTCAGAAAAAGAGTAAATACTGTTATATTAATATGTGTAAATTTTAAGCCCAGCCCTGCAAGTGCTCCCAAACATACACAAGTGTCTACCACTCCTCACAGAGAAAAAGGGTATTCTATTCATTCTTTATTTTTACAAATAAAAATTACCAGCAACACAAACACACACCATATTAAGCAACATTCTCCAGAACATTCTCCAGAATGGCTCTGGTATACAAGATTCAGTATTTCCTTCATACTATATAGCCGTCCTACATCACAAAAATGGCTTTTTCCTTTCCATTTTGTTTTTAAAGAAAAGAACAAAAAAAGGAGAGAAGTGATTAATCAAGGGATGCCTTATTTGATGCAAGTTAAGTCTTGTGGCTGTATACATGGAGACTTTATCTTAACATGATACTTCTGAAATAAGTAGGCATTTGTTCATCTTTTCCCAGTGCTAATGTCCAAACTGTATCCCCAACTTGATCATGATCCTGAAATAACATATCAACTTTCTGAAACATTAACCTGAAACTTAATATTTTTAAAGGAAAAGACTAAAGCAAAGTATTAGTCCTACTCTGTTGGTCCTTCATTTCTTAACTGTTTTAATATTGTGAAATAAGAAAACAACCTTTTAAGAATGCAGCTGTGTGAAAAAGTTATATTATCTTGAGTTTGTATATTCTTGAAGTACTTTTAACAATCAGAAAATAAAGGCAGGGTTTCTTTTCTTTTGGATCCTGGCTGTTTATTTGCCTTGTAGCAACTTCTTCAGCACCTTCTTAACTATGCACAGAGTAGACATAATGTGATCCAGATCTAGGAAGTCTAAACAGGTTTTCAATTAGAAGTGTGGCCTGGGGCTTGGAGCAGAACTAGGACAGTAAGCTGAAAGCATGGATTCTCTTCCCTGCTTAGCCCATGTGCTACTGAGTGATCTTGGCAAGTCATTTGTTCTTTCCCAGCTTCAATTTCCTCATCTACAAAATGATGGGGTGACACTTGTCATCTTTGTATCCTACACATCAGAAATACTTCGCAAGAGCTGAGCTACTGCCATTTATTATTTACCTGAATATTGAGGAAAAAGAGGCAACAAAGTCAAACCAATATATTTACATGCTCTCCTGGTGAGAAATCAGAAGAGATCTTGTTCAAAATGAAACAGAGCATTTTCACATATGACAGGCAGCCTGGATCAAACTCTTGAAAGCCAGTGCTATGGGCAAAACTAGGTCAATACAACTGGGTATCTACTGAATAGTGAGATGTGCAGCTCAACAAAATGTTGGCCCAGTTATTAATCACTGTCTCTGATCAAGTCAGCAGATTTATGCTTAAAATGCTGCCAGTGCTGTTTTATAATTTTGGCCTTTTGACAGCAAAATTCACATTCTGCTCTTGGAAGATCATGTTCAGAGGAAGTTCAGACAATAACAGGGAAATGTCAGAAGCCATGATTAGAATGCAATGGGTTTCAGCTCCTGCTCTTCTGCCTAATCAGGTCATTTTGGTCATGACTCAAATTTGCCTGTATAGAAGCTGACCATCCATAACATGTCTTCATATTGCTTTCCTATCTGAGTATCCCGCAGGATCTGAAAGGTGAACTGAAGAACACACAAATGTTGTTGTCATCATTACAACAATAACCTTTAGCCATGACTGTACTGCAAAAACTATAGGAAGTAGAATGTAGATCCCAATTCACCTTAATACAATAAGTAAGTTTTAAAAAATATGTAATTGTTTCTGTTTGAATAGCATACTTAGTATGAAAAACAAAAAGAAATACTTATGATGATAAAAAAAGAACACAAATTGATATAAAACTTACAAAGTAGGAAAAAAAATTCTTAAGCAAAGAAACTACAATGCCAGCAGCAGCCCAGGTGATCTTTTGAGTTATGCAGAAATTAGTCATCTGCCAATGCTTTAACAACACTCACTGAAAAAAAAGCTGAGATGTTTTTTTAGTAATGATGAGATGTTACATATTTTATGGCCCAGTATAAAAATTTACAGTTAACACTAAACATGATGTTTAAGGAGGTCTAAGAACAGGTGCTCCAATTGTTCTTGAATATGTGGGAAGCAACATTAGAAAAAACACCTTTGCCTCTGTTAAAAATTGTTATGAGTATAGTTCTAATACACATGAGACAAAATGCAGACAATTGCTGTAAAGGGGCTAATGGAATCAAACATCTAAAGATGACATGTGGATGGGAGAGTAAGAATGACAGAAAAGTAACTCAAACATGAATGATGTTTTCTTGCAGTAAATGCACTCAGTAAGAATGTGTAGCTGTCTGCAAAATACAGCATCTAAGGCCAGGGTAATTTCAAGGCAACTTATGTAAAATGAGGGTGGTTGGGCACTGGAACAGGCTCCCCAGGGTCATGGCACAAAGTCTGCCAAAGTTCAAGAAATGTTTGGACAACACCCTCAGACACATGGTTTGATCCGTGGAGTTGTCCTGTGCAGGGCCAGGAGTCGTACTCTGGGGGTCCCTTGCAACTCAGGATATTCTATGATTCTATGAAAATCTTTCATTTGGAGACAATAGATGGCACTCTGTAGCTACCCTGGAAGAAGGAAGAATCTATATCCAGTGTTTCTGAGTTGCATGTTTCTGCCTTCAGCTTTAACTACTTATCCCATTTACAATTTCTTCTGTGATAAATACGGCTGAAGGTAAGTTTCTAGTTGCTGACAAAATGTACTAGTTCTTTAATTCCATGTGTGCATGTTTTATACCCTCCTGCAGCTTTGTACCAAATACAAACAGAGAAGAGCAGCAGGGGAAATCAAGCAGAAATTTGAAAGGATTGTGAGATGAAAACATTCCTAGACTGACAGAAGGCAACAGAAGGAAAGGAAAATAAAATTAAAAAAAAAAATAAAAAAGAAAGAAAAGAGCAAAGAAAAGAGAGATAGTGCATCTGTAAAAGAGAACGGGGAAGGAATTAAAAAGGTAAGAAAAGAAGAAAGGAAGATGCACATTAATAGAGCCAAGAGCAAAGGTGTAAATAAAGTGCTGCAATCCACACAAATTTACAGGCCAAGAAATCAGTGGCAGAATCAATTTGGATGGACTTGGTTACTTGCTTCAGGGAATGCATCAGATCAGATTCTGTAAAACACATTATAAATTGCAGGTCTGATGTAAGAGCAAAGCATTACTAAATTAATATTTGAAACTAATAAGTAGTAACAAGCCAGAGCAGGTAAAACTTCAACACTTAAGAAAATTTCTTCTGTCATAAAAATGCAATTACCAAAAAATAAATCGAAGTGCAGTATTTTCCTTTTTAACAAGTTTTGTGCATGTTTGTTTAATTTGTTCATTATCTTGAAAACAGCAAGTACTTTTTGTTTACTACATTTGAACTATTTGGTTTGATCTGTTCACTTTTTAACAAATAGAAAATGACAAGATAAAACATGTGAGTATCCCTATCATTCTTCTATGGATTGAAATCCATAGTAATTATAGACTTTATTTAAGAGATTAAAACTGGACTGAGAAATGAAGGAGAAGAGCTTTCTAAAAGCTAGTAATTCTTATAGTAATTAACTGAAAGAAAACCCATGTTTAATTTGCTTATTTTGTGCTGCTGGCTATATTAAAGAATAGAGTCAGTTTTAGTATTCATCTCACACTGGCACAGCTCTGTCTTTCTGTTTCTTTTGCACCATTTATAAAATTGGAGGGCTGACATGATTTTGTGCTTTCTGAAACATCTTCAGAAACACTAAGCACACTGGGTGCTTTCAAATACCAGCCCCTAGAGACTTCAGTTATATACAATCAATGAGGTATCCCAAATCTGCAGAGACTTCAAAATACGGCTTTGATCTTGCTTTGTGTGCAGGTTTTTGTTGTTTTGGTTGGATTTTATTTGGCTGGGGTTTTTTGGTTTTGTTGGTTGGTTGGTTGCTTTGTTGTTGGGGTTTTTTTGTTTGTTTGTTTTGTGTTGTTTTGTTTTTTTTCTGTTGGTTGTCTTTTTCCATTTTTTTTCAAAAATGTTTTCTTCACAAAAGATGTTGAAAGCATGCATACATTCATGTACATGTTGATTTGATGTTACAGTAACACATGTCACAGAAAGCCCAAAAGAATATTTATCTTACTGCTTCTGTTAGGGGATCAAGAGATGACAAAACCTCTGAGCAAAGCACTACACATATATAATGCAAAAAACACCTTCCCAGCTACTTAAAGTAGCAAATAGCAGGAGGGAGAATTGAAGTCATGACAAATTGTATTAGTTGGTCAAAGTCACACATTAGTAGTAAATTGGGGGAAGAGCATGCAGTGATAGTAGAAGGTGTAATGGCTTTAAACTGAAGCAGGGTAGATTTAGATTAGATATTAGATATTAGAAAGGTAATCTTTACTGTGAGAGTGGCAAGGCACTGGAACAGATTGCTCAGAGAAGTTATGCAAGTGTTCAAGGCCAGATTGAATGGGGCTTTGAGCAACCTGGTCTAGTGCAAGGTGTCCCTGCTCATAGCAGGGGGGGCTGGAACTAGATGATCTTTAAAGTCCCTTCCAACCCAAATCATTCTGTGATTCTATGAAAAAAATCACCCCAAATCTAAGGAATCAAAGCTCTTTCTCACAAGCAGTATGAATATGATGTTTGGCTTCTGACAATTCATTGTGTGGACACTAAGCTACCTTAGAGCCATTTTGCTAATCAAGCATTTATTTTTCAGAACAGCACTTCTCATTTTCCTCTCATGCTTTAAAAAAATTCCAATAAATACCTGCGTGCTTATTTCTGGAAATCAAAGGACATTCATAATGGAAGGACCTAAAAAGGTAGTTCAAACAGAGATAATTCTTCTTCACGGCATTTAACACATGGAGCTTGAATGGACAGAGTATATGCCAGTGTGTGTGGTGTTGTAAAATCTGATTAATCACACAGAAGAGAATACGAAATCTGAAGTGGTTGAAGGCTTGGAATATGCACACACAACTTCTTAAAAACACCAAGTTCTGGTAAAACCAAGCTTTTGTTTCATACCTTCTACAACTCTGCTTCACACAATTAGACAAAAATGCATCTGTATTGCTCTCATCTCCTGTCTCATGGCAGTATCACTTGTATTTCATCTTGGCTTTTACTCTTCCCTTGTTATTCCCCTCTCAGGCTTGGCAAAATCTTTCCACTCTGAAGTGAAAAAGATCTACCCCTTGCCTTCCTCTCTGCTCCCTCCCTTTGCCTTGGGAGATTTCAAAAACACCAGGACCTGGCAGTGGCAAGGAGCTGACAGACCTTCCTCTCTCCAATTTCTAGTGCCTTATCTCCTCAGAACCTCGAAGAGCTGCACATATCAGTATGACACCTGACCCTGTGAGGTCTGATCCCTGATTGTGATGTTAATTAGCATTATCCTGTTGTAATTTTTTTTTAATAATAAAAATAAGGAAAACTCCCTCTTATCTCCTGCTGTCATACTGATCATCACAGTCCAGAGGGTTAACTTTATGTTCATCAACTGAGACAATGCTTTGGCCTTTTGCAGTGTGTTCATTATCACTACCTGTAATTGATTAGTGACTTATTATTTCATTTTACTAAATATTGGTATACTAAACCCAAGCATTCAGCCTTCAATGAGATGTTCATTTATCACATCACAAGGCATTATTTCAGTTAGTAATTCTGCTTGCAACAGGTATTTTGCCCATTTATTTGACTATGAATTCCTTGGCATATCTTGCTGACTGAATTTTGGCATTAACTGTAGCAGCAATGTTTCATTCTAATTTTAATACTGACTAAAATTTTAATGCATTTATTCTGCAAGCATCATGTCTAACTTGTCACAAACTTTGAAGTATATTTAATCTGAGGGAACTTTCTGGGAGCTAGGCTTCAACTGATGAGTGCATGAATGCACTGGCTTATACATGTGCAACTGCATTTGTTTTGTAGGAAGATCTCTGGACTTCAACAGCCTTTCATTCTGTCTTGTATAGAGGAATTAAAGTCTGCACACCAGGCAATGTTTTCTGCTTGCAGATAGTGAGATGGAATTGGCATACAGGAATAATATCATACTTGAAAAACTGCTCTGTATTTTTACCATGACACCTGACATTTACTTTAAATGCACAGGAGTATGTCTCTTGGGTTTGAGAAATCTCACTGATTTCTAGAGCAATAATGTAGGGCAGCTAATATGCTCTTTAGTTCTATAAGGGATATGATTATTCTTGTCTGCTTGTTCATTTATACTTTGTCTCACATAATCACTTGTCTCTCTTCCTTGTTCCAGGTGGTGCCTGATTTACATGATAATAATCAAAATAAATCCTGAAAACTGCACCTCTGTTGCACCCGCTACACCCAGCAGAGGCAACCCCATACTAGAAAGCTTTGCTTTGCATTCTGCATTTAAAAACTATTGGTTCCATATTGAAACCACTTTTCTATAAACTATTACAGCATTCCATGGCTCTGTTTACCATGAATGCTCCAGCTTTACAGTATGTAAACAAAGTTGGATGAGATGGAACCTGGTGACAGGCAACTGCATTGCACTGTCAGGAGACAGATAGTATTCAAAGGCTCAGAGAACACCTAAAAATTGTAGAGCCCCTAAGCCATGTTTTGAAATAGCAATACACAGACCGCTAGTAGCAAGCATCCAAAGTTACTTTATAGATGACACTTTTGAAACAGAAAGCAGTCTGTAATATCTGTCCTATTTAGAATAAAAATTCTTACCTTTAGTTATGGTTCAAATGCTGTTTATTTACACATAGTACATATATTTACATATATTTCAGATAGTCAGGGACATTGACAAATAGGTGTAATATTTTCATCAAAACACTCAATCAAATCAGCTGAAATCCCAGTTTCTTAAGAGATGGCTGGCAGAATACAAAATGCAATTTAGTCTGGATGCCAACTGCAGAGAGAATAGCTATCAGACATCACTAACACTAGCTTTGTGCAATAGTACACTAGGACTTTAAAAAATAAAACCAAACAGGGCTTTTTTTCCAACAAATATTTTTCCTATTTTGAATACTTACAGCTAACATTGTTCATTAAAACCAAAAAACTCAAACCCCCAAAATTTTCAAATTCAAACATGAAGAGTTTTCTTGTTTTTAAACCATGAAAATAAACCATTAGCGCAATTACTAATGAGATAATGTTAATGAGGACCTCAGACACCTCTGAAGTTCATGCCTTTATACACATAATAAACCTGTACACCTCAGGTACGGTTATTACACTGTGAGGAATACATGGCTTGAATAGAAGGAAAAAATATTCTTTAAAGATATCTGTATTTTTTCCACCTTGCTATTCATTTTGTTGCTGTACATGAAGTCTACAAAACCCTCCCTAAAAAAAAAAATACAATAGTTTTATGTATGAATCCATTACCTAGTTGAAAAAATTATTCAAGTTTTTAAGAAATCTATTTTGACCAGCTCAATTACCACATATTCAACAGGGTGGAAAGGACTAAATGCCAGTGAATGCAATTCCCTCTATATTGCTTTAACCCACTGAAATCTAATTTCTCATTCACAGGACCCAGTAATTATATCACTTCAGTGACTCCATAGTCATTCAGACAGAGCCAGCATGCAGGGTACAAATGTCAGCATGTGCAAGGGATGCCTTGCAGGTAAAGCAGCTGTTTACAAAGTGCATCTCAAAAGCAATATAATGAGTCTCCTAAATGCAGGACTCTACTGATGGAAACACAGTTCCTAAAAGAGAAAAATAACTTTATTTTGACCTCAAATTCTATTAGCTATAAACATACTTAGCAGCATGGGCTCCACAAAAACAGTAGAATTAATCAAGCTTAAACATAACAAAATATTTAGGGCTGAGCTGATTACTCATTTCTGCTCAGCAGTGGACTAGTCTAACAGTCCCACTTTCCTATGAAACATGAAATATGGTGAAATGAAAGATGATGCTGTGTAAGTTGATCAGTAATAATTACAAGCTGATATACTTCTGCCTTCTCAACAGCAGGAGACCTGTGGTATCAATTGCAGATCTTCTGCCCTCTAATGATTCACACAAAATATATATGCCAGTTGTCTGTGTCCAGTACAGATTATCCAATTTATCTAAAAATTCATGTAAACAGATTGATTTCCAAATTTCAACAGGAGCTTAAAGCTAAAGAATGCCTCTTGAACTATGGAGTCCAGGAGACCAAGTCAGAGACATCATAATAGAAATTCTTGCCTTAAATCTCAATTGAGTAAATTAGTTTTTATTCTTTACTCCCTTTTTTTTTTTCAATAATGATAAACAAATCACTATTTCCATCACCAAACTCATTCCTGCAGTTGTTTTATTTCAAGCAGCAATTTATTAATGAGTTGATTTGTGGAAAATACAGGAATTTATTGTGACTTTCTCTGTTGATTAGAGAGAGAGAAAAAGACAAGAAATCCAAAAGGAGGGTGTTTAAGCACTGAGACTGGCTGTCTGGAACTTGTGCAACCTCCACATTTGGTGATAGTCACAGCCTTACTGGTTAAGACCCTGAGCAACCTGATCAACCTTAGAACTGGCCCTGCATTGAGCAAGATGACTGGATGATGAGGGTTTAATTTATAAAATTAGCTTTCAGATGATAGCCCTATGGCATATGCACCTATACTGTAGCAATTTCATTATTCAGTCTAATTTTCAATGAATAATTACTATAGCTGTCTTACATATTTTAGATAATAACTTAAAATCTTGGATCTAGATAAGAAAGAAAAAAATTGAGACTTGTAAGAAAATCATTTCAGGCTTCACTGGATTATTTTACACATCTGCCACTTTGTTTTGTGACTATACCACAATACAGTTGTAACAGAAAGCAAAATACAACAAAATGACACCTTTCCTCTGTGGAGACTTTGTATTCTCAATTCTATCACAAGAATGAAATGCTTTGAAATAGGACCTGAGAGCAGCCAATGACAAGTTACTACCTATGCCTAGAAAATATTTCGAACAGTTCCACATTTTTTTGGGAGGGGAGAAGTAAATTGACATTTTTTGTAAACAATGCCAGTCACTGCAAATAAAATCTGTGTTTCTGTGTTAAATATCAGCCTTTGTAATATTATAAAGATGCAAGAATATTAACTGTAGTTGTGAGATATTCACATTTTACCCAATTGTATTAGTTGAAATTGGCTCGCTACGTACCCAAAGCTATGCTTCATATACGCAGATGCACACCAGCACAGGATTAATATTTTCTATCAGTAGTTCTTCATCCTTAGTTTTGGACACTGCTTTGTCAAAACCAAGTCATGCATACATTAAGAAAACAGAGTAAGACTTCACTGGGCATTTCCGTGATTAGTGGGAACCATTTGACAGCTAACAGAAGTAAATATTAACACTAGTCAAGTGAGATGAATTGAAGAATTGTATCCAATACATCTCCATGACAGATATTCTCATCTCCATGAAACCCAAACCTTTCAGTATAAGTATCAATAAAGGAGCAGTACTAACTTGAAACAATTTATTGCTTCACCTCACAGACTTAAAACACTGCAGTAAACAAAACCACATCTAGTTAACAGCTATGTGTATGTGAGTAGCTCAGTGGTATCTGAGAGCTCTACAGGCAGCTTCAACAGAGAATCATCTTACCCTTCCACAGAAATGGTCCGCTGCAAGCTCACTGTGGGAGGCCGCGTTGCAGTGCTGTGCTGGGAATGACTGTATGACCAAGGGAGAATAAAGAAAAGCATTTGTTAAAGGAAGAGAAGTTTCCTATGCTCTTATTGTCTCTAGTAGTTCAGCTAATGCCAAAATAGATACGAGATTTTTTTACACATCTAAAGAATTTTTACTTCAGCAATGTTCCTTTTTTTCAAAAAAGGGCTCAACCATACAATCTCTCTTACTTAAAATCATCTTTCATTTTTCATTAAGAGCAGACAATTAAGAAGATAACTCCCCTTTATATTCTTACCCTTTTATTGTGTACATATATATACAAACACATAGTTTAGTAATTAAAAATAACTTAAATGCTAATTGTTCTCCTAAATATACTAAACATAAAACGCAAATTTAATTCCAGAACAGAAGGCAAAACAGCAAATGATAATGTTATCAATCTAATTATCAACATTTCTCAGGGAGAATTCTCTGCAAAAAAGGGCATGCACTGCTTAGAATTGCACCATGATATAACTTCAACACTAACTCTATCAGATTTTAGGTAGCTTGAGTCTTTCCACCTGGAATTTCATCAGTCTAGGACACAATATTTAGAAAAAAACTCAGGTATTTTCCAAGCAAAACACAGACTCTGTGAAAGGAAATTGTTTTTGATTGAAAAGCCTTAGGTCTAATGGCTTCTTATATGTTATACCGATATGATTAAAAAACATAAAAAATTACAATAATTATTATAAGACTACTCAATATTCATTACTAAGGTATCGTACTGTTGTATAATAGCATTGTAAATACAAATAGATAACAACACATCATCAGTCAAAGGCAGTTTTGTGATAATAAATTGTATTCCTTATCCAAGACAATCTCTTAAAATAAAATATTAAAATGCAGAAGCATCTGGGTGTATCTTCTGATTAAACAGCTACAGCATGTAGTGAGGCCGAGTATTACAAATGCAAAGTACACATTAAAAATAAATCTTTAGGTCAGTTTTATATCACTGAATCTACTAGCTTCAGACTTTGTCTTATTTTCAAGCTTTGTACACATCTCATGATGTTTGTTCAGAAGAAACACATCTTATTTTCAATAAAAGCTACTTCATTTGACCTTAGTGAGCAACACATCTATTTTATATGCATTTCATCCTGTAGCATAGCCAATACTGCCTGTCTGATGAAAAAGATGTGATTTTTTTTGTGTAACACATAGTGTTGTGACACATGCTATCATGCCACAGGGCAAACAAAAGATCTGCTGATTCCTGGTATTCTCTGTTGTGCTCTTGTTTTAAGGTAGTAAACTTCTGTACTCAACCTTACTCAGAGAAGGTTTTAGAAGGTTTGTGAAAAAGTATTCCCCTTCTAAGAAGGGCTACAGAGTTTTTTATCTGTTTTATAGCAAAACATATTCAGGAGTATCATGAGTTTCTGGCACCATGGTGTGAACAGAACAGTTGAGTTGGACAAACATTGCAGAATATTTTAAGAATATTGGTTAATATTTCACATTAAGTTTGAATCTTGAAAATTACTTAGGATGCATATTTTAAACTACCCTTTTTTATAGTGGTTATGCATTTTTAAAACTTTAAAATTTGGATGTGGGTTGTCTTCAGTCCCTCTCCAGAACCGGAAGGGAACATACATTCTGACATTCCTGTACTGGTTACTCATGCAAACTTAATAAGGAAGAGAACAGCTTCCTTTATGAATTTTTCCCCTGTACACATCAGTCAGAAGTGACAGAGTAGAGCCATAACTCCTCCACCTCTTTCCTGGGCAGCTTGACTGGGAAATTTTATTCCCTGAAGTTGCAGAAATTCAAGATTATGGCTGGTACAAGGCAAAAGTAAAAACAGCAGAGAGGAGGGGCAAGGTATGTCACAAGCCTCTGATTCACATTGTACGTCAAGATCTGTTCCCAAGAGAAGAAAGGCAAAGCTGTGCCTGAGCTCTGCTGCTGCTGCTGCCAAATCCAAAAGAAGACTTTAAACAAGCAGTTCATACTCTTGCAACAAAGCCTGGCAAGGTAGCAACTTAAGGTTTGATTCAGGAACTTGGTTCATTTCACAAATGTTTTGCAGTGTTATGGTTTCTGAAGGAGTGTTGTCTTAGGAAAGGGAAGTGGAGGAATAACAGCTGATATGGCCCTTTGCCTTACAGCACTTAAGCCATCTCTCCTTGTTTCAGGGTTTTCTCCTTACTACAGCAACAGCATAACTTTTATGACCAGAGCCACAATGTCCATCCAAGCACAACTATCCAAACTGCCCTGAATTCTGACCACTTTCAAAATGAACAAAATTACAGAAGCCTTAAATGTAGGCCTTTCAGCTGTTAAGTACAAAACCCAAATAATTACCTATTTATCTATAGAATTAGTAACTAGAGTCTGTCACCAAGCCATATTGAATAGTAAGCACTCGGGATATGACTGTTTGGATATTGCAAGTTAAAATAAAAAAAGGGCTACATTCAACAAAGCAATTTACAGAACAATGAATTATTGCTCCTGCATGAAGATTCAAAATGAGGAAAGGGACTGGTGTGATCACTGTTACAGACTCTCAGTTTCCACAGTGATGCTGCATTTTACTGATGAATTCATCTACCTTGGAGGACTGACAACACAGGCTACTGTGCAAAACCTTCAGGTTATAACCTCTCCATTTCTAAGTATTTTGCATGACTGAATACAGACTGAGAATTTTGTCACTATTCTACTCAAAATGGCCTTTACAGAATTAGTAAAAGCTGTTAGATTTTTATAAAAGATCTCTTTTTGACCACACACACTTTTCTTTAACATGGAACAAATTGCCTGTATCAAAATAGACATGTTGAGATCTAAAGCTGGTCTTGACTGCACTCCCATAAATTTATTACTGATTTTACTATTAATGTATGTTTTAAAAAATGGACAATCTTTTATTAATGCAAATTATTATTGTTTAAAACATTTTATGTCTATTAGAAAGGTTGATGAATATGTTATCTAAGATGATGAATATGATCTATCTAAGGAAACTCACTGTTGAAACACAAACCTTACATGACAGCAAACAGTATTTCTAGAAGTGATTCGGAGCACCAGATTACTTTATTTTGGGAGTCCAGTCAGAAACACTTAAAAATCCTGATTTTCCAGAAAAAGATATTCATCTCTTTCAGAGGACTGCATGTGTAACATCTCAGCAGAAGGGTAAGGCACCCCAAACTCACTAACTACTCTCCTCAGCCTCTTAGGAAATCATGCTCTGCCACCACATCTGCCTGGTAGTTATAAAATCATAGAAATAATAGAAAGGCTTGATTTGGAAAGGGCCCTGGAGATCATCTAGTTGCCCTCACACGATATTGTTATGGGTGGGGCAAGAATCAGCAAATTAACAAAAGGATTATCCAGACAGGCTGTCAAAAGAAAAACATTCAGAGGGAGATGCAGATCTTGGAAAAAGAAGATATATTTAATGCTGGGGTGAAAAAAAGCTTAGGATAGCAATATTTTCCATTCTGTAGGATACTTTACTGAGTAATGTAATCCCATTAAAAGTATAAATTAAAGCAACTATTTCAATTCTGTATTCTCCTGAAATGACCAATCTCTTAAGCACTAGATGTCATCAGCATTTCTTCACTGGAATGACTACATGACCATGCAAAGCTGTACAAGGAACCTTACAATCCACTCCTTCCATGCAAGGGGGCTCAGCTATCTGTGATTTTCCACTCACTCAAGAACTTTTCCCAGTCCCAGGGATTTGTGACATAGCTTTCAAATGAGCACTCACCTTCTTTCATGAAAATAATTCAGAACTGGTGAGATGAAAACTCATTTTTGCACATAATTATAAAAATCAAGTTTGATGCTTGATACAAGCTTATGCCTTCTAATGTATTCTTATAATGACACCTAAATTTCTAAAATGCAGTTTAACCATTGCTTGACCAAGAGACTATCCAATTGGAGACAGAAACAACAGTCTGATATGATTCCTAAATGACTTACTGAGAAGATAACCTCCTGGTGAATTCTACCAAACTGGTGGAACCAGCAGAAAGAAGCTCAACGCTTAATACAATTGTGCATGTGCCATGTCTTTTGTAGCACACAAGAAAGTAAAACTTCTGAGTTACTGCCATCAATGTTTTCTATGGTGAATGCCTAAACATAGGCCCTTATATCCATATTGAGATATGTGGGTAAGTAGCATAGTTTTACACTCACAGATCAAACTATAAAGAGTTTTGACATTCAGGCTTATAACAATGCTACCCTTTTTCTGAAATGATACAGAATGAACCTCTTACTAGTTTTAAAAATAAAAAGTAACACTATTTCAATATACTATGCAGTACTATAGCCATGATGGATTTTCCCTGAAGAAAAGAAACTCACATCCCATAAAAACCCAATTTTTAACTAATTCAATTTTATTTGAGTTCACTGAGACAAGGGGAATATACTGTTCTTGTAAGACAATTTGTAAGAGTGAAGGAACAAAGAATGAGATTATAAATTAATAATAAGGGACAAAACTGGAAGAAAAGAACCCAACCTCTCCCTTTTAATGGGTTTAAGTTGCTTCTTGTTTTAAACTTATTTTTCAGGCAAGGTGTGATATTTCAGGACCTCATTAGATACTAAAACAAGAGCAGCCTTGCATCCACATATTTGTTTATTTATTTATTACGAAAATAATAATATCAGTAGGTATTATCATAACAATAAGGTGAGTAGCCAGTCTCCTTAGTTTTATTTCTGTTCTATCCCAAGGATGCTCTGAACGCACTTCTGCTGTGTGCGTGATGCAGAAACTGGAAGCAGCATCATAAAGCCTTCTTTCCTTGTTGGGACCACATGAACTAACACCTTCCCTTCCCAAATGACGCTTTCACCAACACACATGATGCCAGTGAAACCTCTATCTGGGATAAAAGAATCATGTCAGGGAAATATTTATCGTGTTTTAAACTTCTATAATGCAAAAGTATTGACAAATCACAATTAAGGGATCAGACTCAATGACACTCAAATCAGTTCATCCCAAAGTCTACCTGTACATTGACAGTAGAAGAAAGATGGTTGTTACAATCTAAAATTTTTCCTCTTTTATTTGTAAAAAACCACAACACATTCTCTTTAAAAATGGAGTACTAGAAAAGTCTTCAGCTTTCCTCTCCCAACCCTTCTGCTATCAACAAAGAACAGTTGTCCTTTATTTGCTATAGCCCTGATTTAGGAACCCTTTTTTTCATATATCTTTATTTTGACAAGTCAAGACTGACAGCTTAAAAATTATTTGCTTCCTAAAAAATTGGCCTGCAACTTCTCATAAAGAAGCAGTGAAGCAGCCAGTGGCACAGGCTGGGTAGAGACCTCTCTGAACACTGGTTTCAGAGCAGCCTTCTTCAGGTCCCAATTCTGAAACTGCCACACAGAAGAAAAGGATGCTAACTCCATGTGTTACCAGTATGTTCTCTGCAGGGAAAAAAAAAATAAACCAAAGCAAACAACAAAAGCACTCCCCAAACCCAGAGCTCTGATTTATTCTCTGTTATTCACAATACTAAAAGGAAAAAGAGTGATAAATGCAATATTGAAAAAATTCCACTGGAGACCAGTAAAGGGAATGCTAATACTGTTTGTTTTTATGATGTATTCTCAGCATGTTGTTTCTTATGTCAAGGACTGAAGGTAGCACTGCAGTTGTTTATAAAGCTTCTAAGCCTTTGCTTTGATGGATGTAAGAGTTTAAGAAGGCAACATGCTTTAATTCCATTAATGTGGAGCTTTAATTCAGCTCAGTGAAGTGAAGCCAGCTTTTCCTGATGCTGCCAACAGCTAAACTTCTAACTTAAATGAGTTTTTGCACTCCTGTGGGATTAATTAGAAGACCAGAGATTGCTTTTTTTGGCATTAATTTTATCTCAGCTACAAACAGTTTGATAATATCCAGTACTGACAGTCACTGACCCATATCAGAAGTGTCAAACTAACCAGACAGTCTCCCATCAGAGGCAAATAGGAAACTTCAGGGAATATGACATTCAACCCTGTTATATTCAGATCACCCCAGGTAACAAAGCCAAACATGAGATGTAATATGGTTTTCACACACAGGCACATGCAGTGAGGATTTTAGCAACATAACTCAAATTTTAAAATGGCATTTGTACAGGTATTCTACAAACAGCATTGCCAGGCTAAATAACTACCCAGTGGAAAACAGAAAAGAAGCAAAATGAAAGATTAGGCTGTCACTCCTTTTTTCCCTTCCCTGCTTCTCTCCCTTCCCCCAACAGTATTCACAAAGAAGTGGCAGGCACACTGTGTGATTTAAAATCTTTGAGTTCTTGCAGCCTAAACTAGCATCACACAGCAATAAGGAAGAATGCAAGATGAAACTGTGACTCACAGGTATGCTTCAGCTCCTGGAATAAAGCTAATTATCCACCTTTGTTAGCGGTGTGCCTAAGTCAGTACCTATCTTCAAAGTGGTGAAACATCCACTGACTTTCAATCTACTCCCTTATGGATGAGGTAACTGCAGGAGATAATTACAACCTTTAAAATACAAAAAGTATGCTTATTTGAGAGGAATTTTTATTTCAGCTTGAGACTACAGCATTTAAAATAGCCAAGGACATTTGGAATGATGTGGGGAGAAATGAAAGCAATTAGGAATGTTGTTTAAAGGACTAGAGTGGAGAGGATATACTTTTGATACATTTCCACATGCAGTGTGATGTTCCCATTTAGGGTTAATGCAGACCTATACAGTATTGTGAAGAGCACAGCACTGAGTAAATTAGGCATAACAAGTGAAAACCACTACAAAAAATTACTGTGCAAATCAATACCACCTGAAGGGGAAGAAATTTTAGGAATCATTAAGACCTGTTTTAATCAATCAGACATGGTACCTTGCTCCTTTTGGAGGTTATATCGTTTCAGATGTCACTGTTAGATACTAATTTATGTCATAACATACATCTTTTTAATGTTGTTTAAACTCCTCCCTTTCATCTCATCTTCCTCCTAACTAACTTTCTATGTTCCTTGTTCCTATTTCATCTCATACTTTGGACAGACTTGGGTTTCTAGAAGTGCCTAACTCTCCACATCATTCCAAGACATTATATTACTGTTAAAAAAAAGTAACCTCAATTCTTCCTACCAGCCTCTCAGTTACCATTATTATTTATGACCCTGTAATGAATATGAGGAACTATAAAGCTCCTTCTGGGAGCTGAAATACTCCCTGATGAAGTTAGCTTGAAAATTACATCAGCTGAGGACTGAGATTTACATGTCAAAATATTTGCAAGAAATGAAAACCATGCAGGTCTGTATATTAAATAACAACAACAAAAAAGGATAATAGAAGAAGGAAAATCCAACATTCTCAGTTGTTTAGGCAATATTGGATGGAAACGATCCATGAACACAACAACTGAGTTTGGCTCTTATTACAGTTGTGGAAGAGGATGCAGCTTTATTTTCATGAATTTAATTAGCATTTATTTAGAAATTAGAAAAAAATTTTCCTGATGCACTTTGCATGGCCTCACAACTACCTACAGCTTGTGGGACCTGCTACCACTCCTAATACAATGCTGAGCTTTCAGTTCCTCATGGGGAAAGCAGCTGTCGTCCTTCTTCCTACTCTTTGACATGATGCTTGTGTTCTGCCATGCTGCTACACTCAAATGTTGTAACTCATTTACTGTTCACTATTACTCCTAATTCTCTCCAGCATTAGTGCTTTCCAAGCACCACCACTCCAATGAATTGCACAAGATGTAAGACACTTGGAGACTGATTTCTATGTGACAGAGCAACAACCATTCTTGCTGGGTAAAAAGAAATCATCTCCCCCAAAGGAAAACAAAGGTGCAGTACAGAAAAATGTCTTAATCAGTCAGGTCTTCTGTGATGTCATAGAAAGAAAGATATAACTTAGAAAAAAACCTTCTATTAAGGTTGTCTGGAGAACTCTAAATAATCTGAGCATGTTGAAACAGTTCAGAGGCAGAATGCCAAAGCTTGTGGCATTGGACAGAGTCATTGGCTTCTTCCAGTCATTCCATATGGCTGGAAGGAGTCATTCAGCTTCTCACTCATTTTATGTACATGTATTGGATTTGCATGAGAAGGTTTTGGTAGCCAGGGGGCTACGGGGGTATCTTCTCTGACAAGCTTCTGGAAGCTTCCCCAAATCTGACAGAGCCAGTGCCAGCCAGCTTCGAAATGGACCTGCTGTTGGCCAAAGCTCTGTCAGCATCAGCAATAGTGGCAGCGCCTCTAGGATAATGTATTTAAGGCGCAAAAACCTGCAGCCAAAGAGAGAAGTGAGACTACATGAGAAGAACAGCCCTGAAGACCCCAAGGTCAGTGCAAAAGGAGGGGGAGAAGGTGCTTCAGGTGTTGAAACAGAGATTCCCCTGCAGCCTGTGTTGCAGACCATGGTGAGGCAGCTGTGTCCCTGGAGCCCATGGAAGCCCACGGTGAAGCAGAGATCCACCTTCTGCTCATGGACGACCCCACACTGGAGCAGGTGGATACCCAAAGGAGGCTGTGATGCCATGGAAAACTCACTCTTGGGCAGGTCTGCTGCAAGGACTTGTGACTCCACAAGAGATCCATGTTGGAGTAGCCTGTTCCTGGACTCCACTCTGTGGAAGGGATTCATTGAAAGGACACATGTTTGGAGCAGTTTGTGAAGAACTGAAGCCCCTGGTAAGGACCTATATGTTGGAAAAGTTCATGGAGGACTGTTTCCGTTGGAAGGGACCTCACATTGGAGCAAGGGAAGAGTGTGAGAAAGAAGCAGCTGAAGACACAGTACGTGGTGAGCTGACTAGAAACTCCCATTCCCTGTCACTCTGTGTCCCTCAGGGGAAGGAGGTGGGGAAATCAAGAGTGAAGTTGAGTCTGGGAAGAAGAGAGTTGTGTGGGGAAGGTGTTTTAAGGTCTGGTTTTATTTCTTATTACCCTATTCTACTTTAATTGGCAATAAATTGAATTAATTTCACCCAGTTGAGCCTGCTTTGCCCATCTTGGGAACTGGTGAGTGATGTCTCCCTCTCTGTATCTCAACGCATGAGCCTTTTCCTTGTATTTTCTCTTCCCTGTCCAGCTGAGGAGGAGAGGGATAGAGTGGCTTATGTGCCAGCCTGCTGTCCAGCTAAGATAAACTCCCCACAGTTCTTCCTTGGCTTTCTTGCTAAAAATGTCAGTATTTTCCTATTAAAATGAAGAGCAAGAATACATGCATACATGTTTATAGTCTTTCACAGGGAGTACACAGCAAAATTTCCACCAGTAACTGTTGTGTGGCAGCTGCAACACACAGCACTCACCATGGTCCCATAAACCTCACTTCTGATGTATTTCTAGAGCTGTGCGTTGTTTCCATAATGAAACATGTTATTGCTCCCACAACTTATTAGCTTTTGGTGCAAGTAAAAACATAGTATCTGCACCAAAATTGCTTTCAAGCTTAAGGAAATGTCAAAAGACATTAGCGAGGCCTTGAAAAGCAGGTCCACTTTTAAGTAACTTTGAATGATAAAAAGTAAGTAATATCTCAGCACTTTTAGGAAAATCTAAGCACAATGGGAAGAATCATATAAGATTTGCAATCCAAAAATACCAAATTGCACATCATACATGTATTTCACAGTTGCATTGGTTCAATGGTGGGAGGAGGGAGGGGTGGGGTGGGGAAGGGATAAAAGAAATTATTGTGGAAGTTTTCCAGTAAGGAAATAGCTCCTATTGTCTAAAGAAAAAGTGCACCTAATCTATAGTCTGTGAATACAGCATAAATTCTGAAATACTGTAAACTAGTAAAATATTCATAGCAATGTTAACAGCCAGTAAGCCTTGAGTGTCAGAAAGAGTTAAGACCAGAACTTCTAGATGACCTTGCTAATTACTGTCAATAGAACTGGATGAAATGGATTATCTTTGTCAAAATTCAATTTCATGGGAGATACGTACTCAATAGGAGGATAAGAAATCAAATGGTTAAACAGACATTTGAAAAATCTAGCAAAACTTCACATTTTCATGCACTTTTCCACCACAGCCCATAGAAGTTCATTTAAAGTTAGGAATACCACATATAATACCATTGAGGGCTCCCATCAGGAATCAGAGACACTTAATTCCAATTCAGGATCCAAAAAAAAAAAAAAAAAAGGAAGTATAACATGAGTTTAACACAGCAATCTGTCAGAGTAATCTTGTCATTAGCAAAATGGACAGAGATTATATCTTAATCGTTATGCTGATCTTACAATACTGCATTTGGGGCCTAGAAAAGCTTAGCCTTGCTTTCTCTTTTCAAGGGAGGTTGACTTTCTTTGCACTGAAGATGACACTTGAATTCATGAGACTTTTGTACTGCATCTGCTTGTTTTTCAGAGTAGGGAAAGAGATAAATAAGCCTAATGAGAGACTTAAAATAGCCTTAGCCCATTAAACTAATTTGCCAAGTTACTATCCCTTTCCATCCAAAGAAAAACAAGTACATAAAACTTTTTTCATGCTAGAGTCATTGAACTAAATTTTACTCATTCAAGATACAGCATATGAAAAGTAACAATTACTTTAAGTAATTTAAACGAAACATTTCTATATGTCATGAGATTCTGCATAATTGTATTTGCATAATAAAAACATCCTACAGAAATTTAAGTTTTAATATTGTTTCTGTATGTATAAGTCCACATTCATTTATTCTGTGCTTATTAACCTTCATGTGTGCATTGCAATGAATTACAGTAACTGTTACAGTAAAACAGGCAGAAAAGGAGTACATTGAGATTCCACAGAAGTGGTTCATTAAAACAAAAAGAACGATCACAACAGAAAGAGCATTAATTTACAATTATTATTTAAAAACTATCAGAACACCACACTTTATATTGCAGTGACTCCTGGTACTGTGTTTACGGCACCTGTGTGATACCATCTGATAATGTTATCCCTCCTATTTGGATATACATTATCTCTGTGTAAGATAGGAATATGGGTTGAATGTGTCTTTTTTTACAGAGCAGAGGTGAGAATGTAATCCTACATAAGCTGCTATTCAGTCTCACTTTCTCTGTCATTCAAAGCAGCCCAGCATGCAAGTGTGCATTTGCAGCTATACCAAACACAAAACAAAAAATCCTAGAAAAATACACAGAGACAAAAAAAGCAAACGCAGAAATAACGTAATGCACATAAACAAACAACATTCCAGCAGAATACAGACAAACAGCAGGGAATGGTAATTTGAAAACGCAGAAGTATAAAGAACGTGCTGTCAAAATGAAAGATAAATAGTGAAGAAATTCAACAGTTTAAGCTCTTCTGTTTCTAATCTAATCTATATAAGTTGATAGAAATGGGACTTCCTCAGCATTTCATGGGAAATGTTCAGTGTTTTACACAATGAGGTCTAAGGATGAAGTATACACTAGAATTAGATTAAAAAAAAATTAAAAATCCATTAATTTTTCTCATTCTGGGGTTACTTACAGTGGGAGTGTCAGGGATAAACATCTCCCACAGGAGATCACCATAATATCCAAGCACATTAGTAATTTATTTTGCTTGTCTTTGATTATAGGCAACAGATTGGATTAGATGAATGATTTATATGTTCCATTATATCAATCCTTATATTCCTAAACTCATATAAACGACCATTTATTTAAAGATGCTTGTTAAAATCAATCTTTGAAGACATATTGAGCTGATTAGGAAAGAACTGTGAAAGGACTTTATGAAGACTTTTACTCTAAGCCTGCAGTAGTTACTAAAGTGAATTCTGTAGTTATAAACCTAATAGGTAAATCTCTTAACACATTAGAATCTGGTTTTAGAAGAATCGCAAAATTAGCAAGCATGTATACATGACTGAGCTGATAAACAGTCAATTTGTTATCCTTCTGGGAACTGACTTCATGTCACTATGATACTTAATAGCATAAACCTGAGTTTCCTTCACTAAACTTTTCAAGTATTTGTTATAGGTTAGGGATCATTTCTTATAATTACAACCTTCTCATCACTCAGCCAGCAAACCCCAGGTTCTTGAGTTATTTTAAGGTTACTTCGGTGTGAAGATGTTTCTTCAACTTTCAAGTTTCATTTACTAGATAAAGAGTTCTATCTAGAAGTAAGTATTTCTTTGCTGATACCAACAAATCACTTCTCTCTGCAAGTACCTTTGTACTTTGATTCCCAAATGTTTTGGCCAGAACTAATTGTGCTGGGTACACTCAGATTTAAAATACTGCTGCTTAAGAGAAAACATCTGAATAACAGACAGACAAGGAAGCACAAGGAAACATGAATCAATCAATACGAATGGTCAAGTTGGATTTATACCAGCAATTCATCTAGCCTTAACTAGCACTAAACCCAGAATTCTATTGCTTTTTAGGACTGTGAGAAGAGATAGCCATGTGAGGAAGCTACTTTTGGAGATGAATATCTTGTGTTGGTATTTATCCTGTGCACATGAACTGAGCATTTTGCTTCAGTTCTGCCTGTGTCATTTTTGAAGGACAAAGCAGTTCTGCTGAAAACCTATGAATACCCCTGAAATCAATGAACACTTCACATATGAAATATGGATTACTTAGATGATACAAAAAAATGATGGAGGATAAACCCATGCATTGGATGGTCATCCCTATTTTCAAATCTAGAATTCACTAGATTGGCAGGACATTCCATGGCAATAGGCTCTTGTATTTAGAATTCCTTTGATATACTATTTATTCCAAGTTATGCCTCTCTTCCAACTTATGAGGGAAATCTACTATTGTAGAAAATATCTGTTTAAATAACTATATTTCTTAATCAATGGAATTCTAAAAATACACCTGGCTGAATTTACTTCATGAAACCCACAGAAGTCTCTTTCTCTCATTACCTATGGATATAAAACTCGCATTTTTGTACTCAAGTTAAGTGGAACATTTTCATTGCCTTTTTTTCCTTCTGGGCCAAAGACAGACCCGGAGACATTCTACACCTTTGAGGCATCTAAATTCATTTAAATTTGTATCTTGTTATTAAATCTATGATAAGTACTGTAGCTGCAGAATCCTTTTATATACCAATCAGATTGCTACACATCAGTCCCAAATAAAAACTCTTCCCTTTAAATGTGAATGTAGATATATATATTTTGTTCATGGCAATCCAGACCTGTTAAATATTCTTACAGCAAATGTTACACTATGCACACCTCTGATTGAGAACAGAGGTAGAACCGGTAGCATTTTACAGAAAAAATATAACACAATTTCTTCTCACATTGCACTTCTTATTTTCTACATTTTTAAAGCTTGAGTGATGAAATGCTAATATCAGTAAAAAAAATTTATTAGGACCTACTTTAACTGACTTTGCTTTTCCTTGTTAGAAATATAAAGGGTCTTTACAATACTACCAAATTCCTGCATACTAGTTAATCAGTCTATGAATCAACATTCCCAAGTCAAATAGTAGCTTCCACTTTTTCCACTGATTTTATAACTCAAATGAAGCTGTCTCAAATTTTCAAAAAGAGAATTACACTGGTTTAAATTACTATGTTCACTACTAAAATTTGAATTTGCACAAGGCATTCTTGCTTTGTATTCTTTGCTGTTCCTTTTGGCAAGCAAGTCTGAAATTTCCTAGCCTCACGGAGGATTTTCTTTAGGACCATAGTAAAGCCATTTACTCTCTCCATTCGCCAGCTCCCTGTCTGTAAGAAAAATGACATGTCCAAATTCTTATAATGACTGAAGCCATATTAAATTAGACAAAACTAAAATTAATTTGTGCTATTCACCATTTCTGTGTGCAAGCTGAAGAAATCCTGCCATTTTCTAAGTTGCACCAATATTGTATTTCTCTTAGTTTACACTAACTATACTGATTTTTTTATTTTAAAGTGGTAATGCAAGAATAGCAGAACTGGAAAATTTGACCATGAAAACATGGACAAATATGGACAAAAAAGAAATACAGTGTGAAAAAATTACTGCCTATTCTTTCCTACTAAATAGCATATTTACATTAATTTTTATAATAATCCTCTCTCTTACTATTTAGTGATTACTTAAAACCAAAATTTTATATTGCAGCACTCTGTTTTAAAGTTTATTCCTCAGCAACAGTCCATGCTGCTTGATTTATTGAAGACAACAGCAAATAGATTTACCAATCTTTTAAGAATTTATTTGCCATGTGATGCTATTCTTTATGAAGGATACAGAGTAGTACATTCAAATACATTGAAAACTAACTGATATCACATGGTTTGGGATTTAACCTTGACATGAAACCTGCTTACAGTATTATGTTGCCATGTTTATTCTTGGTTTAGCTCTAACAAAGGCATGTAATTCCCCTTTGCTTCACTGAGCTAAAATTTGATTTTGGTACTGTATTGCTCTTCCTTTGTAGACACCTGCTGCTTAATCCCACTTTTGCCAAAACACAAAACTCCACCCTTCTTGTAATTCAAATCACTATGGTATTGTGCAAGATTGTATTAAAAAAAAAAAAAATAGGAAAGCCAAGGAAAAGAAATCAGTTGACCATGACTCCTGTGTTCTTATCATTGACAGTACTATTGAATCTTTGGTTTTTTGTTCCAAAGAACAACCTCAGAGTACCCTAACTGAAAGACTCATTCTGCAATACATGGCATATCAATGTGAAAGCTAATTATTGAGCGATGACTACAAAAAGTATCTGGGAAACCAGGCAAAATCCATTAGGAAAATTAAACTCAAATTTCCATCAGGAGTAAATTTTCCTCTTTGTGTATTTTGCTTTCTAAATGTTGTGGACATACCAACCAGGAGAAGCTTCAGTCATTTGAAACTCAAGGTCCTAGATAGCACCTGTGATTTCAATGACATTCATGAATGCATCACGTACTTTTGATATCTTTGTAACACAAGAGCTTTTATACACTTCGAGTGAAATAGTAGAATATATGAAATGGTTGTAAAGGTTTGAGATGAAAAATTAGTAACCTTTGCTCACTGCTGAATCTGAAATGCCAAAATCAAATTCTCTTCTGCATGGTGCAACGACAGTACTACGTGAGTTTGTATTCTAACCAAACCTGTATGACTTCTACTTCCAACCAAGCCTGTCGAGCCATGCTCTTGCCACAGATACTGCATAAGTCCTCCTACCTGCAGCTCTTAGTCACTATACCTTGAATAGGTTCAGAGTCTGATTATAGCTTATGCAACCTTCAGCAGGTCAGTAACTGAACCATCTACACATGTTGCTGAATATACCCACGTCAGCTATAATCAACGTGGGCATTTACTGCAAGCAGGTTAGACTGTTTCATCAGCTAAGCTGCCTTGGTTGGAACCAGCTCAGGACCATGGTATTGTATTGGGCTGCACAAGTGCACCATACTACCAGTGAGTAGCAGCAAGTGCTTCACTGGGTACCTCACCCATGTAGGCTTCAGTGCATTTCAGGTGCACATGTTAATATGCTTTCTCTTTACACAGCATTTATGATGGTTTTAGTTTGCCTTTTAGGAAAGTTCATCTGACAGATACAGTCATTGCTATTCAGATGTCAGAAATCGGTGTAATCACATTAACAGCAATTTGTGATGTGCAAGACCACATGCACATGTGTACTCTCACATTGAAGAGTTGTATTCTTTTCCCTGCTCCCTACTTCATCAGTCTAGTGCTTTCAACAGCATAAAAGGAAGAGCTATAATGATCCTCAAAAGATACAGCAAGCACCTCCCATTATCTGTTGAATGATGCATTTTCTACGTGGAATATGGAAATACTCTGCAAAAATACATTGTCTATTCATCTCCCTGGGGAATGCAATGTTTCTGTTCCTGTATTTCCTTAACAATATTGAAATTTTAATTTTGAAAGTCAAATTAAAACTTCTTCTTTCCTTTGTCAGCTAAAAAATGTATTTTAACATCTTGTCACTTTCACTGACCTTGCTTTTTCAGTTGTAGTTTTATGCTCTATAAGCATTATTAAAAAAAAAAAATCAGATAAGCTAGCTGCTTCTGGTACTCTTCTTTAAAAATGAAATAAAAACATTTTAAAGAATTAATTCTTTTAAATCCCAAAACATTAACAAATTCTACATGCAAAATTACAATGACAACTTGGCTAAATTTGAGTTCAACCCAAAAAGGTCAGTTGCATAACAAGAGTTTCACAAAATTCAGGGATGTTTAGAGCTTGTAACTCTTTCTGCACACCTAATGTGTGGGTTTTTTCTCTTCTTCCTTAGCAAAACAAATAGAAAACCTTTTCCCACTGACTTCATATTGATCCAACAGCTTATAATGACTATGACTTTTGATGAATTCCTATGTCCATTTGCCTACTACTTCAAATTGGCACTGAATATCTCTGCATACATCCATATGTTTTATTGAGGGCAGTTTTTTTCTTGGCCTTTTCAATGTTTCCTCCCAAAACCTCAAGGTCAGGATTTCACATTTCATCTGTATTTGGGTGTAATAAATAAACATCCCTTTTTCTGCCTTCCCTTTCCTGCATTTCCTGCCCCCTGCCCAACCTGTGCTATTTCTTAAATGAATACAGTATGAATGCTCTGACACTTATGAAACTATGTTGAAGTAGAGGAATTGTATAACTTACATTTTCAAAATTTTAACTCTAAATCTCCCCCCTTCACTTTTTCAGTTTGAAAACCAGGTTTCAGCATTTTCAAACTCCCAAGGATTTTGGTTCAGGTCACAAGTCCTTCATAGGTAGTAGTAGGAAAGGCACCCTCTTACGTGGGGACATTATCATAATGATAATAATTCAGAATAGCTTTCATTTGTTGTGTTGGTTTTTTAAATCACATTTGGGGAAAATTTCAGATGCAAGTATTGAAGCAATATAGTGGTAGGTGAGCTCTACAACCTCAGAGTTGCACAGTAGGTGTCTGAAATGCCACTAGTAATGAACAAATGTTTTTAAATATTTCTGTCTTCCTCCATAGTAAAGCTTTTTTATTTCCTGCAGACACACACCTCTAAAACATTGAACTAAGATATGAAAAAAAATTACAGTTCTTAAAGAAGCTATGGACTTGGAAGAAAAACTGACTGCAAATAGACACAACCCTTGTCTACTGGGTTAGCTTAAATTATCCTTCCAACTCTGAATGTATATTCTGAACCAAAGTGGAATCTACAGCAGAAATTTTAAAGTTTTGAAGTCATATTTAGATGCCTGTGCAGGTTACATATTTAGTTTAGACTACAAGAAAAAAAAAGCAAAAACCAAGTAATTTTTAAGTAAGCATCAGGAAGGTTTTTTTAAACTAAGTATTTTTATGTTTCTGACTATTCCATTAATTAGTATTTTATACTTTTTGAACCAAAGTGCTGTGAAATCAGCCATTACAAGAGATGAGAAGTTAATTTAAACAACTCAGTTTTGTAACACCTTCCACAGTGTCCTCAAATAGGCTTGCAGTATTGTTGGCCCAGCACAAACTCAGAGACTGCTACCTCCTGATTTTGATATCACAAATATATTTTTAGATATATCCTGTTCGAAGTCAGACTTTACTTGACTTGACAAAATGAACAGCAATGGACATATTTGCAAGCATCTACACAGAGAGTTTACATCAACAAAAATAAATGGGGATAATTAAATATAAAATAATCCGGGGTCTGACTCAGTACTACATTATTCCAATGGGATAACTGTAGTGCAAAACAAGACTAGTGCTGGGCTGAGGGGAAGGTTCATTATTACTGTTGTTATAATTCTCTCACATTACCCTGACAAACTACACTGCTATAATGAGATCCCATCTGCTTTCCCTGATGCTTCCTTTCACTCCACTTAGTACTAATGATCACTCTTTTTTTTTATACAGTGTAGAAAATCTTGCATATTTCCACCTGCTGGAAATATCTTATAACTCCAAGGGCTGCTGGTGGGGTCACCTATTTCAGAACTGGACAAAACTGAAGGAAAGTCTTGATTTTCCAAGGTCATACAACTTGTCGGTGGCACAGGCCAATTTCTCAGTTCCCAGCTCTTTTCCCTTACTAGAAAGCTTTCTTCCTCTTTTCTGTGCAGCTGCAATCCTGGAAACTATTCTTCTCCCAACAGACAGAGCACAGGGAGCCACAGGGCAGCTTTATTTACCCTGCCTCCACAGTAATATTTCATTGCTAAGCTCAAAGAACTCTCTCTTGGGGTAAAAAGAGTAATTTGTTCTCCAGGTTAAATTTATTCTTAGTTTTATTGATAAGCCAAGAATCTAGCAATTACTGTGAGAGATGGAGTGATGATTTTTATGATGTGGAAACTTGTCCACAGGAATGAAACTGAAATCTCCAACCCCATTTCTCATAGTGGCCTTTAGACACTTGTCAGGTAATAATTGTCACTTTCATCACTTTGGACAAGATTTGAATTAGTCAATGGCTCCATTAGCTTGTTACTGCAGCGCTCCTATGCAGAGTGACACTTTCCGACAATTTTTTGTCATTTATTCTTGAATATACTTAAATCAGGTATGGAATCAATATTAAAAATATGGGTTTAAATTTCTCCCAACACTCAGAAGAATTAGAACTTTTTGTCTGGAGTTTTAGTGCTCTATCATTTTGGAAAATTGTCTCAAGTGGATTTTCAGAAACCAGAACAAGATGTTTGAGAGGGTGCTTATGTATACTGAAAACAATACTATGTCTCACAGAAATGACCATTTCAAACAATAAAGTTATTGTGGGGACTTGGTTATGAACTGATTGGATTTTCATGACATAGTCAGAAGCATCACTCCCACCTTGTACCCAGCCAGTAAGTGCTGTAGCCAATGACAGTGGTGAATGGCAGCCTCTGAGGCAGACATCATGTAAAACTTCAGTTTTGAGTGTCATGGCCCACTTCAAGCTTCCCATACCAGATGACTGAATGCCCTGGCCAAAATCATCAGACACAAACCCATTAGAAATAGTCAGGTAAGTTTCTAGTCTCCTGGCTCTAGTCTTCACCACTAATAAAAAAAAAATACATAGGAATTGGCTTTTGATATTTTGGGAGCATTTTCTGTGACTTAGAGACTGAGCTTCACAGCTTGCTGATTGGCAAGGAAAAGGAAGGAGACATCTTTCCTTTGTTCCCAAATGTCTCCCTGTAGCTCTGTATGTAATCATAACAGCAGGAAAAATTTAATACTAGTGATTTAAAGATGTTTGCTTACTGAGAATTGATATTTTTTCTTCTCTAAAGACATAGTAAAAAAAATACTGCTACTTAACTGAACAGAGTTAATATTTCTGTCCATTTTATGAGCTAAGAATATACAGTTTAATTTCCATGAGTGCAGAATGTGTATAAAAGAAGATCTGCAGCACAAGAAATCACAGTATCTCTAAAAGTCAAACCATATTAAAAAAATATGAAACATTTCCCAAATGATGGAACAGAACTAACACTTAAATTTTTCTGGTTTTAAAGTTTTATTCTGTTCTGTTTAATGATACTAGTTATCCTCAATATAACAGAAGATTATTTTACTCATAGATAAAGCAAAGCAAATAGAATTAAGTGACTGGCTCAACTAAAGAGAATTAATCAGCAACCCAACTGCAAATAAAACCCAGCAGCTCTAACCTGAAGCACCTGATCTTAACCTGAAAGGCTTCTGTAACTTTACATAATTAAACACTCGAACTGTAGATATTTTATGCCTTTACAGGTTAAGATTCTCCTGCAAGCATCTCCCTGAGTTTTTAAAAGTTTAGCATCTTCCTAACAATTTTAATTAATAGCCTCCAAAATAGAAACTCCTCATTAAAAAAATGAAAGCACATAAGCAAGTCAATAGGAATGTTTGTGCATATTAGGGTCAGAGATTCATCCATGCAAAATAACTGAGAGCTGAGGCTGAAAAACAGCATCATTTTTCTTTCATTAATGCTAACAGTTATATGACTGGATCATTTACTTGGAGAGAACACTTGAGTCAGGATTAAATAGAAATTATAGGAAACTGTTCCAGTTAATACTTTTTAATTTGTTAATTGAAAGTGATAAGGAAAAGCCACAATTAACTTCTATCATTTCTTGAAAATCCTAAATAATTTAAAGGTCTCAGGAGGCTGATTCACAAGTAGGGAAAATCTACATGGAAAAGCTGCATTTAAGTTTTAGTTAATCAACACAGTTTATGTTAATTTTGTTTTGCCTTATATCTGTAAGATATTGCAGATCTGGAGCTGTTTTCAGAAGCAGCATAACCCTGTTAAGCACCATGTGCATGGAGTTGTATGTATCTGGGCTGCATCTTGTCACCACCCACTGTGATGTGTGTTCCTGCATGTGAGTCAAGGTCTCCAAGCTTATTTTTAGAAAGGTCTAGGAGTTTAAGAGGTGTTTGAATTGCTAAAGATGCTGTTTAGGGAGTGAAGACTACAGCACTTACATATCTGATTCTCACTGAAATCAACATTAACAAGATGCTTCAATTCCCATCAGTATGAACATTAGCACCCAAGCCAGCCTTTGTGATGACCAGTTTAATCTCTTAAATTGTTTAGGAGTCGATATGTACTCTGTGCCTCTGAATGCCCCAAACTGTGTATAGGTATGCCTTAAAAATCACTTCTCAAAATAAAAGGCCACAGTGTTCCCTTCCTAAAATGCCACCCGATGGTATTAGGGAGCTACTTCACCAAGAACTATTTCAACTAGGTATGTTATATTTTCAAAATATGTTTTTTCTTTGTGACTACAAGATTTATTTGTTTCTATTGTCACTGAATAAGCTGAACATCAGTATTGCCTATTTTTATGTTCAAAAATCCACAGAAGATTTGTGTACTTATTCCCCTCCACTGTTTTGAAACTATCTAGTAGTGGTACTCGCTGTCTGTAGTTGGATTGTGTATTAAACGCAGGTCAGTTGAAATGCTGATTAAAAGGTGTTAAGAAGTGCAAATGTGCTTGAATTCTTATTTCAAATGTTTGAATATTTAAATCCATTTTCTACAAACAAAGATCCCATTTGTAATTAGTATTTGAAATTTCTCCAGAAAAAAATAATTAAAGGAATAAAACTAAGTGGTAGAACTTAATTTTAAATTCAAGAAAGGTGGTTGTGTTTATGTACGGTAAATTGAAGACCCGATTTAATAATATCATTGCTTTTTACTGCTTATTTGATAGATCTCATTTACAGGTTGCCAGGCATTTCAAAAAACACAAAATAAGTCTCGATGTGTTTTGGGAGATATAATTCCCATATTAAACACATGGGATTGAAAAGGGGACGAGGAGTACTCCTGTACAATGTGAGCTTCAATAAAGATGACAAGAGTCTCCCTGGAAGGCAGCCACATGCAAGTGCAGTTAGATGCATCATTTTGACAATAAGCTTGCTCCCAGCAGGTTATTGTGATGAAAAAGGCTGCACAGATGTTAATAATGAGAAAGGGCACTGTAGCACTGAGAACCAGAGAACCAGAACTACCTTCAAGTGCCGTTACCTTAACTTCATTCCAGGGTCAGTGAAAAACAATCAGCATCTTAGTGGTCCCTGCATAGCCTATGGAGGGATTTTAGTGATCCCTAAAGTTAAGTGAGGGTACCACAGCAGCAGTGCTTAGGGCTGCAGACACAGTACTCTGGTAAGAGAGACTACTGCAGTGTCGGGACCTCTGTGTGCCTACATGGAGGAAGTAGCACGCTGGAAGTAGCATCACACATCATTAAGATTTTGGACATTATAGTCTTCTTACACATGTGTCCTGCATCCAGTTCAGCACAATTTTAATCGTGTGGATCTTCAGACTTTTACACTGCTCAGTTACCTGTGAATAACTATGCTAATGGAATGCTGTTTTCTGCAAAAACTCTGCTCTAGAGCCTTGTGCCAGTGTTGACTTCTCTCCCTAATCCACATTGATAAAAAAGTAGTGATGGTTCCAAAACCTGCTGTCATTAATCTGATTCAAATACGTTGAAATAATTTTTATGTAACTAAATAATAACACAAATTGCCATTAGTAATATGATGTTACTGTCTTTGACAGGATTAGTTTTCAAAAAGCTCTGAGATCATTGTTAAACCTCTTTTAGAGACTGGAAAACAAAGCATAAAATCATTAACTACCTTGCTATTACTGCAGACACAATGTCAGCCAGAACTGGGGCGGCTTCAAGGAACCAATATTGATTTAAAAAACAAGCCAGATACTTTCAATCCAGCTATACAACCACCACGGGAAGGATCTGCAAGTATACCAAAGCTAGAGTAAACATGAACAAAATTTTAATTTTCTTGGAAGGAGTCATGTTCCCAAGGTTTCCTCCCATGACTACAAAGACTGTTAGTTCCTTCCTCTACATCTAGTAAAAAAACCCCCAAAACTGATGCAACCACATGATCAGAGACTTGTAAGAAAAGCAAATACCTACAGAGAAAAAAAAAAAAAAAGCCAACAATATCAGGGGAGCTGTTTAACAAAAACTGTGCTAGCAACTAAAGTGCCAGAAAGATTTCAGTGAAGACAGGGAAGTTATTTCTCGGCAAAACTGAAGCATTTTTAAAGTGTGTCTGTAAAGACGTGTATTTAATGAAGTTCTCAGTACAAAGACTGGGAATGCTACCTTTTGTGTTACCTAGTGCCGAAACAAAGTTTCATGTTTGTAGAAAAAGTGTTAGATCCATGAGCTTTGATTGCCTTTCACTGCCAATGATTGTAGACATAATTGTCAATAATGACATGCATGAATACTCTGCATCCATTCCCACACGGTGCTTTCAATGGAAAACATACTATTCAAAAATTGTCTCTCTGCTGCTGCCTTCAGTGGCACAGATTTTCAGTCATTGCACACTGACATAGCCCTGCTAATATCAATTCATATGAACTGATAATTGCATCAAAAAACTAATTACACTTATCCTAAAATGGGAGTATATTGTTCTAGACCTCCAAATCTCCTGGGAGCTGAAAGGCCACCATAAAAGTAAGGGTTATAAACCTAAATTTATTATAGACAAATAAAGATTTGGCCTATGAATTCTCTGCCTATTAAGTTAATGAGGCTTGACAAAAGAATCATCTGAGAAGCAGCTGACAAATTATCTGAAGCAGCACTGTGAAAGGCATTGGCTGGCTTACAAACAATTGAGATGGGAGAACATGGCATCATGTTCCTCTTCATCTGGAAGATTCTGGAAGAGTCATTTGTCAAACAAAATTTCTTGCAGATCAACAGCAGATTCTCAATATTGGAGAACTGAGATACAAGAATAACTGCAGTTACCAAAACAAACAAATAATCCCTGTCGCTTCCTCCCCAAACCTGAGGCTTACAAATGCTGATGAAAAACTCTTTCTAGGACGTCTTCAGGAAGACAAAAAGATAGCTTTTGCTTTTGACTAGAGATCATTTAAGTGTTTAATATGGAGAAATAGAGTGTTGAGGAATTCAAGAGAGTAAAGGGAGACCTTTCAAAATACCTGGTCAATATTTGGAAGATTTTTTTAGTACAGCTTCCAATAGACATGGTAGTATAACACCTGTGGATTTAAAGTAAGGCCTTTGATCGGATTAATTCTTCAAAGTATTCAACACAATACAACCCTGAGACACATTGCCTTTGTGAAATATAGGACTGTGTACACTGAACACTTTTGCAAAAACAGCCACTTGGATTAAGGTTAAAATGAGATCAATACTTTTCTAAAATCTCCAACTGTGAATACTGAGTCCATTTGGAAATTGAATCATGATACATTGTAAAGCTGTCACTTTCCTCACCAAAGGCATTTGGTGAAATACTATTTCAAAAGTCTCTCTCCATGCTCAACTACTCAGAGTCCTGTGGAAAAGATGACAGCATTGAGAACATGGAAAACTGTCATATTTTCCATATGAATGTTATTTCACAGTGGGAAGGAAGTACAAATCACAGTAATCAGTTGCCTTTACCACAGCATGTAGCGGCACACAGCACAGAGAATTTAGCCATGAGTTGTGTCTTTTCTCATATTTTGTGTTCTTTTTGCAGTTTTTGTTGGACTGTTGATTTAGACAAACTGAAAATATACAGGGACTAGAGCTTAATATTACATCAAAGTAAAAGATAAACAAAGCCTTGTTCTTAAATAGAATTGTTAGCTTACAGTCAGTAGAACAATACCCAGCTTTCTAAGACTTGATGTCAGGTCATCACATATCTGATGACCAAGCATACACTCAATCAATAATAAAGCAAAAGGATGTACAGATTATACCTTCAGATGGCAAAATGGCCTAGTTTTGTGAGCTTTCCACGGCTCCACTGATTACTGACATCTAGGTATGTGGTTGCAGCAATCAGCCCTAAAATAATGATGCTTTTCTCACAACCAATCTCCATAGTCATGTCATTTATGTCTATACAGACCGATCATTTAGCAATGAATTGCCTCTCTCTGTGATTAGCAGGCCACACAACTCCATGGCCCCAAAATCCTCTAGTACCTGCTCATTCAAGTTTCTGTAGAAAATGTCTATATTCAAACCTCCAAACACAACTACTTTTCTTCTACTCTAGAATATAAAACAGTTTTTTCTGAAGAAATGAAGTACTCTTGAAAACTTAAGCCTAAATTTTCTTCCATCTCCCAAATATTGTTTGCAAACGGTTACTACTTGCCTTGTAGACTACAGAAGAATAGCTGGGTTATATACTAGCATACAGTTTTGGACAGTATGCTTTTCTTTATTAAATATTTATCAGAAGGAAATCCCTGACATTATTTTTTAGAAGGGTCTTCCATTATTTCAGTTATGGAAATGTTCATCACTTTTGGTTTTACTAACTGTCCTCTCATAGCACAGCTAGCCTAGGGAATGCTAAATTTTAGATGCGTTCTTAACCCTGATTTGGTGAGGGAGGTGATTATTTTTGCTCTATTTCTTCTCAATGGCTTAGGCAGCTGTCCTATAAACCTAAAGATGCTCAGTGAACTAAGTATGCACAAAACAGAAATAAAGTGACTGAATCAAAATAAATTACTATAGCTTTCAGTGAAGTCTTAGTCAATTTCCATACTCAGAAAAAGAAACACTGAATTCAGTTGCAAAATGTGATACATATTATGTAACCTATTTTGGAGCACCATTCCAATGGATCAAAACATTGCCTGTGTCCATCACTGGATTTTGGATGACCAAAATTATATACCAAGGTAGCAAATATCTTTCAGTGGTACAGATGTGAAAGCATGGTTAAAAATAAGCACAAGCTGTAGAAAAAAGATCTGTGGTGAAGATGCAAACTATGATATAAATCCAGTGATGTTCATGCACTCTAACAAAGGAGGTGAGGAAGAAGCGCATGCAGTACCTGGTGATCTCAGAGTCAGGGAGCAGGCCTACGTGGTAGTGGGGATAGGGAGCTGTAAGAAGGAAGCTTTTGTCACACTCGACAGGGGAATAGTGCCTAGGAGAAGGTGGTTTATCACACAGTTTGTTCACAGTGCTGTAAACAGGTTCAGGAGGCCTGGTGATACAGAGACAAGAGTAAAAGGTCAGGTGCATATTAGTTGCTGAGAACACAGAGAAAACACAGCAATCATTTCAAAAGCATGCATAGAAAATCTGTTAAAACCTCTTCAGAGGGCATTTTCCAACAGGTAAAAGGGTGGTGTTAAAGGAATCGTTAGAATTTGGTAGCAGTAGTATGGCATTCAAATAACTGCATATAAAGATACACACAATACAAGTGGACCATAAAACTGCCCTATGGGAAGTGTGGCACTGAAAGGGAATATATTACCTCTGAAGTGGATAAAGTGAGGAATTTTCCCACATACTCTGCTGGGTTTTTTTTGTTTGTTTGTTTTGTTTTGTTTTTTAAATCTAACAACATTACTTCACAGATTTCTGTGATCTTGAGTACAGCATACAAAAAATGTTTATTAACCGGAAAAGAAGTATTTTTTACCCATTAATTTATGATTCAGATGAAGCACATATTATTTGTTAACATTAACATACTCCTGCCCCACTGAGCTGGGGCTTTACAAGTACAGCTGTGGCCAAATAGAGACATATCCTATAATAACAGTGATGGCAACAAATGGTGTGAGTAATTAATATCATTCGCAGGCAATTTGTTGTGTTTGAAGAGTTCTTTGCTCTCTTTTCAGATTCAACCTTCAAAACCTGACTATGCAGATGACATGTGAAACAATTAACCTCATTGACAAGGCTACTGCAACTGCCCTTGCAAGGGGGCTCCCAGTTACAGACAGCAGCCTGTGGGTTAGATACAAAGAGTAAGATCCTGAAAATAAAATTTCTCTCCTGCCACCTGCCTGGGAATGGCAATACTTACCACAGCTCTCCCCCAGGAGCCGCCTGGGAGAGCGGGCAAGGTGATGCAGCCTTTAGTATCAACCAACCAGGGATCCACAGGACACAGCCAGCAGTTTTCAAAGAAACCCACAGCACATACATAGTACATTTCCCACCACTTCTCAAACTACTGCACTGGCCCCAGCATATACCCCAGGGCGCACTGGCAGAGTGAATCTTGACTCAACATTTCCTGACATTTCTGCTCTAAAGAGCACCAAGATGCAACTGCTGTCCTATCCTTGCTTCTGCCAGAAGATCCAGGGTATGCCACTGTCTTTAATCACATTAATACAGTATGAACTAGATGGAAATCTTATTTCAGAAGCCTGAAAATATCATGAAGCCAAGAAGTTAATGAACTTCTTTTGTTCTTCTGGCTGCACTGTGCCTCACATGGGTGTGGGCTTTTGCTGTGACTTTCACAGGTACCAGAATTTATTGCAGTTGTGGATGTGCTGGCAGATACAGAGAACCTTATTTCCTTTGTTAGCTTCTGGCTTTTTCTCTGGGGGAAAAGGAGTAGCTGCTTTACTCAAAAATTGGTCTCACTCAATGCTAATAACATTGTTCATAGCAATCTGACACATGATTTGAGAACTCTCTGCGCCTGACTTTCCCAGGGAAAACTTTACAAGTAAAAAAATGGCAATTTAAGATTACCAAATAGCAAAATCACAAACCTGTCACTCATTTGGTTGTAAAGCATTCTGTGAAGCATTTAGTAAAATCCTTTTAAAAACGTTGAAGGTAGCACTCATTTTTATCATCATATTTCACACTTGTTTCAGAGGGTTGGATTTAATAATTTATTTACTAAATCAATTGCTGCTTTCAATAAAAAACAAAACAAACAAACAAACACACACACACAAAACAACCTAAAAAACAGAGGAAAAAACCACTTCTATTTCACTTTTGTCCAATACTGTCTTTTATTCCCTCAGAAACCACTTTTGCTTTTAGGCACTATAAGAAAGAACAGGTACAAATATCAAATATAAATGATACCTACTAGGAAAATCAAAGAAATATTGCTCCATTGCAGGAAGAATAATAAAAACTGTAGATTTCTCCATGGCTTAAAATACTAACCAGTCCATAAACAACTTGTTAACTTCCTATATCCAAGTTCAGTCTTCTCTGAGTCACAAATGACATGAGAGTGTTGTTACCCTTTGCATATATTCTGAATGCTCAAACTACACCAAGTCATCAGTGAGTGACAGTTCAACCTTGTGCTCAGACACAAATCATGCCACAGAGATGGATAGGTATGAGGGATTTCTTTTTTAGTTGACAGTTACAAGCTGCTTCCAAAAGCAAAATGAACTTAAACATTCAACATCTACCTAGATACTGAGACCAAATTACTCCTTCAAATATAGAGTCTTAAAAATTGTCTTCCTAAGCACAGTACATTTAAAAACATTTAGAAAGTGTTTTAAAGCATTTTTGAAACAATTTCCACTCCATTCAGTCTTGCTGGCTGGTAAGATAACAGGAAACTGGAACAAGTCACAGCACTGATTATGAAGTTCTTTACTCTCTGGTGTTGTGTAATCCATATCGTGACCTAGTTAACAACATAACCCATACTTTAGCTGAAGAGAAAGGTCTTAAGGTTAAGAAAATGAATTCATAGTTCTTTTAAAACTTGGACTCTCCGGTTAGAATGGGATTTAGGGTATCAGTTAATTCCAGTTACATTTCTGCAAGGCCTGTGAAATGGTCTGAGATCACCTACTCACCTACTTCCCATGAGATGTCACTCTCTTCAAGGTCGATGAGATCATAGATTGCTCTGATCCTTTAGATACCTTCATACTTTTGAGATGCATATGTTAACAGCTACCAGCTGCATAGCCGGACCCTGACTGCACATTTTATTGGCACAGAAAAGCAAGAACTTGAAAAACCCCCAAAGTGATATGCAACACCCAGGGTCCTACTCAGATCAGTATAAACTTATTTTCTCTCTCAAGTTTGTTTAGTAAGTATGATTTAAGTAGTGTTAAAATACTTGAAAGTTGGGATATAAAATATAAAGTAGATGAATGATTAAAACATATGGGACAGATTACTGTCCTGCTTATACAAACTGTGTTCTGTGGAGGCCACCAAGTCACTACAAATAATATGAGATACTTGCTGCAACAGCTTGTTTTCAAATATTCTTCTGATTCTTCCCCTTCTCTATGGCAAACTAGTATTTGCAATACTACCTGCCTACTTTGGAAGACAACAATCCCATATTTAAAAAAAAAGGAAAGGATTATAAAGATGATCCAGCTTTATTAAATAATTCTTCAAATGCAGTATTTTTCTTGTCATTTATATTTCTCCTAACAGAGAGAAGAAAGAACTTCTTTCCAAAGAGATCAGCCCACCTGGTAAATCCTGTCTCACACATCTTCTCCAGTGCTATGACAGAGACAGATTGTCTTCTCTCAAAGCATGGGATAATGAGAATCCTATTTACAGAGAGTTTCTAATGTGCCATTCTGAAAAAAACCCAGCCAAGGTCACCCCAACTTTTCTTGCAAAAATAATTAAGAGCCAGACTGAAGATAAACATTGAGGCCTTATTTTATGATGCATTAATTCTTCCAATGAATTTAAAAACATGTAGCAGGTCATTAAACATGCTTTTAAAAAAGTTTAAAGACCAGACATATATTATTAAAGGCAGGACTGATCCACTGTAGCTTATGTGCAACTGTATCACTTTCAGATACAGCAGGTAGAGCTTCAGAGGTGTTATTAAAAAATAAATGCTAAGCAATTTCTGTAATTTTTATTATGAGGAAGAACAAAGAGCTGCATCTTCGAATTTCTTTTGTCCATTATCTTAATTTTTGATAGTACCTATGCAAAAAAATCCCCTTAAAATGCCAAATGTGTGAATTTTGCCATATAAACTTGGAAAATTGTAATATCTCTTTTAAAGAATAATTACATAACGTGGGTCTACTCTGAGAAGTTAGTAACTACTGCTGTAACTTCTTTAGCAGCTCTGTTCCCTTTCTGCCTTTAATCTGTTCATTTAGTGACAAACATACATTACAGTTCTCTATCAGTGAGCTAAAACCCAAGTTTTGTGATAAACGAGAACAGCGACTACTGGGTCTGGATGTACAGCAATAATTACATCAGCATTAGAATACAATTATAAAGGAAAGGCAACAGAAAATGTAAGTAGTAAATGTAAGTAGCTGCATAGCATGGCTTGAACATGCCTGGGTCAACAGTTCAATTCATAGGGCAGAGAACTGAGTCACTTAACATCAATGGTAAGATTTTAAATGGTAGCATGAACAGCAGAAACTCATAAAATGGTTTTCTAGCAAAAAAAAATAACAAATAAAAAATGGAAAGCTGAAATTATTCAGTAAAGATCCAACAGCTATGAGGCACAATTCTCACAGAAAGGTAGAAGTAACTAGTAAAAAAACTAACAGTAACAGTGGGAGGTAGAAAATTGATCTGGCATTTGTTTTATTTATTTATTTCATAACAGATTGTGTAAAGAAAGCAAATCTTCCTAGTTGTTTCTAGTCCTTATTATTCCTTGTTGAGATCATCATTGTGTTATTGTTTTAGGCTGCCTTAATTGCACAACAGAAGTTATAAGAACATGGCATTTTTAAAAACTATTCTCTCCTCAGCATCATGCAGGGTCCTGAATTTAAAATTAACTTTTTCTTTATTGCAGAACCCTGTCTGGAACTGTTCAGTTGCCAACACATAGCACATTAAATGTTAACAGGTTCAGTTTTTAAAACATTTTAAAACCTTTTATGATATGGAAAGAAACCAGCTAAGCTCTCACAGCATTTAAGTATGCAGGGCTACAGCCAGGAAATACTAAATTCAATCAAAGAGAAATTCCCCCAATCCTACAAGTTCCCATTTTTTTTTCCTAGGAGAATCACATATCTTATTGTTCAATAGGGTTATTAGAACTGAAAGCTGATTTTATTTCATAAGTTGTGTCCCGGCAATTTAAATGAGACCAAACGACTCATATGACATGTTTATTTCAACTTAATGATAGAACAGGAGTGTGAAGAGCTGGAAGAAAATACCGAAAGTACAATACCTTCATTCTTTCTGGAAATTCTACAATTAATAACTTGTCAGCTTTTGTGATTAACTGCTATTTTCATATGCCTTAAAGTTTTCTGTAACTGCAAAACAAGTGATTTTTTAGCATAGTAATGAAGATTAAGGATTGCCTTGTTCCTCTTAACAATACCATTTTAACATTTTAATCGAGTTTTCAAATGAAATGGCCTACAAGAAAGCATAAGTATAATTTAGAACTTATTGTACACCAATTTCTACACCCATTATTCTTAGCCATTAGGAATTAGGAAATGAAATGAGTGCTTGGTAATGGTTTTCTTTTGCAGTTTCACATAGGAATGGTGAGACTGTTTGACCAGAGGCCCCCAGTTCCTTGAAGGGACTATTTAGGAAATAGCACCAGTAAAGAATGGCCCTTCCCTGCTCAGCTGCTGAAAATCAGCAAATCACATGGACCAGAAACTAAATACAAGAAAATTGTAGTCAGTAGCCTGTCCACCATGAATCAGGCCTTCTTCTCACATATATTTGAACATTTTTATATTCTTAGGCTTTAGGACACCCTATGGCACTGACCTCACAAACTGATCATGACACATCCAAAAAGCTCTACTTTTATGTACTGTAAGTCTGTTACTTGGTTGCACTTTGACAACATATAGTCACGTTTAAAAAACTTCTATTTTCTATATTTTAAATTTGGCAATGCATTGTAAAATCTCTGAGTTGTAAGGAAGTGCTAATAATATTTCCCTGTTGCCTTTCCTATGCCCTGAGTACTCTCTGTTCTCTCTCTGACATCTTTTTTTCTATATTGCAATTATTTATCTTTCCCTGGAAACTATGCTACACCCCTGCTCATTTCTGTCACCCTCTTCTGGAGGATTTTCCAGTTTCCTCTACGTAGTATTCAAGACTCAGATCCATTATAGATTCACAGAGAAAAACATTATATTTTGCCCTCCTGTCCTTTCCTATCAGATCCTATTTTCATTCCTAATTGCCTTCTTGATTGCTCTTGAGTACTGAGCTGACAATGTCACCTAACTAATCACAGTCACCACAAGGTGTCTTTCCTAAGTGGTAAAAGCTGTTGTAAGAGTCCATGTCCATGATATACCATACATGATAAATGTGGTATGTAATTAAGGTTATCTTTTTCCTCTGTGAACTGCTGAATTTTACTTACAATTCCTGTTTGTATCATCACTGCCAATCCTACTAACTCATTTCAAAAATCTCCATACAAGCACTAAGGCAGATTCCAAAATTTGATTATTAATGTGTTAAGTGCTAAATAGATTCCACTAGATGCATTAGAAATAGTCAAGTCCTATTACTTGGAGGCCTCTGACAGGCCTGTTTAAATATGCAAGGATAACTCAGGAATAACAGATTATCTGGTGACTTAGTAATAACTAAATTTTTACTGTAATATACATTATTCTCCCAAGTCAAGATTTACTATACTAAAAATAAATTTTGATAACAACATGAAATCTTACAACACGCAGACAATTATGCATCTGTAAAGTCTAACAATTAGTTTAAGATCAAATTTGTGTATTAAACACACAAAATATAAAATAGTTGCATTGCAAGTTAGCATTTCATGCTTCTACCTAAGGAAGGTATTTTACCAAGGGTCCAGCTTAAGGTTTTACAGAGAAACTCACCTTTTGCTTTCCTTAACTGAACATTTAATGTGTAACTCAAATAGTGTTCTTGTAATTATTATTTTTTTAATAATTTCTTAGAATTATCAAAGACTAAACCAAGAAAGAAATTCTAGTCTAGGACACCAAATTCAATACAATACAATGATCAGCAGAGTCACCAACTTAACACCTAGAGCATGAGAACTCTACTCATGAGTTACTGGTGAGTAACCAGTACCAGCAGAAGGCTGGCGTCCTCCAGACAGACAATGCACATGAACTATCACGACAGACTGCCTGCTGGGATGACACACACATCATGCAAACCCCAGAAACTTTGGCTTCTTCTACATTTTTCTAAAGAGAGAGAGATGGCCTGAGCCTGAGCCTGCCAGTAAATTATCAGCAACTTTCCCCACCTGCTTTCTATCTCTGTTCCTTGCCCTAGTCTTCTTGCACAACTAATGATTATCTCAAACCTCATGTCTCACTGTCTGAGGGATTTGTTGGTTCAGTAGCCCTGAAATCCATGGCTACCCTTCTCAATTGCTTCTTCATGCTACTTCACCTGTTTTTCAGTTATGTTGTCTTGTCCTGAATTCACTTTCCAAATCCAGCTTTTCTTACCTGACTAAATATAATTTTCCCTTCTTGTGATTTCCATTCTCATACATCAGTAACAAGTTCTCCCTCATTTCTGCACCCAACCTCGCCATAATTCCTTGCCAAACACAACCGCCCTATTTCTCCAGTCTCTTCAATGCTAAAATCTGATAGGATGGGGGATTCAGAGGACAGAATAGAACGACTCCTGACTGTTTCTGTGTCAGAAAGGGATGGGTAAGAAATAAGTAGAGAGAAGAACCAGCTTTGGCCATTTAATACTGTGCTCAGTTGTGCTGTTTTTTTAAAATGATCTAGTCAGTATGACAAAATTGTGAGAAGCTTTGATATACTGCAGTGTGAGTATGGAATCTGAAAGAGTTCTACTGCAAAAACATATTAAATACATTTTGGAGGATAAATGAACTGCAGTTTTTCCAAAGACTTATATATGTTGGCTTTTAGATAGATTTCCATAAATGCAGTAGAAATCCTGTGTGGATACAGTTTCATCAGTTCACATAATTTAACACTCTGAAGCTATGTACGGAATATTATGGTATTTAAAATATAATATCATAGCAATTTTCAACTAGAATGGTAGAACATGAACAAAGGCATATCATTCTCCCCACATCTCTTACATGACCAAACTGGTGTGGTTAAAATTAAATGCAACTAAATTTGATAATAATAGTGGTTAATTAAAATGACTTAAAATCATAGATATAATTGATGTCAAATTTTAAAGAAAAAATCATAAAACCTTTGCTATCTCTAGATAAAAAATCCAGCCCCAGACAAAACAAAATATGAAAATATTAACTTGAACTCTCAATATTTACTCTGCCAAATTTACAAGTTATTAAATAAGAAGAATAAAGAAAAGGAATTATCAGTCTTCTGATATTTCTACATATAGTTTACTCTCTTTAGGGTATAGCTAATATGCTATGATTGGGTTAGGCATAGTGAATGATTGTTGACAGCTCATAATTACTTGTCATGTTCATATAACTATCACATGTATGGAAACCACAGGTCAAAAACATTCACCATTTCAAAGTTCTACCCACAGCAAGTGAAAACCTTCTTTGTCTGGGAAACATGAGTTTAAACTCTGTTCCCACACAAAGACCAACAGGAAATGCAGCTAACCCCTTTCAGCAAATGTACACCTTTAAAATGTGCAGAATAGGTTGTCAGTGGGTGATCTAAGTCAACTCATTCAAGATCCCAAAGGAGTTTTCAGGACTTACTGCTAAAAGCTGCAGTTCTTTTATCCTAGTGCTGTGCTTCCTAAAACCATTGTCAGAAAACTGTTACTGATAGTTTTGTAACACACAAACCATAATATTAGTTGTAATGGTTTAATACTGAAAAGTCAAATCTGTGTATCAACAGAAATTTAAAAGTGTTTCCACAAAATATTGTCAATTCAATTAGCAACTTTAGATAAGTAAAAAAGATACAGTTCAGGAATGCTACTTCAATACAGGGGGGAAAAAAACCCCTGAGACTTCGAGCTAATGGTTCTACTTTTTCTCCCATTCAATTCCCAGCACCTCCTCCCTACCCAGAAAATGCTATTTTGCAGAAATGCATGTTTAAAAAAAAAAATAATCAAACATGCTTTTCACAGCAAACAGATAAGTCAGCTTTTTCATCCATGAATCTTTAATATCTCACCAGAGTTAAATGTTAAGGTGAATTTTTTATCAGCTGAAGCACAGAAGTTCGAAGTTTCCATTTTCTGAAGCTAAAAAGGAAGTAAAATCTCAAGATGGTAGTTCTTTATTTTTAAGGATGTTTTCCTGATGTTTCTCATTAAAGACAGAAGAAATGAACATCTAAAAGGTACAGGATTTTTATGACGTAATTTCAATATTTCTGGAAATAGGAAGGCAGAAATACGTTAAAGAGAAAATTGTGACATCTCTCTCAGCTGTATTAGTAACAAATGTTCCACAAAACAATTAAAACAAAAAATAACTTTATTTTTTCTTCCTACTATCATAGAAAATTTGGTTGGAAAGCATCTCTGCAGTCACCTGGTCCAATCTTGTGCTTGAATCAGGATTATTGACAACATTAGAGCAGCCATGATTTTATCCAGCCAAATCTTAAAAATCTGAAAGAGCGGATATTTCACAACCCTCCGAAGCAAGCACTACTCCAGCACTATTCTATGTATCTGGTCTTTTAATTTCTTCTGAAATTGAAATCAGAACCTCAAAAGCCAATGCTTGTGGCCATTTGTGCTTTGTGGCCATTGGTTTCATCTTTGCTACTGAGTGCTTACAGGGTGGTCTTAGACAGCCCCTTAATGTCCTCTTCACAATATTAAACAAGCCCCAGCTCTCTCAACACCCCTGCAACTTCCATGGGATTTAGGGCTCTGAGAATCTGTTGGACCATCTCCACAGCTTTTGAGGTCAAAGAATGTGAATTGGTCACAGTCTTCTAGAAAATAACATCTTTTCCTGCTGGGCATGCTTCTCCTCAGACAGCCTGATCTGTTGATTACCTGACTTGTAGTGAGAATGAGCTCCAGGGTCCATGTTCAGCTTGGTGTCTGCAGTAGCCTCCAGGTCATTTTCAGTGAAGCTACAAGTAGTAAGATGTTTGTTTCATGGCCTGTACAAGTGAGTGCAGCTCTTCCACCTGAGATGCAGGCTCCTTACTGAACTTTACGAGGTTTCTTCTGGCCAAGTCCTCAGGTATATCAAGATCCGTCTAGAATACAGCTCTGCCATGTCATGTTAACCACTCCCTCTTAATTTATTATCCTCTGCAAATTTGCTGAGGGTGCAGCGTGTGTCATGATCTAGGTCATTGATGAAGACATTCACTGATGGCCCAGGTATCCTGAGCTACTCTGCTCATCACTGACAACCTGACAGATGTCAGGGGTGATCATTATCCTTTGAGCCTGCTGGTTAAGTCAGTTCCAAACTCACCCAAAAGGCTATCTGGAAGGTTTACAAACCATTACAAATCACATCCTCTTTCCAGGTCTGATTAGTTGTACATGTTCATCCAACACTTCCTGATGTTTGGATGAGAGCCTGTTAGAAGAGTTTTAAAGGGTGCTCCCCATGTTGTAGCTTTTCCTGCCCACAGAGGTGTGAGAAATACCTTTGCAGCCACTCCCATGGCAACTAGTGGAGAAGAGGAATCACCATGTGCCCCGTAGCAGATCCCAGATTCACAGTTGTGGGAGCTATGGCATGGGTGAGGTATGATTTGGGAGTCAGCTGTGTTTTCACTCATCGAAGAGGCATTCCTGCTCAACGTAGCACCTGTGCTGTGGCACCACTCAGTATCGGGCAGCCACTCCTCTCACCCCATCTAAGCAGCCAGTCATTTAATTGGGAAAGGCAACCAGTCCACATAAGCACATAAGTTGCTTTTAGTAAATCTGTGCTGAGTATCCCAATTACCTCCTGGCCCCTTAAGTGCTTGGCAAACACGAGGTTGAGTACTTCAGCTTTTTCTATATTATCTGTCAGTACATTATCTTCCCCTTTATTTATCACCTTTTTCCTTCCTCAAATTTTGCCTTCATTTTTGAAGGTAGCACACACCTCCAGAATTATTTTATGTTTTTATTTATGACACCTGTAAGTCTTAGCTCAAATGAATCAGCTTTCTGATTTTGCCATTAAGCAGTCAAGCAATGCTTGCCTATATCTTGCATTTTAGGTCATCAGAAAGCTCTTTGCTCAGCCAAAAAGACCTTCTGCTGAATCCCCCACCTTCCTGCTCAACAAGATGGTTCCTTCCTGAGTTCTCAAAAAGTTTTTTTTAGAAATCATCCATCTTTCATGGAACCTACGTTTCTGTGGCAGCATCCCAAGAGATTTTGCTAAGCAACTCTCCAAAAAGGCTGAACTCTGCTCTTCTGAAGTCTTAACAGTCATATATATCCTCCTGAATATCTTTCCAGACTTCCTTTGAGTCATAAACCGAACCAACTCACGGTCACTCTGATCCCAGCTGTTATTTATCACCACCTTTGCCACTAGTTCTTCCCTTCTTGTAAGCAGCAGGTCAAGCAGAGAATTAATCCTGCTTCTCCCTTCTAGCAGCATTAGGAATGGTCAGCAATGCAATCGATGAATCCCCTGCACTGCCTGCACAATAATTTAATCTTAATAGAAACTAAACCAAGAAGGTCTTAATTTCAGTGTGATGATGATTGTGCTGATAGAATTATTTGACATACAGTTTTTATCCACTATTGACCCCACAGTCTACTAAATTGAAGTAGTGTTACTTTATTTAAAATTTAAAACATGACAATTTTTATAAAAAATACAGGAAGGCAAAATTTTCATCCTGAGTGAATTTAAAATAAATCCAGAAAATAAAGAATTAAATTATGCCTATCACTGTTAGCACTTTGGACCAACAGTACAGACAACTTAAAAAAGCTCAGTAATTTAAAAGACAACATCCAGCATCAATAAAACTTGTGACTGAATATGATTTGTTACTTTTCTATCCCTTGTGTTCAGATTAGGCCAGTTTCCCCCATGGTTTTATTGAGTAAAGAATATTTTTCAGACACAGATTCAATATTGACCAAAAAACCCCAAATTTTTATCAATAGAAATGCCTATTTTTTCTTAGGCAAAATAAAATTATATAGGTAAAACCCTCTTAGAACTGGAACAAACAAACAAACAAAAAATACCAAAGCAAAATGAAAACCTAAGAGAAACTTGGCAAATTGAGATGAACGTTCAACCATTTAAGCTTTACTGATAGATTTATTACTATCGCAAGTAAGTTAAAAGAAAGCTTGTTATCAGCCTCACTCAAATCACTTGTACAAAGAATTCCAAAATTGCAAAAGCCTTTTTAGTGGAGAAGTTACTGTTCCCAATATTTTTAGCTGGCACAAATGAAAATCTGCCAGAAGTGTTGCAAGACTGCATGGGTAATAAATTTCCTTATGTGAGCACAATGTAAATTAGCCTTGTAAAATTATTACAGCAAGAACCAGGTATTTTTAATGAATAGCACTGCAGTAGCTGGCAAACATCTTAATTATAAGACATTATGTGAGAAAACCTAATTATAAATGCTGCAATCAAGGAACCTATAGGTTTTACTAAAGTATCAATATGATAATTCAATTCCCAAAAGATTTTCTAAACTGGGCAGCAACAAAGACTTTCCAAATATCTTTTTCTTTTAATGGCATACTCATCAGCAAATTCTGGGGCATTAAACAGAGAATACATTCGCTATTCTCAGTCTATAGCTGTGAAAATCACTGTGAGAATGAACTGTTGCATTTTCGGTAGTCCCACTTCAATCAAGAGGCAATAACTAGATACACGCACATTAAAAAAAAAGTCTCAGCAGCATTCAAGGGTTAAATGGTTTGGTTTTGAAGGTCAGAGCTTCTTAGTCGTTGCAGTCAGAGGAGAAAACTGGTCTCTGCCTCTTGTTTGGGTGTCTCTCAGACAGTGCTGTATGATGTATGTCCAGTGAGGCAATGAAATGGCAAGACGTGTCATTTGTCTTATGACCACATTCATTTTCCCTTTGTGGTTTTTTTCCCTGGGTATCAGTGTAGCATAACTATCATCACTAATAAAATGAAGTTCATAACAGTTTCCTCCTTTTCAATAGGTCAAAGATAACACTTGTTCAGAAAGATGAGATTTCCACCTGATTTGCTCTGTGGCATTCAGAGCTTGCTCCTATCATTTGATATCCTTATTTCTTCCAGTGCCACACACCTGCCACAGAGGGTCATGCTTGTAGAGTCAGTCTCTCCAGTAAATAGTGCCAATGACACAGGAAGACTTTGGATATCAGACCATCATTAGACAACACACTTACTTGGAAATCCAGATAGAAAAAAGAACAAAGGAGAGGAGTGTTCCACAGAATACACACAGCTTCTCTGGGCATTCATTTTCCACCCCCAAATAATATAAAATGGACATTGGTGTGAATACCTCAGTCAAGAATCAGACTGTGTCAGTATTTTTACTCTCAGGAGCTAAGCTAGCAGAACTAATTTGTTGAAAAACATACTAAAAGTATCAAGACAGAAAGACTAAAAAAAGAGATGTGTGAGAAATAATGAGGGAGGGTTCGTTGTGGGAGGTAGGGAAGGAAGGGGTTTTGGTTGATGGAACAGTTGAATT
>JAWWEV010000001.1:33784469-33808717 GCA_035583235.1 Hafferia zeledoni | reverse complement strand
GTAGGACATAAATCGGGTGACCTCCCCCTCCTCCGTGTGCTTTCCCGGCGACTTAGCTGTGGTGAAGCACCCCGTGCACACAGTTTTGGCCAATAAACCTCATTTTTGCTTTGCTTTTTTAACTCGTCTCTTTCTAAAATTTTTGAGCCGAGAATTTTTCTCACAAGATGAAAAGGACATACTACCTAATTTCAATACATATCCTGCATGGTTCTTTGAGCAAGTAGGCTTTCTGTTGAATATCTGCTAATCTATTGGGTAGGACTGTCACTGCCTTCCCTTCTCTTCTCTTTTCTTTCCTTTCTTTTTTTTTTTTTTTTTTTTTTTTTAGAAATAATTAGACAGTTAAAATCAGCTACACAGACCAACTGAACACAGGACTTCTTCCTTACCTTACAAGCCTTTTAACTGTTTAAATGGTCTTTCAATTGTTAGGGCAGCTTATACCTTTTGAGGATTACTTCCTTCACATTCTGTGACTTCTTGATCTCCTTAGCTATTATTTACTTTTAAGGTTGCATTTTTTTGCTGGTTTTAAACTTTGCTAACTCTTTCTCAGTATTAATGGTGCTGACTTTGCATTGCAGAAATAAAAAATATTCAGCACTCCAAACTTATTGACAAAGCCTTCATTATTTTAATCTAGATATTCTAATACTGATATTTTTCCTACACATAGGTAATTAAGAAATTATTGTAATTAGACAAAGTAAAAACTTGGTGCACAATTTAATGAAATCAAGGTTTAAACTATTAATTAAAATGTAACATCTTGAAACTCTTTGGAGAAAATTAATCCTAACTGAATATCTCATAAGTTGAAGGAAAACAATTTCAGCTTTGCATCCAAAGGAAAAATTCTTTTACCCTAGAAAGGGAAGCAAGGTGTGGTTTCCACACATTTATGTCCTGATTAAACACTGTATCATGATTTAGTTACTCTGAATCTGTCTGATCCAACAAGTTAAGTGGCTTGAGATTGCAATCACATGCAATAAGAAAAATTAAATGCAAATTAGCAAATTATGAAGCTGATGAATACATAAGGGGTTGAGATTCTTTGGCTTCTGAGACACAGCAGGTCAGGTTAGATGATCATAACAACTCCCTTCTTGCACAGAAAAAAAAAAAATTCTTATTTTCTCTGGCATTACACATTACAGTGAGGGCTCATTTTACAAACTGAACAACTACTGTCTTCTAGATGAATGGTAGTGCTCTTCAAACAAAACATAAATACACATTGTTTAATCAGTGACATTCAGTTTACATCTAATACAAGGCATAAAAGAACCCTTCCAGCATTTTCCTATGTGTCTCTCCTAGCTGGAAATCAACTACATAGATACAATTCTGCTACTGTACTTCCATAAAGATTAATCGAAATTGCCAGGTTTGTTTTGCTGATAATCACATCAAAGAGTCCCTTTTATAAAGGTATCAAGTGCCACTGCACAAAGTTTCCTTTCAACCTCTATGCTCTCACAGAAAACTGTTTCATATTATGATGTTCTAATGGTTAAGACACTTTTGACAGTTTCCCTCCTATATTTAATTGCAGCCAGTTTATAATTTTTTTTTCTTTTCCTATAGTGTTTTCTCTCCATAACATTAATCTTTCAATATGTGTACACAGTATATTTCAACCTCCCTTTCACTAAACTAAACAAGCTGGATCTTTCAGTGGTACCATCACAGACCCGCACCATCACAGAATGGTACAAATGCCCACACAATTCCTCCACCCCTGAGGGATGAGTCATTCATCCTGAGACCTCCAAGTTGTGTTAAGAAGCAGAATATTTTGCTCAGTGCCAGCACTGTGCTAGTGTAGTCATGCTGTTTAGAAGCTAGGGCAGGATAGCACCCAGACAACTTGGACCTCAGGTCAGAATTAATTCCTGTGATCCTTCTCTCAGTGCTTTTCATACCCATAACAGTTTCAATTCATCTTCCCTTGAACATGGGTGAAAAAAACTATATGCTGTATTCAATTTGAGATGCACTGAATGGCTTACCTACGTCCTTTGCAATTGTCATGAAAGGTAACAAATAAAGAGAAGCATCTGACCTGGTGTAGTCGTCCTCCACAAGCATGTGCTTTGGAATGGGTGAGTATCTTCCTGGTGAGATGGGGGCCAGGGATGCCTTGTACTCTAAAGTGCCATTGTTTCCAGAGAGTATATGATTTTCCATTGGTGGAGAATAAGCTGAGGGTAAAAATAAGCATTTCTAGTTAGCAACTTTCATGTTTCATTCAAGGTCACAAGAACATAATTTTCGTATTTAAGCATCAAGCACATGTTCAATGCTGTAAATAAGATAAAAACAAACAATCCATGCCTGAAAGCTTAAAATCTAAGAAGAAAGACTAAACAACTGGAGTTTTCATGAAAATAATACTAATACTAATAATTATGATAACAATAATGGTGGGTCATTTGTGGGGATTGACTCCTGAGAGGATATTCAGTTCCTGAATAAGGAACCTGAATAAGCTCTCCTGTTTGAGAGACAGGAGATTTTCTTCACTTAGGACTAACTTGAAGAAGGAAATGCAAATAGGAAAGAATGAGATTTAAAAGCACACTCCTCTTTTTGTCTCAAATATACAGCAAAGGAAGTGATATAGTAAGAGCTCAATGCAGGATGAGAGCAGGAATATTATGTAAGGCAAGAATTATATATAGTGAACAGTCAAAGCTGTGATCTACTAAATATGCTCAAATTCCCAGTAAAATTGAAATTTCATATCAAAATAGATGGTACTTAGACCACATTAAATCTGTATATTTAAAATAGAAAATGGATACAAATCTCTCACATATTAATCATTAATGATGGAAACTACAATACTGATTTGTCTAATTCTGTATTGGGTTTGCACTTTTTATTGTTTGCTTGCTTAATGATATTCTGAAGTTATCTGGGACATTTATGACTGAAGAGATACAATAATAGTTGTATTCTATCTCTAATTAATTTAATTAGAAAAGGAAATGATAAATAGGAAAAAACAATGAAAAATGTTTCTGCAATGAGCTACGATTAATTTTCTCATGAGAAGATGACAGCTAAACTTTCTAGTGTTAGTTTTAGTCATTCTTTCAGATGTTGAGATTCAGAATGTTTCAAAGCAAAATCTCTCTGCAGGGAAAGGCCATTATGCATTCTGAAATACTCTGAACATGTAGGTATAATGAAAGGTTCCCTGAGGACAAATGAATCTTTATGCACCAACAGCTTGGGCAGGGCTACTGCAAATCTTTTCAACCTTTACTCTCCCTATGGAATCCCTTCTGTCTTCTCATATGCTCCTGATCTATAATCTGACATAATAAAACACACTGTTTTACAACTCCCAAATTATATTTTGAAAGTATTATAAAGCAGGAGATTGTATAGGGACATTTAGCATTTTTACTTCCTGGGCTTTGCTAGGATCCAGACCAGACTGCTACTGAACAACATGATTGCCATCTGTTGTAACATTTGCCAACTAAATAGGTATCCTCAGCACAGTTGAGCACACCACCTGACGTGTTATAAAACCTTCCCTTCTATTTTTATGGACCAGTCTGAGTAAGAAGGATTTGGGATATTTACCTTTTCCTGTCTGTCTGTCCAGAGTAGCAACACTATACAAAAGTGCATAAACCCCAAAATGTTTAGCATTTACTGCCTTTAGTAAACTTCCCCACCCTGAGCTGGCCTGAAGTGCCCCTAGGATCACTGGCAGGAGATCAAGATGGGTATGGATCAGTTGCTGAAGCTTGTCAAAAATTAAATTACTATCCAGTTGTTAGGTGGTGCAGACGGCCCCTGTTGGTTGTTGAACCCAAGGTAGACAGTTTTTAATGAACAGCTAAATGAAGAAAGGGAGTTTCAGTAATGAAGTGTTTAGACTAATGGGCAGCAGTGGCACAGAGAGCTACAGAGAAGGGAATGGGAATGCCTGGGACGTGGGATAAGAATGGCATGTATTGATAAACCTAGATTCAACAATATGTCATCACTACTCAGTATAACTACATGTAACTTGCCAGGAAAACCTACATCCAAACTAAAACATTTAAGCCATTAAGAGACGACGGTGGGAGACAAAGACTAAGTTGGAGCCTAGGACACTCAGAGAAGGATACAAAAGAGAAGTGAGTAAATCCTGAAGACATGCAAAAGTGGGGCAGATGGTAGAGACAGAAGATCCTTATTGCTGTCATCTTAACAGTACAGAAAGCACATCAGCAAGGACGTTAACATAAGAGGGTATATGTGTACAGTAAGGACTCCACAGCCTTCCAGTCACCCTTATACATGGCTACCTCAGGGAGTCTTTCTACCCAAATGGGGACACAAGCCTAGATGATTTTTTGAGTGTATGAATAAGACCGCCTGAATGAAATCAGTTAATTTTAAAATAAAGTCATCTTTCCTTCCTACAGGTTACTCCACTGATCTTTACTATATTGTTTCAACAGCTTTTCCTACACAGAGTGTGCACTGAATGCAGGAACAAAGAAGGCCTTGGTCCCCTATGAAAAAAATACCAGATGTACATACATAAAGTTATGGATAGACTGAGAATAAATCCTCACTAGGAAGGTAGTGAGGCACTGGCACAGGTTGCCCAGAGAAGTTGTGGGATGCCCCATCCCTGAAAGTGCTCAAAGACAGGTTGGATGGGGCTTGGAGCACCTGGTCTAGTGGAAGGTGTTCCTACCCATGACAGGGGGGTTGGAACTGGATGACCTTTAAGGTCCCTTCCAAACTAAACCATTCAGTGACTCCAAGAATTGTATATACAAAGAAAATAAGTAGTTTTGTAAGTAGAGCAGTGATTTTTACATTGCAATTAAATATTTTATTGAAATGTAAGATATATTTGCCTCAGGCTTTTTGCCAAGTTTGTATAAGACGGTTTGCTGCTTGTTGCAATTTTTCAGTGGACAGAGGACTCCAGGCTACAAATCTAATCATATTTCAAAGTACAGTTGCATATACTTATTACCGTAATTGTCACAAGAGTTACAGTTCAGTCTGATCACCTGCACAATGGCTCACTGCAAGCAGTGCAGCCATGTATCATCTATATTGTTACTCTTGCTGCAAAAATACTTTTGCAGAATTATAATATTTGCAATATTTCTTGAATGTACATAAGCATACCTAAGTGGCAATAAACATTTCATTTTTGTAGCCTTCCATGGTGTTTCATAAACTTTAATGGGATACTTTGAACAAGCTATGAAAAAGCACAATTATTAACTGACATCTACAAAATGAGTTGCAGAAGTCACTTACAGTGAGTAATATCTGGTGGGCCATATGGATCGGTCATATAAATGGTGGTGGGCTTTCCAACTTTCAGATACACTACATCTGATGTGTTCTTCAGTATTGCTACTGCCTCTTCATGGGTAACTTCTTCTAAACTGTAATTATTTACCTTGAAGAGAAATCAGACAGGTGAGTTGGAATGCAGGAATAGACATAAAAATTGACACAGCCTTACAGTTTTCAAAAGTGTTGGGAAAAAACGCTGCAGACAGAATACTAAATATTACAGAAGTAGTATTGCTGCAAGGTATAAAGTACAGTTTTCTTAGCACATGATTATTCAAAGACTGATGTAGTAGTATTCATACACAGAATCATAATGGGTCAAGAAGGCACTTGTTCTTGATAATACAAAAGTGATTTGTGATATTCTACTACTAGTATAATAATAACCATAAACCCATGTTGAATAATAAATTAATAACACCACATCAGTTACAGAAAATGTCTATATCATTTGACCTAACAAGAGTAACTTCCAAATTCATCTATTAGCATTCATGGCTGGGACCTCAGAAATACCCAACATCCCCAAATCTTTCCATCCCTGATATGACGTTGACCACTGAAATAATAAGGGCTACAAAGAGGTATACAGAATATTTATGTGGTTCAGAAAATGGTAAAAGGACATTTCTGGAAGGGAAAAAGGGATTTTTCAGTGTGAAATTTTGTCAGTTTTCTGGAAGCACATATAATTTATTCAAATATAAATCCACATTCACAGAATGTCTACAGATTGTCTTCCTGTAAACAGATCTGTGAATGTTCCCTGACCCAAAAATATACATCCTGAATGAATAGGATAGAGGAAAGAAGTAAAGGTTTGGTATATGCCAACAGAAATAACAGAATCATAGAATACCTTGAGTTGGAAGGGACCCATAACTGAGTTGAAGTCCCTGCTCCTCGCAGTACCTAAAACTGAACCATATGACTAAAAACATTGTCCAGTCGCTCCGTAAATTCTGGCAGACTTGGTGCTTCCCTGGGGAGCCTGTTCCAGTGACCTACATTTCACAGTGAATGTTGTATATGAAACATTTTACTGTCACTTAAATCGCTGTCCTCCGATTTCCACAGTTACTGCAAGGAATCCTTTTAAAGACTGTGCAAGATGGAGTAAGTGGCTGCTCAACTATAGTGTGACATATTATATCTGTAAATCACAGAAAAACACCCACATTCTTTCTAGGGAATTTAGTATCAATAAATTATCAGAAACCTGGATGTGACAATAAGCTACTGCCAAAGGGTTTGGTAACTGAAAAGAAATCTAGCTATTATGAATCACTGGAGGACTCTTCATTTCATCAGCAACAAGAAGGAATGATTAGTATTGTATTGCTAAATGTAAGGATTCTGTTTAAGCTTTGTTCCTTCTATAATTCTGAGACTTGGTTTTAAGGTTAATTGAAAGAGATAATGGCAGGGATGTTATGATAATTTGACATCAAGAGCAATGATAGACTCTAATGCTCAGAAGGGAGTTGCTGATACTGTATGCAATATTTTGACATGTCTTCTACTTAAATAAAAATCTTACACCCAACTTCTATAATTTTTTTTAATTTTTTTTTATTTTTTTGTTATGAACAGCAGTAACTAACATATACATCTTTAATAAATAAATTTCTCAAATTACTAGACTGGTACCAAGAAGTGAATGAAATTAAGCCTTTCTTGTTTATGTATTTCAAAACTAACAGACACTGCAGATTCACACTTTTAGAAATATGACCACAATGTTATCCCTTACCTTTTCTCCTTCCCACGCTGTCTGTACTTTGTATATATCTTATTGTGTTTCATCCTAAGTCAAAGATTTTTGAAGTAGAGAAAATCTCATATAATCTCACCCACTATACTGCTGCTGTAAATAAATATTCTTAGTCCAAAAAAGACACAAAATGAAATATCTTACCATTTCGGAGTACATAAAAACAATTAGGACACAAACAGACGTGATCTAACTTTTTTCCAAAGTTGTTGGCTTTGTTGTTGGTTTAATTTAGTTTTTGATTTGGGGGGGTTGTTTCTTTGTGGCTTTTGTTTTGTAGTATTGGTTTTGTTTTCTTCATTTTTTTTTCTGGAAATCTAGTTGATAAAAATCCTGGCTAGGACTGTTGACCTCTATCAAAACACACTTGGATGTCCCAGTTGTACAGACAGAGGACAAAGCCATTTTAGAAACAGAAAATAAAGTATGATATAAAACTTCTATTTGCTACGACAGATCTTATGTCTTACCTCTCTGAAAATAACTTGAAGGGACAGGTATGTCATCAACACTGTGCACAGGTTATTGAAACCATTAAGACTTCGGAGTCTAAACAACTTTAAACTAAGATTTAATGTGTACACCGTTCTGCATTGTTTATTTTTATACACTTAAAGATCTTTGCAAAATTTATGTATAATTATTTTTTTTTCTCTTTTCTAGTACATATAAGCTTAAGTGTGCAGAACATTGTGGAAAACTGGAACTTGACAGAACTTGAAAGAAGGTAGTGTGTTAGCGAAATCCAGAAAAGGAGGACTTCGGAAAAAAAATCCCGAAAGAAAATTTCATGAGAAGAAAGGACCCTTCAAAGCAAACAGAAAAAGTTACAAAAAGTATCCCAGCAACATATAACAAAATTGCAATTCAAATGTATCCTAAATATATAGAAAATCAAAGGTTTGTCATCTGTAGAGAGAACACTCCTAGAAAGGAAGCTTGCTCTTCATTAATTTTGTCCTGGACTGCTCAGTTCTCAGGAAACAAAGAAATACATACTCAATATACATCAAGAGAAAATAAACAAATAAACACGTTGATTCATTAATAAAAACAAAGATCCTCAGTGGTGCCATAAGGTCTCCTTTCAATGGGAGCTCTTTGTGAAGGAGATAGGATCACTTTCCTTAGTCATTTGCCAACATCAACTCAGGATTGCAGTATACAAAATACACTATGCATTTCCAGCTTTCCTTCAGAAGGCAGTCTTTGCTTTGGATCTACAATTCTCATTTGATCATAAAACACTGATCACAAATAAAGACATCTGTATGTATTCTGATATACAAAAAAATCTTTAACACATAGAAGAATTATTTGTTCAGGCCCCTAGATATTATTTCAAGATGACTGTAGTATGCAATTTTTTCATAAGGAAATTGGTGGATATCCTTCTTCAAAACATCATGCCAGAGATGATAATAATTAGGAAATATGATGTTGCAGTTGTTATTCATGGTAAATTTAGAGAGAGAGAATTGCTCAGAATCTCCAAGAGAGAGTAGTTCTTGAGATATTTCTTGTTTCCATAAAAGATGCCTATTTTAACAGCTTTTTTTGGTGGTTGTGGCACAATAAATGCATAATAGCAAAGCTTTACCTCCTCCTATTGAGATGCCCTTATATATTTGCATACAGTTTGCAAAAAAAGAGCTGAGTTAGAGGTAAAGAAGATAAAAGAGTGGAAGATGCAGACACAAAATAAGAAATCAAAGTGTATATGACATGCAACCCTTTGAGGTGCTGAATCTTAGGTGCAGAAGGGCTGACATCAATCTGAATGGGCAGAGCAGGCACTGCATACCAACTTTCTGGATCTAAGAAGACAACTAAAGTAGTAATTTAATTAAGGTGGAAAAACCCTAAGGCAAACATTAAAAAAGATATTTATCTGAATGGTCAAGTTAATTACAGAGCCCAATACCTGAGACACAAAATGGTGCAAGAGGAGCCAAGGGAGAGGAGGTAGAAAGAAAGAAAACAGGCATGGAGCAATGAGAAAAGTTCCATGTAGAGAAAATTCAGAAATGCTAACAGCACCGGAAGTAAAAAAACCAAAAAAAACAAAAAAAACCCGTAAAAAATATATATGAAAGCTTTTCCTTTAAATAGAAAGTATGTGATACAAACACATACTGACAACATGAGGAAAGAATAAGAGAAAGAAATAATGTATCAGTAAAAAAAAATTAAAAAAACAAGTTCAATCAAAGAAGCCATTTAAGTGATGAGAGAAATCATCAAGAAATGATGCCAAAGGGACGTAAAAAGACTGGGATGGACTTTTTCCTAAATAGCATAACCAAGGCAATGAAGTATAAACCTAAGCAGGAATATTTTATTTGGACATTTTCCTAGATTCATATTGGAACACAAAGGCCCTGAAAAGCAGATAGAAAAGCTTAGAATCCCCAAAATGACTGTACAAGTGCTCTAAAGAATAATTTCATTCACAACATTATAAGCTGATATGAGAATAAGAGCTCTGGAGGAATAAGTCTGTCTTATTTAATTTTCTTTATTGAAGGTGATTCATTCCTTTCCTCTATTGATTTAGGCTAAGAGAGATTTGATTCACCCCGTGAGTGAGACAAAGGGGTGATCTTTACCTTACCAGTGGTAGTGTTTGCTTTTGTGTAATATTTGATTTTTCATTCAGAAAGCAGATTTTCATGAGTGAACGTTTGCCAATAAACACCTGCAATGTGCCAGCTGTAAATCTAGTGAGCTCATGGCCTTTTAAAAAACACTCCATGATTTCAAAGGGTGCAAAAAGTGAAAGGCTTTCTGGTGCTGAGGACTAATAATTTTTACTAAGGATGTAAACCTGTTTTGATTAACTAAATACTTATAATCCCATGGACTCCTGATTTAGTTGTATAAGTGCTGAATGGTTTTCTAAAAGATGGCCCTATGAAGACAGCCAAAATCACTTTAAAAGAACACCTCTGATCAGAACCAAATGCTAATCTAGATGCACCTTAAATCATATGCTCTGATTACTTGAATTCAAACATGATACTGCATTCTTATACAATCTGAAAGAAAGATACTGGCAGGAGATCCTGTAAGGAACACATCAACAATTGCACAATCACAACCCCACTGCAGTCCTATGAAATCACCAGAAAATAACATGCTTTTATTCAGCACAAAATTAGGCAGAAAGCAAACCTAACTTTCTAAATAAGAAAGTGACTCTTGTTTCTTCCTCCCATTTTCATCAAGAAAACAGAACCCAATTCAGTCTCTTGTTATGTACAATCACTGATCTCTGTGACTACACAGGTCAAGAAGTAACAGGATATGGCCCAAGTATGCAAGGGTATTTTGGCATAGGAGACATATTTTAGAAAACCTAATACTTATAAAAGATAAATATTAACTTAAATTTTCTTATAAACCATAATGTTTTTAGACTTTTCACTGAAAAATACCTTGCTTCTAAGCTATTAGTGTCATTATGCACTAGTAAAAAAATACACTTTTACACTGATTTCTCATTTATTCATTCTATAGCTAAACTCTTCCAAAGTAAGCTGATGGTATGGGAGAAAAGAAATATTATCTGACATTTAGTAACTTAAACCATTTTTCAGCTTTTCCTGATCATCATTAACAATGACCTTGATGAGATGAGAAGTCTGCTCTCATCATGCTTGCAGGAGACACTTCACTGAGAGATGCTGAAGGCAGGAGTGCCATAGACTGGAAGAAGGGGTTGAAGAAGACTTTATGATGTTTAGCAGGAAGAAAGATTAAGTCCTGCCCCTGGCACAGGCTAATCCCCATCAATACCACAGTGTGGGCATTGACAACCTGGCAGCAGCTCTATGGAAAAGTGCTTGGGGCTCCGGATGCGTGGCAAGCTGGGCATAAGCCAGCTGTGTGTCCTGGCAGCAAAGAGGTCAACAGTACCCTGAGCTGTATCAGCAGGAGCAGGGCCTGGAGAAACAGCAGAGGCTTATTATTCCCCAGTAGTTGCCACTCATGAGACTGTACCTAGAAACTAGGTCCAATTTTGGTTCCCACACTATGAGAAAAATAACAAAAGGAGCTAAGTTGAGAAGTGTGCTGCTGGGATGGTTAGAGTTAGAGCACTGGCTAGTGAGAAGCTGGGGGACCTGGGCTTTTTCAGCCTGAAAAAGGGGTTCCTTTGGAGAAAACTACTAACACATCCCCAGTGCTTACAGGAAGATCATCAAGACAGAGCTAAGCTTTTCTGAGTGGCATGCGGTAATAGGATGAGAGACAGCAGGCATACATTGAAACAAAAGAGGGTTAAACAGGTTATAAGGAAAAGCATTTTCCTCAGGAGAACATCTGAGCAGTAGAACAGGTTTCCTAGAGAGGTTCTGCAAAATCCATCCTTGCAAATTTTTGATACTCAGTTGGATACATTCCTGAACAACCTTGCCTGGCCCTATAGCTGACCTTCAATTACCATGTTGGCCTGCGGCACTCTGTATGTGATTTACTTTTGCTCCTTTCCAGCACAGAGAAGCAACCTAGCTGAGACAACCAGTGCAGAGATATTCTCACTGCAGGCATTACCAGCAGCAGTAGCAGACATAACCACCAGAACACACTGAGTGAGTATTTTTCTCCTAGCTGTAAGTCTTCAGAGCAGATCTCTGGTCTTTTCCTTTCATACACACCTACACAAAACACTCAGGTTTTGGCTAAAGCATTCATAGTTTCTCCAGTAATTTTCCAAATGGGCACCTCAGGATTATCCTACAATGGAGCATTTTCTTGTGCAACTGCTCAGGATAATAAGCTTTAAATTCAGGTTTAATGCCACAGAAACAAAACTGCATAACATGCCCTTATATAGATTTCACAACTATCACAATTGGTATTTACATAACGTATCTTCTGAGTGGTTAACACACTATTAGCAATCTACGTTTAGTAACAGTAGGGTCATCAGGCTGCAAAATGATCAGGTGGCCCCTTAATGTTTTACATTTCATTATTGGTTTTGATTCTGCAGCATCACTTTTATTACATCTTAAATTTGAATTAATTTGATTTACATGTTCTTTGGGATCTGAAAGCATTTCACACAAACTTATTGGAATGCAGAAACAAGAATTAAACAAGCTCCCCAGCAGCTTCTGAAATTCCAGAATGATGACAAATTCTGGTAAATTTTATAGAGAAATGATGGAAAAAACAAAGATCAAGAGAGAATGCAATACAGAGGGGAAAAAATAAAAAAGAGGAGCTGTTCATGTATAATCAATAAGAAATCAGTGAAGCAGAAGTAGGACTGTACAGGTGACAAGGGTAGTATTGTGTCAATACACTGCCAAAAGAAAGTAATTCTTTCACTCATTTTTCATAAAAAAGAATATGAAGTTAATGCCATGAACTGACACAGAATTCACAAATTATGATAGAAAATTACTGAGGATGCAGAAGTTATAAAATATCAGGGCGTCTTGTTGGAAAGAACCAGAAAATATGGCTCTAACCTGCAAGAATTTTAGAAATAGATTTTGATCTTGTAAATATCTCTAAAATATCTCTAAAAATGTAATGGTTAAGGTATACAAAGAGTAAGGTGGTTAGTATTGTCTTAGGCAATAGTGAAAAGCTTGGTCTGGAAGTACAGAACTGGAGGAGGGCAATATTTTGAATGATTTTTTTTTTCTTATTTTACATGCAGTGATGAAAAGGAGATAACACTTAGTAAAGAAATGGTACAGACTGAAAGAAAAGAAGAACAAACACATCAAACACATTGTGAATGACCTCTGCTAATTTTCAGAAGTATAAGCATGTTACAATGAAGAAACATCTATATCTGACTGCAGTGAATTACAGGTTCAAGACTGAGATGCTAAGTATACTAATCCTATACAAATCTGAAAAGAATTAATTTATACATAGTGGTATATAAAATAATTATTCTTCTATTCAAATTCATCCTGATTAAATTACACTGGAGAGGGTGAATGTTGGGGGATTCCATCTGTTTGGTCCGTTAGTTTGGAGAGTGGGGGTTGTTATACATATTTTTTACTGCTTCATGTGAATTGAAAGAAATTAAGAGTAAAGTAACAAAAAATTGAAGACAGAAAAACTGCAAGGAATTCTCCTCAGGAAAAAAAAAAAGCCAAAATAAACAACAGCTGAACAGAGCAGATTTACTACAAGGTGCAAAATAACTAAGGTGCAAATTTGGCAAATATGAATATACATTTCTACAGTAAAACAAGCCAAAACTTCATTATCCAACAATAACTTGAAGTTTAAGGTGCTGAGAGTCTGCTAAGAAAAAATACCAAAGAAATTTTAAGTTCTAGTTCTATTTTGCTTTGATTTTTTAATCCTTGAACTGTTTTATCTATCCTCTTGGGTTAATGAAAAAGTCAGAGTCACCAACCCAGCAACCAAAAGCCTTTCCAGTTCTTTGATACCCTGTATAAAATGAATGGCCATATTCTTACGTGACTGGGACACCTCAATTAGACATGGCTTTGCAGGCAGCAGAAAGGGTCATGGCAATTTTTTACTGCTTATACATCATGTCGCAAAAGGAGCTACCACAGTACATGTGTTTTTCATGGCACTTAATCAAGAAATATTTCTCTACCTGCTGAAACCTACGCAAATGCATTGACACGAATACAACTAAACATAGATTAAGTTGTGCTGATTCACCAGGGTCAGGATATCCCCCTCAACACAGAATTAAACAAACTCTGTGTGTGGCAAAGAATTATCTATGAGAAACAATGTACCAGCACTGCAAATAGCAGGAATTCCTGAAGTGAGTTTCATCAGTAGAATACACTTGCTGAAGGAAAAATTTGGAACATGTTTTGTATTTTTTAACATCTACATGGAACATATTCATAAAGCATTCCTACATGTACTGAAATGTAGGTAGTAGTCCACTCACTACATGGCTACGTGTAAGACTTTAGTGGCATGTTTTGACATATTTCGAATTGTTTACATCAAACAGCAGAATCAGAACTACCACAAGAAACAGTTTGTTTAAAATCTTTCATAGTTTTATGTTGCATTTTGACTTGTCACTGATGAGCATAATACATTTATTCTCTTCTCTGTTAAAAGCTTGTCAAAGTAATACAATCCATTGCCCTCACTTCATAAAATACTGGTATTCCAGAGTAATGCTTTTTTAACTGCAGCCTCAGAAATATACTAAAAAAATGGGAACAATGAAGGTGATAGAAATATAACCCAAAATTATAGTTCTACTGGTTATCTACCGAAAGATGTATGGTGAATGGAAGTTCTTATACGAGACCATTTTCAGCCAAATAAAATGTGATTTAAATTTATCATACTTACCATAAGAAGTCTATCTCCAACCTGTAGCCTCCCATCTTTTTGTGCAGCTCCCCCATCAATAATCTTGGTGACATAAATGCTGTTGTCCCCAGGGATGTGTTGGTTTCCCACCCCTCCTGCAATACTGAATCCCAGACCTGCAGAAGATATCGTATACAAAACATTAGTAATACAATATATAACATTAAAGAGAAGGCGAAAGTAGCATATATTCAGTATACTCATGGTATTTTTTATAGAAATACAAATAACATAAATGAAGTCAATACTCTTTCACAGAAAGGTCAGGGACAGAACTAAATTAAGGAAATTCTTTGTCATTTACAATTGTAGGATGGTAGAGCCAAAAATAATTGAACCAGTGATGTTTTTATATACCCACCTCACTGGGGGTCAGTGCAGCCTACATCAAGCAGTTATGGCTCAACTTGTCATGACGAGTAATAAAACACTGAAGCTTGGAGTTTATTTTGTTAAATATTGGTCTAAAATACATCACTACCTATCAGAACAAAATGAAAGGTGTTCTGATTGTCCACACAATTTCAAAAATGCTTGGAGAGGTCTATTGAAGGTTTTGCAAGTTTATGGAAAGGGAAGGGTCAATGAAAGTAAAAGAGAAATGGTGTTGATGGTTAGATTTATATTGTGGTTTTTTTTTTTTCTTTTTCTAGGACACAAATATCTTCAGCTATGGATACATAAACAAGAAAGCAATAGCCCTTTGTAAATATATAGCTTCTGTTCAGTGATCTGTGAAATTCCTAGATAAACACTCAAACACCCAAACTTTGGAACAATATCGGTATTATGTGCTGAGGTGATTTAAGAAAAGGAAGGCAAAAGAAATAGATATTGGGGGAAGAAATAGACAGTTTCCCCTTTTTCTATTTTTCCTGTCTCTGACATATGGTATAAAGAGACAAATCACTGCTTTAATTTATAAGAACATTTTCATCTTTTAATCAGAGACAAAGAGAAATGAATTAATTTTATTTTCATAAAAATCTACTTTATACAGCTATTCTTTCATAGATCATATACCTAATGGGAACTTCTGGATGAAAAAAATAAGCTATTGCTGACAATAACCTGCTTAGTTTATTGGTCCAAATAGGGATTTCACTTTTAGCTGCACAGAAACACAGTTATATCTATTTAGAGAATAATCACTACTTTTATCTATGAAATCTCACTCATTCCTAAAAGAAACATGTAAGTAATAGCTGCAGCCAGAGCAGTAAAATGCAATAGTAAAAAATGAGTTGCCTGGAATTCGGCATTTTATCACAAACTCAACAACTAGACTTCTCGGGCAATAAAAATTAAGGGATGGTATATTTAATATGCACAAGTCTTTTTAGCAGCTTTTGCATGCAGAGGTAAGGTTTTTTGAGTGAATTACTTTTTTTTCCTCATATTATTTTCATGTAATTAACATTTCAGCTTCAAAAAGATGTGAGGTCAGATAGCATAATGGACTACTTAATGGATAGTGCCAAACCAGTAAGTTACTAAAAGAAACCTCTGAGTTTATATATGAAATTGAAACACTACTTAATTAATTAAGATAACTATTAACAATACCAATGAAGTTAACTCAGAAATATGGGATAATTAAAATAAACCTTTATTTAATTTCCAGCTAAAGTTGGTGATCAGTGTTACTATTTATGTGCTACTGCCAGAACAACTACAAGGATAAACAGATTATTTTCAGCATGGAAGAATTTCTTTGTTACTCTGGGACTACTAACAAGAAGTAAAAAGATATTCTAAGAAAACCACAAGAATAGAAATTTTCTTTAAAACATGAGTTGTGGATATGGAACAATGATTGAATAATGTTTTTTGGTGCCATAATTATATGAATTTTTAACTAAAAGCCATCTGTATAAGCTTCTACCAGTAAAGTAAAGATCTGAGAGTATTCCAGAATGACGATGAGAGCAAGTGAGTGGGCTAGACTGCACCCAGAGAGCTTTCTTCAGCTCCACTGCTCACCTGGGGCATGACCTTAAGAAGATTAGGTTATTGTATGCTTCAATCCTCTTCTCCTCCCTTTATTAACACTGTAGGCTTGTAGAGGGCAAGGTCATTTCTGGCCACACAGCTGCTCTGTATTGCCACAAAGGGGATCCTAATTTGGCCTGGTCCTGCTGCAATATAAGTAAGTAGTAGCCAAGATAGTTCCTTCCATTTTCTGCAGTGCTGAGTGGGGTGCTTTGATTGCTGTTTGTTTCCATGGTTGTATCACAACAGAGGTATGAAACCGTAAAATAAAAGAGCAGTAACACAGGCTCCTCCCATTACAAAAGTGAAGCTTACAATAAGCAAAGGAATAACTTGGTTCACGTCAGTCTAAATAAAATTTAGATGTGTTACAATGCAAGGGGCTACATTGTATTTGTAACTGGAGTCTACCACTGGAGATCCAAAAAACCAGCACTGAGTATAAAAAAGTTTAAAAGAGCAGAAAAAGATGGGGGTAACACTGGGGAGCAAAGAGAGAGTGAGTAGGATAGAAAACTGAGGATGAAAAAGATTTTCCATGTCTTTCCTATCAGTGATGATTTATTGCCATTGCTTAATCATGCTTGCCTTCTTTAAAAGATTTCTTCTTGGGAAGAATGTGGAATGGAACAATGGCTCATTTACTTTTACTTAAATAACTTTTGCTAATGGCTAGAGCTCAAGAAAAGTATATGACAATAAAACTTTTGGGTAGGATTCATATGGTAAAATGACATCAGACAACTATGCTAATCATTGATGCTACGTTTATGATAAATGAAAATTCATTAAGAGCTTTTAAAGTATGATTCATCTCATCTCAACTAGACATCTGAAAGAGATGAGATGATTCACACTCTTGGATTCTGAAAGGCTGGGGGCTGGATGTAGGAAGAGGTGGGTGGGAAGATCAGAGCTATGAAAGTTCACAACCTGAGTTGAGTCTCACCTCCATTTAGACTAAAAGTTTTTGTTTTGTTTTAAGACTTCAGAAAGGTCTGCACAACTCTGGTGTGCATCCCTTGTCAGTAGCTATGTCAGCTTAGTTTTGTATCAGACTCTTATTTTATTTTAAAAACAGCAAATCATTCAAACAACTGGGAACAAAGGAGCCACGTATGTTTTCTAAAGGGCCTTCTTCATTGTTCCATTGAATTTTTTTAAATAAGCGCATATTTAATTGCAGAACCTTTTCCTTATTGACTCCTGTGGTTAGGAAAATACTTCCAACAGAACACAGAAGATCAGGAGTCGATGACTTCCTCCTTTGCTGATGTGCAATCTGCTGCACAGCAACAGCTCAGCTTGGGCAGAGCGCTCAATTTCCTCAAACCAGGAATTTGATGGAGGGTAAATTTAGGATGGAGTTGAGGAAGAAATGTTTTATGATGATGGTGGTGAGACACTGGAACAAGTTTTCCTGAGAAGTTGTGAATTACCTGTCCCTAGAAGTGTTCAAGAACAGGTTGAATGCAGCCTTGAGCTACCTGGTCTAGTGAACAAAAAGGTTGGATTAACTCACATTAACAATCTGTTCCAAACAAAGCATTCTGTGATTCTGTGGTTCTATGAACAAAAGACTACTCCAAGAGGAAAAGAAAAGTGAAACTGGATTTAATACTGGTGTACATCCAAGTCAAATTCAGCTTTGTTCAAAACCAGTGAAGACAACAGGCCCATATAAGATTAACTCAATGTGTTAACTAGGGAAGATGAGCCAAACTTCATGTTCTTCCATTTCCACTGTTTTTCTCTTTGTAAAACTCATCTGACTTTGGGTTCCACAAATGCTGGTCACTGATCCTGTGCAAAATAATGTGTAATAATCCAGTGAAACAGAAGACATTTCTGGTATCACAAAGAGGAAAAGGGACAGGGAAAAGAGTATTCCATCAAAACTGGAAACTGAAGAAAAATATGCTGCTGTTAAGAAGTCAAAAGATACTTAGTTATATCTTTTTACTGGACTATTAGTAAATAAAACATTAAAATATTTGAAAGGTTAAGAAAGTCATAAAGAAAAAAGAGTTGCAGCCAAAAACATTCAAAAGCATCCAAGTCTCAATCATAGCTATTTCAGAAAAAGATAACCTGTGACTATTCACATCAATTTTACATTATTTGCTGCACCAGATACATATTTTAAATACATCATTACATTAGTAAAAAAATGTTCTAACTACTTTTCTGGTAAAACATAAGCTTGGAGGTTCTCCCAATAATCAGCAAAGTTATCTCTATGTGATAATAATAAGATCACTGTTTAAGACGCCATGGATGAATTACACTGTGGGCTTATCACTTTACAGTAACCAAACAAGAAGCTTAAAAGATCAACTGTCACTTCTCTAATGAGAAGTGAAGGTAAAGAAACTCACTCATAACCCAAAATAGACATTTTATTTGCTGCTATCCTACACAAATAACCAACCTTCCTTTAAATCAGCAAAGAGAATGAGGATTTTAGAACACAAATCCAGCATGAGTTATGCAGTTTCCAATAACGAGGAAGCCAAAAAAACCGGCATTTAAGTCATAACCTTAAAATACGATTAAGAACTGTTTGATTTGCAGTTATTTAATAAAATCGTTGTGCTTTAGAGACATAGAATCCATAATTCCCAGCTATACCACAGTATGCCCCACCTCATAACTGACCTGTGAGCATAGAGTAACTTGGTGAAGCCACAACATACAAGGACTCGGAATAGAAATTTTTTCATAGAACAAAGGTTACAGAAATTATGTGTACTGACAATAGAGAACATTCCCAGTAATAAAACTTAAAATCAGTAATTTCTGTATTGCCTGGACAGAATGTCTGGACTCTGGAAGACCACAACACACATGCCTTGTCAGCAGAAGACCCTCAACCATAACAGTGGAATGTTGGCAGCAAGACTGCAGCAAGTGACATTTGCCATTCTCTTCCCTGCAAGGCCAGCAAGAAAGCAGATTACATCAACAATGATGTGTGTTTAATAAACGAAGAAAAATGGGCAATGAGCAGCCACCTTGTCTAAGATTTAGAGACTGAAGAAAGGAGTACTCCGTGTAAAGGTGGTGCCCTGATACCCCATAACAACAGTAGACTCCTAGAGCATATAAATGATCTCTCCAAAAATCAGTCAGTCCATGGCTTGCAATCCAGAAACACTGCAAGGCTGGCTGCTGGGTGGGACATGACACATTGGCCATGCTCCTGCAAGCAACTGGACAAGGCAATGAGGAACCCAAACTCAGGCAACTCCTCTGAGGACCAGCCATTTCTACAACACTCAGTTACAAAAGACATAGCTTGGTTTTGTTTTATAATTATTTAAACTTACAGAGCCCATATCCGTATCATCCCTTTTTCTCCTCCAAAAGAGAGAAAAGTACCATACTGATGAACCGACCATGAAATTCTCAAACCTGGAACACTGAAGCCCAATTCAGGTTTCTAATTAATCAAATTCCACTTGCAAGGAGGAAAAAAACATGGGTAATATAAAATGCTTTGACTGATATAATGGTTGAGTTGTTTTGACAGGTACCACAGTTACATCCAAGTGCTATATGAGTAAACAAACTATAAAAATATTAATTATAAACAGAGAAACAGCAGGGAATATCTTTCCTTGCCCTTTGCTCAAGCCTCTAGTTGCCAATTCAGGTTTCCTGGAGGAGATACATAGCACATATTTACCAGTAGCATCCCACAACTGTGGACATTTAATATGCTTATTATACCTGTGACTTATGACTAGCATTCATTATTGACAGCAAATTCTTCTTTTATTTCGTACACAGAAAAGTGAAATACATTACAAAACAAAAATTAAAATACGTTTCACAATAATGATGCAATGTTTACAAGGAGGGACTGATCATCCTCTACAGAGCTCTCTCTGTCTTTTTTTGTCATTCCACAAATCAATTCCTGATAAACTATTAATCCCAAATATAGGATGTCACTTTATCTATCTCATCTCTTTCATGTTGTAGGGGTAGATTCAAGCACCAATTTATATCAGTGAGTTCTTATAACAATTCCTATTCCTGACTCATGTGACAGCTTATACCAGAAGGACTTGAATAAAATTTGACTACATTTTGTTCTGTGGATGAAAAAGTCAGTCTAACGTACAGCATGATTCATAAAACTTTCACTAACATTCCTAACACATTTAAAAGCTGCCTACTTTCATTGTCATTGTTAACTCATGTTTCAGACCCTGCACCCAGATAAATTCAGAGAGCTCTTTTTGTAACCAACAATTTTATAATAGCCTCAACCAGGAAAAAGGCCCAAGTTTCTAAACATCTAACAGAGCATATCTGGTGTTTCTTTCTATCATGCTTGGGTTAAAAACTTCAAGCATCTTCCTTATTGTTTTGACATTTTTTTTTTCAGAAATGTCTAGTGTTTTCAGTTATTTCCCAATAGATGCCAGATAGAATAAAAATGATGTACAGTGCCACTAGGTAAGAAGAATATTCCCTGAAACCACCTTACACAAGAAGAAAATTATTGTTCCCCTTACACTGTGTGTCATTATATACGCATGCCTTCAGGTATTTATCCAACTGCTTTTGCTCAGTTCCTTTGTTCTTGCCCACAGCCATTTTTACAGTTATGATTTTCATTAATCCCTTATTCTGGCTGCCAGGGCATCACCTTTCCATAGCACTGAACTAGCAGAGATGTCGGATTACAGAACAGCCTCTACTGAGGATCAAACTGAACTGCACACACAATACTTCCACTGGGTATGGCCAGCACGCTCATGAGACATGCTGTGACTGTTTGGCAGCTGCGATTACACAGCAGGCCACGAAAATCCTTTCCTTGCAAACGAGCACTGATTGCACAGCAACACTGGAATGTCTGTGCAGTGGATTCGACTCCTCTATAACTTCAGGGAGAGAGGACTTAAAACTTTTCTGTATGCATTCTGTATGCATTTTTTTGGTCATTGAAATCAAGCATTCATCATCATCATGGCCAGGCTTTGTGAACGAAGATTTGGGAAGGGCTCTCCCCACATGGGTGTGCCCTTCCAGCCTGCACAGTGAATTTTCAGGTGAGGCACAGCATGCGCAGAACTGGCCCCACCCTTTAACTCCTAAGGTTCATCTGCCATGGCCGAGCGAGCTTGGAGGGTGACAGTGAAGTCCTCAGGACTAGAACTTACAGCCCCTGGTATTCCCAAGAGGTCTCACATCCAAGTACTAACTGGGGCTGACCCTGCTTGGCTTCCGAGATCTGACGGGATCGGGTGTCAAGGGGGCATTTATGTGCCAGCAATTGAAATCAAACATTACAGCTAAATTTATTGGGTTACAACATGAAAGAAAGTAATCTGTTCTCAGGACACAGGGTTACACTCCTTGGTTTAAAAAACACTGTTGACAGTTCCAGCCAGAAAGGAAATGATGAGAAAGTGAGATTATGACACAAATGTTAATACAGCTGCAAGGCAATGAGTACATGTACCAATCATGCTGTAGGTACAGTAGATAATGCATCAGTTTACATTATCATAATAGGAAAGCTAATCTTTCTGTAATCTTCGTTAAAGCTTTGAAAACACATCTTTTAAATTACACTGCTATTTTTAGGAATTTGTAAAAAATTCTCAAACAAGCAAATGAAAACAACCCTTTATTTTCTATTGTTCTGCAGTCAAATGTTTTTCCACTATGATTCTTTTCCCTGCATATATTTATCCCTAAAGATGCATTCTCTTCAGATGTAGTAGAAAACAAAGGAAACAGCAAGTTAGGAAAATACACTTAGAGCCTTATTAGAAGTTGTGTTTATTCTATCTCTTTACATTAATTCAAATTAATTAGGAATAAATGTCCCAGAAAGCACAGACAATGAGCAGTGGCCTAATGGCACAACAGGAATTCTCAAGAATAATTTAAAATTTGACTTGAAAAGATTAGGGAATTTGCCTTATTATTCACAATAATCTGACTTTTAAAGCACTAATGAGGATTCAAGTTCACTGAAAATCATATTAAATCACCCTGTCACAATTTTACTAGTGTAAGTGCAAGAAAGAGAAAATTATTTCATTTTTGACATATACTTACACTCCTAAAATTATAGCAAGCAATTTGCTTCTTTTAGGTAAAGCTGCATGATACACAAAATCCAAACATTTCATGTTAAAACCAGTCAAATTAGGCTTTTAAAAAAGTGAAGATTAGCGTTGTGAAGTAGAAAAATCCAAGACCTGACAATTAGGAACAGGATAAACTGCTTATAATTTGATGTTTTTAAATGCTTCTTCTCACAATTGCATGCTGAGTTCACATATGCCTACGACCGAAGCTGTGAATGAATGGTGACTTCCTTTTCATGCAGGAAGTTTTTGCATAATTTTGGTGCACCCACAAGGACAAATAGTCTTCAAATGCAGAGGAACTAAAAATCAGAATTTTTGATTAGGGTAGACATTATCTGGCTGGCTGCCTGTGTGCTAGGATCATATACATCTTGCAGGGAATACTGTTAAACACTGCGTAAGTGGACTGTATGGCTGAATATGATATGAATGGATTTCTAAAGACCACGCTGTTTTTCTCATTCTACCTTTTTCTGCATTTCTTTTTTTTATAAGCCCATCCTCACCCCTGTTCTTCTATTCACTTGGGTAAAAATCAACTGGACTTTACATGACTACAGATGAAAAAGACCACCAAAAACTGTTCAAGGACAGTTTGGATGGGGCTTTGAGCAACCTAGTCAAAGGAAGGTGTCCTTGGCCTTGTCGGGGGGGCTGGAACTACATAATCTTTAAGGTTCCTTTCAGTCCAAACCATTCCATGATTCTAAATAGCCTGTTGCGCCAATAAGCAGCAAAAAGCCAGGTGGGTGGTTGCATGGTGCATTTTAAAGATTGTCATATCATAGAATCGATTGGACTGGAAAAGACCTCCGGGATCATCAAGTCCAACCCTTGGTCCAACTCCAGTCCATTTACCAGATCATGGCACTCAGTGCCACGGCCAATCTCAGTTTAAAAATCTCCAGGGATGGTGAATCCACCACCTCTCTGGGCAGGCCATTTCAATGCCTGTTACTCTCTCTGCAAAGAACTTTTTCCTGACGTCCAACTTAAATTTCCCCTAGCAGAGCTTGAGCTAAACCCTGACCTAAATCCTCACTATTACCAAAAGAGAGAACTCTGATCTGCTACCGGCCTTTGGCCACATTTTCCTGCTGCTTGCCTTGTATTAGCCACAAAAATTTTCTAGCCAAATGGCAAATTGAAAATGGCATGAAGAGCAAACTAAATTAATCTGAATCACAGACCAGGTGTATATTAACCAGCATCTACAGAGATGGCAGCAGTAAAAGTCAACAGATGAGGGAAGTGTTGGGTTCACACCTCACCTTTGCTGGCAGCACAGTTTTGAACGCAGTACTTTATTAAAGAACTGTGACTCCTGTGGAAAGCAGTGCAAGGTTGTATCACTGCTGCTCTGCAAACTAAATGTGGAGGATGTGGCAAGAATATAAAATGCAGGGACAGGAGCAAGTAAGTGAGTAGGAGCTGAAGTGAGTAGGATAGAAATGTCTGTTTAGGCTAGTAATTCACCTGAACAAAATTCAATAAAAACATGCCTTTAGGGCATGAGCTCTACTGAGAGGAAAGGCAAAAATAAAACTGCTCTCTTAAGGTAAAGAGAGAGAAGTTGACAATTCAGTGATAATGATGGCCCAGTCTTCGCGAACGAAGATTTGGGAAGGGCTCTCCCCACGTGGGTGTGCCCTTCGAGCCTGCGCAGT
>JAWWEV010000001.1:33750202-33778667 GCA_035583235.1 Hafferia zeledoni | reverse complement strand
TTTATTTTTAAAAAAAAAAAATTCAAAAACCCCCCCCCCCCCCCCCCCCCAACTGATGAGGGAAAAGCAGCATTACAAAGCTGTTGGACTGAAGTTCCAAAATAACAAATGGCAAGTTAAAACAAAAAGAACTTGGACTACTGAAAGCAAAATGAAGATGACAGACCTGCAGAAAGGACTAGGACTTGGAAATAGTCAGATGAACGACTACTTGCAATTAATCATGTTGGTGTCTGGCTACTAAGCCAGTTATTTCCTTCAGATGTTTAGTGATGCTTTAATGTAACTCCTTCCTTTTTTTTCTTTTTTAATAATATTGAAAATCTAGAATATGTTTAAAAATAGGCTGTAGAGTGGTATTTAATTTACCGTATCACTTGAATCTTTAAAGCTTTGCCCAGCTTTGTCTCTCCACCACGATTAGAATCTGTAATACCTTTTTCAGAAGATTTAAAATACTGACTGTTTACCTGTGCTTAGGATTATAGGAAGAGACAAGAAAAAAAAAAATTAAGAGCTACAGCTCCCCAAGCTATAAAAATTATTCTTTTAAAGGTGCTTTTCATGGCAGTGCAATATTTTCCTGATGTGTATTGTCTTCTAGACAACAAATTTCTTGAGAAAGATCTGGACATCTAAAAACTGTGAAGAACACAGAACTTGCTACATAATTAACTGAACAATAAAGGATGAAACCACTGCTATGTACTTTCACCTGACTAATTTGCACATTTGGCTTTATATTCAAAAAACGATGAAGCTCTCCAAAGAAGGAAACATAGGGACTTGCAGACTACTCAAGTGCAAACAACAGATGTTGTGTCAATGAACATATTCCACACAGGAGACTAAAGCCTTAATGTATCTTCTGTTGTATCAAGATGTCACAACAGGCTCTAGCAATAGCTGTCATATAACTGTTTATTTATTAAAGTGATGAAAGATAAGGATGATAATTCTTTCAAGTTTACCTGAGGAATTTAAAAGAAGGCCAGGACAACTGCCACTCCCTAGGAAATTCTCACTGCTCCACTAAGAAAACAGAAAAAAGATGTTGGCCTCCCATCTACAGAAAGACTTCTTTTCACACTCAGCCCAGTAGTTTAGCAAATGATGCCATTTTCCTTCCTCATCTGACTTATTGTGTATCTGGAAATACTGATGAGACAATTAACACTCTGGTACACTGTCTGCTGCATCTCCTTCCTCTCTTTATGTTGACCTGATGAAAGCATCAATGGCAAACATAATGAAAGAGATGTTTAATATCCCTTTTAACACTTACACAGCTCTCTCAAGTGGGGAGGGAAATGATGAAACTATTCGTCGACCCAGAAATTTACAATCCAAATTAAAAAAGGAGCACAAAAGCATGCTATAATGGCAAAATTATGAGACTTAGTGTATTATATTTAGTCAGGAGAAAACTTTAGAATTGAAAAGTCAGTTGGCAAAGATCCATTGAGAATTTTCCTTACATTTGTTATAGAAAAAAAAAAAAAAGGCAGCACTTAGTGGTGGAGACAAGTCCTTGGGATTCTTAAAAATTACACAGAGAAAAAAGGAAGCAGTGTCAAATAGAATCCCAAAGCACACACATCACAGCTTTTCATGCAAGTCCGAGACAAAAGATGTTCCAAGAAACTTTTCAGCAGGGTGCTGGAAATCATTATGTAACTGGGAAATCCATTTAGCAAGCAAGTTCCTTTGAAGCATTTCCACAAGGACAGGATAAATCAAATAGAAAATTTTTAAATGGTCTGCTTTATTGTCACCCAGAAGGACGCCATATGAGGCGAAGCTGGAGATTCACCCATTACTTATCCAACAGCAAAGCACAGAAATTAAAAGCCCTTTCTCTCTATATGAGTAGAAGAAGGGAAAAAAGAAAAATAACTATCTTCCTCCCCTCAAATTTCCAGAGAAAATTACAGGGTTAAACGCACAAAAGTGACACAAAAAACATGGGGGTGGAATCTAGTAAGCCATGCTAACAGCTCTTGATACTCAGCAAAAGCCACAGAAGGAACTTTGACCACAGCAACAGCATCAACACTTTATGACAGAACGATAAAAACTAAGGTCACACCAGTACACCATACCAGTTGTTTCTATTCAGAGCTGATGAAACTATTTAGGCAACTGGATAATAATACAACATTCCTACCTAATTCAGAAAGGATAAGCACAGAAGATTTTGTCAATTGAAATGTCAATGATCTACTTTGCTCCAAAGATAGTTGAATTTGGTTTGCCGTGACAACAATTTCACAGCACCATCTTCTGCCATTTAACTGCAATTGAAGCAAACAAGATGACAGATTTCTTTCTCCACTGAAAACAAAAAGCAACCAGCCAGAGCTTATTTCTCTCGAAAGAAAATCTCCAGCTTGTTGGCATCCAAGCCTACCTGCACATGTCTTTCCCTGTGCTGCTGCCTTTGTTCTATTGCAGCCACAGTTCATTAAGATGAAGAGTGTTCTGCTGAAGCTGCCTCATCAGTAAGTATTGCTGAAGCAATTTAGTAATGATCTTAATGCACAGCTCTGGATTTTTATAGCCATCTCAATTGGCTATTAAAATACAGCACTGCACTTGGAAATTGCTACTGCACCACTTCAGAAATAGTAAGCATGATGGAGCTGCAGAAAGCACTGCTCATTTCATTGGAAACCTCACTCCTTGTGAATGATTTCTGGAAAATGATAGCTAAAATCTACTATGAGATTAGATGTTAATTTTGTGTATGAACACAGCATTCTTAAAACTGCTTGGAGAGTTCTTAGGAGCTCAGCAGTTTCAAGGGAAAAATGAACAAAATACATATATATATAAAATTGCTGCACAGTCTTCCAAATCATGTTGTTTATTTCTTTACTGCTAATGAAAAATGGCAATTAAATACTGAGGGAAATCCTAGTGATCATGAAAATATAAGACTTAAACAAGTAATGTCCTGCAGCTCACAGGACAGCTCCAGTTTTGGTGAGACAACCAGCCAGAAGGAAGGCTTTTGAATTCAATTTGTAATTGTTGAAAAGTCCTCACTGATCTGAGAAATAGTTTCTTTAATGACTGACTACTAATCTCCAAAGCTGGTTGAATTTGGTCTGATGTGACAACAGTTTTATTCCAACACATCCTGTCATTTAACTGCAACTCTAACAAAAACCATGACAGATTTACCTTCTTTCTCCACTAAAGACAGAAAGACTGTAGCCAAAGCCTGAAACACTAGAGGAGTTACTCTAATAACAATTAACTGTTATTTTGTGAAATTCTATATAAGCACTGCTTCAGCAATGGAAGGAACCACAATAATACATTTAATATTTTATCTGTACTATAAAGCAGAATATGATAATAGCAGCTATAATACAGATATTGTCACTTAAATTAAAAAACCAAGGTCCTCAGTCTGCAAAATATGAAGGTGCAGATAAAACCTACCACATCTTCTCTATCAGACATTGGCAATATAAATGTGTCAAAATATTGTTGAAAAACAGCAAAGGATCTAATAGCACTATCACAGAGCTTTCTAATTTTACGAGTTTCAAGAGAATACAATTTTCATGTGATAAACCATTAGATACTCGCATATTCTTACATTAGACAATCCTAGCCTGCAGGGAAGTCATCCTTTTTATTGATGTTAACTTATAAATGAAGGCTTTGAGTCACTATCTTAAAATTGGAAAACTATGTTATTAGTGCTTGATGGAGCACTTTCTTCTAATTGGATGAAATGTGAGTCCCTTCAAGCAAAGATATTTCACAAAAAATGGTAATTCATTTTCAATTGTGGTAGTTTTCTATTTATACCTGCAGTAAGTGATAGTGTTACAGCAATAGGAAGTGAAGAACTTAAATTAGAGTTGAGAACTGAAATACTTTGGAGGAAGGTTTGAGAAAGTTTGCCTGTTTTTAATTTTTGTCTCTTTGTTAAGTTGCTCTATTTTAGATCAGGATTCACAAAAAAGCTCACAGCACAGAAGGAAGAGAACACTGAAAAACACAAATTCACAGCTGGTAAGATCATAAGACTTAAATTCTTAAAAGACCATAAGAAAAGGTTTTAGGTACTGTTCAAACTGTGGAAAACCAATTTTATTTAAAACAATTTGGAGCTAACAAAACATTTTTCTTAGCATAAAATAAAATTAAAAAAATGTTTTGAAGGTTACAAGTGATCATAAATTCAGAAATTATCTGCCTAACGTGCCATAAAAACCCCAATTCCCACATGCTACAGTTTGTTACGCTGTATTTAGTGCCTCTTAAATTAGAGAAAATAGACCACTAAAGTAGTAGAAGTGATAGCTGTATCAATAAAACAATACATATCATCATCAGTCTGAAGGAGCACTTGCAATCAGTTATCAAACAGCAAATCTGAAAGTTCCCACTATTCTCTAAAACTGGGAAAGAAATAATTGGGGTTCTTTGTTTACAAAAGCCCCTTCTTTCATTTTAAGTGCCATAGCTATTACCTGAGATAAAAGGGTAACCTCTGACTTTGCTTTACCAGACAAAAATGTTCCTTACTTGAAGCAGCACTTGTAAGGTTTTTCTATTTTTATAAAAACAACCCTCTATTCTGCTATTCTGAATTGAACACTTTCTCTTAGCAGACATTTTGAAACACACATAACTCTGCAGTACTTTTTCAACTATTTCGGTTGTCACAGCAAGTTGGGATGCTATCTAGGCAACAGAACACAAGATTTTTCCAATAAAGCCATCAATCCAAACTAAAATATGTCTACTTTTATGAAAAAGAATTATGAACCTCTAGGAAACTACAGACGGTAATGGACTAAAGTACATTTCAGGAACAATTCAAGATAAATCTACAGTGAAATCATACCTCATATTTGTGGTGAAAGTCTCTGCATCTTCTCCAGAAAATCGCATAACTAATCAGAGGGCTAAAAAATACACTACTTAAACCATACTGATTCTTTTCTTAGTATAGTAAGAAAGCTTCATTACCACCTAGTGACTTTATTCAGTGTCACCAAGAATAAAAATAAATAGCTGTATGAAAAGGAAATCTATCACGCGCTGCAGAGTCGCTTCAGTCCAGCACAGAAAACAATGAAATGGAAACTCTGGAACTGGTTATGCCCAATGACTTCATATAACATTTAGATGGAAATACATAAGTCTCAAAATAAATGCACATTATGCCCTTTATATTCATCCCATTTTATTTATAAGTATTTTATTGAGATATCTGGTTTAGGAGCTTAGTCTTTGCTGAATAAAAAGAAAATTAAGATAATGAGGATAACCATCCAGAGGGAGATACAGAATTGGGCTGAATAGTGGTTAAGAGACACATTAATTTCTAATTTAGAGCTCCAAAACATAACACTCTAAATGGATTAAAAGAAAAGTTTTGATATGGCCCTAATTCTTAGAGCAGAAAGAATAGAGAAATAGGTGTCCCCAAATACTTTTTGTTAAGTGCCCAAAGCTGGGTGGGGTGAACCTGATAAGAATACAGTACTGGCTAAATTCATCTGGAATGAACGAAAAGCATGTTTTCAAACAACATAAAAGTGACACAGCTGCTAGTCCATCCAGAGCCTTTCCATCTAAAATGCAGGGGAAAAATATGGAGTACTAGTCATCAAGGCAAGATTGTGACACAGTTCAAATATTATAATGATAGTTACTATTGAATTATCATGAAGAGTGTAGGTAAACAATCCTGTGTTGCTATGACTTTATACTCAAGCCACCAGAATATCCAGATGGCAGAATCTGCTGTCCTTTTTACTGTTCCTTTTTCTGGACGTTTTTAAGTCTGACTTTTCTCCTCTCAAATGGTACTCAGCTGTTCTGCTTCACATGTGAAGAAACTTCATTTCTATAATTGTGTTGTCTTGTAAGCTACCATATTTCCTGTAGAATTGAGGTCAGAAGTTTATTATGTGATCCAACGCTGTTGTAGTTATTTTCTGCATTTTTTACTTCTGGTACATTATATCAGAGCTTAAATTATCAGCTAAGTATTGGTAGATAAAATATTATAGAGTCTCTGTGTTTACATAAGTTTCTGACTGCCAGAAATTTTGTACCATAGCAGAAATCAATTTTTCTGCTGATTATAAAAAAAATGAAATTTTAAAAAATCAAGTTTAATTTCTATAACTAATCATGCATAAATCAAACTACTCAATGCTTCTGGGTTTAGTAAAAGTAGATTTGGAATTTGAGAGGACAGCATGAAGGTCTCGAGGTCAGTGGAAATGCTTTGATTTAAAATCTTCCAGTCAAATGCAATTGAATGGGATTGAGCACTGCAATCTCTGAGGAGTGACTGCAGTCCATAATTCACTGCCCATACACAGTTCTGTGCAGGGTGTAATGCACAAGTCATATATTACGTGACTCTGTTTAGAATGCCTGAACATACACTCCCCAGGAACAAATACTGCAGTGTATGCAAACCATTCTCATTAGTCTTGTTAGGTTTCAATACAGAGCAAGAAAAGCATATTACTTAAGGACAGGATTTTCAGTAGGGCCTAAATCCTGATGATTTTCAATAAGAAACCTCTGTTGTATATCCTCCTCTCCTACAGCCATCAGCCTCTGCAAAGACACTCACTGCTAAAACCTGCAGTGTCGTGGGAGGGACTGAAATAAAACTCCTACTGTTTGCTACTAAATGCCTTGCAAAGGCATACAGCAAATCGTATGCCTGACTGAAGGGTCACACAAGAGGCATACAAAAGACAATCTCCCAAGCAGGTGAAAGAGAGGAAGATCCTGCAATAATAACAGTTAGCAATTACTTTTCAGACACAGACATCTGCCAGTGATACCAATCTGGTGTGGCAACTGATGAATGATCATCTTTAAATGCCTACACAGCCATAGCTCTGTTTTAATCCTGGATTTTTCTATTATACTCATTTGTGTCTTTGTTTACTTCTTTTCCCCCCCAAAAATAAAGAGTTACAGGGTTTTAGCACATATGATGCTAGGACAGCATTTTTGTGAGGCAATGGGAATAACTACACAGAGACCTGCATTCAGAAAAGACATCCTGGCAGGACACTTCCATGACCTTCCCCACTGTCATATGCCCAAAATCATTGCCATAGAATCCATATTTAACATCTTATGTTCAAAATACATTTGCCAAGTTAATCTATATCTTTTACACAGTGGTTGCTAGTTAGAAAAATTAACATCCCTTAAAAACCCCAGAACCTTTATGGGCTGTGGAGTTGTAAAAGGCGTAATCTTGAATATCTCAGAAGAAATTAAAAGGATCTTTATACAAAAAGCCTTGCAAATTTCTTTCTTTATCAACTTCAAGTGCTAAAAAATATAGTCTACTACACATAGACAGGCAAACTAGTGATCTCTGAGTTCATCTGGTATTATGGAAGCCAAGACTGGCTTTCATGTGGTACATTCTCAACACAGTGAGGAATAAACTCAGTATATGCAGAGTTATATACTGACAGTCAGGAAAATAATTGGAAAGATATTGGCTCCAAGTTTGGTATGGAAAAACCTTCCTGTTTAAAAACCAGATTCAATTTCTTAGTAATTTTGTGAATAGGAAAGAAGAAATGGTGTGGAAACCACCATGTTAGTTTTCAGGTCCCACTCTGGACATCAAAACATTTCAACTTCACTCGGAGAAGTAATAAACACTGTTTATATACATGCTAAGTGGTTCTTACACTGTATAGTAATGGTGTGAAAGAGCAGTTCATAGATAAATCACCTGAAATATGAGTAGATAAGCACCACAGGAGTGACTAAAGCCAAGAGTCACAGATTTTATTCTCAGCTTCTGCTATGAGTTCGATACCTCTCAACAGATTATTTTTCATGGAAGATTTTGAAAAAAATCAAAGGAAAAGTGCTATAGATACTAAAATTAGTATAGGTCACATTTTCATCCAATCTATAAAATATTTATTTTCTACATTTTGCATTTTCATCTGTGGAATATAGAAAGCATGTTTCCTTACTGCCTGAATTAGGAAGATAGAAACCTTGGCTTTTACAGAAAACTAGCCCATGAAGTTTTTGATTTTTTTTCATCCAAGCTTCCAGTTAACTTATTTCTATAATAATGAAGTGAAAATGTAAAAAAGAAAAAAATATATTCAGCTTAACAATAAAATTCAGTATTTATAGCACTTATGTAGTAAAGTTTATGTAAGTATATAGCAACAAAATCATGTTAGAAGCAGTAAGGAGCATAGCTTATTTGACTTGTCATAAAAAGTGCTTTTTTGGTATTCATTCTGTTTTATGAAAATAAGTGTAAAAATAAATAGTTTCAGGCATACAAGCAAAACAAACGTGATACAAACCCATTATTAGATAATGATTGCCTCTCTTGTCTCTTTTCATGATATAGCAAAAATTTGGTCATGGTGAATAATTTTTACTGTTTCATCACAACCAGAAAGGATAGGTTAATTTTAGTTTCTTTAGCCTTAGGTTACTCAAAATGACTATCATATCACACACTGAGTTGAACTCCAAACCTTTAAAAACTGCCTGCACTTCTGCTCTGAATTCATATACGTACAAAATACCATTAGACATGCTTTTCTATTAGAAAAACAATTTAGCCTGGTAATTGACCACAAGAATACAGACTTTTGGGGATTTACCCTCAGACCCATGTTTAAATATATATTCCTGTTCTCCAAGAGTAGAGCATAATGAATACACTGCAGCGTCAAATAACTGTGGTGTACATAGAAGGGGCATAGTGCAACATTGACAACAGTGTACTATTTTTTTCTGACTTTGAGTGGTCAATCTCAACAATACATTTCAACAAACACCATTACTGGTATTAAAAAAAAAAAGCTATGTAGAAGCTTGCTGTAATATTCACATGAAATAACAGGTAAGGGAAAACACTAAAAAAGCTACAGATTATTCATTATAGATAAAACAGGGAGAATAATCTCATGTGTGTACCATGTATTAAGAGACATGTGAATTTCTTAATTCCATATATAAACATTAAAGGCTTGCTTATGAAATAGTTATTATGGATCTAAAAATCTACCACTGTATTTTATTCACATGTACTGTGAAAACATGCATTTTTTTAATTCAGAAATTAGCTGTAAGAAAAATGCTTGAGGGAAATGACAGGGAGAAAAGGAATAAATTTAAACTTGTTAAAAAAATAACACTTCTGCAAATAAAAACTTTTGCAAAAGCAAATGTGAAAACAGAATATTCAAAATTTTTAGTAATGCTTCTAGAAAGGAATTTGGCTTTTTTTTCTGTAACCAGAAGGTTCTGTTGGAAGTGATAAAGCTGATTTAGACTAGTGAAGGTTTCATGTTAGATTTCTCCATCACTTTTTTTTGAAGGATAAAATAAAATTTTCCTATGTATCTAGCTAAGTCAGTATTCTTGTCTTCACATTGCAAACAAAACTCTAGAAGAAACCATCATGGAAGTAGAAAGGATAAGTTGGATAATCAGAAACTGTATTCAACAGCACCTTAAATGAAAGTTGAAGGTCTCAGTAGTGCAACTTTAGAGAAAGTATATGTGCTGCCAGTGGTAAAGCATAGTATCTCTGCATCTCTTCAGGAGGTAACAAGCCATCTCTACAGTAAACATCAAATGAAGCAAACCACAAGTTCTTGAACTCCCTTACATTTCAGAGACACATGTAACCATGAATTCAAGTTCTACCAGCCTAAATTAACTGTATTTCAGTATTTGGCAGCTCAACCAGTTAACAAATCAACAAGTTCAGAAACCATTTAAGCTACATGAGAGGATAAGCATCACATTTGAAATGGATGTCTTTCCATTTTCTTAACTACCTTTTGGTCCTTTGAACAACTTGATCTCTACCACGGTCTCCAGTATAGGTCTTCTTCGACGAACATACAACCGTACTATGGAGCCAGCCTCTTTCAGGGCCTCTACGGCTTTGCTGTGTGAGACTTCAGACACGTCGACCTCATTCACTCGCAAGATGCAATCGTTGACCCTACAAGAAAAACCAAGAACTGTAGGTACTGAATGCTTCAGGTGTCACTTTGGAACGAACAGAGTTTTGTCAGTAGTGCTATAAAATGAAGAATACTTTGTTGGGAAGTCTGCCAGATTTAATGCAATATGCTTCATAAGCAATGAGATAGAAATAGAACACTTAGTCCTTCCAAAAGAAATCCCTGATTCAAACTGAAGTCTACCTAATCACTCACACCTACCATCCTCCTTCATAAACGGGGGTTAGATCCACTACAGTGATAGAAATGAGTAATAAACAACTTGTCTTTACAGATTACATTAAAACAGTTTTTACTAAACAATATAATTGATTCAAAACACTCATGCTGCATGCTATTACTACTAGGGTTGTTCTTAAGGAAATCACATGGTTTAACACAAAGAATTCCAAGTTGTCAAAGCAAAAATCCCGTCCTTTTACAAAAAGCAGACAATTTAAAAGAGAATGCTTCATGCTAAATGATTTCAGTAAATTTCATTCTTTATGTTTTCATCACTGACTGAAAGCTACAAGATTTGCTGTATGATAATAGAATTTCTTTTTCATAGAATACTAATAAAATGCCCTCATATCCTTACTTTGAGCATTTTCTGCACTATCTGAGGATGAAAATGTAACCACCCTCAAGATTTCTAGGCTAGATGGAGTTTCATTCTCCTTATCTGACAGATTTGTCCCAGTTGGGAAGGAAATCTACAACTTGAGAGCAGTAAAATCTATCACCAAAGCAGCAGGCTAATGACTTAACTACTGGGCCATCTTTTCTGTGCAAATGAGGGCAAGTAAGAAGAACAAATTGCAAAGAACTAGATGAATTAAGCCTCTATTGTCCTTGCAGTACATTTATTGTGAGATGCCTCCAAGTATTTTGGGCACAGAAGAAAAAGGCATATGTAAATGAATGTGTTCTTCTGCATGCCTGAAAGGACAATCAGTGAAGCAAATATGGGTTGCTGAAAATATTCTTATTTCTGCTATGTTTATATATATAAAAATCAACTATTGAATGTTACTCATTACAGCAAAAGAATACTTGTGCTGGGTATTGATCAGGAGTCTTGGCACACACAGGGAGAATGAAGATTTACCAGAAGTTGACCAGAACTCTGAGCATTTAGGACGGATTTTCGTCATGTTCTTGTGCTGCAGTTTAAAACAAAACCAATCAAAACAACAAAAAGACCACAATTATTTGAAACTGGTCAGACTTGGAAAGGACACAAAATTGATAATTTCCTTCAGAGAAAAAGTACTATATTGCCAAGTTTCCAGTTTTCATTCACTGGTCAGGTTTGCTGGTTTTCTCCAATACCAGAAGTATTAATTTTCCAAATGTTTTAATTGTGGGCTTTGTTTTTCAAATTAATAAATCCTCTAATATAAATGAATACATCCATCCTGCAAGTGCTTTCCACTCAGAAAGTCTAAACAGTAACATTAATATATATTTGATTCTTGTCAAATTTATGCTCTGTTGTCATATCTAAAATACAATTTGCTATACAGTGCTCAGTGTACAAACTAATATATCCAAACTAACATTGGATGGCTGTGAAGACAAAAAGGTGGAAAAAGATTATAAAAACACTAAACCAGACAATTACATTTATTTTGATTTCATATACGCTGCCCTGCCTTCATAAATCACAATGCTTCTAGATAAACCTTTCTACCTAAAATCTCTCATAAATGCTCTAGTGATGCTTCCTGTTAAGGGAAAACCCATGTCTTTTGGAGAAATAAATAAGCAATATAAATCAACTTGTCAAAAATCAGTAAGGCACATGCCTCCATTTACTGAAAATCAAAGACCCTTTAGAAAAGTACATTTGCTCACCCACTAGAAATCTTGCCTTATCTACTTTTTCTAAACAGTAAGACTACCTTTAAAAAAAAAAAATGTGAATAGCATTGCTATTATTATTTAAAGGCAGAAGTCTGCAACCGTGGCCTTGTTATACCTTTTCCTTTCATTTAAACTTTGACAGTACAGTTCCTACCCTGTCAGAACTCTGTTCTTTTAGTGAGCTATAAATGCTGCAACAATATAAACCTAAAATAATAACAGCAAAAGAAATCAGTAAATCTAGTTTAAGAAAATTATTTCAGATTATTAAGTGTATGGTCTTATCACTTAGGGGTAAAATTATTCTGACCCTGCAAACAGCTCTCCAATGTATTTTCCTGGTTTTATATTCATGTGACAAGTATATGGCAAAATCTTCTTTCAGTGTTTCCTTTTCCCATTTATCTCAAAATCTTCCTAAGGCCTCTAGGTGGATATACCCTATACATTGAAGTTACAGGTGGTTACAGACCACCTCTGTGCCAAGGGGAAAATCTGCTTCATAACCCAAGATAGTACTACCTAAGTCCAACAAAAGAGATCCTTATAGTTTCACCAATACATAGTAATTGCATTGTCATATAATCACAAAAAGCTTTGGGCTGAAAGGGAGCTCATGCATCTTTTTGGCCCTCCTATGGCCTCACTCTGACAGGTCTTTTGTTTAGGTCCCATGAGCTGGAAGCAGCACACCAGATGGAGTCTCATAAGAGCAGAGCAGAGGGGCAGAAACACCTCCTTCCATGCGCTGGTCACGCTCCTTTTGATGCAGCCCAGGACACAGTTGGCTTTCTGGGTTGCCAATACGCATTATCAAGTCATGTCAAGCTTCTCATCTATCAATACCCCCAAGTCCTTCTTCTCATGGCTGCTCTCACATATATTTCTCCTCAGGGCTGCTGTCAAATAGTATGCATACATTTAAATTTATTCAAGTCATAAAATCCCCTATGCAGGTAACAGCCAAATGAAAATAAGTTAGGCAGCTCTTCACATGGCTCACTGGCTCATCTAAGTTCTTTTACAAAATGGACATACCCTACAAGACTTTTGTTGTATAAATTAAATATGAAGGACCATAAATCATAAAATACAGAACGCATGCATTAATCATGCCAAAACAGTTACAACTGATAGAAGAAATATAAGAGATATCTTGCAGTTAAGGAGGAAGGTCAGGAACTCAGAGGTTTACAGATAGTTGTTGCTATCTTCCAAGGAAATATTGGCTTGCATTAAAGGAAAAATCCTATTTTTTTAAGGGTTTAAATTTTACTATCTTCATTTGAATTTCATTTTTACTGTTTTCAAGAAATGGTGCATCTTTGAGAAGCTGATAATTTCTGCAGTCAAGCTGCAAGTAAAGAAGACAAGTACAATCCTTAGGCACTCGCTGGACATATAGTAGGTGACAACTGGTAACGATCATTCTGTTCACTTGTTCTGTGCAATATGGTGCCCTGAAGGAAAACACAAAGCAGTATAGTGTGGCAGCTAAGAGCCCCAAAAGACCAAATGGTTCTGCCAACACACATTAGTCCACTTGCAGCTCCATAGCAGAGCTAGCTAGAATCAGCTACAGACTCAAGAACAAGGGAATAATCTGTAGCCCGTGGATCAACATCATGACACTAAATCCTGCAGTAATCCACAGGTTTTAGAGATCATCTAGTCACCTCCAGCTAGCTGGTATTAACATGACAATTTGCTTTTCACAAATAGAGGTACCATGCCTTCCATAGCAGTGTTATGGTTTCAGCAAGGTGGGCCTAAATCCAGGTTTTAAAGTTCAGGCTAGGCCTGAAAATTGTCAGGTGACTTAAGCTGGGCTGAGCTAGCTAACAGCTTACTTCTTTAAACCAATAATATTGTATTCCATACCATACTACATCATCTCAAAACGAGTAAATCTAGTGTGTGGGTGTGGCTTGGTCAGTTTCACCATGGCCGGGCTACAGATAGGACGTGTGCAACTCCTGTCTGGCTAGACCAGGCCTTGCTCCTGTTGCTGCCTCTGCTTGCATTTTGTTTGAATTCAGGGAAGTAAAAACATTTTGTTATTACTCTTTCTGTTTCTGGTGTCTTTTAGAGTGCTTATGAATCTAGAGTAATGAGCCTTGTATTAACTGGGGAGTGGGAAGTTATTTCTTGTTATATATAACTTTTGTAAGTGTGTGTTATATTGTAGTTTTAATTTTCTTTCTTCTGTATAAATACATGTAGTTAGTTTTAAGCATAAACCTGGTTTTAGAGTTTTTTCCGCTCTCCTCCTTCTTTCTCTTTTAGCCGGTTGCGGGGGGAGGAATTTTTTTCATTCTGTCTCGGACAGTTGGCATTTTGCCAGCTCAACCCAAGACAAGCAGAATGGCCAACATTAATAGATTCTTTCTAATTAGAATTGTTTTTTGAAGTTGCCTTTTCATAAAAGCATGAAATTGAGATGGACTTTATTTATTCTTTAGTCAAATCCTGGAAATCAAGGTAAAAATAGTTATTATGGGAGAAGAAGTGCAAAGCTATGGAATATATCAGATTGATATATACCTCCATATATCAGTATGGGGGTATCAGGTAGATTACGAAAGTAAGGCAAAGAAGCACTAAACTTTCACTTCAATAATTTGCTCCTTCTTTTTCTAACCATTTTAGCCAAAGTTTCTCTATAAGCGTTGATGCTTTCTTTCTTCCAGAACTTTCAAGAACACAGCACTTTAAACAGGAACACAAGATTCTAGGTGACAAGCTGAAAGGACTGGTTATTATATTTTCTGTAAGAGATCATCAAATAATTACATAAACTGACCCTAATAGAATGTATCTAGTCCATTAGTTAGAGAAGGATGACTGTCTCTCCCCTACTTTGATTTTTTGCATTTGTTTTGTTTTGTTTTTTTGTTTTTGTTCTTTTTTTTTTTTTTAATTCTATATGCACCCTTCCTATCCCATAGTAAGTAAAATAAACAGCACATGGTAAAAAATGTAATTATTGATAGTGGCCCACATAACTTCTTTTCAAGAGGAGTAATACATTTTTCTTTTTTTTTAAATTTCCACTAAGAATTCAGAATAAAGGATCTTACATTTACTACATCAGTCTTCAGAACTGTCTTTATAATTACAGAATATACAGCTAAAACTAATTGCCAATTATATGAATGTAGCTTAGGGCATACTCTTTCCTTACAGATAATAATCCTTACATACATGATTCGATTTCTGTAGCATATTCACATATACTTTCAGACCCCTTTCTGACATTGAAACTTTATATTAAAGTAGTATAAAACTATTGATATGTCTATTTTAAAAATAAAGCGATAAAACTTATCAGTAGAAGAAAATTCCTGTCTATTTCTGAAAGCTAGAGAGGAACTAGTGAGATTATAAAAATTTGTGATGAAGATAACAGCCAGTCCCATCTCAAAATTTGACACATATGTTGTTTATAATGAAATTCCATAGACCATATTGAATAGTTACTAACTGAAAATACTACTTGATGAAATTTATGATTGGGAGGGGAGAGATATATAATTTATGATTGACACAGCAGAAATAGAGGTGAACTTCATAAAAATCTGAAATCCTAGAAGTGATTGTGATTTAAAAATATGTGCGAATATTGGTGCAGTAAAATGGCAACCCAACTGTATTAAACATGAAGGCACTGTTTGAAGTATTGAATCTAGTCTATGCTCCTAGCAAGAGCAGAATTATCTTTAGTTCTCAGGAAAGTAAATAAGGACTAAAATCATGTTTCATTTTTGAGAGGAAAAAATAATTCTTCAATCCTCTGAATCAAATGGCACTCAACTACTGCAGAGAAATAAACTGAATAAAATATAACCTGTTCCTCAATAATGCTGGCCTGGTGCCACTTCAACTCTTCATTTGCAACCTTCAGCAGGTTCTTTCTTTCATCAGCTACAAATGGAGGATTAAAACCCCACCTGCAATTCACTTCATTTTTATCCTGTTTACAGTCTAAATAAACTTTCCACAGGACAGTCTACACCTTCTTGGCTCATTTCAAACAGGGACTAAGCCTCATTGCAGCTCATAGCCATACTCAGCATAAATATCAACCAAAGCAGCACTCTGACTTTTCCTGGCTGCAATCACCCTTGCAACCAGTCTTCAGAAGTGAGAGTTCAAAGACAAACACCTCAACCACGCACAAAGTTTGCTCTGTGTCCATGCATGTGTGTGTAGGTGTGTGGGTTTGTGTGTGTGTGCAAAGATGAGAAATAAACTCTTGCACAACATTTCTGTAAGTAAATACACACAGGCAGATGCTTTCTCCTCTTGTACTGGCAAACCAGTTTCAGTGTGCTGGCCTTGGGAGCCTGAAGGTTGGCACATGGTTGAGCTAAGAAGTCTTGCTGAAGAGCAGGGTGTGCTCTCTTAAGCCTATTGCAGTGCTTCTGCAGCCTCACAACTCATACCACAACTGAAATGATTTTCAGCCCAGAGACTGAAATACAAAAAACCCTTATAAATATTTCTCATGTAAGTAGGTGTGCAGATTTTACTATAATATAATGGAAACCACCCAGTCTATCCTTTAGCATACCACCAGCCTTTAGCCCACAGTTGCCAGCAGGAGGTCTTGGAGGACTTGAAATTGTGTTAGTTATCCCCACAATTCAGTCCTTTCAATTTTTTCAGCATTTTCGTCATAGAAAATAGCCACTTATCATTCCAAGTGAAAGCTGATTTGTAGTGTACTCCTGCCTAAATGGCAGAATGCAAAACAAAAGCATCAGAAAACCCCTGCCTATGTGGATCAAGCTCACTCCCTCTAGATTGGTGCAGTCTTAGTCAGTTTTCTGATTCCCGTATCCAGGGACACACTCCTTGTCCTCCAGAAGGTTGCATAAGAAATCAAAAAGGGCAAATGAAATTCCTCCTTTGTATACCAGGAGTCCAGGGATGGTTTCAGACATAAAAATTCCTATTGTAATGCAGTTAAAACTTTCAGATCACAACAAGGAGGGCTACAGGTAACACCAGTGTGATTTGCAGGTGTGCCACCAGAGGACTTTGAGTTTCATTTGATTTCCAGAACAGACACTGGAGCCCAAATTGTTAGGGAATAAATATTTCAGAAAATACTTCTGAATTTCAGAAAGCATTATCACCTGAAATGACTGTTCTTCCATATCCTGCTAAAGACATGACCTTGCTAAGACCTGAGACACAACCAGCACAGCTATTGAACTGTCATAAGACATTTACATTGGTTGTCCTTTGCTACTGCTCTAGTTACCCATGGATTATTTTCATATTTTTTTTCTTAACAGCCCTCTTAATGAAATGTCAATGTATTAAAGGGTCTGCATAACAGTCATTGAATTTAAAACACAAGTGACTGGCTACATCAGTAAAAGTATGAACAGAGCAGCTCCTTATCATACATGGCACCTCTTTATCCCTCTCCTTGTGTTTCATTCATTTACGACTCTAAGTTCTATTTTTGAAGTTGTAAGTCAGAAACAGACAGCATACTGCACTATATAATTAGGAATGGAAAAGTCCCTTCAGCCCTTAGACACTTAGAAGAAAATATATTTAGAAACTTGAATATGTTCCTATTCACACAGTTTCAATAGAGGATGCATCAGCATTTCCTTTTTTTTCTTCCCCCTCTTTTTTGTTAAAGGTCTTAAACTCAGCTGTAAGACTACCCTCCAGACATACACTTGGCTAAAAAGGAGGTTATTTACTGTTTAAAATACCTTTGGATCCTTTCTGCATTCTGAGAACTTCCTGGGCAAAGCTGAGGTTCTCCTTCAGTTAACTCTATGCCACACTGAACAGACCCTTTTATCCTTTTATGTAGTATGCCTTTATCACAGGGTTACTGCTTGTTTGGGAGTGTACATACACACTTCTTGGCTGAAAATATCCACCAAGCTAACATCTAGAACTCAACAGAATCTGACCCCAAAGACAGCTCATATTACATCAAAACCGGTACAGTGAAATCCTGTGCAGAGACATCCACACCAGCTCAGACAGTGACAGAGCAGATCTAGAGAGGAAACCCACCCAGATCAATATCTTCCATATGTCTACAGCCAATTACCCACACGTAAATGGCCATATTAATGCAGCTCGGCAATGCTGAGCTCATTTAGCACTACTTTGAGCTCCTGCACATCCTGCCATGCAGTGACTGATTTCAAGAGGGAACCATTAATGGCTACCAACAGGACTAGAATCAGAGAGCAGTCACCACCTTTTAGTACAATCACCTGTCCAACAGAATAGCAGCTCAGCCCCTGGCAGCAGGATTGCTGCAGGCACACACCGAGGCAGCAAGGCAAGATGGACATGGCTTGCACTGGAGCAGCCCAGCTGAACCTATTGACCACATCCCTACCCGGTGGCTCACCCAGAGATCCTGCTCTTGGCCTAATGGAAACTGCAGCCCCTGTTGCCAGAATGATCATGCTGTAGGTAAGCTCAGAACTCAATATAGAGTAAGGCATTTGCTCACCTAAAAGGTAAAAGCTATATGAAGCGATAATCCATGCCAGAGTCTCAGCTAGACGTGTGGCTTCTTTACAACAGTAGCTTTTACCAGATTGTAAAGGAAAAACATTAACATAATTTTTACCCAGAAGACTTTTTCAGCTGCTTGGCTTTCCTGAGCTGGAAATACTTTTCCTTTTCTTTTTTTTTTTTTTCCTTTAATATCCTTGGATAGACTCTTCTTACACAAATGTAACTGTTTTCAAAACTCATGTAAACTTTCAACATCCATACTGTTCCCTGTCAATGAATCTCACAGCTTTGCTACCAGTTAAGTAATTCTCCTTACAGTTAACTCTGCTGCATATTAGTTTCATTTGATATACTGAAATACTTTTGTTACGAGAGCAAACACAGCTCTCTGCTCATTCTGTTTCTCTCGTGTAGTCAGGAAATAGGACACAATCTCCCACCTCTCACACCTCATTTTTCATCCTAAATGGCCCTGCTAGATGAACTCTTCAAGCCAAAGGCATACAGCTGAACTACCAGTAGCACTAATTTAATTTCAGAGATGGAAACACCACCACCCATCTTTCTGTTTATCTGAATGCCTCTTGGCTGTAACACCTACAGATTTACAACTGAACTCTGAAATAAAATGCAGTTTAGGTCAAAGTTGGTTTTTATTATGCTTTTTTCTTGACAAAAATGACATTGGTTTATGCTGACTAAATTTTCCAGTCAAGCCAAAAATAAATTTACTTCTAATAAGCTTTGAATTAAAACAAAATTGAATAAACTAAAAGATTAGACAGAGAAACAAAAACCAAAACAACAATCTTCTGTCTCCAATATCATCTCTCAGAAAAAAATTTTCACTGCCTCTGCTTCCACCACTGAACCTGTTGCACTTTGTACAATGCAATGTTCTTCTTTAATTGCAGTCAGAATATACCACTATGACAGCACCCTCAATCACAAGACTACACAGAATTCCACCTGTTATTGTGACTTGATGAAACCTTTACATATATTAGACAAATTTAAAAGGGCACATTGTGACAGGCCAGGGATAATGGCTTTAAACCAAAAGAGGGTATACTTAGATTAGACATTGGGAAGAAAATCTTTACTATGAGGATGATGAAACACTGGCAAAGGCTGTCTAGAGAGTTTGTGGATGCCCCAAACCCGTAACTGTTCAAGGCCAGGTTGGATGAGGCCCCTGAGCAACCTGGGCTAGGAGAAGGTGTCCCTGCCCTTGTCAGGGAGCTGGAAATAGATGATCTTTAAGCTCCCTTTCAACCCAAACCATTCAATGACTCTATGTGATAAATTCTAACAACAGTAACTTATGCAGGTACATGTAAGATTGCTGCTGAGCAGTTCTTAGGGCACCCATAAAGAAAAGACCCTGGTCAACAGCCTCTACCTGACTTAATACCTCCATGCTCTCTGCAAGGCTGCTCTGCCCCAAGCAGCACTTATTTGTCTTTGAGGAAGTGAAACAATATATTTGAGAGGAAAAATACATTGAATTCACAGCCCCTTCAGCTTAATGGTGTGATAACTCCTCTGGAAGGTGAGGCCTCATGTTTCCCAGAGAGGGAAGGATGGTGAATGCAGGTTTCCCTTCCGAGGTGAGCTGAAAGGTGATTTTGACACTACTTTTGGGAATGAGGAAGCCCTGATTTATTCTTTTCCCTATGCCACTTAAAAGCAATTTGGACTCTATTTTGTATCAAAATATATTTGCTTGGCTTTAGTATAATATTGGGAAGACCTGGAATTTGTACATAGCAAAATTTATACTGTGATGCAGCTAGCACTTCATTGAGAAATGATCATAAGGGTAACAGAGACTTAAAAAACCAGGTTGTTTAAATTATTACAAGGCAAATAATGAAATAGTATAATTTAAATATATTGGCACACACACTGAAAACTTAAAAAAATGTACTAAATATTTGTATTTTCAGAAGCCCACTTGGTTTAATGCCTCCCCGAAAAGCCACATTTCCTTATGCACACTTGGAGCATGGGAAGTAGCTATTAACTAATGGTGGCTCATCTCATAGGATGTAGCGCTATGGGGTTGAGGTAGGAGCAGCTGACACACATTCAATTTGCACACTGTCAGAAGCATAAACTTCTAGAATAAAAGTTAGTTCAAGTACATCTACAACAGGACAACCTCTTCTTCTGTTATTTACTTTCCTTTATCACAAACAACCTGAATGCAGAATGATATCCTGTCACTGTATAATGCTTTTGGAGGTACAGCTGTTCTCAATCATTTATAATGAAATGATTTTCTGTGCCATCAAGCTTTCAGTTATTGCTTGGCCAGAATAACTCAAGGCAAATTAAATCTTTTGCTAGGTAAGCCACACCTGTGGTAATTTACTACAGAGTTTATGATCTTTCACATCACACATGACTGCTTCTAAAATGTTCCCTGCATAACTCACATCTTCTTCAAACAAAATTAGGGACTGTGATACACAAATATATGTCAAAGTAAAGCTGCTGGGTTGGGAATGAACCAGACACACAAGTATAAAAGACAAATCAAAACAATTCTCCAAACATAGAAGACCATTTTGTACTTAGCAGACCTGATTCCCACCTTAGCTTACTGAAAATCAAGGATGACTTTACTAAAAGCAAAAGATTTGCAATAGTGCAGCACAGACACAGGCGCAAGGTCACTCAGGCCAGCAGCTCCACCAGGTAACACCTGCAGCCAATGCCCACCTGCAGCCAATGCCCAGCTGGCAGCCACTGCCTGTATTCTAAGTCAGACACTGCCCAAACTCCTGGTCTGCCACTGCCCACTTGTCAGCTCTGGCCAGCCCACGGTTGTATTTAAATGGCTGTGTTCAGTGGCGAGCTCATGGCAGCAATGGAACAGCTGAGGCAGCAGACAGGGAAGTGTGAGCAAGAGAGGGCAGGATAGGGAGGGGGAAAGTGGAGAGTGGGCAGGATACTGGGGCTGGCAGGGTGTCCACAAGCCTTCCCTAAAACAGGCTCAAACTTGTGTCATTTTCTTCATTAACATCTTGCAAGATCTATGGGAACTACTATTTCCTTTTCTATTCCCCTATCCCAAAATATTCTCCCACCCTGCATTCCTCATCCAGCTCCATCCTCAGCTTTGGTATCTTTTGCTCTTACCACATTTTTCCATTCCTCCGTCCGTTCTCTAACTCCCAAGTTATCCTCAGTCTCTCTGCGTCTCGTCTCCTGCCACTGCCACGAACGATGCTTTCCTTCGGAAACTACTCCCACTAGCAACCGAGTGCTGGAGCTCCCAGTGCACCCAGCCTCTGCTCGGCTTGATCCAGGTGGCTCTGGCAGCCTCTGTGGTGGCCAGAAGGAAAACTGCTGCTCACAGGACAAGGATTCACATCTGCCTTTCAACAACAAGCCCAAGTGGAACAGTGGAAAGGCAAAGGATGAGCAGAAGGAGGTGTAGGTAGCTGTGGGGTGTTGTGAGAGGAAGGTGTTGGGATAAAGGAAAGGGAAGGAAAACAAATATCTCCAAAGCCTGTGATGAATGAGGGCATCGGGAAGCAGCCAAGCTCCTCCCAGCTGCAGGGCTGCTTGGCAGGTACTGGAAAGTGCCCCAAGCCAGGCGCTGTAGGTGTGGTGGAGGGCAGGGACAGCTCTGGCTTCAGAGCCCCAACTTCCCTCGGAGCTCTCCGGTTTGGCTGGCCCAATGCCATGGGGGGCTTTGAGGTGCAGAGCCCAGAGGCATGGCAGCAGCCTGGGCCAGGCTCTGTGTGTCCAGGCTGGGGCTGGCTGAGGCACGGACTTAGGTCCAAGGTTTGCTTTGCCCACAGAAGGCACTGAAGTGCTCAGCTGTTCGTCAAGCCCAGTTAAAATCCTCCCAGCTGACACCAGCACTGTCTGCAGCGCATTCAGGTTTGTGCAGGAAAACCAGTTACAACAGATAACCCAGGAGGCAATTCCAGGTTCAGGATTTTTACAAGTACTTTTCATCTGGGGCTCTCAAAGGGCTTTGCAAATATGAACTCGTTTCAGCTTCACAACAACCCCCGTGAGGCAAAGATAATGATCACTGTATCCATTTTACAAATGGAGAAACTTGAGCATAAAAGAAAAAAAGTGTTGCCAAAGATCAGGCCCAGCAAGTTGAGCACAAAGCAAAGCAGCACTGCCACCCTGGCACTTGCACAGACAAGCAGAAAACCTTCCTGCTGCAGTGTGATTGGAATAGCTATTCCCAACATAGGTGTAGTCTAAAAAAGAATGGAGGAGAACAAAACACGACATTCAAGTTCAGTAAGAAACTTTACCAGCTTCAGAGCATCAATACCATGAAGCTCCATAAACACACCTGCAACTCAGAGTAGGGTTCAAAAAAACTTAAAGCTTGTTTTTTGTTTGCTATGATTCCGAGTAACACAGGATGGCACAACAGAAGCAGCACATTGAAACAAAGTATTCCTACGTCTTGAAACCTTGATATTAACATTCATATGCTGTGGGGAAATAAATTTAGAATTGCTGCTCTAACAGCTGCTATAGAATTGGAGTAAGGAATGTGACAACAATGATGACATACTGTCAGGAAATATGGTTTGGCTAAAGGCTGAAAGTCCAAAGTATTTATACAAACCACAGCCAAGAATTTTGACAGCATATGAACTGTCTCACCATGTACTAGTGGTTTTGGCTGTCAGAAGCAAAAAGTTGACTAAACTTTTTCTTTAAAATTTTAGAATCAGATTTTTGCTGGTTAAAAGAAACTCTTTTTGTTTTTTCCCCCCCTTTTTTTTTTTTTTTCCTGATAGTTTAAGTCAGTTACGTTTTCACCTAAAATCTTATTTGGTTTTGTGGAAACTGAAAGAAATGACAAATTCAGTAACACCCCAAAGGGTTACACCTGTTGAATATATGAACAGATATGAAATACTTTTTCCTTGACTAACATTGACTCCATAGAGAGCTGATGATTTCTAAGGTATGTAACTACAGAAGGCTTCTTACTCCAGATAAATTGTCACTGAGCTATTTAAACTCATAACTGCAGTATCAGAGCAAACACGTTGATGAAATAATCACTTAGATTTGGCTGCTGCTGCAGCACTCTGGGGCGATTGTAACTTCAGGCAGGATGAGTAATAAAGCAACTCTTGGGAGAGAGACCTGTTAACCAGTTCAGTACTATTGCATGGAATCTCCAGTGCAATGGACATTACATAACCTAAAGTCCCAGTACCATCCTACTTTGCTTCAGTGTTATTCACAAGCAGTGGAATTCAATTAGCAGAGAACAGCTCAGCAACATATGGGGGATGAAACTGATCCTTTGTATTAGAAAAGAAGCCTTCTATAAAAATGTCCATCACTGCTGTCTATAAAGAAGTCCTGAAAATTCATCAGTTTCAAATACCACAAGCCAGAGAGGTACCATTTTTTACTCGTTAAATTCTATTCTATTCTCTTAACCTGCCAATTCAGCTGTTAAAACAAAATTTCCCTTTCCTTTTTTTTTCCATCGCATAAAAGAATTGTTACAGCCTACTGAAATATTTTCAAAATAGGAAAAGCATAATATAAATAATGATAAAAAACAAAGTATCAAATTCAGAGACACACTGGGGATATGCAATACTGAACAAGAAAAATCCAACTTCACATAGGAAAAAACAGAAAAGAAGGACTCGGCCAAAGAGAAGTGAAGTAGTGCAGGCAACAGAAAACAAAATTACATGGCCACATATTCCATTGATGAAAAAATACATAAGTTGTTAATTTAAAACATGACCCACAGTAAGACATATTCAACTTTGAAAATAATATATGAAAATCAGATTTGATTTTATGACCTGCCTTTTTTCATGTAGATCCCCTGTGGTAATTATTTTTTTTTTTTTTAATTCCATGACAACTAAAAAAAATGATACACACAGATACACTTATAAACAGAGTTAATAAGATCAAATTTCCTAACACAAACCAGGGCAGAGTGAGCAGTCAATAATTCATGATTTAATTTATGACTGTCTGCAAAGCAACCATGTTTTGCCTAATAGGGTGAATGCCTCTTTATTAACTTAGTGCTAAATTATGTACTGAACTAATAGCATTGTCAGAGGCCTGTAAACAGGGAAGATATGAATCAGTGTTTTGTGGCAGCACCGTAATTATAATAACATCCTGAACAAGCTGTATTCCGTTGCAACGCACAGAGACCTGGTACTGATAGGCCTAAAACAAGATCAAAAGTTAACAAATAAGGACTTAGGCAGTGAATCACAAAGCAGACACACTTATATTTTGATATATAACGATGGTGGAATAAAGCCAGTGTTCAAACTGCATTAGAGACACATGACATGCTTGCAAAGAACAGGATCTGTCCTGAGAATAGCTCTTTACAATAATCTGAAAAAGCCCCATAGCATCACTCTCAATTCACTTTTAAGTAAGCAATCTAGAGCTACAAATGGACACCAGTAGGCAACAACAACTGTGTGCTGCTGGAGCAATCTCGGCTTCAGACTCTTCATCAGAGGTAAAGCACAACTCACGGGACAAAGACTAAAGGGAGCCCTTTATCTAGCCAGTCCTCAGATGGGGGCTCACTTTTGCTTCCTCTCCTCCATTTCTTCTTTCCTTTGAATTTCTCAGGTAAACTGCCCAAAATACCAGTGTTTCTTAATTCCAGTTTTCAAGCTTTGAATCAATGGCATGAAATTGTACTTTTCCCTTTCTTTCATTTTACTGAAACACAGACATAATTTAAAATTTTTGATTAGAATGCAATCTTTATTTTTTTTCCTTTTTTTTATTCGCAATATTAATGAGAAAGGGTCTTCAGAGTTCCTCTCCTACTACAGATGCCTAACTAAATTTATAATCCTTTGACACATCATAAAGGGTTAGTTGACAACTGAAGGGAACACAAATCTAATTTGTTTAAAGCCTTTGCTGGTAGGCATTTAACTGACGCCTGTAAGGCACAGAAACGGGAGAGAAGGAATCACTATTCTATTCCAAGCTTTCTCCCTGATTTATTAGATGATTGAGGGTAAGTTATTTGGGTTCTTGTCTCCTGCCATTAGCATGTGTATAACATTCCTTTCTTCACACCAAATCACTTTGAGAGCTCAGCTATGGGGAGGACTCCAATGGGGGAAACTGATTCGGTGGTAGAACAACACAGCATGCCTTAAAATGCTGCTGTTTCATAATCCTAAACCTTCTGATAATCAGTAATTAAAATAATATCAGAAAAGATACATTAAATAAGGAAAGACGAACACTGCACAACCTTAGTACTTTTTAACGTATGGTATTCAGTTAGCTGGGGGTACCAGTGCTATTCTGATTAGTCTGCCAAAGGTAACTCTGAATCGATCTACTTTGCTCAACCTGTTTAAATTCTCCTTAAAAATGTCCATAATCCTAAGGCAAAAATTGATAGGTTCACAAATGGAAAGAGTCTGGAAACCAGTTTCTATGAAGAAAGAATAAATGAAACAGCAATAGGTCTGGGCAGCTAACCAGGGCCAATGTGCCTCTTCCAGGCACAACCACTTTCTTCCCTTTTGACTCACCCCTCACATCAACCCTCTTTCCTTTTCAGTAGACAGCTCAGGCTTAAAAACCAAAATAACCTTTGTTACCAACATTAACCCTTAAAACTCAGGCTCAAGACTTTCCAAATCTATCTCACAGTCCTGGGAATAAACTCATTCATATTCAGTCATATATCCAGGAACAGATTTTTGTATCACAGGTTCAGTGAGATTCCTGTGACCAAAAGATTGGTATAAAACATAAGATGTTCTAAGGAAGACTTTTATTTTCTTTAATCCCAAGACCTTTTAAAATTCACATTTTCAAATTTGTCTTCACAAGAAGTGTGTTTTTGACAGCCATAGATAAGGAACTCATATGACCCACTCATTCCTGTAGACAGAGTTTTGAGGAAAATATCTCTACCAGTCAAGAATGATTCTTGACTAAAACCAGCTTTGGTTTATGACTGCTGAAAATGAATCCATATTTTAGGAGACTGTGCTCTTCTAAACTTGATCATAATTGAAAGCTTTGCATTATTATTTTAGGGTGTTTTTCCCCCAATCAAGTTATACTACTACACTGTCCTTCCAACTCCGTAAGCTGATCACTCTTGTTTTCACAGAGTATGATGAATGGTTTAAGTGCGTGTTGCCTTTTAAAAGTCACAATTTCACTTATGATCAATAAGTGTCAACAGAGGTAACTACTGTATATTATATCTAAGTCCTTTGCTTTATGTAGGCAATTGAAACAACCACTGCACTTTTCTTTGTCTGACAAAACCTCAAATAAAACAGGAAAAATCATTGAGCCATTATAACTGGAATCCTTTTTCTTCCAGAGATGAAAAGAAATCCAAATTCAGAGCTTCTTTATTAAAAAGTAGAAGTTTGCCCATGGATAACTGAAATTTATGAAATAGAAGCAGAAGGTTTTATGCATCAAAATTCTTAAAAGATCAGACTGTTGAGAGAAATTCTCCTTCATCTCAGTGGGACTGGTTGCAACTTTCAGAGGTTTTAAATTCTCTGTCTACCACTGACTTGAAACTCAAAACTTCAGAGAAACATGGTATGCAGGATTCAGAAAAGAAATCATTTAGATTCAAGGTTATTATATTCAAATTTGGCTAAATAATTAAATCTAAAATATGTTTATATTCATGAAATTATTTGCTATTATTTACTATATGTAAAATTATTTTCTATATATTACATGGACTTCATAAAAGACTCCACAGCTTGCTATATTTTGGAAGATGAGGAGTTAGCGTACTTAACGTAAAAGGCCTTCTAAAATCTTAGGTGTGCAGTGTGGTGGTTCTTACACTAATTCTAGAAGTCACTGCACTTCAGGGAGAGCAGTATGTAAACATTCTAGTTATTACTTCCTTGAGGAGAGCACTGGAGGTGGTGCTGATCTTCTCTCTGATGACCAGCAACAGGACTCAAGGAAAATGAATGAAGCTGCTTTAGGGAAATTCAGATTGGACATGAGGAAAAGATTCTCCACTGAGAGTGTGGAACAGTGCTCCCTAGAGAAGCAGTTATGGTACCACATCTGTCAGAGCTCAAGGAGCATCTGGATGATGCTTTTAGTCATATAGTTTAGCTTTAGCTAGTCCTGAGAGGAGCAGGGAGCTGGACTCAATTATCCCTATGAGTCCCTTGAAACTTGAGATATTCTGTGGTCCTGTGCTGCTATTATTAGTATTTGAAATTTCAGGAAGTCTTTCAAAAACAGGAATGCTTTATTCAAATGATTGTAGTCTTGAGTGGCTGATAACTATTGCTTTTTTTTTAGTAGATATATGGACCATAAAGTGATACAAACCCATATTATGCATTGCCCCTGCTGTCAATAAAAGTACTGTTCTCCACTACAGGAAAAATCCAGGAACTTGATCACCTTTGTTTCAGTCTTGCACACACATTTTATATACAAGAATAATTTGCAGAATCAGAGAACAATTCAGGTTGGAAGGGACCTTTGGAGGTCATCTAGTCCAACCTCCTGCTCAAAGCAGGATCAATTTGAAAGTTCAGCCATATTATTCAGGAGTTTGTCCAGATGAATTTTGAACCTCTCTGGGGACAGACGTCCCAGAATCTCACGGAATCACTAGTTTCAGGGACTTACTACCCTTAATAAAAGATCTTTTTTATCCTCAGGCCCAATTCGAATTTTCCTTATTGCAACATGTTACTGCTGCCTCCAGTTCTTTTTCTGTGCATGTCTGCTGGCTTTCAGTGATGCCAGGGCACCCTGCTGACTCAGGCCAAATTACAGAATCACAGCATCATTCAGGGTGGAAAGCACCTCTCGAGATCCCCTTGTCAAACCCTTTCTGCTGAAGCAAGTTTAGCTAGAACATATACTCTGCGTTGGTGAGGCCACACCTTGAGTACTGTGTTCAGTTCTGGGCCCCTCAGTTCAGAAAGGATATTGAAGTTCTCGAGCGGATCCAGAGAAGAGCAACAAGGCTGGTGAAGGGACTGGAGCACAAGCCCTATGCGGAGAGGCTGAGGGAGCTGGGGTTG
>JAWWEV010000001.1:33689450-33750102 GCA_035583235.1 Hafferia zeledoni | reverse complement strand
GACACAGTTGGCCCTCCTGGCTGCCAGGGCACTGCTGACTCATATTCAACTTGCCATCAACCAGGACCCCCAGGTCCCTTTCTGTGGCACTGCTTCCCAGCATCTCATTCCACAGTCTGTACCTACCCCCAAGGCTGTCCCATTCCAGGTGCAGAATCCGACACTTTCCCTTCCTATGGTTGGTGATTGCCCAGGCCCTTGACTTGTTCAGGTCTGTCTGCAGGGTCTCCCTGCCTTTGAGGGAGTCAACAGCTCCTCCCAGTTTTGTGTCATCTGCAAACTTACTCAGTATCCCTTCCAGTCCTCCATCTGAAACATTTGTGAAGATACTGAAGAGCACTGGGCCAAGGATGAAGCCCTGCAGAACCCCACTAGTGACAGGTCACCAGTCTGATGCCACAACATTCACTCCTCTGTGCTTGACCTGTGAGCCAACTGCTCGTCCACTGTACGATGTGTTTATCCAGCTGTGGGCTGGACATTTTGTCCAGAAGGACACTGTGAGAGACCCTATTGAAAGCCTTTCTGATATCCAAAAAGATTACATCAACTGGCTTCCCTTGATCACCTAGGTAGGCTACCCTGTCATAGAAGGAAATCAGGTTTGATAAGCAGGACTTTCCTCTCATGAAGCCATTCAAAGGTGCACACTCCACAACCTCTCTGGGCAACTTGCGTTCAGAGTCAGTGACCCTCACAGTAAAAAATTGGTTCCTCATGATAGGATGAATTATCATGTGTTTTGTGTCCATTGCTTCTTGCCCTGTCACTGGGCACTACTGATAGAAGTCTGCCTCCTTTGTCTTCATTCCTTCCCATCAGTTATTTATACCTGATATTTATGTACTTATAAATGTACATTTCCTACTGGAGAGTCCTTCCCAGGTGCAGGAGGTTGCATTTGCTTTTGTTGGATTTACGTGAAACTTCAGTTGACCTACTCCTCCCTTGTGAACCCATGTATATGTGTAAAAGATTTGCAAGGGTCTGGAGCATTAAGTCAGGTTCTTGTAGGTCGCTTTCATAGTCTTGCTGTTCGAAGAACTTCACTCAGCTAAGTTAGATCAAAGGGATTTCATGTAAAATGCAGAAGTGATTTCACAGGCTTTTTTGATTTTAAAACAGAAGTAGATATAGAACCCAGTTCAGACAGTCCACACTGCTATATAATGTAGACTGTCTGCCAGCAGAGTCTGAGGCAAAAACGGACACAAAAAAGTGTATGTTTTTCAGTCTGTAAACACCAATCTCTCATTGTCAGGTAATTAAAAGTGGGTCTTTGGCTAATAATGGAGGTTATCACTATTCTTGGCAGATGTTACTAAATGTTGAGCTTTTGTTCCTATAGCGTGGCCTGAGCTGATAAACATTCTGTTATGAAAAATTAATTATCATGTAAGTTGGTAGAGACCACCTCAGGATATGCCCCTTCCATGGCATATCAGTAATCATCATTGATAACTACACGTTAGGTGTTCCGAAAATGTGACAAGATTGGGTCTTTGTAGCAAAGTGAAACTCACTTAACAGATAAAACAAGGAAAGGAGAAATTTTTCTAAGATCTATGAGAATGTAGAAAATTAACATGCCACATACATGCTTAGAATATTGTCTAAGTCTCAGTGATAAGATAACTATACTTGTACTACTAAACTTTTATTACAAAACACAAAATTTGCCAGGTCTAATCCTAACATGGATTAATGAATTGCATTGGTATGCTATTTTTTGGTGCATTTAGAAGGTCTTTCTAAGACATTAGAAATTTAAATTTACATTGGTTAGTACAAGATTTAGTTATAAATTATTTGATTTCATAAAAAGATAGAAGATAAGAAGACAGAAGCCCTTGCAGTATTTTAATAGCTTAAACTAACAAAGCATTCAAATTTAATTAAAAACTCTTCTAAAAAGATACCATTGTTTTTTGGAAGGGATTCTTTCTTGTTTTCAGAAAAGCAGTTGGATGTTTAAGATCTCCCATTATGTTGTTCACTCTGTCAAATTTAATAGCATGATTTCCAAGTCCTGTGGTTTCTTCATTATCTGTTTTCCATGAAGCTCATCTGGCCCAATGCAGACATTTACAGTACAGATCATTACAGCTGGACTAGTTAAAAAAAAATTCCTTTTCATTTGAGTCACCAATGAAAATATAGGTTTTTTACTGTTCTATTCTATTTTATACATTGACTTTAGGATGAGATAAATCAGAACCTAAAAATGCTTAGGTTTTTCTACACTGACCATTAGGAGGCACTAAGCTTAGGGGTAGATGGCTGCACTTTAGTCATAAAGTTACATGAGATTAGTCCTACTCCTTTTGTCTGCAATCTTAGTTAAAATGTAAATTCTTCAGGTACTGCCAACCACCATGACTCCTCATCAATATCACAGCAAAAAAACCCAAAAGAATAATTTCCAAAATCAAATTATTAATGTAGCATAAGAAATATCCAAAACTTGCCCTAAAATCTGGCCAACTCCACTTCTAACTTTGAAGTAAAGGAAAAGGCTTTGGGAAAAAATGTTGTTGCTACCATCTGGTTACATTTCATGAATTTTAAACCATCTGTTTTTGGCAAAGACTCCCTGAGCTGATTTCAGTGCTGAGATCATGAAAGCATCAGAGTTTTATCCCAAGTCTTTCCAGTTAAATTGCCTTTTTGAAGCATCAGCAGGCTTCATGACTGATAGATAAGCAGCAGCCTCTGTGATAGACAGAAGCCTTTATACATTCAGCCCATATGGAAAGAGAAGCACAAGCACTTCTGAGGTTTCTCTTGTTTAAGAGGTATGCTACCATGCAGCTGAGAACCCCATCAAATGACCTGTGTGACTCTTTCAGGAGCAACAGCAATAAACTACTCTGGAGATGACTCAGGACAGAGGGCTTAGCCACCACATCCTCATGGAGCAAAAAACATGCTTGGAAGCAGCAGTAAGCACACCACACTACTGCCACCAAATAACAGGAAACTTCTACAAACAGCTATGGTTATTTAGCAGTGGCTTTGGGAAGTCTTAATAGCTTTAATATATAACACCATGAAGTGTAGGTCTTCAGCCATGAACCAAGCAGAGAAGACTTGCATGCTGATATGCTGATTTCTTCCCTCTGTCCCACCTTGCCTTTTGCGCTAACGGAAATAACCAGTGCAAAGATGGAGGTGGCAGCATCAAAAGCCCCTTTATACAGGACTTTAACCTTATTCAGTTGCTTTAAGCTACTTAAATCAGCGGTCTCAACAGAAAGGAGACTCTAGTCATGTAATTTACTTCCCCTGACCCCATAGAAAACCCAGCTGGCATCTAACTTCTAGAGAATAATTATAATAATTACGCTTTTCATTTCCAAACATACATTATAAATTTGTATTTACCTGAGTCTTCCATCCTCTGCTGCAGCTCCTCCTGGTATAATCTTAGTAATGAATATCCCAGGATCATCCCCAATGTGTGGGTTATCTGTTCCTCCAGCAATACTGAACCCCAGGCCGGAATTCCCCTGGAAATATAATAAGGAGTAAATCCATCACCCAGATGCTAGATTTCTACAGAATTCATTTTCAGTGCACAAGCAAACTATCCTTGCTTCTTAAAGAAAGCACTTTATTTGGCAACTCCATACTTGAAGGCAAGTGACTCAGTCAGAAAAAATTAATTGTCAGTTAAAGAACAGAGGCTGTGAACACAAAGATTTCCCAGAGTTAATGACAGAGTTAATGGATACTCCTACAGAAACAGGATTTGACCTAAATTTGTTTTCAAAAGCAGTCACATAAATTAGCATCTGAACTCCAATATTAATTCATCCAAGTCAATGAGAGCTGAAGGCTAAAAACACTTCAGAGCTTTGAAAAAACACTTTCAAAACTACCATCATTTATAAACAGAAACAGTGAAAACCATTTAACTCTGAAGTATTTTACTGCACTAGTTTCTGTTGAAAAGGGATCATTGCCCAGACTCACATGCTTTAAAAACAAACACAAAAAACCCCACAAATCCACAAAACAAGACTATTTCTTTCATCTTACTGATTTTCTAGAATGAAATGTTTAAAAGACATTGTGAGGCTACTCAATAATATGACATTGCTTCTACTATTTTTGAGAAGATCATGAAAAATAAATAGACATGTACACGCACATATACACTTAGAAACTAAGTCACTGTTTTCCACATACAATTCAAACCCACAATTCTAATTATTTTTTTGAAGTATTTATTGGTTATTATGCTTTTCTGTATACGTCAACATTAAGTATTTATTGTTTATTAATTTTTTCCATGTAAATTAACTTCTTTTTCCAGAAGGAATAGTTCTTTTTTCTTTTTTCTCATTTATAGAAAGGTAAATGCAGGTTTAAGAACCTTCTAGGCATGGGGGGTGTCATAAAATTCAATGCAATACTTAATTCTTTAAATTTCTCTCAGCCAAAAGTATTTTTATAGTTGAGTATTTAGGTTTATCCCAGTGACATTAGTATATATATATTTCAGAATATGTAGACTACTGCAAAAGAAATACATTCAGGGCACTAAAACACTTTTATTTCAACAACTTCTCAGACTATCGGGAGTTGGGTTTTTTTCCCCACTGTTGCATGCAGTCAGGTATCTAGTTCTGTTCTAGTGAGAAAAGTTATCAATAAAAATGGCACCTCCATACTTTTTTTTCTAAGTAATTTATTTCAAATCTCATATCTGCATTTTTGAACTGTACTTCAGTTAGTAGACCAGATAGGCATTTTGTGTGTGAAAGCCTATATGCTGCCTGCCTGCAGCATGTCAAATTCTAAATTCTGTTATCAGTATTCTACACTCACAAGAGATGCAGTTCTTATTACTCAAGAGATATATATTCAATCTTGAACTCTGCAGACTATATGATGTCAGCATATAACTGTGAACTAATTTATAATCCATGGATTATAATCCATGGATTTAGGACTACACATATCTTAATACTTATCTAGCTACAACATGAAAAACATTATAGGACTGAAATGCTCTGTATATATTTTCTGTACAGTTAGTAAACCCCTCCAGGACAGCATTATAAATCTGTAATTTAATCTCCCTTTCATCATTACAATTTGGGCTATTCTTCTAATATTTTATCACATGCCTAATATAGAGCACCCTCTAAAGTAATATGCACATAATAAATACTTTAAGAATATTTTCCTGAAAACTTTTCTATATGTCATATTAATAATTAAGCTAATTGTCCAACATATTGGAAGGGAAAAAAAGACTACTCACATACATTTCAGGAAGCCTGGAACAAAAGACTTAAAACACTCATAGAAGTAAGGGCAAATTTCTAGAAATTTTAAGTAACACCATAACTGTTTCCATTAACATTTGAGAACTAAGAAATACAGCAATGCTGACTGTAAGCAGTGATGTGGTAAAACGCTACAGACTTCTCAGGAGAACCAGTGCTAGTCTTGACATTTATCCATAAATGTGCATCTGTTATTCTGCAAGACTATTCCAATTCTGCCCCTTAGGAGTAACCTTTTAAAAGAACAGGGAAGTACTTCTCTCTGGCACTTCTGTACCCAGAAAATTTCAAGCAATTATTCTGGCTGCAGTCCTTGACTTGATCAACAGGATCTACAAGCTGTCAGGCAGTAGCTGCCTCGGCAGCCAGGTATATACCTTCAAGGCTTTCCTGCTCCAGAAACTGTGCTGCAAAAGCTAAGAGCAATTACACTTTTTTCCTATGTGGTTCTTGAAGGGTCTGCATTGCCTGCATGGAAAAATCTTCTGTCTTTGTACCTCAGATCAAAGCCAACAAGGCTAAAAGTATAGGCGACAATCACTCATAGGTAAATTGGCCTTCTAAGAGCATTGGATTGAAAAACAATGCAATAGGAACACTGGTTAAAAGCTACTGTATTTCAGTTCTGAGCAGCAATACTGATGTGCTGATCTCTCCTCTTCCCTCATGCTTCCCTCCATGCTCTGCATCTAGTGTGTAGGTTCACCAGCATATGGTTGCTGTATTAAAAACTCCTTGTAGTTGTCAAGCTGTAATTCTAAGTTTCAAATAAGTACTGTCTACAACTGCAACGCTTCCTGAATGTTTTCACAAGGGTTGGCTCCCCACCCTTTACTTTTTGCACCTGCTTTGTCCCCATTCCATGAAAAAAGAGCGTGGCAATTATCTTCACAGCTTTTCTTGGCACATCTGTCTTCCTTCCATTTCATGTTAACCAATGAAAATGCCATCCCTCAGTCCAAAACAATGACTGAACCATCACTTAGCCATGGCATTTTCCAAGGTGGAACATTCACACTCTCCCTCATGCTGATTCATGTTTGGGAGTGGTTCCCCATAAATATCTGTCAAGTTAATTCACTGTCCTCTTTGCAGTCCAAGCCTTACATCTCTTGGATGCTTACAAAGCAAGTTAACAAGCTCAGAGGCCTCTTGAGAATGCAGACAAAAGCTTAATAAGAACTAGTAGCAGCTGATACAGAGGAGAAGAGATGCCAAGCAACAGAAGTCTTTCTCGTTTGAAATACTCCATTGATCCTTTTTAACTGAGATTCATATTTAGGCCTAAATACGCTTGCCTGTTTTGTTTCAGGATTCTTAAGGAGAAGCGATCTATGCAAAAATCCCAAAACACATGTAGGGAACAAAAAAACCTGAACAAGTCTCAGACCTGCAAACTTTAATAGCATTGCTCAAACATTATTATTTGCATGTCCAGATATATAATATATACAATATTTATACTATGATTCTATATAAGGGTTCATATCTAAATAATCTTGTGTTCAATTCTTTTTAGCTAAATTATCTCTTGACCTAAATCTTTCCATCACTTTGTCCAAACTCTTAATTTCCACTACTATAAAAACCTCACGTAATTAGTTACTGATTCTATAAGGAAGATTTGCATAAAATTGCACAGCAATAGATGGATGAATGTACTTTTTAATTGTTAGTTTAGTTCCTCACTAGCTTCCCCACCTTTTGTTGCAAGCCTCCAGTCATGCATACAGCATGACAAAGGCTTAGCATAGCACAACATGCCCAGTTTGACTTAAAAAAAAATTACTTCAGTTTCCTCCTATTCATGCTGGATATCTCATGCTTCTCAGAGATTTACCACCAACCTCAAATTTCTGTCTTGGCTCAACTTTACTTTTCAAATGTAGAAAATCAGGTCAAACTACCACATCAAAACAATTTCTCCCAGCCCAGTCCTTGAGGCTGCCTTCCTGCTTTCCTCTGAAGGGAAGGTCAGCACTTCTTGAGGTTTACTACACTAGCTTGCCTCCTTTATGACTTTCTCAGATGGGGCTTTGCACCTCCACAAGGACCAGCTGAGTTATTTACTGCTCAGCCTGAGCAGGGAAGAGGCCTGGCTGTAGTTCTGGTCCTGGGGATCAGACAACCTCTGACAGAGACAGGGCAAGATTTGCAGATGACTGGTGTTACACCTTCCCCCAACACTGAAACACAATACTTGGGGTCAGATTAAGTTGATGGATGATTCACAAGCTAGGGAAAGAAAATAGAACTTGAAAGTTGTGGCCAGTTTGACTCTATTCCCTCAACACTGTTGTACTTCCAAATAAGGATCACAAAAATAAAGTAAGACTCCCCAGAAGGTAATGGTTTTGGGTAGCCAGAAGGCTGTGAGACCCATCCTTCTTCTTGCTTAGCTTTCCATCTTATGTCTTTCTGCTTTTACACACCTCTATGTGCAGCCACATATCAGGCTGCAACTTCATAAGGCTGCAGCAATTTTATTTGGCAGAGAGTAATGCTCAGAAGTGCTCCCTACCGACTTCTTTGGAAACAGAGTTTACACCAAGAGCTTCTGAATGTATTTTCCCATGACACCACAGCTTTTCATGGATGATAGCCTCCTGTACACTTCTACAAATCATAGAATCATAGAATCACAGAATCAATTGGGTTGGAAAAGACCTCCGAGATCATCGAGTCCAACCCTTGGTCCATCTCTAGTCCATTTACTAGATCATGGCACTCAGTACCACGTCCAATCTGTGTTTAAAAATCTCCAGGGATGGTGAATCCACCACCTCCCTGGGCAGGCCATTCCAATGCCTGATTACTCTTTCTGTAAAGAATTTTTTTCTGATATCCAACTTAAATTTCCTCCTTATTGTGTGTCATCTGTCTTTTTTTTTTTTTTTTTCTTTTACACTCAAGGGCTGCATTTGCCTTAGAACATAGTTTGATTATGAATGATATAGTCATTCAGTCTTTAACAAAATCACGGAAGAACGTAAGTCCAAGAAGCAGAAATGAGATCAGAAATGCACATCAACAGCAGACTGATTACTTCCCCATACAAGGGCCAAGTGATTTGTATTTTATCATATTAAACAGGTTTACCATAATCACATGGAAGTTATTCTCCATTTTAACTTCTTTTTAATTCTAATCAATAAGGTGACAGAACAACTCACAAAGATGCTTTTTGAATGAGTTAATTACTTATGTGCTCCTAAAATAACTTCTTATAGTCTTCTGAAGTGACATGAATTTGAAGATCTCTAACATTAAGTAAGAAAAAAAAACCAGACGTGAACTGCATGGAATTCACTTAACTATTGCTGCAACTTCACCCTGTCATGGCAGCAAAGGAACCCTGTTTCTGAGTCCATCAGTCAGCAACAAGTCCAAGACAGAAGGGGGAACAGTACTTCCCAGAATGTTTTCCAGAGGTTGAAAACTGTTTCAGTGACAACACATACTCTTACAGTCTGTATTACTAAAATGATCATCTTGTTTATATATATATATATGTGTATATATATATATATATATATATATGTATGTTGTTTGGGGTTTTTTTGGCTTCCTGATAAAGGAACCCATTTTGTTCAGTTGTTAAGGAGTGTAAGTGTTAATAAAGCTGTAATATGCTGAATTATGGAAAAAAATAAATAGTAGTACATAAATAAAAGAATTGACTCAATCAAGCCCAATATGCTTTCCATTGGTTTCAAGAGTTTTGTCCAAGTAAAAACATCAAGTTTGTATTGTATGAGATTGCTTGGGATTATATGGTTAATTAGATAATAAATAATTTGTGATTTGGAGTGTTGCATTAATTCTTGTACTCCTATAAAATTTCAGGACTTAAAAATGATCTTGCTAAACCACATGATCACAAGAAGCAGAATTGTATGTACACTTGACAATATATCTAGAATACCTATATTTCTCTGTCAAGGTGTTTGAGGTTTTTTTCCCCTGTAGGCTTCCTACCTCTACTCTGATATTCACAGCCAAATTTGTTGAATGCTTTTTTCTCACATCTTTTACAGATGGTCTTAAAATATGAATTGCTGCTTAAACATGCAGATTTTGTCAGAGTAAGTTTAGTCAAGAGAAGGTTCACAGAAAGATAGCTGACTCATTCATAAATTCCTAAATTCATACCATATTTTTTTCTGTCTTCCATTGTCAAAAACCGTATCAACTTTCTTACTGGTGCTCCTTAAAAAGTCAGTTGAATTATTCTTCAGCTTTTTAAGAGCACTAATGATTTGTAGCTTTAGTAAATTCTAGCCTTTCTAGCCTTCAAAATATTTTAATACAAAGGTAATTTACATCCTCTGAAGGCAGTGTATGCTTTTCATGCTTTTGACAGAATTTCAAAATTTGACATACATGCATCAAAATGCTAAAGCTTTTCAGCTTTGGCTGCTACAGATAGGGCACTTTCTCACTCTGTGTGAGGCACTTACTGGTGGTATTGGTTTAGGAATTATGCCCTTTTTCTTAAAAAGGAGATTTATTTGGTTTTGTTTTTCAAGTCTTCTAATGTAGCACCTTCCTGTAAGTAAATATTGCTGTGAATACTCAGCAAATTTTTGCCGTGTCCAAAATTAATCTCTCACAGGGTAGCTTTTTAATAACAAAAATTGCTACAGAACAGAAGTATCTGAGCGCTGGCTAAGGCTGTTTATCAGCTTTGGCTTAGGGTTCTTGCCTCAGGATACTTCCATTTCAGATGAAAAAGACACCATCTTTTCCCATGGAAAAAAAAGCAAACCAAAAAAACACACCTTCCAAAAACTACATTCACCCTTGTTCTACAAGATCAGTTTTTTCAACAGCATAACAAGTGAAAGCTGAGAATGAAATAAGCTCAGAAAGTGGTGGTGAATTACCTTTTTTTGCAAGAGAAAGGAAGAAAACCCCAAAAAACTAAGTGCTGTGGGCAAGCAGAGTGAATCAAGTACCATAGTCTACAAATGAGACAAGAGATTGAAAACTCTAACTTACAATCATGGGAGGATTAGATACTGATCGGAATTTGCTGCTGCTCTGAACTAGTCTTTGTAGGCTTTCTCTTTTTCTCTGTGTTAAAGCAGATAAGGTGACTTAGTTTGGCACCTAAGAAGGTTACATGGAGGAAATCCCGCTAGAGACATCAAGCTGAAGAAGAGGATGATCATGTGAGATTATTGGAAAGATCAGTGGGTTCTAAGTTCCCCTGCAGACTTTGTTCAATAAGATTATTCTCTACAAAATACTTCTCACCTAAAACAATGCAACTCTCCTTTATTCACATGACAGTGAAACTATACAGGATTTTTTTCTACCTTTCACTAAGCCATACTTAGTTTAAGATCATATATATTAATGGGGGTATTACCCATCACACAACAGTGTCCAGTTCAACAGCCACATTGCCAACAGCTTAAAAAATTAATACTTCATCCCACGAGACAAATGGGTGATTTTATAATATGCAAAAGATTTCCATCTAATTCAGGATTTTGATGGAAAATGTTTGTTTATCCCACCTACTCAAGGCACTAAGATCTTTAAGACAGGATTCTGCTTTACAATTCTTTCACAATCTGGCATTTATACTCACATTGTTTTTATGTTCTGAAGAAAGAGTGATACATGCTAAATAACCAAACCATTTCCTGCCATGTAGTGTGGTTCTTTTGCCGCCTCCCGCTCTAACATTAAAACTTCCTAATTCTGCCACATCTAATCCTGTTTTTAGACTTCAATCATACCAGCAATGTTTTCACGTATTTGTTCATGCTATACTGTACTGTACTTTTCCTCTCTGGTGTTTTGTCCAAAGCTCCAGTTTCAAAAGCCTAAACATCAAAGCCACATTTCTGTCTCATTCAGAGAACAAGAACATTTACATATTTATCAGAGTGCTGTTGAACTCTTTTGTACTTTCAAATCTACTCAAGAGTAACATAATTCATGAAATTCTCACTTCTCCCACGTACACTAGCACACTCCCCAGAGTCAGAGTTTTGAGACTCCATAGTTATATTATGCTCCATATGGTACAGATTTCAGATCTCTCATGATGCCATTTGTTGTTCTCAAGACCCTTATCAGGTTCAGCACATTCATTACAAAACCACAATACACATGACTACACCTGCTTTGACTACAACTGCTTCTTATGCTTACTCTAAGTTCTTAGCTGTAGAGTGATACTGTTCTCTCAGCTCTGCATAGATCAAGTACAGCATTCAAGATGAATTTTAAAAAAGACCCAAGGGATTTGAGTTGTCATAATACATGTGAAATCTATAACACTGTAAAACAGCAAATCTAGACAAGGAATGAAACTACTTTCAAAGTGAAGCAACTCTTGGAAAGTGCTAGTGTGTCCTCAGTCTCTAGACAGACTGATCAAAAAACAGATGTGAACTCCTCAGGTTTGGTTTTCACTACTGTATGTCTATTAAGCTCGCATTAGTCCCGTGGCATAATGGAGAGCACTCCGGTCTCTGACTCCCAAGGTCACGAGTTCGAGTCTCAGTAGGGCACTGTCCCCTGGCAGTTCAAGCCTCCCTGCCATCCGATCCCGTCACATCTCGGATGCTCAGCAGGGTCAGCCCCAGTCAGTACCGGGTGCTGTAGACAGTCCCGAGGACTTCACTGTCACTGTCCAAGCTTGCTCGGCCATGGCAAATGAACCTTAGGACTTAAAGGGTGGGGCCAGTTCTGCGCACGCTGTGCCTCACCTAAAAAATCCACTGTGCAGGCTGGAAGGGCACACCCACGTGGGGAGAGCCCTTCCCAAATCTGCGTTCGCGAAGGTTGGCCATTATTATTATATATAACAGTCTGTGAGCTGTGACAGACATGTATGCCTATTTTTTTCTTTAAATTATTTCTTGTCCTACTTCACTATTATCCACAGGAATTGTCTTTCCCAGCAGCTTGGAAGCATATGACCTTGCCTGGTCTGTCTCAGACAGAGAAATGAGACAACATACATCCTCCTTTAGTCAGCTACACACAGTGATGGCAAACAAATGTCACAGAAATCAGTCTGAAGAGTAGCTGAAAAGTAGTATGGAAGACAACTAAATATACAAAATGTTTCATCAAAACACAGATGCATGCTCTTTGAAGCAGAGAAATACTGTTCCTGCAGAGTGAAAAGTTTCATTTCCCTTGAAAAAAGACTTTGTCATACTGTGTCACTCTGGGCTAGCTCTAGACTTCTCATCAACCAGACCTTGAGAGCTTTCTGAGCTCACAGGGCTACACAATCAGAAGTGAAAAAGTCAGATCAAGGAAAGGAAAGCACCCACTAAGTGATAATAGTAACTTGACATAAGGGAGGTAGGGGGAGAACAGGAGTCAGACACTAGAAGGAATTGAAGGAACAGCAAAGCTTATTCAAGAGACAAGCTAGTTAGAAAACTTTGACATGATCATCACTGAAACTTTCACAATGCAATTATCTGCAAAAACTGAGGAAATTAAGACATGTTTAAATGTAACTCTATGACAGAAGTCACGTTCTGTACAAGGACTTAGGGAACAAAAACCTGATTTTACTGAAGCTCTGGAAACCAACAGGGTTTCAGCACATAGTGCTAGCAATTAAAAGGAAAGAAAACTCCTACTGCTGACTTTAGTTCCTCTCTAATGATGACACCTCTCATCCCTTTCTGCTGATAATTCAATGCTATGAAAAGTCTGATAGATGCCTTGAGACTACAAAAACTCCTTGGTTAAACCAGTTTGTAGCTCTAAGTCTTTGTGTCGAAAAACTGCTGCATGCCTAAATGGGTTTATTTGTACAGATTGCATGAACACTATAGAACTGCTGTGCAAAGCACTTAGGGGAATTTGAGACCCCTGAAGTATCACAAGTGCTGGAATAAACCCAAATTCTAAGCTACTGTTGAAGCTATTTTTTTTCCATTTGACTGTCATATTCATAGATGTGAAATGAGTATATTTAGTTGTTCTAATCCTGCAATTTGGATTTTTTTTTAGCATATTCTTAATATATTCTAGTCCAACAATTTCTTGGCTTATATTTCTTTACTGGAATACATATATGCTTAATCATTAAGGTTAAAATTCTGAAATGTTTACATCCATTACAAGATTTTGACAATATTTTCTTTCCAACTCTTACAATTTAGTTCAATTCAATCTTGCATGAAAGGAAATGCATGAGTAAAACTCTTAATTCACTACTTTATTCAAAATCATGATCTTCAGGGCATGTAATCCAGAATAAAAAGCTAAATTATTAATGAACTGAAAAGCTCCTATGGCTTAAAAGTTCATGCATAAATCCTAGAGGCAAATGACTGAGTATTCTTGTTGTTGCATCACTTACCTTGCCATCAATGCACTACTCCAGTGACTAAGCATGAAGAGTTTAGCATTACTTTCTCTTTTAAAATAAATTAAAGCAAGCTTTTGAAACACATTCATATGTAGAATAACACTTAAGACTTTTTTTTCAGGCCCTCTGATGCTCATTTATAGATTTTACTGAGAAGAAATACAAAGAATGATTAAAAACATAAAATGTAATTAATTCTCCTTTGTTTTTCACAGACACATATCTGAATCTCATCATTTTTCCAACATCGTGCTGACCCAATTCCATTGTAACATCTCATTGTAGTGTCCATTTTGTTTCTTACTTTACGCAAACCCGACTGACTGTTACCCTGAGCAATCTCACACAGCTTCAAAGCTGTCTGTCTCTGAGCAAGAGTTTGGACTAGATGAACTCCACAAATTCCTTGCAATATGAATTTTCCTTTGCTTCTATGAAACACAAATGTCACGAATACAAAATGTGTTTCAGAATCTGCTGCCAGCCTAGGAATAGTTCAGTCACGTCCCTTCTGAATTTTATCTTAACAATTACATGATATTGAAATGTTTTGTATATATATGTCCTCTCAAAAATTCCTTTTCTAAGATTTTTACCTGTACATTCTTAAGTGCAGAGACTTTTTTAACATGGTCTCTATAAAAGTCAGATTAAACTCATGTCTAAAACTGTACCTTTGATACTTTCACAGAGTTCTTTGAAACTAAACAAATTAATTTTTTTCAAATGAGAAATTCAGTTCTTTGTATTAGAAAAATCAATCTTACAGGTGTCCTTATGCGAGGAAGAAGTGAAGGGGAATCTTTAACTGGGCCAAACTTGGCTAAAACGTTCCCTAGGCAATATTTTCCTGCCCTTCTAGAAATCAGGAAAGACTCACTGTTCCTTTACTTACAGCAACACGTGTAAAATGCTTGGTAGTATTCTGAATGCTCTATGCACATATATAAATAAATACACAGAACATTAAGCAAGAGAACGAGTCTACCTTCCCAACAGTATTCATCTAACAACATATAATATCGGGTTTGTTTGGTTTTTTTCAGAAATTCAAAGGAATTCCAAAGTTTTCATGTCCTACTTCCGGTAAGTGTCATAGTAATGAATGATATTGATTAATATTTAAAATACGTAGGATAAGTTAATAGCAATTTACAAGTTTAGTTATATTTTTTTAAAGTTGTTTGTCAGCAGTTCATTGGTAGAAAATAATGGTCTTGCGATTCATGGAAAAAGATGTCCTCTCCTCGCCAGCAGTACAGATGCCACTTTTGCCTTTTTGGAGGTGTTAGGAAGGCAGGCTGGCGAAGAGGCAGAAGCTAAGCCAAATTTCCTACCAGAAGAAGGGAAGTTAGACTACAAGTGACCAATGCACACTTTTTAAGAAGAAAAGCAAATGTCAACAAAGATATTTTCACTTAATCTCAGACCCTCTATGCAAAGACATAATCTGAGATGCCTCTGGTTCAAACACAGATGGGGTTCACACACAGATAAGCCTATTTAAGTACAGCAATTAGTTTGACGAGCAGAGTTTTCAAAAGAATCAACTTATTCCTCTGGACGTCTGACAGAATTGCCACCTATTTCAAATGAAAAATTCAGGCTACAAGTAAGCACGTTTTGTAAATCCAGTCTTTTATCTTAATTTCTAACATTTCAGATCTAGTTCTCTTAGTATTAGCAGTATCTTTTCTGTCACTAAAGATCTATTTTGTTGGTTCATTTTAGGAGCAGCCACTCAGACATAAAGCTGAAATTCCTGTTACTTGTAGCATGAAAAACCTCAGGTTGGCTTCTATGTGATCCTGCAATGTATTCCACATATCATGCACACAGTAACAATGCAAAATAAAACCTGGAAAAAAATAACCCTTCAGGAAGTGAAAAGGACTCTGTGACTATATTTCAGCAATGCAAAGGGGTTTGAAATTTTACTTTTAAAATACCCACAGGAAATAAGCAGAATGCTCCTGTTACTATGGCCTTCTATGCTAACTTTAGTTTTCAACAATAATGGAAAAATTCAGAGAAGGAAGAAATTATTACCAACTCTGCATTTCTAAGTACTCCAGCAGTAAAGTTCTCCCTTTCTGTTTTACTCATGACCATGCATAATAACTATTTCTACTTCAAGACTTGTTAATTCCCATACCCTCCTCCTAAAGGAGAAAGAATACTCACATCCCCTTCAGAGCTAAGGAATTGTAGTTGGTTTTGAAGCAGGGCACTGAGTATTACCAACATACTAAAATTGTCAGGAATAACACCCCTGAAATCCTGATTTGTAATATCAGCAGAATATATGGAGCCACAAGAATGAGGAAATATTGGGGTTTTTTTGTTTGTTTTTATGATTGTGCTTTTTTGTACAAAATAGGTGGCATCCATTTTGCCTGGCTTTTAAAACATGCTCAGTAGAATGTTCTCAGTTAAGTAAGTACACCATATACCCACCCTCTATGCTGTATAGAAAGAGACACTTCTGCATTGCTATTCATCAACATGCAAATTGGCACAAGCCAAAATGTTTCACATACATTTATCAGTTGCAATCAACCTTCATTTAATAGTTTTTTTAGTCCTGGTATGCAATTTCTGCTCTACAATGAGAGAGAAAATTGAGGTAAGAAAGGGTTTTAAAAAGCAAAAAGGAGAGAATGAGATCAGAATACCCAGCAGGTTGGTGATGAGGAAATCATCTGTGCTGCAAAACCTGAACCAAACTACTGTTCTGAGCAGGCACCACTGGGGTTTACATTTCAAAGGAGTGCCCTAATCACTAGGCACACTATCTCTGATCTAATGAATATATAATTGTATGTTCAAAGTGGAACAGGTCCAACAGGAGAAAGACATCTGAGCAAATCTAGGCATTCATCATGGACAAATTCCTGTTACATATCAGGCAGAGGAGGCATGTAAATCCCATTTTCCCACACCATGGATAAGTATTCTTATGATGACTGTGAATCCTTTTTCTTTCCCTTCACTTTATGTATTTCCTACAAGAAAACTTGTGAAAGAGAAAATTTCTGCCAGTGTGCAGTGGAGGTAGGGAAAAAAAAGGATACCTCCAAAAAGTTGGTGACACAGTGTTTCACATCCAGCTCTCACACTGCCATCAGTTATATAGAGCCAAAGAGAGAAAAAATTAGGAGAAACCATTGCTGGTACCTTGGCTGGCTTTTCTCAAGGCTTCTTCTGGAAATTCTCCACAGAGATAGCAGGAATTTGTGTTATTTTCATTAATATTAAATATTTATTTTATTTTTTAAGTTTGTTTAAAATTCTATTCAAAGCACAAGCATGGTCATTTTAAGCACTAAGCATCACCCCATTCTCATGATATGCATCAACTGAATGCAAAGTCAAACATATATTAATGCATATACCTCTTTTACATTGCCTTCAAAATTATCCAACAAATAGAAAGATTCATGTGAAAGTTAAAGACAGACTTTTGTTACTGAGAAACTGATGGAATACATACAAACATAATCAAAAGAACCTCTCCACTGAACAGCACTTTTGACAAAGGAAGCATGTGGGATGTACTGTCATACTGGTAATAAAACAAATATCTAGGGCACGCATATGCTTGTTCCATGCCATGCTGACACCCTAAGAAGGGTTGAGATCCTGAAAAAAAAGCAGCAATCAGTGAAGTTAACAAACACCTTTTCAGCAGACAAATGAAATGCCTATTAAAGACAGTCTTAAGAGGAAAAAACTTTAGAAACATATTTGTTTTTTAGGAATCAGATGTGGTGGGATGCATGACCAGGAAAGGGGGGTGGCTGTTCTACATGCAGCAACCCATTTCAATGGCTGCTTCAGCTTTCTCTATAAAGCAGTGTCACTGCTTTAATAATTCCTGAATGATCCATAGCTTTGGTGTACATTGGGTATGCTCAAGATTTCAATAAAATAAAATCTTTTATTTATGGCAAAGATTTTTTCCCAGTGATGAGAAAACTGAAAATATGAGGGGTGTGGGTGTGTGACTGTGGCTGCGTGTATGTAAGCAAAACACATCCTGACCCTTTTTTCTTGATCTCTTTTAAGTGGGACATTTGCCAATACAACTGCAACAATTTACAGAATCCTGATCCATATGAATGTCTCCCATATACTTCCCTCCTCCAGTCACTTCCATAAGGATTTATAAGATTTAACACCTTTCTCTCCTACAACATGGAGTTAGCACAAGAGGTCAATGGCACACAATGATGGGCAAGTATTAGTCTGTCCCTTTCACCTATTCAAAATTCAGAAACACATCATGGGTTTTGCCTATTCTCAATTATTACAACTATCTGCATCAGAACAAAGGGGATAATAGACGCCAATGCATTTAATGATTTAACACTCTTAAGCCACTGAAATATAAAACTAGAAAGAGAAATGATTTGATAATAATGTAGTCATACAGAGAGAGTAAATGTTAATTATGATTTAAGCTTCAGTGTCACAGACACATTGTAGTTACTCAATGTTGAAGTAGTTTACAAAAATTCTAGTAGGCTGCAACATGCAATACAATTAATGTAACAAGTGGCTACAAGGTAATTCTCTGTAGAATTCACAATCTGCTATTAGAACAACAAATGTAAAAATGATAAGAGGATTTGAAATAATAGAAGAGAAATTGCTGAAGCTTTGGAAAGTGAATTGAAAGTTTTACATGCGACTCTACTAAACAAGATTTCAACTTTTGCCTCAAGCAACTTAGATCTGTGCCAAAAGCTGCAACATGATACTGAGATTTTAGAGATATCATTTTACATGCAAATGCATATTATACTAGACAAATTCAATGCCTGGGCACTTAGGTATTAAAAGTTAAAAATATTTGACTTGACCCTTTCTAACAAGCCTCATTTTACAAATGCCTTATCTCTGAGCCTACACCACCTACACATGTGCCAATACCAAAGAAAGAATGGAATATGTTACCATGTTTGGCATCACCATCCGCCCTCTGTTCTCCCAAAGTGCTCAGTACTCATTTTGACACAAGATTGTTACAGAGCCTTGTTTCATTTAGATTCAAATGTTTCTACAATAGATATTTTAAATTAGTTTTTAAAAAAGTGTTTCCCAGTCAAATGAAGAGCACTTTGGTGAAACTAAGTAAACACATGTAACTAACCCATTTGTATCACTAAGAAATGCTTTTTTAAAACTTACTGACTTACAAGAACCAATTAATCTTTTCTCACTGTCACCCTCACTTCACACAATGGTTCTTAATTATTAGGAATCTTTTTTTTAAATGCCAGCACAAAGTTGAAAACTATTATGACAGTTAACAAAAACATCTTCCTTTCAATGAGGTAGCATAGCATACACAGAGCAGCAAGTCAGACTGCTTCATTAGAAAAATGTGGACAACACAATCAGAAAAGCAAGAAAAATTCAGATCTGAACTTAAGTTTGTTCTGCATTATCTGTGAATGCATATTTGTGTGAGTCACCCACAGAAAGTGAACCCACAACTCAAACAGAACAAGTGCTATGAATACCAAATTTCAAAGTGTGGAGTGTTTATCCACCATCTGTTGTTCAAGACTCCCATAACTATATTTCATAAAACTTTTCAAATTTAAATTTACTGTGTTAACTTATGAAATAATATAAAAGGACTCACTTTTTAAAATTTCACTGCAAAATTCTCCAAAAGAGCACTGAATCGAAAGAAGGATTACTTTTTATTGGGTGAATGAAATGGAAAGGGAAGAATACGAACATTTGAAAACATGACTAAACCCCTAATTATCTCAAAGAACAATATCCCAGTGAACACATAAGATTTCCTCCAGATTTCATATCAGTCTTAGTCATTACGAACAGGTAAAAAGAACAGTCCTCTTTCTCAGCTTTGCCCAGTATAAAAAATTAAATTCAACTCTATTTAAAGTGGTAACAAAATAGACAAAAATTGAGGAAATTAATTTAAACTAATGAGTTGCCCTGGTTCCACATTAGTGTTATACTTTCAGAAAGCCTCTCCCTTGCCCACCCAACAAGCATCTAATAAGCTCAAAGGAGCTAGTCTGAAATTTGTAAGCTCATGAGAATACTTAATAACAGACCATATTTCTTAGTGGAAACGTGGCCAGGGAATACTGTACTGCAAAATTTTCAGTATTTACCAGTATTTTCAGACATGGAGCAGCTTTCACAGCTGTGGCTGAACGTTCACTGAAACTGCTTAAAGGTATTCCATTTACAGGAATGAATCCTGTACTTATTTACTCCACATGTATTTATTCTGTTGAGAATAATTGTATTGATTTTCCACTGGTAAAAAATTCTGGATCAGGCTCTTACACTAAATATCATCTTTCCCATAAACGGCATCCTACCTACTCTCTCAGCAGGACAAATACAAGATTAGTCAGTATTGATTGGTACTGTACAGTTAATCTGCAGCTCTGTTTACCTTTCCCTAATAAGCATTCACAAATTTTTTTTCCCTCTCCCCAGTGATTGAAAAGACTACTGTGTCGACTTAATCAACCCATTCTTCTTCATCATGCCTGCAACTATTTTCATTTTTCCTTTTTAGCAAAACAACTCCTGCATAATAGTTCTAACACCAAAAATCAGAAGACTGCTTCATCTGAGCTTGCTCATATTACACCTATCTCAGAATACTGTCACAGGTGTTGTGGGTTTTTTTGGGTTTTTGTGTGTGTGTTTTGTTTTTTTTTTTCCATAGAGGATAACTTCTTTCATTTTATTTAGAAACCAAAAGTCTATTTTGCTTTGAATTCCTTCAGCTCTTTCACTATCTGAGGTTGTATAGAAATCTTATCTGAAAACTGGTAGAAGAAATTTAACACTTCATATTTTACTTTTGTACTTTATCCTTTAAGTGATACCTACCATAACATGCCATTTTTATGGGGTTCTCATTTACATTAGCTTTGGTGCAGTTACCCTACAGTTAAAACAAATCCTCTTGTGGAAGAGCAAATCACTCTTCTGACCAAATAATGCAAGAAATCAAAATTATGATTTCCCTCTTAAGGTTCAGAAAACTCACAGTGACTGTAAAAAAGTACAAGGCGGTCTTTCTTTCAGATGGTACAACTGACACCAAAATGCACCAACAACAGTTCAGTGTGAGCTTAGCTTTCAGAAAACTTTCTCCTTTGCTCAGCTTCTCTTTAACAGAAGGGAAAGCAGTTTTTAGAGGTATTGCAGTGGACACTCAGTGGTGGAAGACTGGTGATGAAGTAGGATCTATCACCCCCTTCTCTCTCTTCTCCCAGGACTGCTACTTTTCCCATTATAAGTTTCTCTTACCCAGAATACTGGGTCACATTCCGCTTTCACAGCTGAAAAGCAGATTGGGAGATCAACTGCTATTTTTTATGAGTTTTCCCCGCAGAAACTGGAGAAGCCAACAGGAGCGCAGAAGCAAAAGTGAGGAAAGGCAGGAGGTACCTGAGGTACCACACTGCCTTCACAAAAAGGACACTGGTGAGGGAACAATGATCCAGGTGCATGTCACAGCACCAAACTGCAAACAGGATGATTAATAGCTCCTAACAAGGTCCACCTGTTCATATCCCATTGGAGTGCCGCCAGCAGCAGTGCAGCCACTCAGTCCTAATGCCATCCTATCCTAATCCCAGTCCTAATGCCCACTGCTAAAGTAAATCCAGGTATTAACCATTTCTAAAAAGTAAATTAATTTGTTCTATATCTCCTTGAAAAACTTCTCAACTTCCTGTTTAGTTTTCCTCTTTGCCTACCCTCTGTAGTATCACTATTTCAATTAAATGACCTCCTGGTTACTTTTTTTTTTTCCATATTTCCTTCAAAAAACAAACCAAACATTTTTCTACTTTCTTGATAATTTTTAAGCATTTCATTACCATATTTCTGTTTCTCAACTCTCCACTAAGTCCTGCAATTACTCTATTTTGGGTTTCTTATTTTGTCTGATACTGACTTTAATGTATTCAGGCTTTCTTGCAGTGACAAAATAATGTAAGAAACTGCAGTCCCTGTATAATTAAAGCTAACAGAAATCTAAGGGAACATAACATCAGGTCTAGTTAATTAGCTCTTAAAATGCTGCTAAGTAAACTAAAAACCCTTAAATTTTAGAGTCTTAGGTTTAATAAATACTCAATGAAAATGTCTGTAAGTCTTTTTGCTTTGGACATCTTGTGGTTAGACTGCCTTATACAAACAGATACTTACAGCCATATCCATAAAATTCCCCAAGAGAGAATTCTTACTCTTTCCTGCAAAGGGACTTGTTTCCCCAAAATAGGTCACATGCTGGATATCAGATGCTGCACAAGGCTGAACTGATTAGATGAGGTAAAGAGGGACAAAGAGGATATTTATGAACACACAGGGAGAGGGGAACTGAACTAGTAAGAAGCCTGAGGAAGTCTCTGGGAAGCTGAATAAAGCAAGAAGGTGAGACTGGACAAAAGGTAGGGAGGAGTGTTGCGCCACTTGACAAGATGGCAGGAAGCTCATTGCTATAAGGGTTTGTAGTGGTTTTTCTTTGGAGAAATAAGCAAGACTCAGAGAAATCACTTCTCTTTGAGGCTTCTGGGTGATGATTTGAGTGTTAATGTTTACAACATGATAGTCATTAACAAGTGGCAACCTGGTGTAATAAGAGAAAAGTCAAGAAATATTCTCCTCTGGAAACCACATTACCTTTGCTTATTCAAGCTGATTCTTAAAAGAGCAGGGGCATGTTGCCAAAGAAAAACTGATGCAGTCCTGAAAACCTGTGCTGATATTGCCTTTGTTTTTGTGTCTTTCACCAAAGGAGGAACTTGACATCAGCATTTAAATCACACGAAATAAAAAAACTGGGGAGAGGACAGTATAAGGGAGAGAGAGAGAAAGCAGTAATTACGTTCTGTTTGATGCCTAGGTACAAGATGGAAAGAGAAAGAAAAAGTCTGTCTACACAGTCCAGCAATTCTTAGGAAGCCGTTGAAATATGAAGAAAGAACTTCAGGGTATTCTTACTGCTGGTTGAATTAAAAAATGTATTTTGAGCTATGACGTATACAGAAAAGCACGCTGTGCCTCACCTAAAAAATCCACTGCGCAGGCTCGAAGGGTACACCCACGTGGGGAGAGCCCTTCCCAAATCGCGAAGGTTGGGCCATTATACAGAAAAGTGATGATAATGAGAAAATAAGCAGACATTAATCTAAAGAATGTATTTTTTATATTTATTTACTAGGATGGCATTAGGCTAAAATTAGTATTGGGAAAATCTCTTGACGATTCAGTAAAAATTACAACAGCTGACATTTGAAATTTATGGTTAACAGGAAATGCTACTATCTACACAAGCTGCTTTCAAGTCAAATCAGCAGGAAAAATATTTCTGATCTAACAAAGTGGCAAGTATAATTAATGTAAAATACTTCATAGGAGGTATCCTAGATAAAGTTTTATGAAAATATTCCCCTTAGAAAACTCTTTTTTACAAAAGCACTTCAGAGATCTCTCTCATAAGTGCACAGGAAGATATGGTCTTGTCTTTCTCAGCTTGTTACATCAGGAACTCCTTTTCATTTGAACCATTACTCAACAGAAAGTGGTGAAACTTTGGAACACAGTTGGCAAACGAAAGAATGCACACAATCAAACCTATCAAAACTTGTCTGTGTAAAAATGACTTGCAATATATTTATATAACAAAATAAACATGTGATTAAATGCCAGCCAAACTCATCTGCCCCTGAAGCCATCATTAATTTCATATAATTTAATACACTTGCTACTGCATGTTTATCCATGTCTTCAGAATTCCATAAAATATGCATGAACTGAAGTAGCTAATTGGCAACTGAAAGGCTTTCCTTTCATTACTTATTGACTACATTCTTCTCCTGAACAAGTTCTAATTAAAGGAGAACTTAGAATTTTACCTCCATGAACAGTGCCATAGCCCTCAGGTAAAATTTCAGTAGAGAGAATTTTATTTTTTCTGTTTCAGTGGTCCCAATTTTTTTGCTGCACATACATTGCTTACTGTTTTAATCAGAGTTTTTATTGTACACTAAAAGTACTAAGACTCATGAACAATATGGATACACTCAGGGGTTTGTAGTAGGACTGGTGCTGCTCAACATTGTTGTTGGTGGCATGGACAGTGGGATCCGTTATCCCTTCAGAAAGTATGCCAGCCACACCAAGCTGGAGGGAAAGGATGCCATCCAGAGGCACCTGGACAGGCTTGAGAGGTGGGCCTGTGTGAAACTCATGAAGTTCAACAAGGTGAAATGCAAAGTACTGCACCTAGGTCAGGGCAATTCAAAGCAGAAATAAAGGCTAGGAGGAGAATGGATTGCGAACAGTCCTGGGTAGAAGGACTTGGGGCTGTTGGTGGATGAGAAGCTCAACATGACCTGGCAATGTGCACTTGCAGCCCAGAAAGCTATGTCCTGGTCTGCATCAAAAGCAGCGCGGCAAGCAGGGTGTGGGACTCATACTATTCTAAGACTCTACAATCTTATGCTGAAACTGATCCCTAAGCATGACAAGGCACAGGGTCCTGCACCCTTATTGTCTAATTTCAGGTTGTTGCCACCTTCCTGATTTCCTTTATTTTGTAAGATCGTGAGATGGAAAGGTCATATGGGGAAGGAAAAAGAAAGGGTTATGGAGCTGGGATACAACCATATGTACTCTGGAGCTTTCATGCAAAATGTAATTTAAATGCAAGTTTTTTCTGTCAAGTCGTGTGCAAACACAGAACTCAAACAAGTTTACAATTCTAAGTGTAAGAAGACACATTGAATACTGATGGTACAAACAGCTGGGTGAATACAGGGAACCAGTGGGACATGCTGTTCAGCAAGTGATGCCAAACACAAAGTTGGAAGAGCACAATGACACAAGCCTGTTTTGGTAGAAGTGCTCAAAAGAACTATTGGTAATTTCCAGGATAATCAAATCATTCTTATTAATACTTAACTCCAACTTTCAGTAAATTTTTTCACAAATATCTTCTTCTCATCAATATAATATTTTGCATGAAAACTCCCATAACAAAGTATTCACCGTGCATAAATCAGCAGAGGTGAGCTTTAACTCTTCTCCCAGTCCTCCCCATTAACTCCTGCAGCCTTGCCTACTGCCCAGTGAGCACTCTGGGCTCTGACACTTCTGTGGCCATGGAGTCTTTTGCTGCATTGAGCTGTGTGCTAAAACTGCATAGCTTCATATCGTTAACACCCCTGTAAAGATCTGTTTAAGCTAGGGAGCTCCAAATTTGACATTTTGCAACATCTGATTTCTGACACATGATGGCTTGTCTGTTTGGAATTAGGAAAAAAAATTAAAAAAAGCAAAGAAGGTTGCCCATTCTCTACTAAGCAGAGAATTATAAATTAAATTGAATTAAATTCTACTCACATGAAGTAGAACTTTTAAATGAACCAAAGAGAATAAAAACTAAGTAAAACCATCCTGCTACCATCAAAATTTGGTGTGTTTCCACCTACTTTAATAAAATTCTGGGCATACAAAATATTTCCATTATTTTTAGCATTGGAGATAATGGTGATGGGTGAGACAATGAATAGAAGAAAAATTTTGTTTTGCAATTATAGACAAGAAAGAAAAAAGCAATGGGATCAAAACTTTTACAAAAATAAGCCAGGTCAAGGACAAATCATTGACACATAGTACACAGTGAGAGGTATGAAATATGCCTAAAAAATACCTCATATGTAGCTGCAGAAGCACAACTCAAGCTATTAGTTTCCTATTAGCCTTTTCAGGAGAGAAGAATGATCAATGGCAAAGATGGATTTGCTCCCTTGCACTCATTCCAGGTGAGGACTGGAGCAAAAGTAAGTGGATTCTTTGAATGCAGCTAAAATCTCACAAATGAAAAGTAGGAAGAAAAATAAATCATGTTTCTGTCCATCCAGTGAAAGCATTTGAATGAAGCAGCATACTCTCTTGATGATCTTCTCCTCTATACCTGTCAAGGAACATTTGTTTTCATTATTTGATAAACACAGTTCAGGGATAACTGAAGTTATCTCAAGTCCATTCATATCTAGAAAAATAGCGTGAACTGAAAAGCCCAGATTAGTACCTGCATGCCATGAAGAAAACTAGTTAGAACAGAGCTGTCGTATCAGTAGTGAAATGATAGAGAAATACTGCAAAACTACAATCACCTGTAGTTCTGTGAAATCTAGTCAGCGACATATATATGATTCCATCATTGGATGAATAACCATTTACTCATTTATCAGGTGTACTGTACTAACTCCAGCAACGCTAGTCACGAAGCAGAACTTGATTATCCTAGCACTTTACAAACACAGAAGTAGATGACACTTTCAAGGTGCTGAGAGCAGAGTAATGCAAATTCAGGAAAAATGTACAGCTACAATTTGATACACCTACGCTGGGCTGGTGGGGGTTTGTTAACTACAACACTGATACAGTTCTCATGCACCACAAGCCCTTTCCTCTGCGTGCTTCAACACTAGAGGCAAGTAGTATTACACCTCATCTTTCAGGGCAGCTGAAGTTATAAATGTATAATCCAGCCACCTGCTCAGGTGACAAGAGAGCACGACTGTGGTTCTGCATAGCCTGAGGAGGAATGCAGGGGATGCTCTAATGCATCTGGAGCAGGTGTAGGTTCAAAATCACAGTCTAGCCCTGGAGCTCGTTTACTATATGACGCTTTCTGCATGCAAATGAGGATTTGATCTGCCCTATCTATCTGTCAAGGTAGGTTTTAAAATCAGGAATCTTACAGTGTTTTCTGTGAGCACATTCCTTAGAATCACAGGAAGAGGTCCTGGGTTTCTGACTTGAACCCTATGGCTGCTGCAGACAACTGTATAAAGTAATTCCTTTTCCTAGGTTGGTCAAGCTTCACTTAAAAAAATATTCCTAGTGGAAGACTATCCCACAAAGTCAGGGTTAGGAGGGAAGCTTAATAGCTTTGAAGGTTAGTAACTTTATTAAATTTTCAGCTGAAATTTTTAGAGGGTCAATTCACACTCAGTTGTTATTCTATCAAAAGTTGTATTTAATCTACCTGGTTATCTTCCCTCTCTGGTCTTTACCTTCAACTGTATTTATAGACAACAATAATCTCTCCTGTAAGAGTTTGCTTTTCTAAGATTAATGGGACAAGTTTTTAGAGTCTTTTCAGATGCCAGACTATTACCTACAGCATTCTAGTAGCCATTTCCTGAACCTATCTTCATTATTTTTTTTCAACACAGGAAAACAGACACGAGTGCAATATTCCAGCATATATAATGATACTTTGGCCCATAACTTTCATACCTTTTCATATCTACAGGAAGTATCTCCTTTGATATTGCTAGACCTGCACATCTTCAGTTTATCTTTTTTTACAACTACTTCACATAAATTTACTTATACAAAACTACTTCATGAGTTTTTCACCTGTCCTTTAATGAGCTGCAGTTCCATAGCATAAGTTCTTGTTCTTAGTTACAGGTACTTAACATACCACTTAGCATGATTAAATTTAATTATCTTTCTTTTACATCAGTTCACGAGATTACCCACTGATCTCTTTAGCACATTTACATCCTCCCCATACTGAAAACTTTTCCCAATGCTGTGACATCACGTAATTTCACTAAGACAGAGCACGTCAAGAAGAAATGATTTGTGCTAAGATCATTAAAAAACAGAGTGAATCTTGGGAACCAGCATGAAGGACTCATTAATAATCTTCCAACCTGACAGTTACCTCTTTAGAGCAATCTGTCATCTCCCATAAAAACAGGCACTATCCATTTCAGAGCTTTTTTACTAATCCCCACAGTGTCCAGCACAATGCTTATTATATTTCAGTCAAGAAAGGGAGAATAGATTTTCTTTTCCTAGGGAGGCAGTTTTTTTTTAAAAAAAGCTATCAAATTTCTCTGGTACAATCTACCTTTGCTAAACTGTGTTGAATTTTATACAATTTTCTATTTATTACCATGACCTAAATGTGAAAGAACCTTCAAAGTTGTTCCAAGTTTAGCATGCTATTTAGCTGAAACTAAGGGCTGCAACATATTTTCTCCTTTCCCATTACACCAATTTTCTATATCCTGCTTCAAATGTGTGACCACTGCTTTGATAAATGTATTAAAAACTTCATTTAGTTTATTTAAAGTTCTAGAAAGGAAATCACCTGTCCTCCCACAACTTCAAGTAATTTTGGACTCTTGGAGTTTTTCTCGCTCATATGTTCCATTTTAAAATACTTTGATATTTTGCCTTTCATGACATTCAAAGTTATGGTCCTTAAGAAATATAGAGTCAAAATACTAGTTTGTAAATGGCACAAAAACAATCAGTATTTTATCTCACTATATAGTGCTCCAAAACATACACCCTGTTCCTTTTCCATTTAGATTTCCTTTTTTTTTTTTTCCCCCCCAAAGGTCTATTTGAGCTTAACTTTTACCAAGTCTCACTTCTCTGTTAAATACTGACCTTTCAGATATACTTTTTGCCACAGACCAATGCTTTTTTCTAGTCTTGATATTCTGTCAGACTTATCCTCCACTTAAGGAACCTTCTTTCAGCTTTTTTTGTTTCTTACTAAATTGCAAAACTCATTCAAAGTCCTCTCCATTTCCAGTGTTTGCCTCCACAACTTAGCTGAATAATTTTTCCATTGGTTTCCTAGAATTCTCCCTTTATACATAGAGAAACTCAATTATAACATCTTCTTTTGATTTAAACACTTAATTTAAAAGGACTCAGTCCTAAGTTCTTTGCTAAATTTGTTTCTTCTATGAAGTCTTTATTAATGAGATTTAAAATATTACTGATTCTTACTATTTCAGGTACAATCTAGTGAAGAAATATATTGTCAGTTAAATCCAGGCATATCTAATACCTGCTATTAGCATCACATGTCCTCCAAATAGAGAAGTTTTGTCTCCTGTACAGTCCCTTTCTCTCTGTAAGCAGAAATACTAAAATTGAAACAACACTTGCCAAATACAGTGAGAATAATGGGATACCAACAAGCAAAGTCAGGGTGATACAGATGGAAAATAATTACTATACTAACATTAGTCTGTGTATTTTAAAAATCAATAACACACTAGAAACAGGCTGAGTGCATAAAAGCTAAATAACCCATGGGCCATTTTTGCCATTGTATGTGTACAAAATAATTACGTTTATTATTTATAAAGTATTTGCATAGAAAGATGAAAATGACACAAATAATAATATTAATTGAAACACAAAATCAAGCCAGAACAAAGTCTCTGCCTGCTGTGGTTTCTGTGAGCTCTTCACTCTGTAGATATTTGGCTGAAGAATTTTAAAAATCTTTTTGACTTGTTTGCTTTTATGAAACTACATCTATCAGCCCCTATCAGCAGACTAAGTAAGGCAATTAGCCTATATCACTCTCTCTGTTATGGCCAGATCCAAATTCCATTAGTGATGTGAAGAGCCTCCTATTGACTCATGAAGCTTTAGATCAGTTTATGGCTGCGAGCCTAAAGTAAGATGAACATGCCATCTGTTATCTCCGATGGTCTAGTTTCTATTCTCCACCCATTCCTTTAGAATTTCTGCTGGGTCTCTTTTTCTTTTTTCTTTCTTTGCACTTTCTTTTTCACCAGGTACAATAACATTCTCTTCTTCACTACCCCTCTAAGTTAAAAAAGTACTGGATGCTACCATTTTTCTAGATCATTCTCATAATACTCTCAGATTATAGCTTGCTTTCTTTTTGTTTGTTAAATAGCCACATACTACAAAATAAGATAGAGCAAACAGCAACACAGTTGCTCCAAATATGAGAGGACACTGGTTTTGGTGAATAAAGAGAACTTTTGTGAATTTTTATCAGTTTGCAGCTTTAAGAGCAGTACTATTTATAATTCTGTGCTAAACAATACTGCTGCCTCACTAGGCTTGTTTCAAGGAAACTTTATTGTTAAGTGCTTTACTATTTAATTGATGCATTACAAGATAAAAAAAAGGAGAGAGAAAATAAATGAAAATAGAAGAAAGGGAAGGGAAGATGCAGGCACTTGTCTTTACCTTATGACACTGGAACAAAATAATTAGAAAGAATGGTTTCTCCATCTATTACAGTTTGCATACTGCTTTAAATTATTCATTGAGTTAATGCCTTCTTTCTCAGTATGTCCCGAACAACAAACTGTTTTCTCTAACAATTTAGTGCTACAACAACAAAATTATTTAGGAGTGACTTACTTTTTCATTCAGTCTTGCCTGTGTCTAATGCCTTCAAACTTACTTCCCAGCAGCAGTCCATGGAATTCAGACTCACAGCATACAGATGTTGACTCACAATCCACGAGAAAAAAACTTACAAAATCAGCTTCCGTTTTCTGCAGTAGTCTCTTCAAATTGATGTTAACATCATTCTTGCCATTAATTAATTAAATGATATATGTCTAATGACTGGATTTTCCCCAGTATGTTAGAGATCCCAAATATTGTCTGATGGGGATATGCTGCCCTTTCTTACATCCAAAGAGAACTCACATATGCTTTCCTTGCAGCACTTTTGTTTTAAAGCATACACCATTGTCTATGATGCAAACACTGTGACCTTCAAATCCCTGAAATGCTTTGCAGTGCACTTTTAAAAGGACTTGCTGTTGCAGGAGAGGTTTGGTTCAGCTGTTCTGATCAATGCAACAACTCATATAATTTCCCTAAAGTGCTTGGATAGCGCCAGAAACTCTGAAACTAATAGGAACAATCTCCCAGATGTGTTCTGGGACATTAGAAATGTCAAAAAGAAAGACTTAAATCCATCTGTTAAAATTACTAGTTGTCCAGCTGATAATTCTGTATCCTAGCAATGATGCAAAAGAGGATTTTCTCATTTCAAAAGGAAAACAAAACCATATTCCTTTCTCTACATCAAACCAGGAGTCAGTAAACTGATTGTCCTAAAGAAACTTCTGAATAACAATTTTAGCAAGTATTTGGAGTACTAAAAAGATCTACAGTTTAAGAACAGATAACTAATTGCAGCTGTAGTAGAATGGAATGTGGCATTCAGTTTTATACTCACTCACTGAGTTCACACCTAGTGTTGTCTCTGGATTTTAGATTTTTTAAAATGCAAAATGGAGCATTTAAAAATTCTAGTAGTCCCCTAAAACAACTGCCAGTCTCTTTGGGAAAGTTTAACATCCTTGGGTACAGAAACAAAGTCCCTCTAATCTTCTGCCTTCCTGATATTCAAAATCATGAATTCCTGACTCCACAGAAGCTTTCATTTCCTCTTGCTTCTTTCAAAGTAAGGGTCAAGCATCCCTGTATGCTATGGATGCAAATTACCTGGGGAATAAAGTGCTTTTTAGGAAATGGAAACTGTATTCATAGCTTCTCCCTATCTTAAGGAGAGCTTAATCATACATACCTTCACCTGAATGGTGGGATAGGAACAGCTGTCCTTTCTTTCCTCCCCATTAAATGAACAGGTCAGATTACCTCTGGGCAATTAAATGTCTTAAGAAGAAATCCAAACCCAGGAACATCATGTGAGTGAATGGTGCCATTTGAGATACAAGTAGTGATCTATGAGCAGCAGCACTCCCAGGAAAGCACAAGAATGGAATTAAGATCCTTAACCTAATTGAAAAAAGCCAATACTTGCTAATTCTGATAACCACTTTGCCAGGTATCTTCATGGATGCACTACTTTGATTTTTATTTATTTTAAAAGTTATTTATATAGGTAGTTACTACACGGTAGTGTCTTAAAAATTTATGTTTTCAAAGGAAGGAAAGCAATTATCATCAGATTTTAAAGACCTTTGAAAGCTAGGACATCAGTAACATAAAGGTAAAACAAGAACAAAATAAACACCCTCACCAAAAATGGAAGAAATATAGGAAAATTTTGTATTTGCTTTTCAATGGTATTTTCAAGGGTACCTTTTGTCATTCTTAATACAGAAGTATTTTTAAAATTTGAAGATGAAGGGAGGATTTGCGGCCACTGAGATTTTGATTAAAATCATTACTTTTATAATAATGTTTACAGTTCTAGTTCCATTTTCAACTTAACCTTTAAACATAATGGTTTGCCATTCAGTTTCTCACTAAACCTTTTCTCTCATGTACAGTGCAGATCTCTCTGCAGTCTAAAATTCACCTGCAACTAAACTAAATCTGGTTTGGAGGTTTTTTTTTTTCTAATCTCTTAACAACCTCTTCATGACTTCATTTTTCACTGTACACCTGAGAACTAGGACTTCTTGTGGGTTTTTTGGACATGGCTATACTTCAAATGTGTTGCAATACAAAGAACCTCAAACTAACGTTGACTCTGCAGTATAAGAAAGTATATTGACTGAATTTAACATAAGAGTCCTATCAGTGTATTGTAGTACATGTTTCTGTTTTGAAATAGTTAATGTGGTTCTGCTCTCTGTAGTGCATCTGGCCTCCAGGATTCAGCTTGGTTGTTGTACTGTGCTTCATTATTCAGTTTGACTTGTGCATTTTTCATAGATACACTCTGTTTTTCAGTGAACCAAGAGCTGTTTTATCTATAAATCTCCTTTGCTAGTTAGCCATGGTATACAGAGAGTTGATTTACCTGAGATAATACAATACAAGCAATGTGTTTGTTAAGCATAGCAGAATAATATAACAGGAATGAAAATCTGACAATTTCCAAAGCATACATTTGTGTCCCATAACAGCTGCTATTGTTTTTATTTCCTCTTCATGTAGGCTGCTTTTGTCTAATGCTTGTCTCTATTTTAAAATTTTGTTTATTTCAAGTGTGTGTTATTTCAACTTCATTTTATTCTTGGCAATTGTTTTCAAAGGGCATATATTTTTCACAAATACATCATGGTCCCTCCTTCACTACATTCTAAGTAAATTTGAACAAGCTAAAGACTTTTTTCCCCAAAGGTTTCAAAAATCCTATTAAAAAATCACTTTGGCCAAATAATATTCTGTCTCCATTTATGGAAAACTGGTTTTCAGTGATGAAACCCTGTGGAGTTGACTTCCACTGACTCTGGTCCCAATTAAAATGACAGCATTTAACAACAGGCATTATCCTATAGCACCTGAAATACACTGTTCCTCAGAACAAAGAGATAAAGATATTTAAGAATACAGTTTTAGAAAACTGATACCTTGCTGATTATGCCCAAGTAGGTAATCAATGCCTGAAAGTTAATCTAAGATGGAGGAAATGCTGGATCATTTACCTTGAACTCCTGCCTAATATAGTTTATGGGACCTACTTAAATAATTTCTGGAGAAAAATGTCACATAATTCCACAACGTCTCTTTATTATGCAGAGCAATTACTGCATAAAGGATACAAAAGCCAGGCTAGGCTTGCAGTTTGCCCCTTCTTAGGGATATTGAGCATACATGTCTCCTTGCATTTCCCGGGAACTCTCTTTTCCCAAACAAAACCTGTAGCTCTAATGCATTCCTTACTTAATGTCTTCTACTTTTCATAAAGTAGTAAAGGATGGTATGTTTGTTTTGGAGCATTTGGTTTGCCTTGATGATCCCTTAAAATTATGCCACATACATCGCTATGTGTCACACATATACACAAACATGGCTGAACCTGATCTTCACCACTAACATCCCTCTGTATTCCTTGTCCTTCCCAAAATGTCCATTTTTGCCCTTTATCTGATCAGTTAGTGTTTGACAATCTTTTCTGAATTCATTAATATTATCTTCTTCTTGGTACTTATAATATGCTTTTTTTCATTTTTTTATCAGATCCCTTTCCTAAAATTACATCCAGTCTTGCTCCTTTGCCATGGCTAACCTAATAACATATTTATGTCCAGTCTCAACTGGTCTAAATTCAACATCAAACCATCAGCTCCTGTTATCTCCATCCAAATAGGATAAAGAACATTCTCTTAAAGGTTATTTCTCATTTAAGTGCATGTTTTCTCTGACCAAATAATCATTAATTTTCCTCCAAGAAAATAAATTCATTAAGGTACCTGTGTCTCTCGCTAAGAGAATGTGTTTTCCAAGGTCACAATAATCCTCAAGGTTTCCCCTAAAGACACTTATCAGTATTTTTTCCAAGTAGAATTAAGCAAGGTATTCCAAAAGTTTTACACATCGGGTCCCAAAACCTGTTACATTCCACATCCCAAAACCTATTCTACTCTACACCCCTCATTTATGCACCACAGGACTTCACTTGACCTTGGGTTACAACACTGGACTGAAAATTTGTGTTTGGCGGATGACAGCCAAGGCAGCCCAGTACTTTTCTGCAGATTCCCTGCTTCCAAGGCAGGAGTCCTTGATTTCATATACAGGTTATATTCTCTTTTTTTGACACATGACTTCAGATTTGGCCAGTGTGAAATACCCATGTTTTATCCAGAACAGTCTGGCTCTCCTTTTCCTATGACCTACACAGACACTGTAATGAATCACTGCATCCATTTACCCTTTTAAAACATCACCAGGGTGTTAACTCTCAATATGTTCAGATTTCTTCAGTACTCAAACATCTTTAGAAAACAGCATAACAGATGCAGATACTGTTCAGTTAACTCCTTTAGAAATTAGCTTGAAAAATCAAGGCCCTAGCTCATTCTCATAATTAAAGATAGTTTGTGGCTTTATTTGTATACAGTTACATTAGACTCTGAGTTCTTGCTATATGTGAATTTATCTGATTTCCTTCCACCTAGTTAAACTACAGCAGAAGTTTCAGGAAGATCATGGTTTTCCTCAGCCTGTTTGGATGGATACTTCTCTGCTACTGGGAGAAATGAGTAATGATATTGTTTGGAGATAGTAAATCAGGAGATACATTGATTTTTAATGGCTTTTGTTACTTTAGCTCAAAATTTATAGCCTGAAGCAGTTACATTTTCTTTTTACCGTAGGTCTACATACACAAACACAAAATCTTAACTCACTTGTTTTAGGAACACACCTAAAAATGCGATTTTTTTTTCTAAGCTTCCTCTCAGAAAGACATTCCTCCCACTTTAATTATGACAATAGATATTTAGGTTTCCCATGAGAATGCTTAATATGAAATCTCTAAGCATTATATTTACTATAATGCAAGTTGCATAGGTATAGCACCTTTCCCTGCTTAAAAATTCAAATAAGATTTCAGCATTCAATGTTTTAATTATATGTTTATTGATAAAAGCATGTAGAAGTACCTCATTGTGTAGTGTAGCCCTATTTCTGCTTTAAAAATATAATAAAAATATCTACTTGTCAAATATTTATTATCATTCCTAAATAAATATTGGATTGAGAAATAGTAAATATACATATTTTAGCCTTCTTAAAAATTACAAGACTATAAAAATGTTGTCTTCTTTCCCATATTTCCTAAACTTTTGTAAATTTTGCAGTACTATTACAGCCCTTGATACCAATGGAATAAGTACTTTTCACTGTGCACTCCTTGAAGTGGACTTCAAAAAGTAGGTTGCTAGACATGCATTTTTTCATGCTACCTTTACCACTGGCCTGCTTTCTGTGCCTTAAGTTTCCCCATCATGAAATATGATAAAAACACTAGGTACATTATAATCCTCCTGCTCATCATCATTACAGTTACAGGGAACATTTGCACTTTTAAGCATTATTCAACATTAGTAAAGATTAAAGTTAAAGCTCATAATTTATTTTAGTGTTTTTTCTTTTCTTTAATTTTTTTCCTTATATAGTTGAATTCCTGTTAATGGTAATCTTTGTATTACATTTTCACAGTGAATATGCTACTAGGAGCTCTATTCTGCTTTGCAGGTGAGGTATAGGGAATGTGGAACAAGTTAAACTCTGCAAAATTAAAACCCACTCAAAAATAAATTATTCATAGAATTCAGTCAGAACTCATATATCATATTAAGTTGCATAAGGTGACTTTCAAGCCATGCTTGAGTCTCACCAGCTAGGTCAAAATCTTAGGGTAAAGCAATATCTTGCAATATAAAACATGCATAAGCAGCATACAATTGCTTTTCATCTACTTATGACTTCAACATACCTGTAGGTACCTTATTCATTTGACATTTAATTGCAGTTCTAAGCACAGAGACAGAGAGGAAACACTCCATATGATGTAATTTCAAAGAACTTTTACATGCTACAAAGTGGGCCATTGCTACTGCAGAACTACTTTGCAAAATAGTATATCAGATATATTCTCAGCCCTCTTATGACAAGGAAAAGCTTTTCTTCCCTTCATCGAGTCAAAGATAAGCTGGATGGTAGTTATAAATGATCTTGCGACTGCTTCAAATACAAACGCATATGTACATATGCTGCACTCAAAGAACAAATCAGAGATTTTTATTGTGATACTGTGTTACGAGGCAGAGCAATGACAGTTGTGGAATTCTGTCTGAGTAATCCAGCAAAAGTTTTTCCCCCTTATTCTTCTTCATCTTTGCAATGTCACTCCCTACCAAAATGGCATACTCATTTCTCAAGGTTGTGTGGCCCTAATTTATGCATTACAATTGATTCTAAATTATAAGAAAAATGAAAAGCAATTTTCTGCAATGCAAAGCATTGCTTTTTCTAAGAGACAGATCTAGTACATCAAAGGTGCCTTTTTAAAGTTCTGCCTCAAAAATTACCATCTTTGTTGCAAGGTGATTATTATCATCTCCAGAATGATTCATTTTCTACTAGTAAATTGAGGTTCATTTTTCTCATTTACTTAAATGTACATATTTTAAATCTACATATTATTTGACAATGCCAGTTGCAAAACTAAGTGAAAACTGAGTCAAACCACTGCTTTGTAGCTGATATTTTTTACTGTACTGCTTTCTCAGTCTTTATGCAAAAAGATTACTACATATTTTTTGGAAAAGACAGCATTTCAGACACACATATAATTACTTTTAAATGTATACATACTCTCCAGAAGCTTCTATTCAGAACTGGTATGTTTGTTTGGAAGTCACACTTGCAGCTCTCCTCATTAGTGACTAGTGCTGATTGATGTAGGGTATCTCAGGGTGGGACACCTCAGGTTTGCTTGGGTAGTACACTTAGACTGATTTCTACTAGCAGGCTTTTTCATAAAATCAGAGAGTCGTTAAGCTTAGAAAAGACCTCCAAGATCATCAGGTCCAACCTTTGACCCAATACCACCATGCCCACTAAACTAGACCACAAAGAGCCAAATCTACTCCTCTTTGAACAATTCCAGGGATGGTGACTCCATGGGTAGTCTGTTCCAAAGTGCTAGTTTCTGCCAGTTTGGAAAAGTCAAACTACAGAGAATATAATACCAATTTGTTTGCACTTCCTGAAAACTGGGATACAATCCAAGCATGGAGAAAACTCTTAAATACTGCAAAATTATTTTCAGACAAAATTATTGTCTAACAACAGCAGAAATGCTAAGCTGGAGGGAAGAGATCTGCTATCCTGCATCAGATGTGAGGACTAGGACACAGCTCCAAAGGTTGCCCTGTTTCATTGTACAGAGCTCTTTTCCCTTAGACCATTATCTACAGCACAGTAAAGCATTCCTTTCAGAAAACGCAATATTCTGCAGGTTTGACTTCACTGCCAAGGCAGCTTCGCAAACAATCTGCACTGGAGGCTGACTTTCCACGTACCAAATAGCAGTGAAATATCACTTGGACTTTGTCAGCTAAAGATAACACAGTAAATAAGCTGAAAGGCCACATCCTAAAGAGCTACATCTGAAGTAAAGGCAATTTTCACGTAAAGTCATAAATAATACAAAAAAGCAGCAGAATTACTCCCTGCAAACTCTTTGCTGAGCGGAGGTGACTTAGGAAATGAGAGAAAAGCAATAAATGAGTGATATTACCTGAAAAATAAAATGTCAATATAATAATAATTTAAAAGAAACAGCAGCATTACGTTGCCTCGAGGCAGCTATGACTTGCATGAGGTAACTTTTCAAATAATGAGTAACTCAAGGTCTCGGTGTTCTTGGCAAACTTAAAGGGATAAAACATTTAAGTAGAGATGAACATGAATAATTCTTTTGCCTGTACTCACATAGGTGGGTTTAACTTTTCAACTTTTCTTTATTTTTGATATGGAATATACATAATATTTTCCCGCAGTTGATTTTATTTTGTTTCTATCACTTTCAGAATACTTTCTAGTATTGTGTTAATGCCTTCTTTCTAGCATCTGTGTTTTCTACTGTCATGCTCTCCCTAAATGAATTACCTGTGAGTTTTCAATGCAGATAGTCTAAGTAACTTTTGGTCTGCGATTCGATATATTGGAGAATGAAACTTACTCCTTTAAGAACAAAATATCTCAGTGTGTCAAGTAACTCTTATTAATATTAAAAAATATGGCAAACAATCTCCAATTTTCTTTTTCTGCTTGAGCATTCCTCAAAGCTTCAAATTATTTTGAAACAACTAAAATACCACAGTAAGCTTTTATAACAGAATATTCCGTTATCTGAAATTTTTTCTCATTCAGCTGGAAAGCTCTCATAATCTTCCATGGACCTGAGGATTCACTGAAACAAATTTTGAATCCCTCACCTGAAGAAATACCCAGAAATTACTACATGAATTACTAAAATCAATGAATACATAGACATTCAAATTTACATATACTAATTAATTCATAGTAATACAAATATTCTTTGCCTTGGAAAGCTTGAATCATCAAGTGTAAATCCAAACTATGCATTTTTCTTAACTCTGAAATATAAAGCTAGCACAGAAACATGCAAGGGGACATCTTTCACTGTGATAATACCCTCAGAGGAATTTAAATGTTATTGAAGCAATACATCTAAAGAAATATACTATTGTGATTTAACCAAGCTAGCATCCATGAAGCATTTTTCAGATAATTAGAGTTAAAAGAAGGATTCTAAGAAAACAATATGAAAATATTAATTTCTTTGAATCCCCCCCAGAAGGAGCTAAATGTATAGTGTTATTTCAGCTTCTTTTTCTAATCACAGTGTAGCAGTTAAATTTTTTCCCTATTCACTTAGAGTCTTTTCCTCTCCATTGTTCCCCCTTTCACAGCTTTGCAGAGTTCCTGTCATTGACTATTGGGATGAGAAGTGGTGTGACTTTACAGATGAGAAAGGATGCACACTCTGCAGTGCTGTAGCAATGGTGAAATATAGGGCAAATCTTCCTCATAAACAAAGGTTCAAGTGAAAACCACATGCTTTCTTAACATTTCCCTGGATAACTCAAATTCTTCTGGCAGCATGTATTCTGAAGCAGCCCAGTCAATCCCTACCTATAGATCAGACTAGTCCTCCCAGCCCTGTCACTCTTTTCAGGATACTATCCCTTCTGCAACTGTGGGCAGCTCACCTGTTCTATTTCACTTTGCTCCTTAGAAATGTTAGCAGGCAATAACAATAAATAGAAATATTTTGTTCACATCTCTAAGAAGGATATAATATTTAATAGCTGTTCCTTCACCGCTCTTAGTCTTCACTTGCAATAGCCGTCAGTAAGACAGTTAGGTGGGTTTATTGAATTTCCAGTTCCAGACACTGAACGTGGAGAACAACAGCTAGTAACACTAGGCAAAAGCTTCTGTCCTTCAAAAGGTAGAGCCCTCCCTCTCCCAGTTCTTCTGCCTTTCCACACATACCGTGGACTGGCACGTTCTGTACCTCTACCACGCACAGGTGGAACAGGCCCCCACAAGAAATGCACAGCTCTACAACCAGGAATAGTTTCAGCATAATGACTCTCTGACAGAATAAGAACAAAGAACAAAGCTTTCCAGTGATTAGTTATATTTTGGGTACCAAATTAGGGCTGCTCTGAGGTGAGAGTCACATGATTTGGATGAGCAATATTAACAAAAAAATCAGGCTGTTCCAAGGAATTTTAATTTAGGTCATTGAACTACAGCAACCAAATTCTGCAGTTGATTTGGAAAATGTTGACGTGGTATTTCAGTGTCCTATTAGCAGGACCACACACCAGGCCCCTTCAGTTCCTTTCATCAGCTTGCTATTTCAAAACCTTGGGGCAAAGCAAAATCTGGGAAGATACAAGCGATGAATGAAGACAGACCTTGCTTCAGCCATTGCATTCAGAGGCCAGAGTCTGCCCTTTCCAGTATTTACAAACCTCTCTGAAGGTAAACAGCCATTGACAGAACATCCCATCAGTCTCAACTCTAAACTAAGACGTGATTTGAATTAGAATGCAGAAGAGAGTTTCCTGCACAGTGATTGCATGCACTACACTTCTATTTTCAAGGACCTTTCTTAATTTATTTTTCAGTTTATAGAACTTTTTGTTATATATACACAGAGAGAAATACACTACAGAGACACTATATGGACACTCAAGAGATCAGTATTTCAAATTGTCTGCACAGCAGTGAAAAAGATGGGATTCTCATTTTCTGCTTGCCAATAACTCAGTTCCCTACCCAGACACTTCTGCCTCTTCCTGTAGGGGTCTTCCAGGAAAAAGATCCCATGGGTGAGCTTTATAGAAATAGACACCTATAGGTTAGTATTCTTCTATGAATCTGGTATAAACTAGTCAATAAGAAGGATTCTGCCTTTGAATTATAATCTATTTCAGTCTGAGGCTGCAAGAATAACTACCACTTAGCAAGCAGGCAAATGTAATAAGGGCACACAGAAAGCTTTCAACTGTGAAGAAATCATTTACGGTTCTGCAAAAATAAACACTCAGAGAGCAACAATGCATTTGGAGGAGCTTGGCAGGTACCTGAGGGACACTCACTTTAGGAGATTTACTTTCTTCTTTTGGAAGATGTCAGACCACTCCACTGGGATTGTTGATGGTTGGATATTGATTTGTGCAGTCTGGGTTCTCAAAAGCCATGAGTCTACAGCATATGCTCTTAAACTTTGAAAGCAATTTTTCCTAGCAGCCATTTCTTGACCACTCCCTTCCATTCTGTTATTTCTGAAACACTTAAAGGAGGACTTTCCTGGCACTGTAGAGTCCTACTGTCTCATTCCTGAGAGGCTGAAGCACAATGATGTATGAACAACTGCTGTCTTACACCTTAAAAAAAGGCAGAAGGAAGATACACTACTGACTAATAGTGAAAATATTATTTCCTAGACATACAAGCAAATGGTGATCTTGGTTGATGAGAAAGTGGACATGAGCTGGCATGACCATATCCTGGGCTGCATCAAAAGCAGGTCAAGGGAGCTGATTCTCCCCCTCTTTCCTCTGCTCTTTTAAGAGGCCACCTGGAATGTTGCATTCAGCTTGGGGGGGCCCCAACACAAGGATGTGGACCTGTTGAGAGCAGAGGAGACCATGAAGGTCATCAGAGGGCTGGAAGCACCTTTCTTATGAAAACAGGCTGATAGACCTGGAGTTGTTCAGCCTGGAGAAGAGAAGACTCCAGGGAGACCTTATTGCAGCCTTTCAATACTTAAAGGGGGCGTATAATAAAGATGGTGACAGACTTGCTTTTAGCAGGGCCTATACCTGTAGGACAAGGGCTAATGGTTTTAAACTAATTAGGCTAGATCTACAGAAAAATATTTTTACAATGAGAGAGATGAAATATTGGAGCAGGTTGGCCAGAGAAGTTGTGGATGCCCCATCTCTGGAAACATTCAACGCAATGTTCAAGAGGGCTATGAGCAACCTGATTTAGTGGAAAGTGTCCCTATTCATTGCAGGGGGCTTGGACTAGATGGCCTTTAAAGTCCCTCCAACCCAAACCATTCTATGATTCTATGATCTCTACCAAAACAAGATACATCGATAGGTATTAAAAAATAAGACATTGAGTCAAATTAAATCCTTGTGTCATCGAATATGATCTAATTCTCACTATTATTCAGTGTTGAGTGGAATGCATCTGTTCTATTTTTGCAAACTTCTACATTTTCAAAAAGGAAAACAGTGATGAAAACAGCACAGTAGTGATTACTTCTTCAGTTTACAAGTATCTAAATAAAAACTGAGGACTGAAATAAATTCTTTACTGAAATGTGCGACGGTTTGATTTCTTTTCCCACTGTTTCCTCAGGATTTTTAAATTTCAAAAGTTTACTTATGGTTAGTTTTAGCCTTTTTAGTTGAGATTTTAATAGATTCTTCAATTTGGTGAAATGCAGAAACCAAACCTTTTAGAGAACTATAATCTTGAACTAGAATAATTAAATATTCTCATGGTGCTTGAATTCTCATGGTGCTTCATAGTCATGGAACTATGAAGTCAAAGGGAAGAAGAGATTAGACTTTTAGACTCTCCACTGAATAGAGCATGTAGTGGATACAGAATTAAATTTATCAGAGTTATCACAGCACATTCTGAGATGATAAATAATCATTGAGAATTTACTCTTTTGGAATATGATTCTATGAATACATTTAACCTGATTTTCTAAGGAAATAATTATGCTATGTGAGCATCCACGCCTGTCTCTCCCTCAGCTCTACTCACACCAATAACAATTGCAACCAATCTGAAAAAGAGAGGAATAAACAAAATAAGAAGTTCCTAAAAACTTTGTAAAAAAACACGGTTCATTCAAAAACAGGGACATTCTGCAGTGTAACCTGAATTGTCATCATAGGCCAGAAAACCCACAAGAGCATATAAGAAAAAGAAATAGAGGCACTTTGTGCATGTCTCTAACTTGAGAAAATCCTCAGTTAAAGTCTGACCTGTTCAGATACCAAAGTCAGTCAACCTCATAATTCAAATGCAGTGGGAACTAGATGTCTTTAATTCCAGTGTTGATAGACTTTAATTCTTCTAAGCAGTCCATTCCACAAAAAGGTATATAATTTTCCTTTTATACAGATACAGAATGAAAATACGTGCTGAACATGAAAAGATTCTGTGACAACAGCTTTACTAATCCTAACTGCCCTAACATCGAAAGAGGAGGTAAGGAACAAAAAAGTACCAAGATCTGAACTCAAATGTTGAACACGGCAGGAATCCAACGTGAATCATTAGTGACCCTAGTCTTTCTTTACTTTTCTTCAAGGTAACTATTTATACTGGCTGTTATTCCATCAACCTCTATTAAAATCCTTTCTTTAACATAAGTCTCCAAGCATGGCCCTGTATCAAGGAGACAATCAATTAAAACTTTCCTCTAGCTTAGGGATGTTAGGCTAGGCTTGATTGAGTCTACTTGATTATCTCTTACACTGACCACAGAGTTACAAATGCAGACAGGTCTGTTAATAGCACTGGATATGTTTTTCAAGTCCTGCAGTAATGGCAGACAACATCACTGCACTAATATGAGTCATTTTATGCAGAGTTTCATTTTTAAAATGTCTTTAATATTCAAGGTAATGGCTTATTGTAAAATTTTTCTGAGTGTATTTAGGCCTTGCAGATTTTTACTAAACACAAAGTTTTAGTCTACACCTGAATCTGCATTTTATGCCTGTAACTTAGGAGAGAATCTCACACACTCTTTTTTTTTTTTTTTTTTTTTGATAAGAGAATTTGTTTGATATGTCATAACTGTGTAACTGTTATTCAAGTATGTTCTTATAAGAGCTCTAAATGAGGATCATTTATTTAACAGTGATTCTTGGGGGCTCAGGGACTGGTGAAGGTACCTGAGAAGTGGCTGGCACAACTGGAGAAGAGGACAAGCGCATCCATACAGAGAGGGCTTTCAGAGGCATACTTACAACTTCTTTAGCTCCTGGAACAGCACTGATTATAAATTTAAGGTGGAGCTGCTTCAAATTGATTGTCTATGTGAACTCTCCCTGAAGTCTTTTAATCTCAAATTTCCAAGTCCTTTCCAATGGTAAACTAGGACACAGTATTTTAAATAGAAACAACTGAACAACATTATTTCAAGAGCAAAAATTAAAAAAAAGCTTTCTTCACAAGCCCACTGTATCCTTGAAGTCATTTCTTGGCAGTGTGGGGGTGCTTAGCAAGCTCTGCACGGTCCTTCCCCCCAGATGATTAGCAAGGTTTGCTCTTAGCATTTTTGGGACCCTGCTAATCTGCTTCCCAGCTCCACATGGGACACTTTCTGCCAACATACACACAGTGGTCTTATTTTCTTCCAAGGAGTGGAGACATCTCTTCACCCTGGGGTGAGGTTCATATCAAAGACAGTAATTGTCTTCAGAAATAGATCCCTCAAATTCATGTCACCTATGGATGAAGGTGATCTCCTAAAATTAATTAATGGTGTCTATAGAGATTACAAAGTGCTCTGCATTAATCAATCATTTACCACCTCCTCTTTCATTCCATTATTAAAAAAATCAGGTAAGACTGCAAAAGCCCTAAAACACCCTCAACCTTTTTTTTTTTTATTTTATTTTTTTTAAATGTTGTAAAATCCCTTAGATTATACTGACCATTTCAAAATGTGTCATGAAGAATATATTTGATAGTTTTGGGGGTGCAGAATTCTGTAACTTGAATAACTGGACTAAAATGTAAAGTTTATTACCAGCTGTTTGGTATGGGCATACTACATTTTTCTTTCTCAACAGCAGCAACCTTAATATATTTTGCAGCTTTGCCATTAAATACAGAGAGATGATTTCCATCTAATTTCTAAAAGCAGTTTTGTGGAAGAAAATGGGTAATCAACATGGAGAATGTCTTTTCTTCCTGAAAACTCTTTTAGTCTGACATAAATGACGGCTATTTAAAGGCAATCACTTGTGTTTTATATCTCACACAAAACCCCGCAGACACAGTACTCTGCCTTTGAGACAAAACACTAATACATGTGACAGAACATTTCAAGCTGTAATAATCAGAAGCCACAGATCCAGCAGCATCCAGAAAACAACTGAAATATTCTCCATTAAGATCTGTATCTCTTTCTGCTATCCTTGTTTCCTCTTTAACTGGCATTATGTTGCATCATAACAGCTGATTATCTGCATCTGACAGGTACAGGAGATGCAAATTACATTCATTCTGCAGTATGTACACTGATAACTTACACATCTGTTAAAAATAAAGTGGTTTTCAAAATATCACCCAGGAGGCATGTGTTCTGTTCAGTGACCTTTGGAAACTCTAGTCCAATGAATAACTAGTGATGCGCAAGTAAGTTGAGAGACAGTAGACAAAAAGTGCCTATAACCTTATGTGTAATCTGTTATGAAGATGGCTGTGATAAAAAGATATATTGCTCTTTCATAATTTGCCTGAGAGAGCAAATCAATGAGAATATAAACTTGTATCCCTTTAAGTTGAATGGTTATGGAATTCATTATCCTGGACAATTAAAAATATAACATGCAGAAGAAATGCAATGAATTATATAATTTAAGTATCTAATTTAATGGCAATTTGCTGCCTTACAGGCATTTGCTCATATGGCATCAGTCACATCGTGATAAATCCGGCCTTTCATTCAATCATTTTACATAGAAAGATCCTCAAATGTGCTTCAAGTTGGGAAAAATTTGTATTACCAGGATGTTGGTATAATACTGAAGGAACTGAGCAGTGACATTCTTGTATCTGTCAGAAATCCTTGTAAGCACTACAACACATGACAAAGCTTAGACTTTCTTTCTCACACCGTACAGGGTTCATTTATCTTGATCTTGTGTCAACCAAAATCCACAGTGTAAAGACAGCAGCTGTGTAACCCAAAGGGAATGAAAAAGCACCAAATCCAGGAAGATACGATGCAGCACAAATTTTAACTACCTTTGTTTTTTGGTGCTACTTTTAAACCATGCTACCAATCAAGTCTTCACTGCAAGCCCTGATTATAGCTCAGGTACTTCAGCTTTTGAAAAAACATATCCTTTACACATAGAAATGATCTATAGCTTTTAAGCAGGCACTTAAACATTAACAACCCTGCTGAAATTTTTGTTTTGTAGTATTATGCTACATGTCCTCTATTATGCACATGTGCAAAGAAAACTAAGATCCTTAAAGGGAAAAGATGCCTCAATTCCAGTAGACAAGCTGAAAAGGGAGTTACCAAGTCACACAGGTTCTTCTCAATAATCAAATGCCTAGTTGAGCACTAACAGAGTTGTGAGGTAGAAAAGCATTTTGAATATTGTTTCCAAGTAGCTACACCTGAAACTTCTTAATAGCATGAAAAGCTTATCTTTTTGTACCACTCACATTTTTATCATTTAGAATAAACAGTGGCCACCTTTATTCAAAATATAAACAATTTTATTCTTAACCACTTTGAATTTCATAATTAATTGCATTATTTTTATTACATTTTTCTCCTGTAAGAAAGAATAAATTACACTTACCCTCTCCAAAGTAATTTCCTCGAATTCATATTCAATTTCTGTTCCATTGACCTAAACAAAATAAAATCAGAAAATTCCTTAAATGCACGTGGAAGGTAACTTCATAGGCATGCTGTACAACTATTCCAGTATCATCAGTTTACTGAAGCATGTTTTTCAACATATAGGTGAGTATTTCTAAATTGTAGACTACTTAACTCTCCTTTGTCTTGAATGGCATGTAATCAAGCCTATAAACTTGAAAACTAAAAGTTCAGCATGTAATGGATATGTAAGTCACTTATGTAATATGATTGATACTTAATATAGTGTTTGTGGACTTCGTGCAAACGTTTAAATAGTTTCCAAGGTAATAGTTTCTTGTCAAAATAGAGGACCTGTTTCTAAAAATTATTCTCACAAATGGAAGAAAGATTATTTATGCATTGTCTTATGAGCTACAATTTACATTGCAATACAAAATAGAAAGTCATAGTACTTATGTAAAAATCACTAACTGAAACATACACTGAAATACATCTTGTTTACTATATCAACCTAGGGCAAGAACATGACAGAGGACCTTTGCAATAGACAGCCAAATAGCAAAAAGGCACAGAATGTTAATGTAATTCTTATGCCGAGTCTCAGTGTCAAAAGAAATTAAGCTAAAAAATGTTGAGTACCAAAATGGATTGCGCTGGACAAGAAATCTATCAGTGCAAGACATGACACTGATTTAAGCAGTATTCAGAAACCTTGTTCTAGTCTGACATGGATTTCTTTTTTTGTCCCTCTAGGCAACTCACAACATCTCTTACTTTTCTCATACCTTAAATGGGTAGAGTACCACATTTGAGAAAGCTACAAAGGTTGACTGTATTTTCAGTAAATTGCAGAGCAATGAAAATATTCTGTCATTAACATCTTAGGAGAATTTCAAAGCGTCACTTAGTTACAACCAGTCCGCAATTTTTGGCTTGGCCAGAAAGTATTGATTATTTTAAAAGAAAAAAAAATAAATAATGCTATTTTAATTTTTGTGATAATAGGATATGACCTGGAAAACACTTTAATGTTTCACTTAATTTATGCTTAATGAAAAAAAAAATTTAGAAGACCTAAATTGAAGCAAAGCATTAGGATTGGCCTGATCTTCAAGAAACAAATTTGTTATTTCTAAGAACATTTATTATGCCTCCCCACTCCCAACCGCTAATTTTCTGTATTAGATTTCTAACTACAAACAGAAATCACTGTACATAAATCATTTTTTATCTAGTCAAGGACCTTTCAAATGTAATTTGGTACTTCTCTTATAAATATTATAACAAAGTACACATATCTAGCAAACAAAAGCTTCCTGTAAAATCCACCAACTATTTAATTTGCCGGAAATTCAAGATCTGATAAACCATGGAATCAGTAACAGAAATACAATCCCCAGCATATTTACTGAGAAGAAAAGAGGGAGAAAAGACCAAACAAACAACTCATGCTTAACAATTAAATGAAAACACAGCATCAATGAATAAAATATTTAGTATGTGCTTAAAATTTGTATTTTTGACTTTATTACAATCTGGTAATCACATTGCACTCCACTAAAACCAGAGATGAACACAAATTTTACTACAGAATATTTTCCTGTTCTATGTTATCACTTTATTGCTTTCTGCTTTGAGTCTTTTAATAATCTAGGCAACTTACTAGGTATGAACGAACAGCTTTATAGCTATTCCATTTTTCATCCTTTCTTGTCTAATGATAATGAAATCAAAGCTACCTACATGCCTCTGTTTTCATGAACTTCTCTTTCATCTTAAGTTGGTGGATAGCTCTGATCTATGTCTTCAATTCCTCAGTCTTGCTCTATAAAGCTGTCTTTGCTTCACTGCTCATAATCGCTTTTCCTTTGCATTAAAAACTCGTTAGTGCAGCAAAATGGGAAAAAGAGGAATATGAGAAGTGAGCAACCTCTGCGTAAAGATGAAAGGACAAAACACAAGCTGAATACTCAATTTGTATTTGCGCACAAACGATATCTTGCTTACAATCATCTGCAGGGTTTCTATTATCATTCACAGCTGCAATTCTGAAAATGTCTTCAAATCACGATTAATCACAGCGGAGATTCATTATCAGATTCCATAGCAGCAAGGGTATATGAATTAAAAATCTGATCTTGATCCAGCTCCTTTTGTTATTTAAAGATATATGTCTGCATATGCAGTTCACTGCCCTGTTTGTTTTGCTGGTTGCTCAGTAGAACAATGCAGTTATTTTGTAAAGGATCTAATAAGACCTTGTACCTACCTGAGGCAGGTGGAATGCTGCTGTATGCAGTACTATCATTGCTAGCACCAACTTTATTTCTCTGGCTGCACCTACACTGCTAAATTACAGTCAGTTTTCAGCCAAGTCTCAGTGCTTAAGGCTGTTTCTGTCTGGAGCCTGCTGGAAGCAAATGGCCCAGGAGTGAGCCAACAGTTAAGCAGGAAGAGAATCATGGCTCCAGCCCTGGAACTGGCTTGTCGGTCCTCTCATTTAGCAGCATATGGGCATACCCTCTGTTTTTGTACATTTTGACTTGACAGTCTCTGGCCTGTCAAAGCACCTAAACAAGCTCTCTGAACCTGCATCTTCCATTTCTTGCAAGTAGTGGGAACCTGTTCTTTTGTCTCTCTGTATACATGTTTTCTAAATCCTGCTTTTATACCACATTGCAGCAGGAACACACAGCAAAATTTACTATGGCCTGCATGATTTGATGTAACTATGAAAAATTTCAAACATTTCCATACAGTTTTCTCTTCACAAAGAAATCATCAGCATTTCCCAGTTGTTTGGGAAAACTCTTTCTCAGCTCTCAGGATTGCAAACTCGACATGGCAGATATCTTTAATCTCAAGTAAATTTTTATATTTATAATGCTGAAATGTGAGGTAGTCATCTAACACTCTTTATACTCAAGTGAGAAAAAACAGGCACATGGAGGTCTTAATTCATTTTATCCTACACTAGAAATCTCAGGTAGGTGAGATGAATTGTGCCCTGAGGTTTCCTTCCACTATGTATAAACAGAGTCTAAAAATGATGTGTGAAGTTTGGTGAGCACTTGCCGTAAATCTGTTTTGTCTGCATTTCTCCTGGCTATAGACTGGTAATGAATTTCTGCTTAAGGGATGCCATATGTCTTTCATAATTATATACCAGTGAAAAACCAGATCTCCAGTTTAGCAGCTTTTCTGATTGCTTTTTTGGGCTTGTCTGGACCTGTAAATGGCAGCACATGCACATCATGATACCAAGCACCTGCTCCCACAGTTAGGATATTGACCAGGAACAAACCAGTCTTTCCCCTTCTCCAAAAGCTCAAAGTCAAGATACATTGCTTTTGGCTTGCCTCTCTGATTTGGGACACTGATGTCCACTCTTCTGAGAAAGCGTGCTCAACACCACCTGTGGCAGTAATGGGCCCATGGGACTCCAGCAGGAGTGGGTAGGAGGTGCACAAGATGAGGTTCATGGGAGGACGCCATCAAATGCACTCCTTCTTCAGGGCACAGAGACCGGAATCAGGATGTGTCTCATCCAGGAAAAGGTTTTACTTCCAGCAGAAGAAAAGAAGATACTATTGAGCAGGACAAAATATAGAAGTGCTACACAGGAGCAGGTCTGCATGAAATCTTGAGATAATTTTGAGGGCCCCTTTTGCATTGTCAACGTACAGTTTTAATGCAAGAAAGTTCTCAGTTTCCTGACCTTACATATGTTCATGATTCAGAGAGTGATGAATGTATAGCCCTTGTAGAATAAGTTACTGTAATTTAATTAAGCCCCAATATTTAAAACAACTGCTTGCAAAGGCAAGGTAACAGTTGCCTTTCATTTGCAGCTGCACCTGTTATTTTGGAGGACTCTCCCAAACTTTCACAAGAAAATGAGATATGTAATGTATGACAACTATCTAGATTCCATCATTCAAGAGGTATTTCCTGGTGAAGCTCTCATCACTATTAGTGTTTACTTATCCTACTAAGAACAAAGTACTAGTCATTTTCAAATGACACTTTCAGAAAAATAAAAAATAAGAAATAGGTAAAGAGAGTTTTTTATATACTATGTTGTGAAAAATCTGAAACAAAGCCCAGCACACAGAACACCTAAGTAAGGACTTGACAAACAGAGATTTGTTTGTTCCTTTATGTGAAGATTTTTACTCTGACTTTCCAGGAAATTTCTCTTCTTTGCAACAGTCTAAGGGTGACATAAACATTCGAAGTAGTCCCTTAATGAAAATCAGTTCTACAGATTATGTTACATTCCTAAAATACTCGAAAAACCCCATTCTGTTGGGTTTTCATTTTTTTTTGCCACATACTCTGCCACTTTATTAAGATATTTTTTCTCATAATAATAATTTGATACTCTTTTTTTTTTTTGTACTTCTGCAATTATTTGATTTTTATGGACCTGTTTACACTCAAAAAGTAAGCATTGCATAATTCTTTCTTGCTATACTTCTACCCCTCCACAACGGCATCCACCCACTCAATAAAATATAGATTTCACTGTATGAATTTTAATGATAAGAACTGTATAGTGGCAACAATAGCATCAAAACATGTACCATTTATACAACTGCAATATTTCAAAACCACTGCATCTATCCTTTCCAATAAAAATTGCCATTAGAGCTGTTTGTTATGCTTAGTCCTGTCTTTGAGATTGTTTTACCTAAAAATTACAATATCTGTAGACTTTTATTACAAGCAAAACTCATTTTAATCATATTTAATTGGATATTGTTTTTCAGCCACCTTCAAGGAAGAAGACTGCTTCTTCTACTTCTATTATCATATGCATAGGAATATAACTAGCCTTCAACAAAGCAAATTTTATTCCTTTGGCTGTATAGTTTCACCTATTTTCATATCACCCAAACCTCAGCAGAATACAGGATTGTCCAAATCTTGCTGTACAAGCAACACCAGTATATATATTTGTCTTTTAAAACTTTCCAATTTGTTGTATGATTATAGATGGTGATAGAATCATAGAATGGTTTGGCTTGGAAAGGACCTTAATGATCATGTAGTTCCAACCTCCCTGCCGTGAACAGCGACACCTTCCATTAGATGATGTTATTTTACATTTCAGAAACATCAATACCATTTTTGTAATCCAAAAAGTATAAGATTTAAATAGCCCTTCACGATTTCTGTTTTGTCAGCAAGATCAAATAGTGATCCTTTTCCCCCTTTGACATCTGCAGATTTGGGTCATTTCTTCATTAATTGTCAAATATAAGCTGCAGATGATTTTTTGATATTGCTTTCCAAAAGCATTAGAAGTTTCTTTCTTTTTTACTATATATAAACATATAGAAAATACTCTGCTGATTTCTCTGAATTCAAATGTGATGATTTTGTGTTCTCAAGCTATCATAAAAAGGCTGCCAGAAAGTTTTTCATGCCACTCTTCTATAACAAAGTGAGTGAGTACAACAACCTATAGACTTTTTATACAAGATATCCTACATCTATTTTTAATTACAGTGCATACCTAAGCCCATTTCCTTCTTTTTACCTATATTTTCTTTAGGAAACAAGGACAATATGTTAAGTTCTTTGAATCAAAATTTACCACAACCTAAAACTTTGTTGTCCTAATACAACTGTTCTGGCATGAAGAATGAAGAGTAAAAGATCATATGGTTTTGAAAGAATGTACACTTTGCCAGGAATAGGTCTTTGTGGATCCTCCCACAGATGCCTGTGGAGCACTTGACCATCAGTCACTGTACATCCTTCAGGGAAGATATTAATCCAGCTTTTGGTCAACACCTGCAAAGACCTGCAGTACAGTCATGATCAACCTGTACTCTGCTCAAAGGGGGTTTTATTTAGTCATTCTTTTCTTCTTATATGTCTCCTATATCCTCCAGGACTTAATTTTTACTTAGCCTCCTTTTCACTATTTGTGTACCATACTCATTGTTTCCTCTTTCTGTCTCCCTCACTGTTATCCTGAGTTTTCTTGGTTTTCTTGTATTCATTCCCTTGGAGGAAATAGCCATTTAGAATGTAACCATTATCAGTCTTCTTTGCTTGATTCCCAAATCCTTAGTTTTATTTTGTTCTAACCCATTCTTCAAATCTTATTCTGAACAGTCATGTTTTCTGTATCTATTGTGAATCACCATTCCCCAGCTCTAATCACAACTTCTCATGTCTCCAACTCAGCCTCCACAGCTTTGTCTGATTTTCATTCATCTCAATTTTTTTACTTGTTTCTTCCTCCTTATTACCTCCCAAATTTGTTCTGTCTTTCTCTCACACACAGATGGACACATACACATACTTATTTAAACATACTTTATCTAATCTCACTTCAATCAAAGCATTATTTATGATTAGTTTTCCACCTTCTCATCTTTTCCAAATAAACTTTAAACATAATGTTCTGCCATGACCCCTATGAAGTCTCTCATACACTCCATGTTCTTTGATTCTTTTCACTAATGTTTCACCTCCATAATGGTAGCTTCAAAATCTTGTCAAAATAAGGGATTATCTTCTTGTTTCCCCTATTGCTTCCCTCACTCCTCACAATCCTTTTCAGTATTCAGCAACAATTCAGATTTGGATTTTTTAGTTGTATTGTCACCATAGAACTGACATTTTCTACAGTATGAAAAACAAACATCTCGATACCCTCCTGCTAGGTACTCTTGTTATTTTAATGAGGCTTACACGTCATGTGATAACACTCTGTTCTTTATGATGTGAGCCATCAATTTTTCTTTCATCTTTTTGTTTTGGCCATATGTACCACAGAAAAAAAGTGTCCCTACTATTGGAAGCACTTGATGTAGCTAATGCAGGCCCAACACAAAACTTCCAGTTTTATAAGCATAACACATGGAACAGATCAAAGCAGTGATCATGATTTCAAATGGGGTTCACAGTAAATGGAAATGAAATTACATCTATGTTGAATTCTGTTTCAGGCTAGCACTTCCAGCTTGTACAAAATTACTATCAACAAAAGAAGAAGAATATACAGTTCAGATTTGGTACTTAGAGCCTTCTCTTTTGTGCTAAAACAAATTCATATGTCATCATATCAACTATCTAACACGGAGATATCTAAGTTAAGCAGTCATCTAGGCTTTTTTTTTTTTTTACAGGAACTGAAAGACAAATCAAGAAGAGGTGATTTATGCCATATATCTTAGTCTTTGAATGGAATTGTCATTTGAAGAACCTGTGTCTGCCCACTGACTATATAGAGACACTTTAGACTTCTAGGATTTGCATCCTAAAAAACCTGTTTTTTAAAATTATGGCAGGGGCCTTGGAACCAGATGATCCTTAAGGTCCCTTACAACCTATTTCCTTATATCTTTGTATCTTAAATTTAGAATATACATCAGTGCAGGAATTTGAAACAGCACATTCCAGAGGAATGGATCCAGTAATTTCTTTCCACAAAATCACATTCTTTCTTGTACAATTCAGGAAACTTACTATAAAGCTTCAGAAATTTACAGCCTTTCATTGTCCTCTGTGCTTCTGCCATTGCTGACATGGTAACATATGAGTTATCATAAATGTTCAGTTTGTTAGGTTCCTGTATCTCTGCTCTATTTTAGTTTTAGAAGAATATCCATTAGACCTGTCAAAAATTAGAACAGTTCATACATTTCTAAAATTTATTTTCCCGTGTAATCTATCATTCCAAGTACAAGATACATAAAAATGGAAAACTGCCGTCACTTGATGGAATTTATTTCATCAACAAAGATTATAAAGTACTTGTAACTCAGGACTTATAAGGTTATTTAATAATTTTTAATACTTCAATTTGCATAATTTGATTTTAAAACTTGGTAACTGTAGTTCAAGTATTTAAAAGGCAAAAATTAATACATATACTGTGGGTTTAAGTTTGATTCATTTAAACACTTAATAAAAAATTGTCTCTAAACTTTAGGGAGAAAACAATAACATACTAACTGGCAAAATTTTAGGCAAGGAAATAATAGCACTAATTAACTTCATTCTTTGATATCCATGACGTGCTCATGTAGCAATCTTATAATGAAACATATATAATAGGCATAGTAGGCATGCCCCATTTCCTCAATAAATAAATATGCAAGCAACATAATCTAACCTCTTTCAATTTTCTAAAAGGGAACATACTCTGACTCATACTTTTAAGACTAAAATTGTCTCCCTTTGTTTAGATTTGAGAGTTAATACTTCTTTCACTGCTCTCACCCCATTGCCTATGGGAAAAAAAGCACAACCAATGAATTCACTTGGTTTTTTTGTTCTAACATGTTAACTCTATAACAGTATTGAAGACTACACTATACCGCCAGTAGCACTGGTGCAATCCCATTGGTGTGACTGGGCTTGTACTAGTGTAACTGATGTTACAGTTATTCATCTGTGGATGTACTTACACCTGTAGGAGGGAGCAGCTCTGAAAAAGCAAAGAAAATACTTGTATAAATAATAAAAATGCATATTAAGGAGTATTAATGTACATAAAGTATAAGTACATTTATAAAAATATTTATATATTCCACAGGACAATCTTTTTACACATGAATCACTTGCTTTATGAGTATTTTTTACAGTGGCAGAAAGGTTCACTATTTCTCTTAATGTTCTGGAAGACTCTAGTGTATGTATGGGCAGGGAGCCACAGTCCTCTGCACTCTACAACTAAAAGCACTGCAGAACAGCTCCCTCATGCCCAGTTAATTTTGCTGCAGAAAAAAAAAAAAAAAAGAGGTTTCCTGCTCCTTTTAAGCTCAGAGGAAGAAAACTGGTGTAACTGTTGTTCACAGGGATTAACAGTGCACACCCTAAGAAGGAGCCAATAGCCTGACTGATCATCACCAGTCACAATCTAAAGCCAGCCATAATTCAGCAAACTCTTCCAAATGCTTCTTGTAATTTCTTGGTATGAAAAAAACCCAAACAAACTAGTTTGCATCATTTTGAGAGAATCTCAGGTTTTCATAAAAAAATTCTTTAACTTAAATTTAAGTAGAGACAGAAATATCACTTTCACGCACTTTCAGTCTAATTTCCTACATGATAATGAAGTCTTGAAAGCTGAACCTGAAAGTTACTTTGCAAATAATTTCTATGCATTTCCTCAGTATTCTAAAAGAAACACAAAAAAATTACATTTTTAAGATTACCTATTAACTACTACATACAACAGAAGAGATGAGAGATGCTTTACTGAAGCACTGAGGAAAAAGTCAAAAGGAAGCTTGGAAAAAATGCTGACATATAATGCTCTTTAAAACAAGCACGCACAAAAATCTTGCAGTGCATAACAAGTCCCCTCACTTTAATAAAGCAGTGTTGGAAAAAACCTATGCTAGAATAAATACTCTAATAATATTTTTACTACATTAAAATGGACAATTGAAGCACTGAAATACTTTGAAAATGTTTAATGTCATGCAATACTACTTTAAATTGTCAAGTATCACATCACCTCTTTCCAGAAGTAGAGAACATTTTACCAGTTATATGAAGTATTTTTACTGTGTTCTCCATAGGTCTCCTGATATAATGAAACCTACAAATTCCAAATTGAAATGAATCTATTTGGCAGCAGAGATGTGGAAACTATTCTGGTTCTTATCTCAACAATACATAATGAAATTAGCAGTCAGAGACCACCATAGCTAGATTTGTGTATAAATTATCTCCTGGAAGTCAAATTCTCTAACATGCACAAGGCCACTAAACAGATATTTTACTGGCCTTTACTACACTGTACATGCTCTAGCATGTCTGCTCCACAAACAAGTTATTTTTCAGGATTATTTTTTTCTGCCTCATCCTGAGGTCTTTACAGGAAACATCAGCCCACCAAAGATGTGTGTATACACACACACAAGAGCACAGAGGCACAAGGGCAGGTGGAGGAACCCACCTGCCAGAGACCCATCCCTGGGGAGCCTGAGTTCTGTGGGCTCAGGGTGACACCCAGCACTGTGGGGCGACTGGAGAGCACCTTACAGCCTGGGGAGGGTATCACTGCCTGAGGGAGTGGGACACATCACAGGATGCAGGAAATTAACATCTTGGCATTGTAGCAAGACTCATGAGATTTTTAGGTGAGGCATAATAGGTGTGGGAAAAGGAGGGATAGAAGTGGTTTGGAGACAAGCACAGGTAAACAGAGGGGCAGATGCATAAAGGGGACCAGTCACATGTAGACAAAGCTTCCCTGTCCAAGCCCTGTGTCTGCTAAGCATCCTCTGTCATGTCCTCTATTAAATTCCTTTTCTGCTTATTTTTTGGGCAAGGCGAGCTCTATTCTGTGTGTGTACGGGTCTGTCGTACCAGCAGCTGGAGTGCATGAGAATGCATATACCAGTGGGTGATGGCCAGCAAACACCAAGCTGAGCTAGTTGTGGGGGAAGGTGAAGCAGTCAGAAGGCAGCGGGGGATGTGTATAATGGGAAGTAAGACAACTGAAGCTGGCTACCAAAGGGACAAAGGTTCCATGGCAATTGTACAAGAGACTTTAGGATCCAGGGGTTGAAGGAGACATCCATTTGGGTGGGTGTTTGCGTGTGTGTATGTGTGTGTGTTTTACTGCGCAGGAGCAAGGGCAGGGATCCAGAGCCAGCTACTGGATGGACAGTGTGTATAAGCTCAGTTACTGTAGGAATCTGACACATGCTGGAGGGATCACAGATCCTCCAGGTGTTTCTGTGTTGGTTTGTGCAAAGGGATCTGCACCAGCAGCTAGAGAAGCATTGCAGCCTCAAGTGCTTGCTTGCCCACGTGACAGTTTCTGGGACAGCAAGGATCTGGGGCCAGCTCTCCTGAGCTGACTAAATGTCTGAATCCAGCTCCTATCAGTTTTCACACTGTACACACGTATATATGCACACACATGGGGAAGGTGGACATGGTGAGGCCACTGGTGATGGTTTTGTTAGTGTGAGCACTGATTGCTGTGTTCTCTTCAGACATGTATATACTTGTATATGTGTTCTGCTTGTGTGTATGCTTAGTAGGAATACAGGCTCAGCCTTGCTACTACTGGTTGAGACTGTGGCATGGAGTTGCAACAGCCTTGACTCTCTCAGGCTACCAAATTTAGCAATCCCTAACATCTTGTACTAATTCATGCACATACACTTCAAATAGAGCATTATTTGCTATCACAGACTACAACACCATGCAATGCTAAATTGATGAGAAAAAAATTAACCATGCAAGCTCGTGTTTATTGCTGTGTACCTCCTATTTTCACCAAAGCAGAAACATTAGAAATGTGGCAGGAAAAGATATTCTCATGATCTTTTCAAATCATTCTTCATGAGGAAACAGTAGGGAAAGAACAATGGCCAGAAAAAGATTTGGAAATAAGAAACTGTGCTCAAAGTGCATATGATGGTGACCTACACACAACACTAAAACTTTAACTATAGTAAAGCAGCAGAATGTCTACAAAATATAAATTAACTAGGTTGTAGCCTAAAATCAAAAAGAGGGGGAATTCAAGAACTGGGGAGAAAGTCACGTGTAATTTATTTTCCTTCAATAAACCTGCATACAGAGATAAGGTTCATTTGAGACACTTAAATGAAAAATGGATGTCCAGTCCTGACTAAGGACCAACATGTCCTGTAGATTGGTCCTTATTTTCAAAGATGAACATTTTCAACAATGTCAATATATATGAAAAAATGTTTCATAAACTAAAATATATTTTTGCCATCTACATGAAAATCAAATGCCTGGAGAATGAAAGAAGTGCACTTCTCTGACTTATTTAGAAACCAACTTCTAAGTAATACACAATGCCTCTAAAAACAAATGAAACAGCACAGAAAGCACCAGCTGCAAATTACACTTCTCCTCTGGGGGAAAACCAAATGTCATATGGACAGTTGAAGGCTTTTACAATTTTTAGAAAAAGAAAGGGCACTATTAAGGTGCCAAATACCTGCTTCTACTAAAGAGAGATTGTGGTGAAATCAGTGTGATTAATCAACCTTCCACTATGCAGATTATTTGAAAAATAAGTATAGCTTGAGAGTTTCAAGATAAACCACAGTGTGCTATGCTTGCCTTTCCATCACCTTTGAAAAGTACAAGTCCTGAATTTGGACAATTGACAAGATTAATTTTATGACCACCCTTCTGCTCACTTAAGCTGTGCAAAGAATAAAAGAATGACACTTGCCAAAATCCAATAACGTTTTTCTGGTTAGCTAACATAAAACATCATGCATTCAGCACAAATAATTTATGACTAAAAATAATCCAATGTTTTAAACTATCGTCATCTTTATGCAGGACAATTTACAGACACAAATGACTCGACAGCTGACTGAATATGTAAGATACAAAAAAACGCACTTCAGTTGTCATTTCTTTTTATTCATAATCTCGACAAAGTGGAAGTTTATCTCAAGTCTTTACATGATCTTTCTATTACCCTCAAACTAAGTAAATTTTTTATAGAAAATTATGAGGGCTGCAATTTCTAAGCTCAGGAAAACAGATATTACCTGTGGCATATTTGGGTTTTCTACTCTATGCAGAAAGCTAGGTCATCTAAGCATTGATTAACAAACCTAATTTACTACTGAGGCTCATTCACCAGATCACTGCATGAAAACTAGCATAGGGTTTTATTATGTAAAATGTAGATTAGAAATGAGTCGTATTCCAAAAGTCTACACTCACAACTTGCAACAGGATGGACTTGACTTCAGAATATTTGCTGAAACTGTGCTGAAGTTGAGTTAGTTTTACAGCATTGATCAGGTAATCGTTGGCTAACAGAGGAAAATGAGAGCATTTAAATGGCTAATTTTGCATTTTTATTAAGAGAGAATGTTGTTCACTGAGATATTTTTGTATTGCTGTAGTTATTCTTAAATGTTTTAAAATTTAACATAAATAATATGAAAAAATGCTCCTATAAAAATACAGTGGATAATGTTAAGACTAATACATTAAAGATCATGAGGGAAGGAAATATTTTCTATCCAATGTAATTATTAATGTTGCATTACATAGTGCCAGGATAACAACCTTGCATTGGCTGAACTTTAACAGGTAGCCTGAAAAGTAAAATATCAAACAATTCTTGGCATTAAAAAAAAAAAAATTAAAAAAAAATTTAAAAAATTTTAAAAAAATTAAAAAAAAAATACAAGGAAGACATACCTCACCCTAAAGATAGGAAACATCATTGAAATAAAACTATTCTATCTCCAATAACATATGAAAGGAGTATTTTTCTTTTCCACTTTTCATCAAAATAAGCTTTCCCTTCGATATTGAGCAATTACTTTCTCTTTACTTCTTAGATTATTCAAGGTCAAAGGAACACATCTGTCTCTGACAGCAGCACTCTAAATTGTGCCTAATTAATCTGAAATCCTCCAAAGTGAAGTCTTATGGAATGGGAAAGCTTTCTTCCTTTTGTATAATTAAAACTATTAAGATGGTGATATCTGTGCTAGCTCTTCTTTCATTTTTGGTATCTTTCAGTTTAGTTCTACACCTTTCTAGTACAGGGAAATCTACCTAAAAGTGCCATTGACTTGAATTACAAGGAAATTAAGTCTATACATGTGTAGTTATTCACGTTTACTCTTTATCCTATTTGCCAATTCAGTTCCGAACTGTGACTTCATGACAGTGTAAGTCAAAATAAAGCTACTGCTGTGGAAAAATAGTCTTGTGTACTTGAAGAGTTTAATCAACTTCTTAGAATCACAGAATTCCAATCCACAGGTTGGAAAGGACTTCAATCATCTAGTTCCAAGCCACCTGCCATGGGTCTTCATATATTCTAATGAAGCACTTTAAGCAAAAAAACACTGGGTTTGATGGTTTAAGACCATGGATTGTATTATAAAAGCATATTTTCAAGAGGATATATTAGCCACTGGATCACCTACCAACCCAGCTGATTTTAGCCTACTGCTACAGCATTCAGTAGTAACATTAGCAGTGGGTCTGTAGTGTAATATATAAAAATTTACACAAAAGCAAAAGCTAATTCAAGGCTACGGAGAGAAAGACAAAACCAAATTCAAACTACATTTACTTTAGATCAATTCAGGCCATGTAATTCTAGCCTGACTCAGACCTCCAAGTGCTTCAAACAACTCATAACAAACATACTCCGCATTCTGCATGTGCCAATGTCATGGACAAATTATGTAGGACAAATTAAAAATGAAGTATAGCTGAATGTAGAGGAGGGTTATGTACATACCACCCCCCCACCCCCCCCCATGTTTATATGTTTATAGAATGCATGATCTTTCTCAGAGTGATAAAAAAATCTGGTAGAGCAATACATGGCTGGTTTCCCTGTTGTAGAGGCTACAAGGATAAGAAGAGTAGCCCATCAAGAACACACCTTGCAAAAGCAAAGCACAGTACCTCTTTCAAGGGGTGTATTACATTGTCACCCAAAGGACTGACTCCCTGATAATGGGTAGAGAGTATCCAGAAGCCTGTTATCAAGTTTAGTTTTTTCTCAAAAACTCTGCTTCCTAAACTTCAGAGCATTAACTAGGACTCTGTGCTGGTTTCAAGGTAAACCAGCAGGAGAAATTAACAACGAGAGAGATTATAAATCAGAGCTACAATTTAATAATACTAATACAGTAAATATACTGACACAAAGGGAAGTTGCTTTCAACTCCCAAAACCCAGCAGTATAACCCAGTGCCCTGG
>JAWWEV010000001.1:33674126-33689350 GCA_035583235.1 Hafferia zeledoni | reverse complement strand
GGGTAGAATACACAGCCTTGATCACCCCCACACAGTGCCAACTGGTCCCACCTGCTAAACTAGGACAGACTCATAAATGTAGGGAATTTGCTTCTCAAGCACATCCATGATGAAATGCCAAAGTATTTACACTCCAAGTAGTCCAAATCTAGAAAGCATGAAGTGGCACACGTTCTCTATGCTGTGTCCATCTCAAGCAGAGGGACATGAATGAGGGTATGATGTGCTCTCTACAGTTCAATAAGCTCCTCTCTCTCAGTCTGCTAACGGCAACATTTCAAACATCTACAGAAAGAACTTCTTGATTGAATCTAAAGTCCAGCATTATGCACAGGCAATTGAAAGTGGAAAGTACTGTAATTTTGCAGAATAGAAGTGTGAAGGAATAATTAGATACGTGACCAAAGGATACTTTTACTTGTTGGATTGACAGGATGTTGATAAGTCTGTCTACATCCAGATAATGAAGGTTTTCTGATTTTTTATGTAATATGTACCATTCAAATATGCAAAGTAGTGCTCATTCCTGAGGAAAGTAAAGATAATTGCCTAAAATCTTGAAGTTACTTTACTTTGAAGAGTTGCTTTTTCCCTTAGTTAAAAATGATGTCTTTGATGAAGCTTAAATATTAAAAATTGCATCCAGAATTTGAAAGAGAAACTCACTAAAAACAACTGCATTTTTACTTCAATATCACTTGGGCCCTTTTTAAAAAGATGTTTTTTTCTAAACGGTGTATTTTAAAAGAAAAGGTTTGAAACATATTGATCTTCAGGTAGAAAATCAATGGATATGAAATAAAGGCAAAATAAATCAGATTCATGAGATCCATTCTGTACTTTTACTTTGGGTTTTCAACAGAAACAGCATGTTTTTTCTGCTATCCATCATACTAGAATCCATTTAGGTCATCAGACAGCAGGATGAAGAATTTTCTATTTTTGCATGTTTAAGTGGAGTTGTTTTATGTTCATTAGTCTTGTTGTATGATGAAGCACCTTTTTCACTAATTATCACAAAATGTTTTATAAACATTATTTAAATCAATCTTGTCAATACTGCTATTATAAAAGAAAAACCTCTTATCCCACTGCATAAACAATGGCATGCAGAACACAGCAGTGATTGCCAGGGCAAACAACATTGCTGTGATACAATTCAAAGGGCCAAAACAGGGAAGTCAAGCCAACCTTGCTTTTAAAAACTAGCACAAAGTTTTACCAGTGTTAGCTTTTTCATTGTAATCCACATTTACTGACAGGCTGAAAGATGACTGTAAACCATAACCAACCAAAACTGGTGGTTAACAATCTGGAAAATGTAGGAGTCATTTGAGATAATAAGATGTGCAATCTGATTTTCTAGACTATGATCAAACTAATTATAACAGAAGCACCAAATTTATTCTGAAGAGAAGTCAATGGGAAAAAATAGATACACATTTATATGATGATATTTTTATATATTTTAATATACTATTAATAAACCCCCCAACAACTCCATATACTTCCCAATTTTGTAAAAATTCAGATCCTAGCCTTTTAGACAAGAATTTATTTTTACTCCTCTAGTACCACTGTCTTGAAAAATTTGCTCATCAGCCATAGTCACATATGACATTAATATTAATTATGTAATGGTGCAAGACATGCTTTATTGAAGAAATATATAAGGCCACCTCCCTCCTCCAGTTTATTATCTAGGTGTAGGCTGTACCTACATTCATGCTATCCAATAGAAGCCTTTAGAGCACTGAGTGTCTCAGAAATTTTCAAATTTCCCCTATTCTTTTTACAGTCAGATGTGGCTCTTTGTTCCCCGCCCCCAGCCTGACCTTTATATTCCATAATGGTAACACTGCTCAAGTAATAACCACAAGTGGTGGTCAGTCATGGATGTATCTGGACATGGTGGCTGAATCTGGCTCAAAGTGGATTTGAGGAAACAGTTAACAACACAATAGGCAAGGGTTCATTGGTGGTCCACTCAAGGCAAATTTGGAAGAAAGTAACATTGGTGTTCAGCATGCAAATATGAGTCAATCATCTTATTTCTTGGGTATTGGAGAGCCCAAGGACTGCTGAACTCACCTGCATGGCAGTGAGCTGCACACCAGGATCTCCCCCTGAGTAGGGATGCCTCTCAAGGTTACTCCTCAAGGTTGAGAGAATCCTTATCACAGCAGATACTCAGTAAGTGAATTGGCAATAAGCACACTGAAACCTGGCAATCTTACAGAAAGGGTGATTAAAAGTTGGAAAGAACTTCCCAAGGAGGTGATGGAGTCACCATCCCTGGAGGTGTTTAATAAAAGACTGGACATGGCACTTAGTGCAGTGGTCTAGTTGACATGGTGGTTTTGTCAAAGCTTGGACTTGATGATCTTACAGGTCTTTTCCAAAATAATTGGTTCTATGATTGTGCATATATAAGCCTTTAGATATAAACCATTGGTTCAGTCAGAGACCAAGTGCAGACCCATCTGCACCTAAACTTGCCTCTGAGAAGTCTGGAATCCAACAGGGTCTTTTCTGAATCTTATGAGTCAATGGGTAGATCTCCCTGAAAGTTTTATGTGACTGTTCTCTCAGCAGTAAATACTCAAGTGTACCTTGCCATCGATTCTTGTTAAACCACTGCCACATTTACCACTGGACTTCATTAACTCACTGTCTTATATCAATAAAATGTTGTTTCTTGTCACTTGAGAGTGAAGTGCATTATACCATCCATGACATCAGAAAGGAAGAATTTATTTTTCTTGTCAGGCTTTGTTTAAGCTTGAATGTACCTCCTACTAATGTGCTAGATCCAGGTGCAATTATTGGATGACAGGGAGGAAAGCTGAAAATTTTCCTAAACTCCCCATTTTGGCATCATCATGGTCCCCACACTTGCCTGGGCAGGAGCTGTCATAGGGCATTGCCATGCTCCAGGAAGGGTCTGAGCTCACAGTGTCCCTAAGCAGGGATGCACCAAAGCATCTGCACAGCCATCTGCGTAGCCACACTCAGGCATGTGTAAAACAATCCAACAATTTGATTACAGCTCACAAAAACATAACCTACATAGTCTGAAAATTACTTCTTCAGGAAACAACTTGAGTATATCTGCACAAAATTCAGCACAGGCAGAACAGTTAGCAGAGAAAACCAGTAATAAAATAACTCATAATAAAATAGTAATCACTGTGACAAGATGGGGGAGGAACAACCACGGTACCTGAGTGAATTTATGTTAGATTTTTGTTAAGACGAAAATAAAATAAAATTCCATCATAAAATAAACAGAAAGATTCCCTTCAATTTTTGAAAGTGATACAGCAAAGCCAGCCTTATAACTACTTATAACCAAACTATGCAGCTTTTTGGAAACTAAAAAAAAAATAAATAAGGCTTATTCTGTGCAACAGAGAAAATGAGATGATTCATATGTTATTAAATTAATGCTTCTCATTATACAAAGAGATCTAAAATTTACAGCTGAAGAATACAGAACAAACAAACTCCCACAAATGTTTAATTGTGCTTAAAATGCCACAGAATAATTCGTTTTGTACTATCGAAGCTTCCTATCAAATTTATTCCCACGTCCAAATCTTGGTGAGCCAAAGTTTTCAAACCACTGAACCTAGGAAAAAACTAATTAACTGTTTCTTCTGTCATTTGCTGCAGGCCCAAATTATAAGACATACCATACACTATAATCGAATAAGGCATTTTGTTTTATCTCATTTAAGAAAAGCAAAGGATGATTTTTTTTTCCATACTATTGAGTTGAAAGGTTTGAAGAATGTCAACAGTAGCAAAACATTTAATAATGTGATTTTAAATCATTAGAGTGTTAATGAGATAAATCACTAAGTTTGCCAGTTGTATATCAACTGTAAAAGGGAAATTTCTCTCTAGTGGACCAATGGATACATGACATTTGAACATGCTTTGCGATTTTTTTTCGAAAATACTTAGGGATTTTTGGAGGAAGATGGCAAGGGAGGATGGGCAGAGCTATTAATGAAATGGAAATGCATCAAAGGTACATTGTGTAAAATGAAAGAATGAGACAGGTTTCTCATGCTGCTGAGCCAACAGCCCAATGAAATCACGAGACGTCTCCATCTGGCATGAAACAACACTAAAAATAGTCTGACCTTATTTACGGATCTATCAGGCTATCAGTTAAGGATAGTAATGCCAGAAAAAAAAATACCATTTTGAATCATCTAACTTTGAAAATAAACACTTATGCCAGTGTTGAAGTTTGGAAATAATTTCTGCATAGTATAAAATTTATTATTTAACTTTTATGGTAAACACAATGAAAATTACCATTATTTAATAAAAATAGATTTTACTAAAAGAAAAATATATGTTGTTTTATTTTTTAAGCAGCATTTTTTTTTTTGGCAAATATATGAGCAGACAGCATTGACTAATTGTCATGAAAAGCATCTTAGAAAAATTCAACAGTCAGAAATCAAAAACTAATATGTCAACAATTTTTGAGATGTACCACTAGCTTATGCATTCACCTGCATTTTAATTTTATTTAACAAGCTGATTTAGAAATGGAACTTAGATTTGTGGAAGGCATACTCAATAGGAAGAAGTAAAGGACAACCATCTAAGACTAGAGGAAGACAGGATATGAAAAAAACAATGTGAACACCAGTAAGATCTAAAAAATTTCTTCCAGTTCTTCCCATTCAGTCTTCCTGACTGGGTACTTTGACAACAGGAGCTGAATATCACGGGCAAACAGCAGAGACCTAAGATGACCATACTCCCAAAGATCAGCATTTCTGGCTGTTTAAGACGCTCTGCAGTTATGAGAGAGGATCAATGGCTTTATGTACATTTACATCAAGGCTTCTTTTAGCTTTGGACAGAAAATATTATAATTTAACTTTCATTTTCTGATCCATAAAATAATTTGTTCTCATAGTATTAGATGTTTATTTGATGGCAACTAAAAAAAAAAAAACTACCTTGCAGAAGCACTAATAACTAGCTAGTTAACTCTAAGGATATTTAAACATTCACCAAAGGTGTCCCCAGGCACTTACAGTCTTCCTCCAGGCATGTGTGAAAGTCCTGACAGTGCTGAAAAAGCAGCTGCTTGACCCATGTTCAGGTTTCAAAAATCATAATTAAATCTAGTTTTCTGTTATCTCTCTGAACTGACTTGTCCAGGAAAAAAAAAATAGGGCATATCTACTCAATTTTATTTCCTGTAAAATAAATCATATGATGGTGGCTGCATAATCATGCACTTAGCTCATCTGATTCAGAAAATTTGTCTCTAAATTTCCAATTATTTAAGAGAAAGACAGACCCCCCCCTAACACTCCATAATATTATAAGCTGTACTGCAGGACTCATACATATTGTAGGCTGTACTGGGTTTTTCTGGGATGGAGTTTATTTTCTCCACAGTAGCCCATGTGGATCTGTGATTCAGTGCGTGGCTGAAATAATGTTGATAACACACCAGTTTTGGCTACTGCTGAACCCAGCTTGCACTGCATCAATGCTTCCTCTCCTTCGCATTTTGCCCTTCCTGTCCCAGTAGCAAGTGGGCTGGAAGTGGGTAAAGGATTGGGAGGGTACCCACACAGGACAGCTGACTCAGATGACCAAAGGAATATTCCATATCATATGGTGTTGTGCAATAAAAGCTCAGAGGAAGGAGGAGAAAGGCCGAACATTCATGGTTATGACATTTGTCTTCCCAGGTAGCTGCTGCACATGATGAAACCTTGCTTTCCAGGAAGAGTCGAAACATCTGATGGCTGATGGGAAGTAGTGAATGAATTATTTTGTTTTGCCTGCACATGCAGTATTTGCTTTCCCTATTTTACTGCCCTTACCTTGATAGACAACTGTGCTTGTCTATCTCTTTATTTTCTTCCTGAGCCACATCAGAGAGGAGAGACAAGGGTGTTTGGCTATTGGCCAGAGTCAACCCACCACGTGCTGTCACTAAACCTGTTTTAGGGAGGTTCCCTGGGCTAGGAGGGGATGCACACACAAGCAAACATGTATCTGGCCCAGGGACTACAGCAGCTTCCTAGTAGATGAAATACCATAAAATGAAACCAAAATAAATTAAACCGAATTACTCCTGGGAGCAAAAAGGACAACACAGATCTACCAGCCCACTCTCCAAATTACTAGTTTGGAGGAAGAGGTCATTTGTTCAGAGTTTGTGTCTCATTTTAGAGAATGACATCATAAGGAATCCAGATCATAAGGAAATACCTATTTTTAAGGCAGAGACCCCAAATCCTGTGGGCACTATGGTGGCCTGGGCTCCCCAGATACACTTCATCTTGACATTTCTTATTGGCTAGTCTAAATAAGTCCCTCTATGACAGTGCTGCTCTGTCTCATATCTAAGAGAAATAACTCTTCCCAGGCACCAGGTAAGAGCAAGATGAGTAATTCAGAGTTGCCTAGTTCTATAATAAGAACTTTCTGTTTATTTATCTAGTTCACATCATGTGTTGGAGACTGAAATAGCCCACAGACACTTCTCAGTCTACTGTCAATATTACTCTTGAATGTGTTTGGTCATTTGTTATTTATTGTTTAAGAGAAAGGAACACTAGTATGAACACGGCATAAAATTGTGTAAGTATTGATAGACTGTGTTATGGCAATAAATCATAGAGATTGAGAAACTTGTCACTAGTGGAACTGCATCTGTACTTAGCAATTCTAACACTGTAGCCGCAGAGCATCCTGGGCACAGGCCCAGCACTGAAAATGAGAACTGTGGTTCCCAGTGTCTCTCTTTGAAGAACAAGAGAACATTAAGTGTAAAATGTTTCATCAAAAAACAGGAGAAAAGCCAGACAGACCTAGTGAAAGTGAGACCATAGCAGATGGTTCTGATGTTAGAATGGAAACCTGAGACAGAAATGATAGGAAGTCTTTTAAGAAAGCTGAATGCAAACGAACAGAGAAATTTTATTTAACTTTTCCACCCTTCCCTATGGTTGATATTCCCAACAAGAGATTAAATTCTCTTCTGTTTTACAGCACTGTCATTCTTCTAAATTGCTCTTGGCTGTAATCTCTACATGTGCTCTGCACCATAATTTCTAAGTTTTATGAATTGTCAGTAATGGCCAGGACAACCCCTATTAAATCCCTTCATCATCAATAGTCTTCTGAAAGACAGAACCCAGCAACATGATTGGTGTAGGTAGATAAATAATTAGGCTTGTGCACTGGTATCATAAGAAACAGAAGTGGGCAAAATATGAAAGATGAGAGACATTAATCAGGAGCTTTACAAACATACTAAGATAATGCAAGAAGAAAGATTGGCTGGCTAGCTTTGTGCTACTTGCTTTTCTTGCTTCTAATCATTTAAGCCCGTTACTCTCTTTGTGATGTCTTAGCTTTGTCTTTCTCTGTTTCCTTTATCTTCAACTATGGTTGATTTTATGGTCTAAAATGACATTAATATCAACTTTTGAAGAAAAACAGAATTTTTTAAACTCTAAGAAACATGCATTTATTTTAGGGTAACTTTTGTTCCTAGAAGTCGTAAAAAGATGAGACATCAATAAGAAAATATCAACTCAATTAGTTTGAGCTGTTACTTTTCTTGAGCAACTTTCATCTACAAAAGAAGTATAGACAGACAAATGAAGAGCTGTTTGCAGCATTTTAATATTACACTGAATCTAGGTATCTTCCTAGTAAGTTAGAGGAGTGCACACTGCTCTAAAAGGAAATATTCATACTTTATGTCCTTGGTAAGGACGATCCAGCCTTAATGAAATAATTTTTCTCTTTTTTTCAAAGAAAGGCTAGTTTTAGTAAGTTACACTTTATGTGTTCATGTATAAACTACAAATTATGCATATATAGTATGCTATAATTCGCCTGAATGAAATTATAATTCCTGATTTTCTCTAGAAAAGAATTAACTGTGTAATTTTAAAAGACATGATTAATTTTAAATTTTTTTTATAACTTCTATGTGATATTGAACAGAATTTCTATTTCAAAATAAACAAACTATATATTAATTAAAAAAAAATCCTTAATACTTACATAGGGGATTGTGTCCAAGGTGTCTGTGTTGACAATTATAGGGGCAGGGCTTGCCTGAAAGAGAAAATAAATTAATAAATTTAAAGACCTGAAATTCATTAATATTGAAATACTCATAATGATACATTAAATTAAAAGCATAAAAGCCCTTCCTTCCATTGAATTAAAATTGTACAACAGTACATAACTTGGGTACTATTCAATCAATTAAGAATGAAGGAAATAGATTCTCAGCCTCCAAACTACAGTCCACTGTGGTCTTTCTTTTCAATTTCATTACGCTTTGGATCACATCCTGAATATAAAATAACTAGTCATTCATTTTTTAGTAGAACTGTAAGAAACCTCTTGTATTCAATTTACAATTAGGAAATGTTGGGATTGAAGGTTTCAGCTTCCTTGCCTTATAAATCCACCTTTTGTGTATGAGCAAAACCAAGATCTTTACAGAGGATAAACCTCAACATTCAATGTTTACACTGCTTAGAAGTATTATATAAGTATGAAGTATATGTAGATGCACATACACTATGATATTTATGTCAAGGGTATGTATTCTGCATAGTTCATATGCTGAGGTTCAGATTGAAACATAGACCCAGCTGAAAAGATTTGTGAATCTGCGAAAGTGCCCAACCTGTTCTTTAACTTATTGATGAAGCTTATATCCAGGCTAGTTTCCAGCCACTTGAAATGCCCTAACCTCTTCTTTTTCCCAAACTGGGATTCACTGCTACACATCCAAGGCTGAGCTCTGACTTGACCCAGCTGCATAATCTTGGCTCAGACTCTAGAGAAAACTAGAGAGGTGTGAGAGAGTGTAGGCCAGGGGCAAGCACCATCGGTAAAATGTCACACTGAGGCAGGAATGATGAGATGGGACTGTTAATAACTCAAGGACTCAGAAGAAAGATCAACATGCAGTCAGTATAGTTCAAAAAGTGATGAAAGGCACCCCTTCTCTGCCTGACTAGTGCCTGCTTGGGCAGCAAAGACTCTTCAGGCACTGTATCAGGCTGGTGAAAAGACTAATGCTTAGCACAGTAGCTCACTAGTTCTATTTATCTACACTGTACATTTGTCAATGTCTGCACTTTAAACTTGCACAGACCACACCATCTCTTTGTGCATCGTAGGCACGAATACAGCGCCACTGAAAACACTGATACTACTTCTATTGTCATATATTCACTGCATGATTTCAAAACCTACATAACAATCCAAATTAAGAATGTGACATTAATGCAACAAAAATACTGTGAGAATTTTTTTTTCTTTCCAGTTTTGGTGCAATTACTGAAAGATAATTCTGTGTTCGAAGAAATTTAATGTTATTAGACAACACCTACTGCTGATCAATGCCATTATTTCTATACAACGGTGTTAGCAATGAATAAAAACGGAAACGTATGCAATTTGGTGCATCTAGATTTCATGGCATGTACCAGTTTTCAAGGTAAGGTACAATTTAATATTAAAATGCTTAGTATCTGAAAAGACATACGCCCATACCCAGTTATTCTCACTGTGCCCCATAACACTGGACACACTGAAGCAATAGGTAAAATCTGAAGGCCATATGATCATAACATTTTCTAGCTTTAGGCATATGGAATATAATTGTATTATCATTGAAGGTTAAAAAAAGGATTTTAGAATATTAGTTCTTACTTTCATGAATATTTAGGTCCATACACTTAGAAAGTGCTACATTTGCTACAGAAGAAAAAGCTTGGGGTTTTTTTTACAGGATTGATTTTATCTCCTTTTTATTTTAACCTACTGTGTTGGTCTATTATCAACTATAAACAAAGTTTGCAATTTTCAGAATAAAAGACTTTTCCACTGGTTTAAAAAAGCAATATCTAATAAAATAACAAATATCTTTCAGAAGTAATTTTCCAAAGCATTATCATATCAACACCAATCTATTCTAACCTACTGAGAATAAAGACTTATATCTGTATCAGAGTTTCCTGAAGTAAAGCTAAACAAATCAGAAACTAAAAACTGTAGAAACACTACAAAAAAATAACTTTTAGGGGACTTGGAATTTCTTTTGAAAAGTCAGTTATTCCTTCCTCTTGAGAGCAGAAGTAGAACCTGAACAATCTTCATCCTGCAGCCCTCTCTAACCATTCCTCAGACAGTTGAAGACAGCAAATAGATTCTTTCCACAGACTATTCTTCTCCAAGGCAAACAAACCAAGTTTTCTTTTTCACTGAATGTTCTGTGCTCACACCAGCTCACTGTGGTGTGCGCCACCATCTTGGTTTTTCTCCACCCAACACACTTTGACCCAGTGGAGAACCTGGACCCGGATACAGTACTCCCAAATGCAGTCTGGCAGGTGATGAGTAGTCCCTCAAACTGCAGTTCAGGGTGTTACTAGTGCAGGCCACCTTGCCATTTGCCTTAACCACTTTAAGGGCACATGGCTGACTCATGTGCAACTTGTTCTCCACTCCATAAACCTGCAGTTTAGCTGGACTGAGCCTCACTAGAACTGTTCTATGTTTTATTCTGTCCTGGGGCAGGAACTCCTGTTCCTTTCCATTGAACTCTGTGATGTTTCTCTCAGCCTGTTTCTCCTGCCTATTGAGATTTCTTTGAACAGCAACTGTCCAATGTATCATCTGCTCTTCCCAGTCTGGTGTTATTTCAAACCTTTCTGACAGCACGCTCTAGGTAATCATTCTGATTATTAATGAAAATGTTAACAAACACCATTAGCGCCTGTATCAATTCTGTGTGAACACCACAAAACCGGATGTCAGTAACTGAACTTTGGATCTGGTGGTCTAGCCAGTGTCCCACTCACCTTCTAGTAGGTCATTCAGTTTCCCTCTCATGTGGCTGAACTGAGAATTTGTGCTGAAGGCCTTGATAAAATCAAGCAAATGACATCTACTGACTTTTCCTCATCCATAGAGCTAGTCATCTCATCATAGAAAGCTGTTAGGTTGGCAAGGCAAAGTCTAACCTTTGTAAATTGATCTTGCTCTGTATAATCACCTCCAGAGGGAGGTCCTTCATGAGTCTTAACAAGACTTCCTGGGGGCATGTACCAGGATGCTTCCATTTGTTAGCTTCCTAGCTAGTCTTAATCTCCAGGTTATCACTTGGTCCATCATCCCTTCCACAGTTTAAGTCTGAGCATTTGAAGTTTCTCCTTTGAATGATGTGATCTTTCCCTGATTGGCCCTTCTACGGAGTCTCTAGAGAATTACTTTTCAAGCGAGAGTACCTCTCAGGGTTCATTTCAACACTATTCTCACTGTATTTTCTACTCATTGGAAGAACTAAACCAAACTATCAAATCGATTGTTTTCTGCTACTGATCAGATGGATGGGCATGAAAAAAATTCACAGAGCAATAGTTTCAGATGGATATAGTGACTACAACCACTCTCACAACTCATACCATCAGTGCATTTTCCTTTGCTGTTCCTCCTGTTCATATCTGCATGTGTTCGTGTGTTTGCATGTGTGGGACAGTACATCTGTGTGATGATCTGTCATTTTAGTTTTTTTGGGAGGGAGTTGTTGGGGTTTTTTTTAATGCAAAAATTATTTAATACAAACTTTTTGCTTCAGTCTCTCTGATATATGGTAATTTGAAGAACACTAACCTTCTGATCTCCAACATTGGATTAAGGTGCAGGAAATGGAGATGATTTTATTATCTGGGCCCTGTTTGTAGCTCATGCTTTAAAGAAAAATAGGAGACTTCAATCATGCAAAGTCGAGAAGATAGTTTACAGTCACTGGAGAGAGCCATGGAGTACACAATGGCATCGAAATAGTCCTGTAATCACAGTGATATTACTGAAGAGATGGTCAGCATCAACAGGGAGCCAGAAAGATTTTACCTTCTGGGATCTATCTATGCTCACTTGAAAACATGTCAAATGCACTGGTACTCAGATATCCCTGTACTTCTAATGGAGAACACTGACAAATCTACTAACCAGGACTTTCAGTTGTGCATAAATTAACAAATGCATGCAAAAAATGTCTAGATTCTGTTAAGAACCTCTGCCTACTGTGCCTTTGAGACAGCACTGCCTCATCTCATCATGTATATACCCACACATATATATATATACATACATATACTCTCGATCTAGGTTTGAGACTGGGTGAGAAGAAGAAACAGCCTTGTAGAAGATAATGAATTTATTCCTAACTCTACTCTTTGACCTGCTCAGCAGTCTTAACCAAGACATTAAATTACACTTTACTGAGCTTTTCCCAGCTGCAAAAGAAAACCAAACCAATCATCAGAAGAATGAATAATATTGAGTGCAGTGAATTGAGTGATCCTGTTTTTACCTATTCCTCATTCTCTGTCCTTTCTGCCTCAATCCTTACCTACACATTAAGCATTATAATAAGCTGACAGTGTACCATGCAGGCTTGTCAGCCTTATAGCTCCTTCTCCCGGCAGAGACTTTTCTGCTGCCCTTGACTAGCAGCAGCGCTTGCAGCTGAACCATCTCTGTGCTTTGAAGAAAAGGCATCACGCTGACAGCTGCAGTGACAGATTGGCATAGCTGAGACAAAACTTGAATAGCTTTGGAAAAAAAAGAAAGATATTTTTATTTTTCTTCTTAAAGGACTTGAGCATAACAGACTTTGCTTCCACAAATATATACGAGATTGTTCTGCTTGCAGCAAGTCAAACAGTCTAGTTGCCTTTCCACCAAAAGCACAACTTAAAAGCAAGATAGAGTGAAAGCACTTGAAGCCAGTAGAGAGAATAAAAAGGCACACGGTCTAGTTCATGAACATTTACTCTGCTACAAAATTCTCTACAAGTATATGACATGACTCATGCCTTCCAGACAAGATGAAATTTCCCTCGACCACAAGTGCTAGCATTATCCTGGGTGACTGGTTTTGCTTATAGCACTCACAGTTTTAGAGACTATCCATTATATACTGAGTTTCTCTCTTTGTTTAGCATTTCCTTATTTTAGTGTTCCTATTATGCAGTTCTATATTCAACACCAGATCATGAAATCACTTGCCTATTTATGTGGTAACTATTTTATAATGATCACAGCACAATGCTTCGTAACTAGAAAACAAACCCAATTAGGTCATCATTCTGAAACTGCCCACCTATGCTTATTCCTAGCTGTGATTTTAATTTCGTAGAATCATAGAATCATTAAGGTTGTAAAAGACCTCTAGGATCAAGTTCAACCATTAACCCAACACTGTCAAGTCCAAACAAAACCATGTCCCTTAGCACCTCATCTAGCTGTTTACTGAACACTTTCATGGACAGTGATTCCATCACTTCCCTGAGAAGCCTGTTCCAATGCTTGACCACATTTCAGCAGGAAAATTTTTCTTAATATCCAATCTAAACCTTCTCTGATGCAACTTGAGGATATTAGGGCATTTGACTCAGAACTCTATATTGCCTGTTTTCCTGTTAAGGAATCACCATTATTATTTACATTATTACATTTAAGTAAACTCAAAATAAAGAGGTGGTGAAATCTAGAGGAAAACAACAGTGTACGTATTACCATTTTAAAAGCAATTTCAGCTGTCAGTGGTTTATTGACACCTTTTGCAGAGAACAGACTCTGGGGACTTTCTACATGAGAGTTAATGGCTTATCTATCCAGCAGCCAGCCCTAAATTCTGAAACATTCTCTGGAATATATATTTGCACTTTTATTTTACTTCAAAATGTTAGCATTTTGTGTTTAGATAATAAAAATGGAGCAGCCCCAATATTTGTACATGAATAGGGCATGCTGCATTTCTCATATCTATAGTGTCAGACTATCTAAGGCCTCAAGAAAGTAATGCTGAATTAGTTTAAATTCATTTTGTATTTTAGAGAGTTTCCTTTCACAATTGCAAGAAACAGATTTACATTTACACACAATGGCAGGAAAGATTAAATTTGCAATGTAGATGTCAAAACAGTAATTCTCTGGCATGCTATGAGGCCTCAAGATCACAGATCACACAGAATCCTTTGTCATATTTACCACTGAATTACAAACTGTAACACTAGGAAGGATAAAAAGTAATTTCCTTGTTATTAATCAGAAAATGTAAAAGATAGGGAACCTCTTTGAACATCTAAAGAATGACTTTTCAGCAAACAATTCTACCTCTACTTAGAGACATAAAACAGAAGTCTAAAGTAGCTTTGCTTGTAGGCTGCAGTTGTCAAGAATAGAAGAAAAGTGCCTCAAGAAATCCTCGAGACCACTCCCTATATATATAATGCAACCTCATTTAAAGCCATTTAATTCAAACTTAAATTGCGCCTTTCAAAGAAGGTGGCTTTATTTTTGGACTTAGGGTTTTACATTGGTTTTCACTCAATCCGTATGAATAATTTCCTATTTAAAATTGTATGAATTGGTAGTATTTAAAAAAGAAATATTTAGACCCAAAGGAAACCTAGCATTTCTGTGTGGATCCACAGACTATCAGAGGGAATGGCAAGAAAGCACCTATTTCACAGTTGTTGAAGTTTCTCCTATCTTACCTGTTAGCAAGTTGAACTATCAATGATTAACATAGTAAGTAACTTTTGCCCAATAAAAGATACAGCAAAGGACACAGAAATGTCAGGGGGAAAAGCTCTATAGAGAATGAGGGATAATTATGGTACATCGGAATTTACAGTGAAGATATTATTCAACTGAATGTTATTATGCATTAAATTTTGAGGTGATAACCTTCCTATCACTAGACAGGGTGTATCCATCTGTCTCATTCTAGGATGCCAAGTGCCATACTAAGACTCACACAGAGGTCCCATTATCACAGCTCTACTGACTCATACAAGAAACTGATGCAGTGTCTTACATCAGTGCTCTGGCTTTGATCAGAAATCTAGGCATAAATCCTGTGTTTACATATACCACTTCAGCACATGTTCTTGGCCTTTTGAAAGTGAATGGGCCATAACACTGATTTATTACACAGATCTCAGCTCTGATCCCTGCTCTGATCCCCACTGTCCTATTACTACATGATCTCAAATACCTGTCAAGTTGTTTTAACCTGCTTTTTGCTGGCAATGCCACCCTCGTTGCTCACACAGAAGCAGCTCTGCAGTGCTTAATATCCTGCTTTGCAGAGGCTGCTGAGCTTTTTGGGCTGGAAGTCA
>JAWWEV010000001.1:33502436-33674026 GCA_035583235.1 Hafferia zeledoni | reverse complement strand
GCCTTGGCCATATTGACTGCCACCAATGGTCCACTCTGGCCTCCAATCAGGATTCATGGAGACACACCATTCACAACACTGCTGGTTCCTTTGAGAATGCACACAGAATCAGTCTCGAGGAGAAAACACAGAAAGAATCATTCCTCACCAGTATCGCCTAAGGAGACGTTCCGCTGTGCCTTTTGTTACCGGACCTGCCTATCCCACATCATCCTTTTCAGCCACCAGTGTGCTTGCAGCAAGCATGGATAGTGCCCTTCCCAAATCTTCATTCGCGAAGCCTAGCCATGATGTGATAATATTAATTTGTTTCATTACCCGTGAGTGTAGACTACTTCTTAGATTTTTTTAAAAAATAGTCTTTCTCTCCAACTGGATTTTAAACTTCTACAAATGATCATGACTAAGTGGCAAGTACCCATCTATAAATACAGACAGACATCTAAAAGCATACAGACATTAATGTGCAAAGGAGGGCAACAAAGATGGTGAAGGGCCTTGAGGGGAAGCCGCATGAGAAGCGATTGAGGTCACTTGGGTCTGTTCAGGCTGGAGAAGAGGAGACTGAGGGGAGACCTCATTGTGGTCTACAACTTCCTTGTAAGGGGAAGAGCGGCAGGCACTGAGGATCTCTTCTCTATGGTGACCAGTGACAGGACCCGAGGGAATGGCCTGAAGTTGTGTCAGGCCGGGTTTAGGTTTGATATTAGGAAAAGGTTCTTCAACCAGAGGTTGGCTGGGCATGGAACAGGATCCCCAGGGAAGTGGTCACAGCACCAAGTGTGACAGAGTTCAAGAAGTGTTTGAACAATACTCTCAGGCACACGATGTGATTCTTGAGGATGGTCCTGTGCAGTTGCACTCTATGATTCTTGTGGGTGCCTTCCAACAAAGTATTTTGTGATTCTGTGATTTTCAGCATCCTATTTAAGCCACCTGCATGCTCTCCAGAGACTGAAAAACAAAACTGAGCCTAAAGTACAGCCATTCTTACATAGAATCACAGAATTGTTTAGGTTGAAAGAGACCTCTAAGGTCATTGAGTCCACATGTTAACCCAGCACTGCCAAGCTCATCACTAAGCCATATCTACAAATACTGAAACAATTTCTCCAAATGTTGAGTGGGGCCAGAGGGAAAACAAATACATGTGTGATCCCAACAAAAACAATGGAAGGGCTGCATATGGACTGTGCTTGCAACCTTAATTATGGTATTTTCTCGTATATGGCTTTCCCTCCTTTGTCTTCAAAAGTGAAACTTGTCCACTATGTAACTTTTTATTTTAAAAAATATAGTACATTAAGCTTACAAAGAATTTATCCAGGATCTTATTCTGTTACCTTTTTACATCCTGAAATACCTGAAGTTTGAATGTAACATTTATTCTTGGGAGATGGGGTGGGGATGGGGTGGGGGTGTTTATAATGAGCTTCAGAAACACAGAAACAAAGAGACTAAGAATTACAATGTAGATGAAGGGAATAAAAAGGAGAATGCAAAATTAAAGGTGAAATAGGGGAATTACTTTAACAAAATTCAGTATCTGTTCAAGAGGTTTACCAGAACATAAATTTCAAAGAATGAAACACCTGCTGTCAGGAACTAATCCATTACATGGAGCACTGTATACAGCAGCCCAGAAAGAATTGAATCAGTGCCAAATAGTGCTACCTCTGCTTGGCAAGAGCAGAAGGCAAGATGGCTTACTGGTGTGGCAGCTAAAAATCTCCACAGACAGAAAAGAGTAAGAAATACAGAAGAAAGGCACTTAGAGTTTTAGAAAGGTTCCAAAATCACATATAGCAAAATCACCATTGATCTTGTTTCAGCACTGAAGTGGCCACAATAAGAGCTGGGCATTATTGTGTGGTCCTCAAAGTGCATCAAAGTAACTCAGGGGTGCTTGCTAAGTATATATAGATGCAAAGCTATTTTGCCAAATACTTTCACTGAATTAATATATATTTAACTATATAGGAAAATCTTGAAGAAATGAACTTGATTTTGTGTATCTGCAATAAACTTAAGTTAGTCTGTGCTGGAACAAACAATGTTTTGATTTTTATGACAGTGGAAGTAAGCTTCTAACCTAACATCCTCAGGAATGGTTTTAATTGATGTCCCAGTGTTCCTTTATGTCCCAGAATCACTACGTGATGAATAAAATTAACAGATTAATTCCAATTATATCACTTGCCAACAGCCTGTTTCAAACCCTAAATCACTGCAGAACCACTGAACCCACAGTACATCAGTTCAAAAGATAAGAAACATCCATATGTGAAGTGCAGCTATCTAGGGGTCAGGAGGAATTGGTTGTTTTACATGGTTTAGCCTCATATGGTATAAAATGCATTTCTCAATGGAGATGCTCTGTTACATAAATTACAACTATTTGACACTTCACTCTAGGGCTTGCCATCCATTTTGGAATCTCAGTTTTCTTACCGATGTCCTTCTCCCTGAGAGACTGGGTGCTCTGTGCGGTACTTGCAGGACAGCGCATGCCGGAATTGTCACTTTTTCTGTAATTTTACAGGTCATAGCACCCAGTGGGAATATTGCAGACTGCTGAGCTTATCCAGGGGTCACCTCTTGAACCTTTGTAATGCCATCAGGCCATTACTGATCAAAGGGAATGATCTCTTTAGGATGATGCAATCTTGTTTTAGGATAGATGGCGGAAATACGCACATGCCATTTTCTTTTTGGTTTTAGGACCAATTTCCCTCAGTTTAAAAATTTACACAGAGAAAAAAAAATCAGTCCAATTTCTAGACTTTGTAGCTTGTTATTCCTTACCCTGCTACATTCAAGTGTCTTGTTTTAAGAAGCACACCATACTAGGCATGAATCTTGCATCTCTCCAGCCTTCCTTCTGCTCTGTACTAGACAGAAACAGCAAGGGTTTGAGCAGTGGCTGCAGAAGATGACTCCAGAAGGAGAAGCCAGGGCTGCCCTGTGCTGGACATAGTACATTCCAGCCAGTCCCACACCAGACTCACCACTGGGGCAGGAGAAACAAGTGAAAACGAAGAAAAGGATGAAGAAAAAGGAGCAGCAAAGATCGAAAATCATGTTCTGACTCTGGCTCCAAACCCATGTGTGAGGGATGCTGAGTCTCTGATCTCACTGAAAGGACTGAGTGGGACTGAAACACTGAAGTGGTGACTAGGGGAGGGGAAGTGTCTGGAGTGAAGCTGAACCCTGCAATGAGGTGTTTTCCCTAAGTGTGACTTTAACTGTTTGTCATTTTTGTTTGTCAATACCCAACTCAATAATTAAATGTTTATGTAAACTGGTAGGACAGTTAAATTGTCAAAATCAAGTCTGCTTTGCCTTCAATACACCTATTATTCTGAAATTTCGCTGTAGAACAGATATTTGTACAATATCTTCTATTTATTCACCCTATTTTCTGACAAATCTATAAATCATTTCACTAGAGGTGAGACCGGAACAGCAGAAAAAAGCAAAAGAATACGGTTTTTGGTTATAAAACAAAATGTTAAGGACACTGTATCCTGTGTAGACATGAAATCACTTGAGCTGGGCTCTGAAGTGAGCACCAGACTTGTAGCTGTGTTTGTATGACAAGCCCAAGCTAAGAAAACTGCCTTGTGGTAAGATAAATGTAGCAGAGTAGCAGAAACAATAAATCATAAAATCATGGAACAGTCTCAGTTGGAAGGGACTTACAAAGCTTATCCAGTCCAAGCCCCCTGTAACGCGCAGGATCATCTTCAACTAGATCAGGTTACTCAGAGCTCCATCCAACCTGACCTTGAATGCTTCCAGGGATGGGGCATCTATCATCTCTCCAGACAACCTGTGCCAGTATTTTACCACCATCACTGTGAAAAACTCCTTTCTTTTATCTAATCTAAATCAATCATCTTTTAATTAAAAACATTAGTCCTTGTCCTATCACAACAGGCCCTGATCAAAAGTCTCTGCCCATCTTTCTTATAAGACCTCTTCAAGTACTTCAAGGCCACAAAAAAAAGTCTCTCAATAAAAAGAAGGTGGAAGCAGTACTGGAGCCACAGTGGAAGTTACTGTATCAAAATAGAAACACATAAAGTAGCAACTTTATTCTTTTATATATATCCTCTATAAATAGAAGCATTCCATGGAGAAAGAAAGCTGCACCTTCTTCTCCTAATAAAATGCATTGCTGTTAATCTCTTAATTCTTAGAAATAGCATTAAGCAAAAAAATTCAAAACACAAAATCAATGCAACATGGCACCATAGGTTTGGAGAATAATGAAACCATGTAAAGGGACTGAACTTGAGAAGTAACAGCGCCACAAAAAGAGCTCTGTATGTCATATCTTAAAAAAAGAAAGTGCCAGGGGTTATAAGTCTGAGAAACACAATAATTGACATGACTGGAGAATACAGCAGGAACAACAGTCTTTCAAATAAGTTGTATGGTACCTTAAAAATACATCTTACTTAAATCAAAATTATAGGCCTGGAAAAAAATGAAGGCAATTCCTACTGAGAAATAATCAAGGGAAGAGCATCCTTATGAACTTTAAAATAATTAGATTATGGATGAAAATAGCTGTATCAATAATAAGAAGACAGACTTCAGAAGCTGGAGTAAAAGAAATTTTAAAAAATTAAAAATGAATGATGCTGAAAACTAATACATATCAAGATAATTATACTTGCCTTTTTCTCAACAAATATTTTGCTACTTTTAACATGGGAATATTTTTCAGTTTCATGCCAAGGGCAGCCAAGCAGATTTTATACACAGATACAACTGTGTGGCAAATTCAGCAAACTATAGTATAGTCTCTCTAGAGGAGACATCGAAGACTCGTTGCCTTAAGCTCTTTGTATCAACTTAGACTAAGCACTGAAATATGTACTGTAGGCAGTATTCACATTCTGACAGATGGGCGATGTGACCTATGAAGTCTTTCCCCATCCTTACATTTTAGCATTCTGTCATTTCTGAACAGTGTTGTTTTGGCTAGAATTGGATGCAGAAACACTGAATAAAAAAATTATTATCTTAAACTGAATTAAAATAGATTGGGGCAATTTTAACAGTGACTTATCTAGCAGCAAGTGACATGGCCCTTTTTCTCATGAGGCAGGCACAAAAAGTAACACAAGGCACCACTCTGAAACATGACTGGTCTTAGATAAGATACCCTTTAGTTACTGAAATAAAGATATATTTTCTACTTTCTAAAACACAAACATTTAGGATGCTGCTATTTGTACACATTATTAGCAGTGATCCAGACAGGACTAGGAAAGCTCTGTGCTCTCTGCATTTGCTGTGGGAATGTGTATAATTAAAAGCCACTTATTCCACAAAATAAAACAACCTTCCTGTACATAAGACAACATTGACCTTTCACTGTCACTGTATCAAACAATAGATGTAACAATCATAGAGACATAAAACCTAAAAACTGTCAGAACTGATCTACCAAGATTGAGAAGATGGGTTTGCAAATCAATTAAGGGAACCTCAAATGTCACAACAACCCTTCATGAATTTAACATGATCCCCCAGAACACTAGAACATTGAATGGTTCATAACATCAAGGCAACCTCTTCTTATAGTAATAATAGCAATAACAACAACAAGCAATTCCTGGATTCATTCTCTGTCTCTGATTTGATAGCGGCTTGTAACTCTTTTTTAAATGGAAAAGCTCCAGGAGAAGACTTTCAGAAATAAGCTTTGATTATTGTTAGGAGGGAAAAAGAAAACATTTCATGACAAAGAAAACAGTGGAAGCTATGCACTATACATCAGGTGCTAGGAGAGAACACCTGGAAAAGGACTAAGCATAATATTTAGGAACACAAACAGAGCTGTCTGCTTACAGCAGGAGGTAGGTAGACTATAGAAATCAAAGAGCGCAGTACTAAAAATATTCAGCTTCAGGAACTCAGATTTCTTTTGCTCCTCCACAACAGCGTTTCAAGCTTAAAAACCAAAATTCAACATCTATCCCAAGAAACTGACATTCAGACATGAGGCAGCCTTTCCCCAGAACCCTTTGGACAGATCCAGTCTCCTCCTACCCTATCTTTTAGGCACCAATCCCACCCTCCAAATGAAAATATCCCCCTCATCCAGTAAATCATGATGCCTGCCAGAAATATCACATTTACCATTCTCAGCCTGTTGTAAATCCTGACTTTCGCCATAGGACGTCTGGGAAAAATTAACACCTAATGTAATGGTCCTTTCCAAAAGCTAACCAACTCCACAGGCAGGTGCACCAATTCTGAGTACTAACATATAAAAACCCCACTGCAGACCTGACCCTGATACTAAATAAATGTTTGGCTGGGAGGACAAGAAATGGGAACATCGTGTGCTTCAGAGGAATGGGAGAAAAATGACATAGAAAATATTACAGCAAGAAGAAGACAGAATCTGTGGGAGGCACAAGGTCTTTTAGGGCAGCCGTAACAAGGAGAAATCAAGAGACTCCAAAGTTAAAATCAGCCCATCCTTCACATGCTACTATATGCTTTGTGACATATTTTGAAATGTCTTCTTCGATTGCAGTACAAGCTCTCTACTCAGACACAAACAGGGGGCCAAGCATCTTTTGCTACCAGCCCATCTGGTATTGAAGACACTTTTGCTCACTTACTGGCTCAATACCGATCTGATATAGTTAGAACTGAATTATTCTTCAGATTGTTGATAACATGCTAACAGTTCAGATATGTGTCTCTTTTGCACAATATTAGCATATTTTCATTTAAAAATACCCCATTAAAATTATATTTCACATGAAATGAAGACATAAGGAAGAAAGATACCCTTTTCTTTGCCTTCCAGCACATTCTACCTGGCTTACTTAACTCAGTCACCAGAAGCATCATCCTGCACCTACTAGTAAAATATTTTCAGTGCACATGACACTAACATAAATAAAATGTTTTTTCAAAATATTTGGAATTAAATTTAGTAACACATCTGCATGTAAACATAGAACAGATCATTCAACTTGTGTTATTTTATACACAATATACAATATCATATTACTGTATGTCATTTGGTGATAAGCAGTAATACCCATATGTTCAATATATGTTATTATACACAGTTGATAAATACTCCATTTAAATGCTGTATCTCAATTACAAGTTTTTCGGGAAATAAGAATTATATGCAATGTAGCTCTGTCTTTTCTTGATGATTAATTAACGATAAAATAGAAATATTGTCAATACCTTTCAACTCCTAATATATAGAACTGCACATGCTCTCCCCAGAATCACCAGCTTTTATAAAAGACAGTTCTTTACCACTCATCCTTTCATCATCAGAAAGAAACACAGAAGACCTATGGTAAGAGGTCTGAGTTCGTTCAGCTCAAAAGAATTCAGTTTAAGCCATTTTCCCCCTCCCCACCCCCCACCCCCAGAAGCCTAACCCTTAGAATTTAAATTTTGAAAACATGCCTTATTTTAGAGATATGTTACAGTTTTCCTTACCGGGACAAAAGAATCATATGAACCCTGTTCCCGATTCTCAATAGATGAAATTGTTTTCAACCAGAGGAGATAGCTTGAAATATCAGATATTTCAGAATGCTCCATACTGAAAGCTGCAAGATTAGCAGGACTGAGGTGAGACAGACTTGCAAAAGGAGGACTTTGGCTGTGTTACATAAAGTTCTAATTAGATCCTTGGTACAAATTGCTATCCTAAGAATAAAAAGTTAATCAAAAAGCCTCATTGGAAGAATAGGAGGGCAAGATTAGAGCCGAGACAGCTGTTTCACTTTGGGACAATAGTGCAATTGCCTAACTAGATTGCGTTCCACTATTCAGAAGTGAAAATATGTGTGTGAAAATTAAAGTGTTCCCTTTCTGTTACTCTGGACTAAACTATTCACACCTTGTTTTCCTCAGTGGAACTCAGGAGACCTCTCTATATTTCTATTCTAATGCAGCAAGCACCCAAATCTCAGACTCCCTTAAAGTCACAGCCAAAATATTTTTATGAAAAGGGGGAAATTTTGAAAGGAACTGAATACAGAATTGGTATGAAAAAAAGTGTTCCAAGGACTTCTGGTGACTAAGATCAACCTACAGGGATTTGGGGTTTTTTTACAAAATCCTAGAAAACTACCCTAATAACCACTGAATAGCTGATGGATGATTCCTTATCCCAAAAGATGCAAGTACAGCTTCCATTTCCAAAGTACAGCTGAGAGCTCCTGTTACCTGTTCAGGTTCATATTCCTTACACTTATGGGTGTTACTGTGGAAATTAAAGGGCGTACATCCTTCAGAGGAAAGACAGGTCTGTTTTACTCAGTGGTAAAATCCAGAGCCCACAGAAATCCTGAAGATTTCAATAAGCTCAGGATTCGAGTGACAATGTCTTTTTGGGAGGAGGGCATAGCATATATGTAGGCTGTCTGCTCAGAAAAATCACAGGAAGACTGACATTACACATATTTTCAGAACTAGATGTCATCTTTTGCTGAAGAAGCTCTAAAGCAAATCTGAATGTCAGAGTTGCTAGGTAGTCATGATGAAATGGAAATACTGAGTATGAAGGTTGAAACACAGGTAGTAAACGCTTTCATATCCCCGAGTTCCTCACCTTCTCATAAAAATGGATGTCTAAAAGGAAGTGGGAAGTAATTATTTGTGGAGTGGGAGAAGAGGTGAGAGAAGAGAGTATAAGGGACAAGGAAACAAGTGGCCTTAAGCAGTATGTCATTTCCTGTGTATTAAACTTTTTCGTTTTGTGTCCTAGTAACATTTCATTTTAGGGCTCCAAATATTCAGTCAAATATAATCGGAAAACAATGTCAGGAGGATCAAAATACTTGCCAAATGAAGCAAAGTTTAGAAAATAATACTGATTAAAAAAAGAAAATAAAGACACAGCATTAAAAAAATCCTACAGGTTTGCTTAGTTTAGAACAAACTATTTCAAAAAACATGAAAGCCATAAAACACAAAGCAGCATAAATGCATTTTGGATGAGCAGATCCTTTAAAAAAATGGATAGAAAAAATTTCAAAGAAAAAAGGTATGCAGCCTAAGGTAAAAAGCTCCACTTTTTTTTTTTTTTCCTCCAAGAAGATCAATTTATAAAAAGACCAAAAAAGACTTAGCAACAAAGCCCAAGCAGTTTTACAGAGCAGAGATGAGGAAAGGAAGATTGAGTGCTGCTTCTCCCCTGCACCCCTGCACCTACCGGTTAATGAGAAAATCCTACACTAATTTAAATGTTATAAAAATACTTCAATATTAACTAAAATGCAATATCCCTGCAAAGAATATTTCAGAAAATATCTTACTTGACCAAATGAACATGTTTATTTAGTGACAATTCTGAAATACATGAACTATATACACCCAGGAGCAATTTGCTTTTCCTTTCCCTTAAAACTCCTTCCATAACACTCAGCACATTATTTGGTATAACAGCTTTAATAGGACTTTGATTTCACCCAGTTCAGTTGTTTGTATCAACTTTAGAATCCTAGATGGCTTGGGTTGGAAAGGATGCTAAAAATCATCTAATTCCAACACCCTTCCACTAGACACCTTCCACCAGACCAGGCTGCTCAGAGCCCAATTCAACCTGACCTTGACACCGCCAGGGATGAGGCATCCACAGCTTCTCTGGTCAACGTGCTTCAGTGTCTAACCACCCTCACAGTGAAGGATTGTTCCTACTATATTCTTCATCAATTTGAATAGCCAATGTTTAAACTATAATATTTGAGGATATAAAAGGGATCACTTACTGTGAAAATGGTTGTTTGTTCTTAATGACCTCATAAAATAAAGTTTAATTTACATACTTCCTTGTCCTGTAAATTTGAGAGGACCAAATGGACCATGACAGACAGAGCAGAGCCCTTCAGCCAAGCTGGTGGGACCTCTGTGAAAACATATTTTAAAAAGGACAGAAAATGCTGAGGACAGAATGAGAGAACAAGACCAGACCAGATTTCAGTTCACGTACTTTGTCCCTCCTGTTCTTCAGACGTTTTCCCTGATACAGGGCAGTGAGCGAGCAGTTGTGTGGATGTTGCCAGCTGGGGCCACCTCCCACACCTTGATCTACAAGTCCTTTAATTAAAGCACCTTTCAGGAGACTTTGTATCATATTTTAAAAATTTAAGTATGGGATACCTGCAGATTTTCCAGTGTCTCTGAAAAACCACTACAGACATGCAATGCCTCAGGTTAAGACAGTGATGCTAAAACATTAATAAAGAACTCATATTGAATAAATATCAAAATATCACAAAACCTGATACAACTGTATCATTTAAAAGTTCATACAGTTTATACACAAAGGCACATGACCCTCCAGTTTTATAGGAAAAATAGCATTCCATGTTCCTTTATGACTTATATATGTAATGCCATTTATAACATGTATTTATTTCTACGAAAACAAGTACTGCTGTCAATCAAGTAAATGTTAAATAATTCAACCAGTAAGATTACTTTTGAAAAGCTGATCAGCTGGAAATAGCTCACTATGTCTCCAACTGAAAGTTTTAGAAATTGCTTAACTGTACCTCACCGTTTTAAACCTTTCCAACTGGATTACTGCCTTGCTATGAAACATTAACTTGTTTAATTTTTAAAATAAATTTAAGTAGAAAATAGCTTCTATAAAGCTTCATTGGAGATTTGCCAATGAGTTGTTTACAAACTGCTAATACATTAGGAACAACTGACAGAGATATCTGAGTAGTTCATTAGGGAAATATTTTACATTAGAAGAATTAGTACAATATAGCCATGCAATTTTACATACAGGTTTATTTATTTATGGTTGCAGAAATATGTGGGCTGTTTAGGTCTGAAGGACTTTGCTAGTTATTCTTATTGAATTTGCAATCAAAGGGAAGTAATAATAGTATAGTCATTGCTAAGTTCCAGCCCAAAACTCCTGCATCACAGTGTCTGAACTTTTGCATCTACTAATCAGAGGCAGTAATACTGCTTAATAATACTTTGAGATCAACTGAAATCCTACTTCAATAACTTTTCCCACTAGTGCTGTAGTAGTTAAAGGTCAGTCATCGCAGCAATTAAAATTTTCTTTTGAGGCCTTTAAATTCCTTTGCTGGGTTGAATATGAGTGCAAGGTATCTACAAAACGTAATTCTGTTTCCTTCTCTTGTCTGCCATTTTTGTTACTGTGGTTTCAAGATAAATTATAAACAAATACAGGAGTAACATTTTCTGTGCATTTGATATATTCAACTTTGTAAAGGTCTTAAAATTTTTTTCGAACCTGGCAATTTACATTTTTAAAGGGATTTTCTTCTTTTTCTTTACTTTCACATAGAAATGGAAAAGACAATAGCATGGATTAAAAAACCAAAATCAACAATTGTAGGTTAGCCTACTACTTTTGTAGTTCAAAAGGGTACTTAGATTTTGGGTTCATTTCAGCACTCAAAGTACTGCAAGCAATATAAAGTCCCACCAACACAGACTGTATCAATGTGCTTTGGGAAGAGTGTTAAGCACTGTGCTGAACTCTGATCCACAACAGTGGCTTCTAATTGAAATTCTGGTTTTGAGAACTCCCTGAAGAAAAACCTTGTTTAAGAAGTTTCAACTATGTTTAATGACTTTTCTTGCCACTGTTTTTTTTCCTTACGTTTTCAGTATTTTCTCCTCTTACACCAAGTTTACTAATTTAGTAGTACAAGAACTGGTTAAACTGTGTTGTCCAGCTCAGTACAGCACCCCAGAAATGAGGTCAGCTCAAAATTCTGAAACAACCAAATCGTATTGACAGAAAAACTTGAAGTAGTGCTGGTTAATTAATTGCTTAACTCCAAGTCAATGTGTGCATCACCCCAAGAGTACAGTCCCTCCTTTAGCTGTGGTCTCTCAGATTGAAAGAGCTGATGCAAACTGACCCCCTTCAACAAAGAACTCACTTCCCCTTGCATCTTTCTCCACTAACATGAAGAGTCACTAATATCAAAAAGATGGAAATACTATCAACATACACAGGCTCACGGATCCAGGAAGTCACTCAGGTTTCTGCAGAGGGACTGAGCCTCATGCTGCACCTCAATGGTGGCCACAAGCAGCAAGGACCCTTAAAGGTCCAATGAGAACAGATTCCACATATCCTCCCACATAGAATGGTTAACCAAAACCAGCTTCATAAACCAGCTAGAACTACACTGCCTCAACAAATAGTGCAGATAGGATCAGTCCAGCTGTTGCCTATAGGTCTAAGCTATGGTAAGGGGTTGAAAATTAACGCCCCCTTCTGTTCTATGTACAATCCACAACAAATGTTTGCCAACCTCCCTGACTCAGCCTTCCCAGTCTGAAACAAAACGAACATTGATCAAAATCACAAGTGTATCAGAGAACGAAAGAATCATATAGCTCTTCCTTCTGAGGCACTTTAAAAAATGTCAAGACATCAGGCACTAAGTGACACCTGAAGAAAACAAACAGGATCAATTTTGCTTTCATGACCTCTTCTGCCCCTGGTTGTTTGTTGAACACCAAACACTACTTGAGATTGCAAAAAGAATTTACTGCATCTTTGGAGTTTTATTATTGCTTTTATTACTAATAAAACCAAAACTCCTTTAGCCCTCATCCTCTTGCCACCAAATGTTTCTGCTGTGGCAATTCTGTTCCCTCTTGCATTTTGCTGGCTTTTCAGACTTGCTGAACCTTCAAGTGCAAGAGGTAAAATGATGAAATAGAAACTGGCAGAAAGTACATTAAATTTATTATCACCTGAGGACAAATGCTGGCAACTGCATCACAAGAAAAAAGACTTCCATCTGGAAACAGGACAAAGAGCATACAGGTAAACCTAGTAATTCCACTACTGTTTTGGACACCATTCAAAAATGTGAAAATACAGATAAGTTACAGAAAAAAATATAAAAGTAATGGGACTTTTCAAAAAGAGAACAGAAAGAAGCGAAGGTGAGCAGGAAAACAGATACTAAATTTCCCCAGTACCAAGATATGTTTTGAAAGGGTGTTAAACAAAATGAGCAAAAGGCAACATTTTGGTTAGATATGACAAGGCCTGCCATTAGAAGCTACAAGAACCCAGGAATTATGAATCTGAAGGGAGGTTTAGGTCTTTTCCACTCAGCAAAATATATCTGCAATTCTGCATTTTCATCCATTGCAAAGAGCTGATTCACTTCTTTCTCCATACGATTAACATGATGCTTTATTTCTTGGTACGTGAATTAGTTTAGCTGATAGACAGCAACCAATGCTTAAAACCAAAATAACTAAGAGGGATAACCTCAATTTTCAGCACGAATTATTTAAAAAGTAATGTGTGAGTTCCAGGTTTGTGCTGACTACACAGACTTAAATGCATCTTAATAGAAAGACAAGATCCACTGAGAATACTGCCATGACAAAGAAAAAAAGAACTACAAAAGACAATATTTTTTCAGATTTATGCCTGCGCAAGTGATCAGATTGCTTCTACTTTTGTACATGTAGTGGCTGAGCATGCTAATAACTGCTCCAGAGGCAACAGCAGAGGATTTACATTTGGTACATTACAGAAAGAGCATGTTGCAACAAACTGGTGTTGCCCTTCTTCATGTATCTGTAGGGATTTGTGTCTTTAAAATAATTACATAATAATTATTAAAAATTGTAATGATAATTACAGAAACCTGTAATTTTTTTCAAAGTTATTGTAAATACTATAGATCAGGTTTTTCAGAAATGCCCAATAGGCCCAGGGGAAACTCATGAGGTTCAACAAGGCCAAGTTCAAGGCCCTGTACCCACGTCCGAGCAATCCCTGATACCAACAGAGTCTGGGGAATGAAATGGATTAAGAGCAGCCCTGCCAACAAAGATCTGGGGGATGAAAGGCAATGTGCTCTCACATACCAGAAAGAAAATACTATCTATGACTGCATCAAAAGAAGCTACTAGGGAGTGTTGAAAGATGGGCTCCAAAATTAATGTCTAGAGGAGAAGCCGTATGAGGCTGAGGTCACTTGGTTTGTTCAGCCTGGAGAAGAGCACTCATAGTGGTCTACAGCTTCCTCAAAAAGGGAGTGGAGGGTCAGGCACCAACCTCTTCTGTCTAATGACCGCTGATAGGACACAAGGAAACCACATGAAGTTGCGTCAGGGGACATTTAGGAAGTGGTTTTTCACCCAAAGGGTGGTTGAGTGCTGGAACAGGCTTCCCAGGGAAGCAGTCATGGCACTAAGCTTGCCAAGAAACATTTGAACAATGTTCTCAGGTACATGGTGTGATTCTTGGGATGGTCCTGTGCAGGGTCAGGATTTGGACTCAGTGATCCTTGTGGGTCACTTCCAACTCAGGATATTCCATAATTCTATGATTCCAAGTATGACCAGCAGGACAAAGGAGGTGATTCTCTCCCTCTACTCCACTCTTATGAAACTCCACCTGGATTATTGAGCCCATCTCTACCACCCTCAGCACAGGAAAGACATGGACCTGTTGGAGTGAGTCCAGAGGAGAGTCACAAAGATGATCAGAGGGCTGGAACACCTGCTGTGAGGACAGCCTGAGAGAGTTGGGATTGTCCAGCCTGGAGAAAAGGAGGTACCAGGGAAAACTTATTTGGTCCTTTAATGTGGAAAGATGAGGACAAACTTTTTAACAGGGCTTGTAGCAAGGGAGCGAATAGTAATGATTTGAGTGATCTTTGGGGATGGTCCTGTGCAGGGCTAAGAGTTGGACTCAATGATTCTTGTGGGTTGCTTCCAACTCAGCATATTCTATGATTCTATAAACATATAGAGGGTAGATATAGGTTAGATATAAGGAATATTTTTACAGTGAGGGTGGTAAAACAATGGCACAGGTTGCCTGGAGATGTGGTGGATGCCCTGGAAACATTCAAGTTTAGGTTGGACAGGGGGCTGAGCAACCTCGTCCAGTTGAAGATGTCCCTGTGCACTGCAGCGGGCTGGACCAGACGGCCTTTGAAGGTCTCTTGCAACCCAGACTATTCTATGATTCCACAATTAATGCTTTCAGTAGATGCATATCTGAGTGTTTCCAAAAACTAGATTCCTTCAAAGTATGAAGATCTGGCACTCTCTTCTCTCATCTAACCTCTGCCCAGATTTTCCATGGATACACCTTTAGCCAGGTTTTACTAGATATTCACCTGCAGACAATTTCTACCAATAACCCATTTCCTGATACTGTTGTTCTGCTCTGAACATACAATGCTAAAATCATTAATTAAATCACTGAGAACTGAAGATATACAGTTGCCAATAACAGAATGAACATAATTACTGCAAGAGGTTTCACATATTTCATAAACAAATGCAAAAATTAGTAGGATAAATAGCAAGAAAAATATTAATAAACTGCAGTGGAACCTGGATTCCACCTACACATTTTATAGGTACTCATGTTCAACTGTTTTGCTTTACTTCCACATATGGGTTTTTCCTACATATCAGAAAGAAGTGCAGAAGGTATTGTAATCTCTCCAAGTCTGGAACTAGGAGCTGTGCACAAAGTTTTGATAAGACAGAGAGATAGATGTCTATTGGGGAAACATGATGTTGCCCAAACTGCTGAAGTCTTTTATTTTTAAACACCACTATTTTTAACTCCATATATTAGGAATAGAAAAAAAAAAAAAAAAAAAAAAAAGGAAAAAAAAGAGAAAGAAAACAAAATAAATCATTGTTTTGCCCATTAATAAAAAATAGGACCCGAATATCTGTTCTGCTTTAGATAAGCTTGATTGCATAAAAGAATATAATTTACTTATAATTGTATTAAAATATTACAAGCATTTAGCATGAATGTATAAAGGTCTTGTACACACTGTGCATGCTCAGTTACCCTTTTCCTATGTTTACACATACAATTAAAAAATTGAAAAGAATTCATGTCATTGAAGTGAGATATTTTACTAATAGACAGGAATATCAGCTAGCCACAAAACTGTTGCACAGAGGCAGAGCCATACTCACTAAAGATAAACATTTCAGTACTACCTGGTGTAAGTTGCAATTGAAGTTGACTGGTGTTTTTACATCTTCTAACATATGTCTTACCAACATTGCATTGTAAAGTTGTGTTTGAGAAGTCAACTGTTGGAAAATAATACAATAGAGGTGTGTCTAAAGCACCAACCTCTAAATGTATGCCTGAGTAAGCCAGTGGTGAAGAGATCATTCAGAACACAGAAGCAAACATGGCAGCATCAGCCCCAGAGTCAACATGAGACCAGAGCTCTAATATTTTTGTTACCTTCTTATTGAATAACTAGGTAAGAATTTTGGGATTGTTTTTCTTCCACAATGCCATTTGGCTTTTTGATCCTGTGTGCCCAACTGCAGTCACACAGAGCTGTGACAAGTGACTTATATACTCACAACTGCAAGATGGACAATATTTTGATAGAACCCAGATGTGTCTGCTGAGCAGCAAGTGAGATTAGAAACAGAAAGAGAGCAACGTGTCCCCAAACCCCTCCATGTCCAAAGTGAAAGACTATTATTTCTGAATTCTTGGAGGTAGCAAAGAGCTTGTTACAAGTTTCTGCACTTAGCATGGGGTGGCCTGCAAGCACTGCTGTGTTGTCAAAACCAAACTGCACACATCAGACTACACATTAAGTGTCACTACCTTTGGAAGAGGCACCTGCGTGTTATCTTCTGGGACGTGTCCCTTGTTACATGCTTCTGTGCACAGTCTTGTGCTGGCACTGGAAGCTGTGCTAGTGAACATCAACTGGGTCATGAAACAGGTCTGTTAAATACCTTTTTTGTCTCTCAAACACCCCCCCCCCCCTTTTTTTTTTTTTTATTCTGCACAAAGCAGACCCTACAGAATGAGGAAAAGTAAAACAAGAGCTTAGACCTTAGTCATATTTTCAGTGAATATTAATGGGGGTTCAGCTCCCAGGTGAGTCATGGTCACAACATAAAAACTTGGACAAACAAGCACACAGATGAATAGGAAAATGTTCTGTGACCACAAATGCAACAAATAGCAGTTTAGTATGGAGGAAGTGTTTATTGTAATCTAAAAGAAAAATAAATGTAAACAAGGAGACTTAAAAGCCTCTGTTTAACTGATCTCACATCTGGGTGCAGCATAGCAATTACAGGAACCCTATGACACTCCTCCATTGTGCTGCCATTTGGAATGCACAATGAAATACATTTGTCTGATGTTCTGTTTGACCAATTATATTAACAATTTCAGCTGAAGTAACCTGCTTCTCCTTGTACAAATACTTAATCCGAAAGGTAAAACTCTGTAATAAAAGTACAATACATCTAAACCAAAACCAGATGTTATTTTGCTAAATTGGATTTTGTACTGCATTGATACTGACTCCTGTGACTTAAAAGAAAGCTAATACCGAATTGGAATTTAAAAAAAGGATTATTTTGTTTGTTTTTCAGATATTCATTTCAGATATTACAAAACCTCTATTTTGAATACATAAAGAACACCTTTTTCATTCCCTTATTTTCAACTCCCAAAATGATGGAATATTTTGAAATAAGGTGATTATTGAGACAATTCATCTGATTAACTGAAGTATTTTTTAAAAAATATTTATACAAAAAGGTAAATGAATGTAAGTTACTTAATTTATAAATTCTATTGTAACAACCTATGGCTTATTTCAAAGAAAACATGATTCTTAAAAGCAAAGCAATTAGATCCATCATTCTTTTTTTACTTTTTTGGCTTTATTTTTATTATCCTTCATCCAAAAGCCACATGCAGACAAGGGGAAACAGCGCTAAATTGGCAAACTCTGTAAATCTTGTCATTACTACAACCAGAAAACTCCTTTAGGTTTTCTGGGTTTTTTTTTTTGTAGAGAAGTCTGATGTTTTCATAACCCAGAACAGTAGAGATAGCAATTTCCAAAAGAGAAATCAGTTTTTAGATTGTGTCTTCAAGTCATGTCAAAATAGCTGACCAATTCTTTTTCAAACTTAGCCATTGCTCAGTGTGCAACTATGAACTGTCATGCATCATCCCATCATCCTTCTCCGCTTCTATCTGGATTAGACCAAAGCCATCTTGCTGAGTTGCTGTAAAGGTTTTGCATCTTTGGATGCCTAATTTAAATGTAGTGGAACATTAGACACAAAGCACAACCAGGGTTATCAAGCCTGTTTCCTATGCAATCCTTTTGGGTTTTTTTCTTTTTGCTTTTAGTTCAGAGAGCATCCAGTTTATCAACCCTGTTGACATGCCACAAAAGGGATCTTGCAACCCATAACATTACAAGTCAGTCTACAAGACAAGGAGACTGAAATCCTATTGTGTGGCCTGTGCCATCAGAGTACTACAGGACTTTCCTGTGTAGTAAGTTCCTGTGATAGTAAGGGTATACCTTGGTGAAAATGCCTGGATATTACTAGGAGTGGATTACATGGCAGAATACAGGAAAAGTAATAGAAAAAAAAGGTTTTGACTCCCTTTGGGTTCTGCCAGTCTGGTCCTAGAGAAATGCTCCTCTGTTTTCAAATATGACAAACAGTTTACCCATGGGTGAATAAGCATGTCAAGTATTAGATAAATTTATGAATAGCAGGAGGACTAGCAGAGCACTTGTGCAGTTTTGGCTAATTACCAATGATACAAACAATCCCTGTCCAAACCCTACAATTCCCTACCTATGCCTCCTTTCATCCCTCCATGGAAATCCCAGAAGCCAAATTATATGTCAAGGGGAGAAAATGTTCTTGGCTTCTTCAGGCATCTAGGACGAGAAACTTTGAAACATGGGTTTAATTAAATGCAACTCTAAATACAGTGCAACAAATGAAAATTAGACATTAACATATTTATGACTGAACAATCAGCAGGAGCCAAATAATGTGTAGTTACACTGTAAATCATAACTATTATAGGAAAGTGCAGTACCTAGTATATCCATTTCAGTATTTAAATGAAAACATAGTGAATATCTTGCACACAATACTGTCATTATCTATGTAACCATGCCGATTTCTTAACTGTCTTTGTTGATACTTAAAATTCTGCATTATAAAAATATTATTCATGTACTGAATAAAAATTATGGATTAAACACTGATGAAACACCTGACACATTAATAGAAAGAGACACTTCTTTTACTTCCAATGGCCTTTGCAAAGCAAAGCTCCAGTATCAATCCAGGCAGATTGATGACCCCTTGTGACATGGTGGAAATTCTGGAATGACTGACATTGGTTCAGATTCCTGAATCTGTAGAGCACAACATTGGGGTTTTCTTTTCCTTCATGTGCCTCTTAGGACATTAGGACTAAACATATGTATGTTTAGTTTCTGTTCTTTTCATTGCACAACATTCAAATCAGAATCACATGAACAGCCCTTACAGTAAGGAAACATCTTTTCAAACAGTTACAGATTCATAGTATCACTGAGGTTGGAATAGACCTCTAAGATCAATGAGTCCAACCATTCACCTAATACTGCCAAACCCACCACTAGACTATGTTCCTAAGCACCACATCTATGTATCTGTGTTTCTTAAATACCTCCAGGAATGGTGATTCCACTACTTCCCTGGGAAGACTGTCATGACACATTTCATGTTACTTCTTGACCAGGAGTGTTCCCTACATCACTAAAGAAATTGCTGGCCTCAACAAAGCTCTGACCTCCTTTTTTATGCCAAACATAACCTAAATGGTATGAATTCAGTAGTAACAATTCTTTTCTGGTTTTGGTAGAGGTAATAAGTCAAACATGAATGCAAAAGCATAAAGTTTTCTAAAGCTGCTGTCCTGGGGCAGTGTCAGATCTGAATGCTACTCAGAATGCTGTAACTTTTCAAAGTTCTCCATCAGTCAGTGGATCTGGATACAGCAATCATTAGATCAGTATCACTCATCATCCAAAAGAACATTCTAACAGCTTTTGTATTTCTGCTTTTGTGTATCTATTACATGGCAGCTGCATTTGACAGTTAAATGCCACCCTAACACCCAAACCTGTCAGATCTCAGTAGCTCAGCAGGGTCAGACCTAGTTAGTACTTGGATGGGAGACCACCTGGCAATACCGAGTGCTGTAGGTTCCAGTCCTGGGGACTTCACTGCCACCGTCCAAGCTCGCTCGGCCGTGGCAGATAAACCTTAGCAGTTAAAGGGTGGGGCCAGTTCTGCGCACTCTGCGCCTCACCTGAAAATTCACTGTGCAGGCTGGAAGGGCATACCCACATGGGGAGAGCCCTTCCCAAATCTTTGTTTGTGATGCCTAGCGGTGATATGATATGGCAGCTGCAGAGATTGTTAACAATGTTTCAATGATCTTACTTCTACAAATGCAGCATGAGGATCAATCCAGGGCAAGATGCTGAATTAAGAGCTGTCACCTACATCAACTGATAAGCACATACCAGCCTGAGTATGGGATATGAACTTCTTTCCTCATGAAAAATTGCCCAGGTACTCCACTCTGATTAATCCTTATTAGCAGTGTCAGTCACATCAAATCTCTAGCTCTTGACTTAAGCCATCCAGCTCTCAATAGCCTTGAAGGTTAAAAAAAAAAAAAAAAATAGAAGCCAATTATTGCTGCTTATTTGCTGTTTAACTACTATTTACTGTACCTTTAACAGACTAGATTAGAGTGAAAGGCTCTCCCTTAGCTAAAATAGCTTGATGTACCTTTATAGCCAGGAGAGATTTGCCAGAAGAATGGCCAGTTGCATGCAGGAATCTGTGAACCTGAAAGGAATGATCTAAGCTTTAAAAAACAAAACTGAAGACAAATAATTTCTTCATACTGTTAGAAGAGCTAGTATCTCTACACCTTCTGCTTTAGCTATGTGGCAGAATGTCGTCATTTCACTATGAAAAGAGCTCTCCAATAAGATACTGGGATTTCAGCACTAGCACTGAAGGCCCTCAAACAGAAAAGACTGTTCTCAGCTGATACTCCAGAATTTGGCTGCTTACTGTCTTTTTAAAGTCATGCCGCATCTATAAACATCTATAAACTTATGACTAAAAAAATAAAAATAAAAAAAAAATCTGATATTGGTTGTAACAGACACCTAACCAACCAAAATAGTCAACAAAGCCAACATCGACAGTAAACTATGCAAAAATAAGTGAACTAATACACTTTGATTTGAGTTTTCAAAACAAAACACATGTATGCACTTTTGCAGATGACCCATTAGCTAAATGAAAGTGGAGCACAATACTGTCTTCTGAACTGGGAAACAGCCAAAGACAGGAATCTACTTCTACACCTTCCTCCCCTTTAAAAGAATAATTCTGAGCTCTAGGAATCTGGAAACATGCAGTTACACATATATTGGGAAGGTGTTTAGAGGAGGCCCTGTTTCATAGAGACTACACGAAGTAAAATTTATACCTTGGAATTCTTAAAACAAGAAGAGCAACTCAAACTCTGCAATTTCGTCTTCAATCTACAATCAAGGCAATACAGATGTCTATCCCTCTGTCCCTTCAGTGCAAAGAATGTGTTCATTTCACACCTTCAGCTACACATGTATTTTTAATCAAATTAGTCACTAGATTGCAGGTACCAGCAATCTATAGGTGCCTACATGGAAAGTCCATCCAATGTTACAAATGTCATCTCATGTTAGAATGATCCATGGAAAGCATCAGGTCACCTCCTTGCCTCTGCAAACTCCTCTTCCATCCCCAAATTTTGCTCAGAACTCTCACAGCGTAACAGTGACATTAGGTATGAAATCACTGAGTGAATCACTCAATTTATATGATTCCATGATACTAAGAGTATACAGTGAGTGCACTGCAAAGAAACAAGAAACATTTCCAGGCAACAGGGACATTTTAAACTTGCCTATTAACTTACTTTTCTTTTTTTTTTTTTTTTCCTTTTAAATAAAGGAAATAGAACCATAAATATGTTTGTCAAAGAGGACTGAAAGCAAAAAGGAAAAAAAAAAATTAGGTCCTGGAATCAAATTTCCATCTAAACATGATTTCAATTAATTTTCAAAATTAAGAGAGTTGGCATTTTTGTTTTGCTTTGGGGTTTTGGTGTTTTGTTTTGGTTTGTTTTTTTCCTTTTTTTATTATTGTGATTTGGTTTGGCTTTTTGGTTGGTTGGTTTTGTTTGGTATTTTTTGTAATTCCACCCGAATTTCTGCTTGGATATACAGAGAGCATTTTTCTCTCCACAACTCCACATGAAACTACAAGCAAACACAGCCATGCAAGCTAGCAAAGCAGAATTTCTAAGACAGTTGAAATATTAATAATACCAGAGTACCACTCTTTGCTCAGACATACTCAAGAAGAAGAAACTGGTAAAGAAAATGAAACTATGCACTTAGCAATAAAATCAACATTTTTGTCAGCATCAGTATGACAAAGTGTACACTAGTAACAGCTGTCTAGTACACACTCTAGGCATGAAGGACCAGGGCATTAAATTTGGTACTACTGTACTAACAAAGAAGCAGTTTGACAAGGTGTTACATCTTTCTTTGGCTTGAAAAAAGTACTCTTACAAAAAAGGAGAAGAAAAATTTTTGCGCAAGTTTATGGAAAAAAACCCTCCACCTTTGAAACTGTCAATGTCTTTATTATCACATTTACACATCAGATGGACATTTAAAATAATTTTTAACTTTTTTTTCTTTTTTTGGGGGGGGGGGATGGGAGGGGGGCAGGGGGGGGCCAGCAAATATACTGTGTCCCTACTGCTCCTTATTTTAGTAAGAAAGGATGATTTCCCAGTCAACATATCCCTCCAAAAACATCACTGATTTCACCTTGTATCCCTGAAGTAAGGGAAATCAGTAAGGGCAACCCTCTAATGCTTTCCCTTACTTCTTCTATGCAATATAATTGATGATTGTCGAAGTGTACATACAACAATATATGTATACATATGCACACTCTCCCCTTTCTTTCCATGTACGCAGTGCTCACTTTGAACAGAGAAAAATAGATTATTATTTGAAACAAACTATGTTTCAATTCTATGACACTGAAACCACCAAGTATTTGCCAAAGTACATCAGTCTATCTCTAGACACAGAACATCAGTTTGATTGATGGTAAATTGATTGCTTATAGTCAGAAACCAAAAAAGGGACTTTCCTAAAAAGAATAAGGTAGTTGGCATTCAGAACATACAGTAAAGTTTACAAAGCAGAGTTCTAAATTAAACAAAGTACAAACCCCTGAACAATTTCACATTGTCCAACCACATGGGGATGTGATTACAAGGGCACTAAAAATACTGAAACAACTTTACACAATAAATCTATAACATAGATATCAAAGTAGTCTTAGAAGTGGCCTTTATTTTTTTAATAATATATCTTCATTTTCTCTTTATAAATTCTACACCTTTGAAAGTATAAACCTTCTTTCTTTGAAGGTATTTTTTTCCTTTCATGTTTTTATTCAAATCAAAAATCTTTGGAGCCTAAGAAAATATTTAGAGCTTTCTATAATTCAAATTGGAACAAAGTCCAATTCTATGTTTTATATATTATTTTAACATTGTCTTTATTCCAACATAAATGGCTGTATGTGCTTTGTACATGAAAGAAAATGTATAAAACCTACTGTAATCACATGCAATATTTTGGTCACTCAAAAAAATAACAGAAAACTTAGTTTTTCCACTTGATACTAGATTTGAGACAAAAAATTGAAGCTTTATATATATAACAATTACTTTCAGACACCAAAGCCTCATTTTTTCTTAGATAATCAGAAAAGATAAAAGTACAGCAACACTATCTGACAATACTCTGTCTTATTGCTTTTCTGTGCAGGGAAAACATATTAAAACCATTTCCATGAAAGAATTGATTTAATCTCTAGAGAGGGTGCACATGTTCAATGTAGGCTGAGGCTAGTTAAACTCTAGTGTATACTACATCAGTAAATAAAGATATATTTCAAAAACTTATTTCAACAATAAATTCTGGGGTTTAGTGTGAAATTGCAACAAAAGCATTTGAATGAGCTGAAAGTTTTCTAAGGGTGAAAACATGCATCAATGGAATTAGTGTTAATGCTTTTTAATATTAATCATCATATGGGTGTTCTTGTGATTTCTCTTCCCTGGGTTATCTGGTGTGTAAACATTTTCAGTCTAATTGCTTACACCCTTCTGTACCCATCATATACCCTGCCTGGTTTATATTTGAAAATACACTGCCTTGTCATTAAATAAAAATCTATAGATTTGTAAGAGCTAAAGAGCTATTTCATATTTATTACAGATTTCAATTACATTTCTAGTTCCAAAGAGGAGAAACAGGTCACACTTTCTCTTATCAATAAATCCAGCACCCCCTCCCATGTTCTCTGTTTAAAATATCTTTTTAACTTCACACAGTATTTGAAAACAAGCTGTTTGCAGAAGCAGGCAAAATCCACTACCCAAGGGAAATAAACACATCATTTCCATACAGCATAATGGAATACAAAGTCTGCAGAACCTTGGAGCTCAAACCCAAACATTTGACCAAGAAACCCCCCCCCCCAAGAAGGACCCCACCAAATTTCACAGGTGCTGTAGAAGCAATATTCAAACACAGAGATCACCACCCAACAACTTGCTCTTGCTCATACAATTTCCAGAATATGCCAGAAAACACACATCAAGACATATCACAAAAAGTTGTCAACACCACCACCAAACCTCACTTTCTTTCCCTGGAGCATCCTCTAAGTCGCTTGGAGAGTGAAGAATCAGCTCACCTGCACCGGGGGGGCCCAGCCGTGGGCACAGGCGCACTCTGCCCACCACTGCCCCGGGCTGCCCTGGGGCTTGGCTGGGGACTTAGGGGGGCTCCTCCGCACTGTGTTCCATAAAGGGACAAACTTGCTCCTGCTCTGGTTGGCAGCGCCAGGTCCCCAGGAGGGCAGCGCCTGAGCGCTACACTGGAGGCCCGGAGGATGCTGGTGCCAGCGGCAGGCGCAGTGGGCATCCCTGGCGACGGGAGGCACATTCCTGCCTCCGTCCGACCCCTCGGCGGCCCGGCCGCAGCTGTGCTGCCTGGGGAGGTGCCCGTGCATGGCGCGCCCGGCGCTGCCTTTGGCCACTTGGCATGGAAGTGCTGCTCCTGGCAGAGGTGAGGTCCTGTGGCGGGGTCTGCCCAGCCCCTTGGCAGCGGCTAGCGGCGGGGCATGGCGGAGCAGGGAGCGGGGAGCAGCGGGAGCCGCTGCCCAGCAGCTCTGTGTCAATACCGGACTCCACTCGCGCAGAGACTTGACAGCATCCCCGCTGCAGGCAGAAGCAATCAATGCTCTGCGTGGCTGGGACGCACGCCTTCATCCCTTTCTGGATGGCAAACCACGGGAAGGAAAAAAAAAGATTCCGACAAAACCACTCTTGCAGTTTTCAGGAAGATTTAATTTCTTTCCTAGCTGCCCCCTGACACAAGTCACAGGCACCCTGCTGAAGCGCATTTACATGTACAAGCTTTACAGGCAAAGTGCTTTCTGGTGGAAATAGCATCTAGACAAAGTACTGAAAAAGATACTCCTTTGCCAATGATCCAAACAGACGCGGGAGAGTTTTTCTCCCTGCATGCCTGAAAAGACCTTGTCAACAAAATTGCATCAGAAGATGCAAATGACAAGTTAGGGAAGAATGTTATCTGCCCCAAATGCTAAACCACAGCATGAACGTCGGTATGTGCTAATGTGTGTAAGCCAATGTGCATAAACCTAACAGAGAGTGCAAGAGGCTGAATTTAAAAATAAAGCCACCTCAAAACTCTATGCCCTAAATTAACAAATCTCCAGCATCTTGTATTTGTAAATGTGAATATATTTATTTGTGTGTAAGGTCTTCAAGATTCTGATTGATGTATCGTTTTCTCCACTGTTTTTCAGCCCTTACAAATTGTTGCTTGCCAATAACTTTCCATAGAGGTTTCTGTAAGTCCCCTCTTGGGTTTTTTCTCACTAAAACAACCTACTTTCCTTAAATTTTCCTGAAATCTTTATTTGCTAGTATTTTATTTTATTTTTTTTCTCACAGAAGTGACGGGTGTGAAGTGTATAAATCTGGGCTGATTGTTCCAAGAAACTGGAGAGGCTCAGGAGTATTCTCCAGTCTCAGGTGCCTAAGTCCTTAGGCCCTTAAGACTCAGTGCATCTTGGATCTGTATATATGTATGTGGTTTTTAGATTTGCTTTTAACTTGGGCATTTCTCGGGTACATTTAACCATGGAAAAATAACAAATTTAATTTTAAAACCAAATACAATATTGTGTGATAGAATATTTTCGTGTCTACTGGTGTACAACTAGGATTTAAGTACACAAAAGATTAAAAGGAATTTGTGATACACATAGTTTTACTATTCCAAAGTCTAAAACAAATTTACTTTTAAAGATCTCAAAGACAAAGAGACAACTATGACAATGTGTAAATATACTTTCAAGTGAAATAAATTAATTGTCACAAACGCTTTGGTGCAAAAAACTTGATTTAGTTAATTATTTCTTTCTAAATTGCTAACCTGAAATTCCTCAAAGGTCAGACGTTGCTAAAATACCTAAAAATAAGACCTGGCAGTGATTCTTGATTAAAAAAAAATATATGGCAATGTTCTAACAGTGGAGAAAATATTTTGACAACACTGTATTTCAAATTGCCACATGTGAAACTTACATGAGTTTTAACTGTATTTTCATTCAAGTTGCTTGTCCCAGCTGTACTAAACTGATGGGATAATGCAAGGTTTATTCAGAACTTCTCTGAAAAGGCAAAATTGTACACCATATGCTCTCACATAACAAGAACCCAACTGCAAGAACTCACATAGCTTTGCATACAGTTCAGGTCACCTCATGTTTGACAAGCATTAAGGCACTTCTGAATTGCAAGTGTCGATATGGAATCCAAAACTTAAAAGTCTGAGATAAGGGAAGAGCCAATGTAATCATTGCTTCACATAAAGTAAATGTAAAGAGACATAAGACTGAATCTATGTTTCTGCAATTTTACTTAAGCATAAGAAGTGAGGGTGTGTGATCTGTCCAGAAAGATGCTTTCCTTTAGTGGTCAAGGATAATTCAACCCTGAGCACCTAACAATTTGCCTATCAGAAGACAATTCAAGTCATTACTGCATCATCTCCAGCAGGATTACCTCTATTAAAAGAAATATATATATCACCATTAAGTGCTATAAATCATATATATATAATTGTAACATATTTATTTATATACCATATATATAAAAGATACTAACAAGGACAATTTCAGTTTTTGTTTCCCTCATTGTAGAGCTGTATTAGCAGTGTCCATCACCTAAAGACTATCAGCGTTTTTATCACATAGCAAGCTACCTAGGTCACAGCAGAATATAGTGATGCTATTGCACCTTTCTCAAATGCCACTCAGAACTGGGGGGAAAAAAAAAGAGTTTTAATATCTCTTTCAAAGCTATTTGAAAAAAGTCTGGATAATGGCAGAATAATTTAAAAAAATGCTCACATACAAATTTTAAAAAGGCCACTCAAAATAACATATATGTATGTATGTGTGTGTGTATATATATATGTGTGTGTGTATATATATATATATATATATATATACATATATACACACACATACATATATATATAAGGGCAAGCAACAGCTACAACAGGGTTAGGGAGTGGAAAGAATCAACACATTCTGTGACCAGACATAGTCTTCAGACCACCCACCCACAAAATGTTGGGTAAAGTCATTTGTAACCCAGCACTAAAATGTCACAAACCACCCTAGCCCTATATTTTAAAGTAGTAGATGACATTTTAGCAACCTTACTGCACCCCAATCAGAACAATGCAGAACTGCAAAGGCATCCTCTTGACTGTAACATTTATACACATACTGTTAAAACAGTAAATTTGAAATAGCGTCTTATCAGAATGTCTAAAAATTTATTTTTCTTTTCAAAAGAATTTAACACCACTGAACTTACCCTTAACCTGCTCAACATTTCTAGGCTATTGCATACATAGAAAATTCATAATGAAAAATAAATCTTATAAATAAATAATTTTACTATCACTATTTTTTTTAAAGGTTAGCACTGCCTATGTTAGACAAAAAACTCTTGAATATGGGATATATATGTGCAACTAATTGCCAGACAACACGGTAAGATGGATTCAAAAGATAATGCAATTTCATCCGCTGTAATTGAGCCATTGTATTAGAGAGGATGGCACGCACCTCTGGATGAACTTGGATTAACACATGGCTCAAATCCACATGCCCAACTGTCATCCTAATTTGATAGTAACTGGTGCACAAAGCAAAACTGAATATTGTACAATATATGATGTAAACTGTGTTTGACCCAATACTTTTGTGGAAAAATCTCACTAATTTTCTTTTTAAAATATTAGTAGGCATGACAAAATAGAGGAAATAGATTTAGTTGATATTCTACCAGCACAAATAACTGTAACTGGATTACAGCAATGTTGGACATACACCAAAAATAAATGCTGAGAATAGTTTGCTTCAGGCAAAAATGTGCATATGGGAAACAAAAAGTGCATATGGGAAACAAAAATTATTAAAAGAGTTCTGAAAGGGAAGCTAGAATCATGGGCAAAGATGATTTAGATGTAGTAACAGATTTTTCCCTCCAACCAATAGTGCAATGTTATGCAACCATAAAATATACAGAATAAAAGAAGATTAAAAGAAGAATAAACATGGAGTGAACCAACTTATTTAGGGATCCTAAATTTCTACAAATACTTTTCTTGAAAGAAGAAAAATGAGAACAATTTTTAACATGATAGCAAGGCTACTGAAATAAGTCAAATGCAATTTCTTTGCATCTTCTTTTGTTGGTTGGTTGCTGAAAAGCAATTATGCTTGTATAGAAATAATAATCTCAGTGGTGACATGGGCTGGAAGAAATGGTTGTGATGAGTCCAAGATTAGGCCAGGAGCCAACTGACTTGGCACAACTCATTGCTATCAGAGGGTACCTAGGAAATCTTCGACAAATTGATTTCCATTAACTATTCATAGGTAAAATGAAAAATACCCCACTTCATTTAATGAAACCACAACATAAGGGGTGGGGAAGTACACAGCTGAAATAAAACAGCAAAACAGCTCAGCTTCTATTTCAGGCCTGTCCACTGCTCTCTTCCCCCAGGTGTTCAAGGCAAGAGGCACGAAGGACTACAACACCAAAAATAAAGCAGTAGATGAAAAATTTAAGGTCATACTAAAAAAATTCACCATTAAGGAAATTTCATTGGAGATCTATCAATGGCATTTAAGAGTAATATTTTGTTTACTTAAAAAAAAAAAAAAAAGTGTTACAATCCCTATATCCTTTAAACTAGAGGATGGGTCTCAATCTTTGAAGTTTTATACAAAAATACCAGCACAGCATTGAGATGCAGCTCCCTGCACAAGGGATCAGCCTCTCTGATCAAGGGTGTCTTCTTTCCATTTTTATGAGAAGCTAGTAAAGCTTAAGGAGTTACAAAGGTATCTATTTTCAGTGTTAGCTGCATGTCCTAGGGTTAAAATAAGGACAATAATTTAGAAATCAAGGTACAATGAAAAAGAAAATGACAAGGGTTTGGAAGGGAACTATATCAAGAGAAGGAAACAACCCTCAGATGGGAATATTAAGTCAAAGTCAATCATGTCAAAGCTGGTGGAGAACAGTGCAGCAGGTTTACCAATTTCAAATCCAAGTGAATCAAAGATTCATAAAATTTCAGTGCAGTGAAATACAAGGCATTTCCCCGGCCACAGATAAAATTCCCTTACTGGAAATGCTATTTTCAGGTAGAGATGTTGTGCTGGTTTTGACTGGGCAACAGTTAATCCGGAGATGTGTGTTGCTGAGCAGTGCTTACACAGAGCCAAGACCTTTTCTCCTCCTCATATTGCCATGCTGGCAAAGGAACCTGAAGGCACACCTATTTATGACAGGTGCTTTTTGATTTTGAAAGAGAAATTGTACTATGCTTGGTCTCCATTCAGATAGAAGCATAAACAGAAAAGTATACCATAAGCACCCAGAAGATATCCATAGAATAGGTTAATCAGGAATTTTATTACAGTCACATTGCATTCACATAAAGATACATTCACTGCATGAATTCTATAAAGAAAGAGGACAGTATTACTAAGCTAGAATTTTTATTCGAATGGTGGCTATCCATGTAGAAAATAAAAATGTCAATTAGTTAACTCAGGCAGTCTTTTTCAGATGTAGTGCCTATTACAATATCCTCTTTCTAACCGATTACTTCCCATTAGAGTTATTTTGAATGAACTTATCTCAAATTTATGAGTAGACAATGACAAATTGTTTCTTCTCTACAAAGCTATTTGTCTTATGCTTGAAACATATATTTAAACAGTTTGGCACAGTTCTGGTGCTGTCTTATTGTGGTGTAATTAAAAGTTTCTACTGCAGATGAACAGAAAGCAGAAAGATGTGATCACACAACACAGCCAAAAAAGACAAGGTTTATAGCACACACTATCAAGACCTTAAGTTACTAACCTCCCTCTTCAGCCTTTAGAAAGCCAAAACTTGTTTTAACTAACATAAACTTCACAACAAAAGTAAAACCGTTTGAATGGAATATAAGCGATTCAATATTAAATGAATAATTAAAATCTGTCTTGTTTCTCTAATGTCTGTATCTGGTCACCTGTGAGATTTCACTTCAGATGAAAACAATGCCTAAAAATATTTCTCAAACAGAAATGTACTAGTGTGTTTTTGTAAAGGAATCACATACAGGTCCATGTGCTGGGTATTTCTATGACAAGGATGGTACCTGAATCAAGAAAGGGTGATATAGAAGCAAGATGAATCCTTGGTGGCTTTATAATGAACGTTACCCATAAACACAGTCACTCTAGACATAAGATGCTTATATATTTTTGGTTATTTTTTTTCTTAATATTAGTCTTCATTACTTGGAAGAGTGAAAATAATCTATTGGCATTATTTGGCACATCTATAATATTACATCTTATCTGCACCAAGTGACCTTAAAGACCTGGACACATTATTCTTTGCTTCAGTACAGCTAGAAGTTATTGACCTTAATGTAGGATGGACAGGGTAGAATTCTAGAGTCTGTGTTATAGAACAGATTAAACAAATGACAATTGTCTGGCTAGCACTGTACCAATAAATGAAAGCAAGCTAATGGCTATGATAAAAACTAGTTTCTCTGTATTACTGGATGTAAACCCAGCCTGCTATTCACAAGAAAAGCACATAAGCTTCTGAAAGAAAAAAAAAAAAAATTATATTGTCAAGTGGCAAATCCAACAGGTCCATGTCCATCATTTATCAACAGTCCTGGCTCACTGGGGAGGTCCCAGATGACCAATGTAATGCCCATCCATAAGAAGGGCCAGAAGGAAGATCTAGGAAACTATAGGCCTGTTAGCCTGACCTTGGTGCCTGGCAGAGTTATGGTGCAGACCATCCTGAGCGTGCTCACACAGCACCTACAGGATGGACAGGGCATCAGACAAGGCCAGCACGGATTTAGGAGGGGCAGGTCCTGTCTGACCAACCTGATCTCCTTTTATAATCAGGTGACCTGCCTGGTGGATGAGGGGAAGGCTGTGGATGTGTCTATCTGGACTTCAGCAAAGCCTTTGACACCATCTCCCATGCCATACTCCTGGAAAAGCTGGTAGCCCACGGTTTGGACAGGGGCATTCTCTGCTGGGTTAAGAGCTGACTGGATGGCCAGGCCCAGAAGGTGCTGGTGAATGGAGTTGCATCCAGCTGGTGGTCGGTCACCAGTGGTGTTCCCCAGGGATCAGTGTTGAGCCCAGTCCAGTTTAATATCTTGATGATCTGGATGATGGGGTTGAGTCTACCATTAGCAAATTTGCAGATGACACCAAGCTTGACGGGGAGTGTTGATCTGCTGAAGGGCAGGAGGGCTTTGCAGAGAGACCTGGACAGGCTGGATAGGTGGCCAAATCCAACAGTATGGGGTTCAACAAGACCAAGTGCTGGGTCCTGCACTTTGGCCACACCAACCCCATGCAGTGCTACAGGCTGGGGACAGAGTGGGTGGAGAGCAGCCAGGCGGGAAGGGACTTGGGGGTTCTGATTGACAAGAACCAACATAAGTCAACAGTGTGCCCAGGTGGCCAGGAAGGCAAATGGTATCCTGGCCTGTATCAGGAATAGTGTGGCCAGCAGGACCAGGGCAGTGATTTTTTCCCTGTACTTGTCTCTGATGAGGCTGAGTACCTTGAGTATTGTGTTCAGTTCTGGACCCCTGAATTCAGGAAGGACATTGAGGCGCTGGAGGGTGTCCAGAGGAGGGCAATGAGGCTGTTGAAGGGTCTGGAGCACAAGTCCTGTGAGGAGCATCTGAGGGAGCTGGAGTTTTTCAGCCTGAGGAAGAGAAGGCTCAGGAGAGACCTTATCACTCTCTACATCTACCTGAAAGAAAGTTGTACCCAGGTGGAGGTCAGCTTCTTCTCACAGGCAACAGGATGAGAGGATGTAGTCTCATGATGCATCGGGGAGGTTTAGGTTGGACATTAGGAGAAATTTCGGCACAGAAATCATGATTAAGCATTGGGATGGAATGCCCAGGAAGGTGGTGGAGTCACTATTCCTAGAAGTATTTAAGAGAAGACTGGATATGGCACTTAGTGCCATGGTCTAGTTGACATGGTGGTGTTCAGTTACAGGTTGGACTTCATGATCCCAGAGACCTTTTCCAACTGAATTGATTCTGTAATAGAACTACTGTCTACATTACTAAAGGAGACATAAGAGCAAATCAAAGAACACTTGAGTAGTCTTGTACTGAAAAGTAGGTAATAGTGTGTTTTGTTTTGCATGATTTATTGAAACAAATTCAAACATCTAGATAAAAAATCTGCTCTTCAGGCAAACAGTTCTCACTCTGAGAAACATTTGCCTTTGTTACTTTCACCTTCCATCTCCTTGTTTTCATCAATTTATTTCTATTTTCTAATTTTACTTTAAATCATTTTTTATCCCTCTCAGTAATCATTAAGCTCAAATGAAAGGCTCTCACAGTTTATTAGTCTGTTTATCCGGTCTATTAAATAGTCCCTCATAATTCAGCTCAATTCCATAAACATTTCACTGTTTTCTTTCAACTTTATCCAGTCTAAAGAGGGTTAGACATTTTCAGGTTTATGTGATAGCTAGCTGTTACTGACAGGTGAGTGACCAAAACCCCATGACAAAAAACCACCAACCAACCAACCAACCAGAATGAACAGCCCCTAGACTATTGAAAAAACAAGTTTATAAAATCAATCCACGTAATTGGGAACTCCTTGCAAGACCATTCGTAGCAAACTGTATTAATTTCCTTAATATCCTGAAGCATGTCAGGATTAATTTAAGAGAGCCTTTGTGCAATGTTCTGATTTTTTTACATCACTTTTTACACCTTAAAACACAACCTCTTTATTATTTAGTTAACAGTATTACTTTGATAGCACAGTATGCTATAGAATTTCTTACTCCATTTTGATACAAGTTAAAGACTTTCTGTTTGGTTTGCTTTCGCTAAAATTATATTACATCCTTCCTATGCAGATTACAGAAATATGCTCTGGCTTTTCTTCTTTGTACTAAGTTTCTTAAAACTATGATGCACCAATATCTTCATTTACACAAAGGATTCCAGCTCATCCATAAAAATAACTTATGTGTACATAGTACTTGAATTCCTTAACCAGAATTATATTACTTGTCTCCAGGATAGACCAAAGAAAGACATGGAAAAAAATATGGTAAATCATTAATATAGTTGTAAAAATTGTTCCTCTAAAGTGCATTGTTAGTTCATGGAACTCACTGCCTGCAGATAAAACAAAACTCAAATTGGAACCTTTGGCAGAAACTATGGTTATAATTCTTCCATAATGTATATATTTAACTATAGCTCAGGAGATGAAAATAACTAACTAAATAAATATGGATTGGATGGCCCAAAGAAAAAGTGCCATTGGCAGATAACTCTGGAAAAGTGGCCACTTTTCCTGAATTTTTATCTCACTACCACCAAACCCAGTGCACGAGTCTTTATTAAAAATAAAACTTTACACAAATGTGAAAGTGTATTTTTAACTAGTTCATCATGACATGTTCATCTACCATTTCAATCAAACATAATTTTGTTCCCTCATGACTAATGACTGATTAGTGAATTGCTTTTATGCCAAAATAACTTCTTCTAAATATGTTCTTAAATAGATATAATGATTGCAAAAAGTTATAACAGGAAAAAAGAAGCATATCAACAACAGTGTTTCAGATTTCTTTCAGCTCAAGAATATATTAATTTCTGAAATCAATACAGAAAGTTTTAGAGAAAAAGTTCAAAAATTTTATCATCAGAAAGAAATAAGGAACTATTACTTGAAATCTCTAATATTTAGTGCTTCTCAGAAATTATTTTGGAATAGTGGAACTGTGCATATTACTTACAAAGACATTTGAGAGCTCTGTTTTCTTTGTTATTTAAATTCTCTAGAAAGAGAGTTACTGAGTGCTGCTGGAATTAAAATTGGAGACGGACAAGAAGAGTAACAGGAAAAATTTATATAAGTACACCAGCAACACAAGGGAGACAAAGGGAAATGTGGGAACACAGTGATAAAGACATGGAAACCCTTTGTCATGAAATAACTTTGCTTTCTCAATGTTCATAGGTGAGGTCTGCTCTCGGCCTCCCTAGTGCCTACAATCAGTAGTAGAGTCCAGAACTGAAGGTGCCACCCACAACACAGGCATATGAAGCTAGAGATCACTTAATTAAGTTGGATACATACAAGTCCATGAAACTGAATGGGATGAATCCAAAAGTGCTTAGGAAGCTTGACAACATTGTAGTGAGACCTCTCACATGTTTGAAAGGCTATAGTGTCAAAAGGAATCTTAATAACTGAAACACACAAATATCACACCTATCTTCAAGAAAGGCAAGAGGATAATCTGGGGTACTAAACAATGGTCTTTCTAATGTCAGTCCATGGGAAAGTTACAGAACAAATTTAAACAAAAAGTTCTGAGTTCATATATTGGAGGGAGTTGTTGATCCACTCACAGGCATCACTGTCATTCATAGGAATCTTGACAGAATGGAAAAGTACACTGAAAGAATCATCATAAATTTCAAGGGAGGAAATGTAAAGTCTGGCACCTTGGGAGGAATAGTCCCATGCAACAGAATTGGCTGGGGGCTGAAGGGCTGGAAATAGGCTTGTGGAGAAAAAGCTGGGGGACCTGATGGAAAAGTTGAACAGGAATCAGCAGTGTGCCCTTACAGCAACTAAGGTAAACCATTTACTGGTCTGCATTTGTAGGAGTATAGAAAGGCCATCAAGGAAAGTAACTCCTCGCTTCACTGAATCTTATGAAAACACATGTGAAGTACTGTGTCTGTTTTGGGCTATCCAGAAAAAGACAGAGGTCAACAAACTGAAGTGAGTCAAGCAGAGAGTCATCAAGAAGGTCAGCAGACTCGAGCATGTGATGTCTTTTGGGCCAGAAAAGATGTTAGGGGGCAAATTCAGCTGCCCCTCTTCTAAAATGGATAGTTACAGAAAAGTCAAACTCTTCAGAGCTGTGTAGCAAAAGGCAAGGGCAAATTAACACAAGCTCCAGCAAAGGAAATGTGATTAAATGTCAGGGGGAAAAAACTACCATGAGTGTGATCGAGCACAGGAACAGCTTGCCCAGTTTACTAAAACCACTAATACTTGTAGAAGAGATACAGATGCTCAACAAATATTCTCCAGTATAGAGCACATCTTTTGAGGTTTGACTGATCAGTCATTCTTTGGTATCTCTGCTTGAGACACCCATCTAGTATAAACCACATGAGAAAATTACCTTAATGTAGATTAAACTGTTTGATAGAAGGTACAATTTTTTCTTATTTCCAAAACTAAGTAGTTGGCAATAATCAACTCAGCCTTATTTATCTGATTTCCTCCCAACTATTTTTAAAACACATTGACTGTAGATCTTGGCAGGTGAAAAACTATTTCATTCTGGAAACTTCATAATGTGGATCTGCCAACAAGCTGAAAGAATGTGAGAAAACTAAAGAAACTATAAAAGACATCAAAAATAAATCAGCCTCATACTGATTATCCCAGGACACCCAACATAGCAAAAGAGAACACCAGTTTGCATTAAATACTAATGGTCTGTTCTCTTTCAGAAAAGTAATACATTTGTTGTCAACAACTTTTGGCAGCAGTTAGTAGATTGTCATGGGATTAGATTTTTAAAGTTTGTTGACAAAATTTGTGTGACAGAGTGAAAGGTTTAATTGCATGTCTTCTAAATCCTTTATTCTTTGCAGAGTGGTTTGCAGGACAATGCACCTATAACCAACAGTCTATAATAAACAGAAGTGTCAGGGCCCTGAGGGCACTTGGAGGCCTAATTGTCCCTGCCCACCTCCCTTATGTCCTCCCCCACTCTCCACACAGCCCAGGACTGCACCTCAGTCCAGACTGGGGCCACCAGTCCCAGATTCAGGACTTCCCTGCAGTATGTGGTCTTTAGCTGCACTACAGCTCTGCTCATGGTCTTGACCCACAAATCAAAGGAATCAGGGAATGAAATACACAGACATAGATCCTGGAGGACCTGCTGTTAAAGAAACTTCCCTGTCTGACCATCCAGAAGCCACTGTGGCAGTCACACTTTCACCACCTGAGCTGCAGCCAAGGCCCCTTCACAGCTACATCCCCACACTCACACAGTCAGACCAGGTTTCCTTATTGGTTCAACCCAAGTTTCCCACAGCTGAGTCTCAGTCACCTCAATCCTTCAAATAATTTACTCATTGTAAAATAACTAAATAACAGCTCGAGCTTGTGCCCCTGAGGAGAGGTCCTGAACAAAGGAACCCCTGGGCTTTTATCCTTTCACAGTCTAAGCTTGGGAAAGTCTGGAGTCATTGCCTCCTGCCATGTCTCTCAGTGCGGAGTCACCCGGATGGGCCACAGGTCCCTGTGCCCTTTGATGGAAAGGACTGTCATTTCATGGCCTCTTGCCTGGGGCTCCTGCCCCCCAGAGCCCAACCTGCGGCTCACACTGTACCTGCACCCTGAGCTACTGCTCTGGTTGTATTCCTCAAACCTGTTCCCATGTGTTCTGTGGCATTTGAGGACACACGTGCATACTTTTGAATTACAAATTCTGTTTGTGTTGCAGGTTGAAAGTAACCAGTATAGACACAGAATATATTCAGAGATTTTTATCTCCTCACAGCAAAATGATTTACAAAAAAATTTACAGGCATAAAGTAATTTGTGTATAGATGGAATTTTGGCAGCAAAATTCAAAAATCAATTCTATACATAAAGCCAGGAAAATAACTTCTCTACTGAATGTCTTCTATGATCTTCACTCAACTTCATTATTTTTATCTTCTAAGGCATTTGAGATTCACTCTCTTTGTACAGACGGCAGACAGTTTTTATTAAGGTCTGTCAGCAGTGCTTTGCCAATATATATGTATTTGCCATCCAAAAGTAACCTACATGCTCAATTAAAATAGAGGTTCAAACTAAATCAATATTAGAAGTCAGTATTTTTTTCTTACTTCTTACTGAAATAGCTTGTCTTCTGCTTCAACTAACACAAAATACACACCATGACTCAGATTGTATTTGAGTTACCTGCTCAAAACAGGAAAGCAAAGTAAAAGCTCTATTTACATAACTACTGGAAATAGGATGTCATTTTCCACAAGTTAATATATTGAAGCTCTCACCCAAGATAAAGGTGACATGGAGTCTAACAGATAGTCTTGAGTTTACTCTAGGTGTGACTCAACAAATTTATCTTGACCTGAACCCAAGTCTTTTTACTCTCCAGGGTATCTCAATCCAGGATCCTGCTCAAACTGTCCAGCAAAAACAGATAATCCCAGCCAACAGTGCGCTGAGATGCCTGTCCTCAAAGAGAAGTAGATACAGCACAGCCAAAAAAATTGACCTCACCATGAGTAGGAAAAGCCTGACACTGAGTGCAGGGTGTCTGGCCTGAGGTCATCTTCACATAAGCCAATTTTAACTTGTTTAGTAGTTGTAACAATAGCCTAGCAATCAGGTACTTATTCTCTGAACTTATCCAGCTTCATTTTGGCTGATAACAATTCATTATGGACTGAATTGCCTGTGACTCTAATTTAAATGTGTCACAGAAGATATCAGATAAATGATGATACCAGAACTCTCAGATCACAAATGTTAATACTAAAAGAATAAATAAAAAATAATAAATGAAAATAATCTTTAAACCAAGATTTGATGGTCCTAGTCACTTCTCTAAACTAAAGCTGATAATACTTTACATTGATTTCTCCATTCTCAAACACACACCTTCCAGAATCTGACTCCTATCCTAATCACTTTGCTAAAAGGTAGACTGAAAGTTGTTTCATGTTCTTCCTTCCTTTAAGCATTAAAACACAGACAAATAAATACTGCAAGATACATTTTGGTTTTGACAGAAACAAAAGAGCAAATCAAAACCCCACTAATCATTGTATTGATTCATCATTATAGACTCTTTTTTTTTTTTTTTTTAATACCACCACAGAACATTCAAAATCTACTAATCTTTTTTAGGTACAACATGTAACATCAGTAAAATCTGTGACATTTACTTTGCACTTCATCTCCAAACTGAAGTCACCAAACAGACTAATCCTTACTGTAGTACAAGAAATGGTTGGGCACACATCTTTGTTTTCTATGCATTTGTGTGGACAGTTGACTGTCAATTGGTATATAGGATGTGTCACCATCTGGTTTCCTTGAACTTCTGCCTGTGAGATGAACTAAGCGACCTCCAGAACCTTTTCTGCATTGACAACCATTCAACAAAATCTACTGAAATTAGTAAATAGTTCTAGGGTAGTCAGAAATATGTTTTCTGGTACCCTCACTAGTTACCAACCAAACAAAAGTACTCCAGTTGAGCTGCCATGCTCTTCTTGTTTACTCTTGTCAGCAACTCAAGGACAGCACATATACTTTCATGGAGATCCAGTTCACAGAATCACTGAATAGCTGGGGTGGGAAGGAACTGGTCAGTGCTAAACAGAGGGGAAAGATCATTTCCCTCATCCTGCTACCTCAGCCTAGGGGAATGTTGGCCTCCTTGGCTGCAAGGGTTGCTTTGTGGTCAGCTTTATGCTCACCAGGACCACCTGTTCTGTCTCTACAGCCAATTCATGAGTGACTTTCATCTCCCATGTAATTACTTGAACAACTTTGTGACAGACCTCTACTCTCAGTATGAGTTCAGCATGGAAATAAGAAATGGCCCAATAGGGCTCAGCTGAGTGACTAGGGTATTTATCTGTTGAGGGAAGAAACTGGGTGCCAGTGTAGCTTAAAACAAAGTATTCTTTTATAAATCTCATTTGCAATGTTCAAATCTCTTTGCTTTGACTATCATATATCTGGAAAACTGTGAAACAATGAACCTACAAATCTGGAGCACTTTGGGAATGGTGTATATCAGGATTCATGAAAGAATTTTGATAGTATGACCTCAACAGCACATCTCAGTAATCACAAAGCAGATTAGGGAGAGAATCTTGCTTCACAAGTGACCTAGAGGGCTCAGCATAAACCAATGGGCTCAAACACAGCAAAAAGATGAATAATATCACATGAGTGTGATCTGGAACAGTGATATTTTAGTGAAACTAAACTGTAAAGGAAAATGCTCACCACAAAGCATCCAACACTGCCAAAGAGGCAAGTATTTTCAATTACATATTTTTCTCACAAAAGCTATCAATTCACCTATAAAGTGTAAAATATCTTAGCATTCATAAGGCCAATTAAGTTTCAGTCCTTAAAAATAATTAATTTCATCTTATTGTTTAAATCTAGAAACTTGGTGTGACATTAAAACCCTCTTAGTCAATTTATAATAAGCAAAATTCCTTCATTGAGGAAAGGCTCCTATTTGCTCTGACTTGTAACTCTAACCCTGTCTCACAAATGGCTGAATGACACCATGACCAGAACAATTTACTGACCTATATCTTAGCAGGTATGTACTGCACTGGATACAACTAATGAGAAGATACAGAGAATTAAAACTCTGTCCCCCACCCTATATCCAAATAAACAACATATTTAAACAGTCAAAAGCAGTTCAGAATCTAGTCCTTACTATTTCAATCTTCATTATACTCAGATTTCTGCTTTTAGAGCCAGATCATATCAGATCCTAAATCATTCTGATTACAGTAATTTCCATATTTTACAAGACCTTTTGCAATTCTGTAGTTATTGATGCTAACTACAAAAGAATAATCATCAATTTCTCCAGTAATGAACCATGATATTATCTTCCCAGACCCTGAGGATGACTTTGAAAAGAATGTTAGTTATCTCTAATGGAGATATGTAAACAGATGTTATATTTGTCATCTGATTAAGCCTTTCAGGATGATCATTAAAGCCACTTACCCATATGGAACATCATATGCACCTACTGTTTAACTGGGCAAAGCATATTCCTTGGTCTGAAGAAAAGATACAATTTGTGATATTTTAGAAATGACTAGGAATATGGGGTTTTTTCCATTCTCCTTTGGAATTAAAGTTATTGAGATGAAACAGTTTTCAAGACTTCTCTCTCATCTGTACCACAACAAGGAGTGTGTGCAGATAATCAAGATCTTACGGCTAAAAAACTTAATCATTCCTATGACTGCTGGCTTTGACCCCCTCTTCTGCCAAAGTGTTTCTATGTTCCACTGGAGAAACCATTTAAAATAACACTGTCACCTGTGGTCATGGCATATGTCTAATTTTTTCACGATTGAAGCTGAAAGCTTCAGGTCTAATTTTCAGCAAGATCAAAAAACCCCACCAAATAATGTAGCTGATGTAAACATGAATTTTCTTATACACTTCACGTGCTTTACAAGGCTGAGCAAATCCTGAATTACCAAGCATGAATAAATCAAGCATCCAAGATTAGTGTGAAAGTGAGTTTAGGTTTTGGGCTTGTTTTTGTTTGTTTGTTTGTCTTTTGTTATTTCCCTGCACTCTAATTTGCCCTAGAGTTGGTTATCTGAGTCATGAAGTTTTCCCTCTCCCCTCCTGGTTCACAGCTGCACTTTCCTTATCCTGTCTCTCCCATAACCCATCTAGACAGATGGATTCATGTAACCACTAATGCCCAGTTTCAAAGCTACTCAGACTCAAAATGTAGCTGTGTTAACACAGTACTGTTCCCAAACTAACACAGTCTGTTTCTCAGTTGGGCTTATTATTCTAGGGAATAAAAAAAAAAAAAAAAAAAACAACCCCAAAAAACTTTCAGCTTTCTGTGCCAGTACATAAAGACATCCAAGGATGGAGTGACTTGTTAAAATAAAAAGCTGTCTTCATCTTGGATCTAATCATGCTTAATCCCTGGGGAAAAAATACCCCTGCACTTTGGTTAGCAGTAGGAGCAGTAAGAACCTTCAGGATGTGCAAGAAAAATAGCTCTTTGAAGACTTAATTATTACCTCTAGCAAATATATGGAAACCCTGTATGAATTCTGGATTGTAACTCAGCCAAATTTGCTTGCATTTTCAGTAGCATCACCATTAACAAAAATAATCTGCCTCTTCTAGAAGTGCTTAAATATCAGGAAAACAGAAAAGAATTCCAGGCTTAGCTAGTTATGTTTGAAAAAAAATATTGTCTATTCACTACCTCATATCAGTCTGTAAATGACTAAGTTATTCTGGATAAAAATGGTCAGATCAATCTGAGACAGACAGAACATGGAAAATGTTAGTTTAACATTTAAACACTGAGAAATTATTGTATAGATAGAATCAAGCAATTCTAGTAGCAGCAGACATTACAACTTCTGCCTAACTTTTCTGGTTTTGGCTGGGCGACATCCCTTGGGGTGGGCAGAGTGAGTGAGTGGCTGGGTGGGGCTGAGCTGCCGTCTGAGTCTAAACTGTGACAATACCACACTCAGTTGTGAGAGATATGATGAAATAATTACAATTACTTTCTCCAATTAAGTAACCTTGTATTTTACTAAATCTGTAATTTATCTCAGTCAGACCTTTTCCCTTATATACACTTATAATAAATATTTCCTATATAAAATATGTAAGTTTTTTGTTATAGCATCAGTAATACAAAAAGAAATGTTGACCTTTTTCTATACCCACTTGGATCATATTCCCAGACAGTACTGCATGAGGTATAGGTTTCTTTGTCCTTACAGCAGAACCAACTGGTTCTGTTCTCTTCCATCTTCACCTTTTCCTTCTTCACTCTCCACATGTGCTTGTTTCAGCCTCTAGTATCAAGTTTCTGATTACGTTCCCGTTCCCCTGGTTGAGATATCATGACACTCATATTTTATTGTGTTTCTGCTATTTTAAGTATTTGTGTCATAAGAGAAAGGCACTTCCCAAGCCTCCTTCTTGCTCTCATTTAGATAATATTTCAGGTACTAAGAAATAAATTATCATACCTTCACCAAGAGATTCACTAATGAAAACTGTTCGCAGTTCTGTTATAAAATGCTTCAACATCCAATTGAGAGTTGATAAACATATTAAAAGGAAGATATGCTAGCCAAGACACTTTTAAATACAGCTTGAATGATGCTGTAAGGGGGAGACCAGTCACCGGTGTATCTATGACTGGATCTAGCAAATTCACGTTAATTAATTTTTGTGCTTCATTAAAGAAACCAGGATTTGCAATTTAACAGGTCTTTGATTTTACTTCTCATTCCTGTCCTGTGGCAGTCCACAGTATCTTAACGATAGTATGAAACAAATTAACAATGAATTTCATTTATTATACTCTTGTTGAAATTAAAAGTAATGAGATAAAATGCATAATAATGAAAACATCAGATAAATAAACATGGGTTAAATGTAAAACTCATTATTTCTTTTACAGCCTTTAAAATATAACTTTTTTTTTTTTTGAAAGATACCTTCAAATGTCTTCAAACAAAGGATGGTGCCTCTGGATGGCATCCCTTTCCCCGAATGTGTTAACCACACCACTTAACTTGGTGTTGTTAATAGATTTGCTGAAAGTTCCCTCAATCCCACTGTCCATGTCACTGACAAAGATACTAAAGAGCACTGGTTCCATTTTTTATTTATTTATTTATTATTTGGTCCCTGAGGAACACTGCTCATCACTGCTCTGAACTTGGACACTGAGCTGTTTACTGCAATGGTCACAGTTTAGGGATGGTACTCCCCATTTCAAGTGCTCCCACTGAGACTCTCCAAACCATGTGCTGCTCACTTGCTCTCCCCCTTTCCCTCTCCCTGTGACAGGATGGAGAAGAGAACTGGAGGCACAAAAGGTAAAGATCATAGGTTGAGATAAGAACAATTTACTGAAAATAGCAATAAGAAAGAGTAACAGCAACAATAGTAATGACAGAGGGTCATTACAAGAAAGAGGCAAATGATTCACATGGAAACAACAATACTCGATCTCTCCCTCTGCCAATGCTTTGCTGACCAGAAAGTGAGGCCTTCTCCCACTCCTGGGAAATGATGTGAGGTGATATAGAATAACCTCTGGGCCCTAGCCATGTCCCCCCTTGGCTACTGCAAAAATTAATCCTTTCCTGGCTGGAACCAGGACAACTACCTTTTGAGTGCAACCATCCACCCAATTCCTTATCCACTGAGCTCCATCTGTTAAATCCGTGTCTCTCCAGTTTAGAGACATGGATGTTATGTGGGATAGTGCCAAATGTTTTTCACAAGTCTAAGTGAATGATGTCAGTTGCTCTTCCTTTATTCACCACTGCTGTAACCCCATTGTAGGAGGCCACTACATTTGTCAGGCAGAATTTGCCCCCTGTGAAGTCACCAACATGCCTATAGAAGCTTTTCTTGTGTCCTTGGCATCCCTGGCCAGATATAATTGTCAATTCTAACCTCATCCCTGGCTGCTTGGACAATCTGTGTGTATTCCTCCCAGGCTCCTTGCTTCCACCCTCTGTAGGATTCCTTTTTGGCGCAAGTTTGCCTATGAACTCCTTTTTCAGCCATGCAGGCCTCCAGGCACTTTTGCCTGACTTCCTCTTTGTTGGGATGAAGCACTCCTGAACTTGGAGGAAGTGATCATTGGGTATCAACGAGTTCTCTTGGCTCCCTCCTCCCTCCAGGGTTTTATCCCATGGTATGCTTCTAAGAAGGACCCTGAAGAGGCCAAAGTCTGCTCTCCTGAAGTCCAGGGTAGTGAGCTTGAATGCCACTACAATGTCACCTGTCCCTGCCCTCCCTTTAATTGTGACCCATAAACTCTTGGTCGATTCCTCACCCATATGCAGGTGGAGCTCTGTGCACTCCAGCTGATTACTGACACTGAGCAGATTGGTAATGCTGTATGTATGGCCAGGCTTTGCAAACTAAGATTTGGGAAGGGCTCTACCCACGTGAGTGTGTCCTTCGAGCCTGCACAGTGGGATTTTCAGGTGAGGCACAGCGTTCACAGAACTGGCCCCATCCTTTAACTCCTAAGTTTCATCTGCCACGGCCAAATGAGCTTGGACAGTGACAGTGAAGTTCGCAGGACTAGAACGTACAGCCCCCGGTATTCCCAGGAGGTCTCCCATCCAACCGCTAACCGCGGCTGACCCTGCTGAACTTCCGAGATCTGAGAGGATCGGGTGTCAGGGAGGCATTTAACTACCTTAGTAACGCTGTAACTCATCCTAAGATAAACAGACGAACCTCTGTTATTGTAACTGATACATTTGACTGATGATAATTTTTCCCCCTACTGAATATTCTTAATGACAACATCATTAGATTTCATTTTATTGTGCTGTTAATAACAAACAAAAAACAATAAACAAGGGAATACGCATTTCCAAACAAAGATCTGTTTCATTTAGAGAGTCTGTACTGGAGAAGTCTCTGCAGTAGTAAGTGTTAAGTGCTGAACTTCAGCAAATATCGAACAAAATAAGAGATGAAAGCCTGTACTGTGTCTCTGAGACATTTTCTACATTACTTAGGCATCATTAAAAAGAGCTACCACTGAAATCTGAAGCACAATAATTGCCTGGCACTGGCTCCTTGTGTCATTCTGTCCTGAGTGTCTTTGCCATCCAGGTTAAACCCCACTGCCAAGGGAAAACTGCAGAAGGGCACAGGGAAGATGGAATGACGTTGTTCTTGTGAGGAGCCAAGCACTCTGCAGGAGCTACTTTGGGCTGTTTCCCAGTTCTTTGAGACACAATTAACAAGGTCAAGATATTGCTTCAGTAAAATCCAATCTCTCTAATAGCAGAGGCCTTCCTACAGCAAAAATCTGTGCAATGTGCAGTAATATCCTATGGACAGTAACAATGCATGTAATACCTAAAGACTACAGTGATGCTCTGTGTGTGTGATAATGTACTTTAACTCATCAGTATCTCCAGCAGCATTGCTTTCAGCAAGATTATGCCAGCATTTGCAAGCATCCCAATGCTAGGATCTTGCAGACTTCCTAGCTCAATGGAATGCTGTCCTCCCTACAAATGATATGGAGTTTTGTACAGGTAGAATCAAGCACTTATAAAAGTAGTAGTAGTGTTGTTTTGTTTTGCTTTGTTTTTTACCAGTTCTGTGTTGCTGTTTATTTCTCATTGAGAGTTCTGAGATTTATTGGTCAATCCAGAGTAACAAAATCAAATGGGAAAATTTCCCCTATTGCACTTGTAGTACACAAATTAAGTTTCTCCATGATATCAAGCAAGTCTTTTACACAAAAGAAATTTAAGAATACTCTGAAGACCAAACTTCTCAAACCAAGTGTTTTTTTTTCTTACTATTAAATACTTAACACCCAATGCAAAAGTAATTCTAAATTCTTTTGATCCCAGTCTGAATTATAGCAGATTATTAACAATTCTATTTACAAAATTTGCAACTACATTTAAATTAACCTTATTTAAATCCAACTTTGATTATTTTTAATACTAGTATACCAATTTTAAAGTTTCTTACTAACTTCTTTCTGACAAAATACATTTAAAAAACCAGCCTTGAAGTAGTGCACAAAATAATGGATACAACAAATCTGAATAAAAGTACTAATCAAATATGATGATTCATTAAGAGCAGTTTCAAATAATTTAAAATACAAACCCTGAGACTTTTCTAGATGGTGTTAGTAAAGAACAGTATATTTGCTATAAATTTATTTTAGAAGTGCCTTTAGTGAGTGAGCAATTCTTTTTTCCCACTCTTTTCCTTTAGTTTCTCCCAAGTGTCAATGAAGCATGTGAATATTTAAGGTTCATACTAGCCTCCTGGAACAGCTTCGATGAATACACAAAATTTGTTCAATAACATTGACAAAACAACAATTTTATCTTTCTAATTTTGCATATATAACTACCTGCCTATGCCAGCTTGTGTACCCTTTGTTAATGTTCACTGATTGTACGGGCACTCTACCAGGACCAAAACAGATACATTATTAAATAAATTTGCAAGTGATTGCATACTTGAAAAGGTCACTGTACAAACTACAGAGCACTAAAAAAATCACACACACACACGGATTAAAAGTTAAGCAAAATCAACTTGCATTTTTTCCTGTAGTAAGTTGGACTTGGATTGTGATTGCTTGCTAAACTGCTACACTTGCTACAGCAAGAGAAATATTTTTGAAAACATTTAAGAAATTTAGAAACCTGTATCACGTTCTTAAATGTTTCTTCAATAGTAAACTGGGTAATTATTGATTTCTTTCCTACATTTCCTCACTTGCCTTCAACATTTTCCATACTTGAGAACATTCACTTCTTGTTCCTTCACAGCAAGATTTAAACCAAGAATGGAAGGTTTTGGAAGTTAACTGATGAGATCAGGCATGTGGTTCAAAAAAAGAAGGAAAGTGTACAAAAGAGATAAATATAACTTATATTTACATAATATGTTCAGAAAAAAAGGGTGCAGAGTAACTTAATATACATTAAACAGAGCACTATAGATTGGGGCAAGGAAGGGTAAAATAATTTCCTAGTTTTTAACAACAGAGAAAAAAATAATGCCAAATAAATTAGAAAAGATAATCATAAGTGGCTTAGAAACTGCTGGATAAACTCAATAAAGTAAATGGGATTTATTAAACAGCAGACTGCTGATGGCTTTTTGAAGACATGTTTCAATATCAATGTCACAACAGTTTTTTTCTTATCTGGGCTCAACTGGGGCCAATTGGACCAAACTGGAGACTTAAATTTGTAAAGAAATAAATCAGGAAAAAAAAGCACACGACTGTCATTCTGTCAGCAACTGCAGAAATGCAAGCGTTGGAACAGGTTGTCCAGAGAAGCTATGTAGTTTCAGTCCTTAGAGTTTTCCAAGGCCAGGTTGGACAAAGCCCCTCAAAACCTCTATGAAATCAAAACTGACTCATCTTTGAGCAGAAATATGGGCTAGAGTCCTTCCAAGGAGGGCTTGAAAATCTCAGCAATTTGTATATGAAGCTTCAATACTAACATATGAACTTAAAACCTTTATACACTCATCTGTATATTTCTACAGCTTCCTGCCTTTTTTTTTTTTTTTTTTTTGGTAATCTCACTTACTCTTTTTTTTCCTCCCACATTTGTACTCACAGAGATATTTGTCCTTCTGCTTCCTTTCCATTTTCTGAAGCTGATCTGGACTATGAATTCCTGAACTGCATCTCAAACAATTCTTCATCAATTAATTTCATACATTTTTTTTCCACTTTGTACTTTTGAGCATTTTGTATAAGCAAGTTTGCCTTTATTGCTCAGTCGTGTGACTCCCTTTTAAAATTTCAAAGGCAAAATTATGACCACTGGAATGGAAGATTTTTCCAAATATTAAGTATTGCATTGCAGCATGGATTGCAAATAATCTCTGTGTTTCAATTCAATACAGAGATTAAAGGGAAATTGTATTTGCACATAAAGGCCAAATCATGCTGATGGTTTTTCACAATTAATATCTAAAAGCTCACAGCCTTCTTGTTATGCAGTGATGAAGTCCTATATGATCAGAAACGTGGGCAGCATAAGAAATTTACCTGAAGGAGTCACACAAAGGTGTCAAAGCATCAGATTGAGTCAAGGAATTTCATTGCCAAATTCTGGCTGAAACCAGGATTCAACTATGCTCTTACTTGGCCAGTGCTTGCACAATAATTTAAATGATTGGAAATCAGCAACATGCTTTCTCTTTGCATATGAGACAGAGTTCTGAGTTCTGAAAAGTATTTATGCAGGTAGAAAGAAAATGTTGCTTTATCCTGCAATTTTTCACTTCTGATCTGACATAACAGGCTCATTCTTATAGAGATCTTCAGTTCTCATTCAACATTTTGTCTATGTATATTTATATTTCCATTACATTTGTATGAGCCTATGCTTTCAAGCAATAAAACTATAAATTTATCGCAGAGAGTCATAGAAGTATGAATTCTCCATAACCTGTCACAGTTGTTCTATCATTAATGTGTCAGACAACTTCTTCAGAAAAAGAAATGCAGAAATAGGCAAATATTTAGCAAGATAATGAAAGTCTGTGTTCCAATAGGGTTTCCTCAAGAAGACCAGTTAAACTATGCATTTCAAACTTTCCCAAACTTGCAAATAAGAGATGATATAGCTTTAGTAAACACTAATTAATGGAAGATTAATGGAAGATTAATTACTTCATCTGAATAAAATTTAAAGAAATAAGCCTCACCCCTTTAACACAAAGTTTTATCATACAATTAAATCTGGACAAGCAGGGTTTGTTTATTTGGTATTTTAGTACAAAGAAAAAGTTGTGATTCAGGTGTTTTGCAGAAGAACATAAGATGTAAATAAACCTTGACAGGAAAATAAATCATTGCCAGCTGCAAACATTTCAAGAGTTGACAGATCTATAGCTTATGCTGAAATTCTGAAGTCCCAGTGTCCATTCATAAAGCTTTTACTTTGCTATCCCCTCTGTTGCCTGTTAATTTTTACACCAAAGAATGGATGCAGGTCCTGAATGACATGGTCAAAGCTAGTTAAAAGTGCTCATCTGTGAAGCAAGCTAATCTGTAAAGGCAAAACCTAAAGTGAGATTGTGTAGGAAGGAAATTTGCAAGTGATGTATAAAAGGTTAAAAAAAAAAAAAAAAAAAAGATCAGTAAGTCCTTCCAGTAATGAGTGCCATCGATGTCTTTGGCACTTCTATCCCTCTAATGCATCTTGGTTTTCTTCAACTCAAAAAGGAAAAAAATAAAACAAACTCCACCAGCTTTAGATATGCCAGTTCTGCTAAAAGTAAGGGAACTGCTTCAAATTAGAAGAGATGGTGTTCTCCTAGAACTGCAATATCATCACTGTCATTCTGGTCTTGGACCCCATGGCTGTATTTCTGGTCATTGTCTGTGTCATTGGAATTTCTGGGGCAGCCATATGGAACAAAACCCCTGCCTTGCACATGGTTTGCTTCCTTCCATGCATCTACCAATCTCTTTTACTTTTTTAAACTGTTACTTCTGTCTGTGCTCTCTGAAATGCTCACTCCCACTGCAGATGGTATCACAGCAAAGGGAGCCCTCTCCTCCCCTTCTTTCTCCTGGAAACAGCAGGTCCTCTGCAGCAAGTGGTCTGGCACGTTCTTTAATGGATGAGTTGATCTGTCAGTTAACTCCTACTCACACAAATGCCCCATTACTTTCCCACATTTTAATTCTTCACGAAAGATTTTATTTCACAGTTTTGCATAGGTAAAGTGCCAATATATGCCACAAAATTAATCACCAGGACAAAGGGTTTCTTAAAAATATGACCTAGGGCTGCAAAATAATTGTTTCTTTGTTTTGTTGTAAGGTTTTTCTTGGTGGTGTTATTCTTGTTTGGTTGGGTTTTCTTGTTTGGTTTGTTGGGGGTTTTCTTTGGTTTTGTTTTGATTTTTTGCTGGTTTTGCTTTTTTTTTTGTTTTGTTTGTTTGATTTTTTTTTTTTGTTTTGCTTTTTGTGGAGGGATGCTACTATGTTGCCTTTCTTCATAATGTAGGTAAAAACCTGAACATTGATTCGCTGGTTTCAATTAAAAAAAAAATATTGTCTATATTGAAACTGGTCAAGTAAAACAATGCACCCAGTTAAGTTTGAGCTTCTGTTTATACACTGCTAAAAACTTCCATCCCGAAGACAAAACAGCCAGTTTGTTAGTTGTTTTAATTGCAAAGTGCAAGTAGAAAAAGAGCATTACATTTAGATGAGTGATGAAGAATTTGATCAAATTGCTTCAAGGATTAAATTATTTGGTGGACATGGGGGGAAGGGAGAAAAAAAGTCCCCCAATTTCTATGCTTCATCTCAATATATTTTCAGTGGCCTACAGTATTACTCCCCTCTGGAAAGAGTCCCATTTTTTCTCTCAACTAGGCCTTGTGTGCAAGTCATCAATTGAAAAGAAAGAGTATGAAAAATATTTCAGCCAATGTTTGTCTTTCTGTTAAACCAAGTGCAGTAACTACAGAAGCCACGAGATGGCACATGGTTTGTGCCCTGGTTCTTACACTATGGGTAAAAAGCTTGTGCTAGGAATCGGAAGGATGAGTTACCACAGTTTTATTAGACTCATTGTCCTTTTAAAAACAAACATTTTCTATTTTCTGAGTGCAAAGTCTGAGGTTTTAGTTGTAGCAACTGTTGAAGTTTCAGGAGGAAATATAATTCAAAGACATCAATCCTATCTCCATCCTCTATGTAGATACACATACCATGGCAGTGAAATATTACAGCTGTTATCTAAAACCTCAATGCAGTGTGCTCACAGACTTATTCTGGCTAATATAATCTGACTACTACAAATAAGAAAGATTTGTAAAACTTCCTGAACGAGCAAAGCACTAGTACAACATGCAAATCCCAGTGGATATAGTCTATAACTTGCTTCCAATTCCTCAAATTCTTTCATCAAATTCATTCACCACTAATGCAATATTTAGGAATCTTACTTGTCTGCATCAGTCCTACAGCACTACTGATATCCACTAAAATTGATGTTTTGTGAACACATTTTCTTCTCCGTGGAAATTACCTGAAATATGGTGTGTGATACAAACAACTCTATGGAAGCTTCATACGAGCAAAGACAGTCATGTTCATTCTCATGACCTCATTCCCAAATCCTGGCCATATTTGACATAAACTTAAATAACTGTATTCCATGAAAGTTCTTAGGGCTTAATCTTCAGTTTTATTCTGTATTGGAATGCAATGGACATCTCTTAACCAGGAGGGATGGGAAGCAGAGTAATGACTGCTTTCTACTTTAGTACATTTCTGCAATCTTTTTTGCCCTCCCTAGTATGATGAGCTACTCCTTCAGCTTTTCCAGACACACTTTCTGGCAACATACAGTAGTTTGATATCATATTTGTTTCATTTTCACACACAGGAAACTGTGTCCTGAAGAAGAGAGAGATGAAAAACTTGAAAGTAAATACCAGCTTTACTTCTGCCATAGTTCACACTAGACCAGAATGTTCACAAAGACATCTTTTTTAGACTAATAAACATTAACTATAAAGCTCCAAATGTCTCTTCTTTATGTTTTTCAGGCTAATTTTACTTTTAACACGAAGAGTATGATTATGAAAAGTATTTATAAACCACTTTCAATGAGCTAGCAAAGCAATACTCCAGCTTCCTTAATAAAACCTCTTTGAGCTGCAGTATTTCTAGTTTTCAAATATTAAAGCTACATTTTACGTGATGCTTATCTACCACAGTGACAGGATTCTAAAAGATGGTTTCCAATTCAATCCACAGCAGTCCCATCTACTGCTTATTGATATTCCTAAGCTTGTGTGAAATTATATCATGTCTTCTTTCCACTCTGGGAATATTTCTCTATTTTGGATTTTATTAAACCTAGTAATGTTAAAAGCTAAATTTGTCTTATACAATTCAGGCTTCAGTCATATACTAGAGAAGAGATTCACGAGATGAAATGCTGTAGTCCAGCATTCTGATGTATTCAGTGGGACTCTTGCACCCTGAAAGGACAGGGTTATTATATGGTTTTTTACTATCAATTCTTAAGTCCACCAGCAACTTGTAGATAACCAAGTGGTATGGGAACACAAGTGTTTAGGAAGTCACTTGGTGCACACACTATTCACAATTTCCCAGTGTTTCATTTCATTCTTAATGGTGTTACACAGGCATACTGTAACACTGACTTATGTTCATTTAGCATAGAAGCAGTCCAGAAATATCTCTATGATTAATCACCTCAATATAGACCTATTATTAAGGGAATTAAAAACTGTAGAAGACAACTGCTTTATACATGTGAAATAAAAGAAACATTCTTTTATTGTCTCTTGTTCTTTGCCTTTGAAACTCTCTACTTTTGCACTTCAAAAAACAACACCAGAAGGCAAGATGAAGACAATGACAGCAAGGGAAGACTCAGGAAGAAAAGGAAGGAAGACCATATTTCTTCCTTCAAGGGTTTGTTATTGCCATGAAAGATTTATACAGTAAAACAATTATAGATAGTAGTTTGCCTTCCCTATCTAATTAGAGTAAAGTTGCATTAAGAAATTGAATACATTCTTTATGCTGTTCAATCCTGTCATAAGGGACACTAGCATTAAACAAACTGCAATATCTGGAAGAAAAGACCTACTACATTTGTCTGCTTTCAAACATAACTCATATGGAGTAGCCTCAAAACAGCCCAGATTCTCTGTACACAATTGCTGGCACAGTAGGCAGCATACAACTGGTGCAAGGTACATGCAAAGGAAAATGCTTAATTGCCCCCACCTCTATTAAAATTACACCCTCAAAAATATTTATGGCAGATGCTTGGCTTAAGTTGATGCAAAATACGTGACACTCTCCATGGGGAATACTGACCCCTCAGGTGAGCTAAAGACTGGAAAAGTGAGCACAAAATATGACATGTACACAGCACATGTGAACTTTAACTTAAAATTGCTGCTATCATGGCAGCATCCATGAAGGAAAAATCTGGTTCATCAGTAAAACGGTTCAGGAGACCTGATTTAGTCAATGAAGGTCTTCCAGGGTTCTCATACTTCAAGGAACTTTAAACATCAGATATTGAACATGCACAAGTAATAAAGGTCTATGGAGAAAAGTGGGAAGGGCTTCAAACTCATTCTGAAGCACAATTAATATCAGCCTCCTTTTACTACCAATATGGTAGTAGTTTCTCTTGCTCAGGTCTCTGAGCAACCTGGTCTGGTGGAAGGTGTCTCTGCCTATGGCAGGGGGGGTTGGAACTAGATGATCTTTAAAGTCCCTTCCAATCCAAGGGACTTTAAAGCTGTTTCTAGGCTGAGCTGAGGTTAGCAAGACACTACAGAAACCACTTGTGCTGTTTAATGGGTCCCCAGTGCTAATCCAAGGCCTAAAGGCATGACAAGTAGCAAAAAGTAGCTGTCTGAGTAAAGAAGACTGAACTTCATTGTGAGTTTACCATCTGATTCATTACTGTTTAACTAAGGTTCCAGAAGCAGTAAATCAAATCACCTACCACAATATGATCTTCCCCCAAAAAATCTCAAGTAGAAATCTTTAAAAGGGGCTGGTCAGACCCTATGCATACCTTCTCTAAGGCATGATGGTCCTATTTATGTCTTCTTCCTGGTTTGTTTGGTTTTTTCACCTGATATTTTGTCCATTTTTCCTTCTTAAGTTTTGCTTCTCTCAGGGTCTTCAAAACTTACTGCAGGCTGAATATTATAAGCTTTATTAAAAATTTACTTAAACTGGAATAAACTTAATTTTCCATTCTCAGGTCATTATGTAATCCGCCATTATATAATCCTTATCCTACTAAAAACCCTCTTGTGGTTTAACCCCATGAGGCAGTTAAACACCACACAGCTGCTCATTCCCTCTCAGTGGGATAAGGGAAGTGATGGGAATGGTAGAAGTGAGACAATTTGTGTATTGAGATAAAGACAGTTAAATAGGTTAAGCAAAAGTCACACACAAGCCAAACAAAACAAGGAATTCCTTCCCCACTTCCCATGGCAAGCAGATGTTCAGTCATCCCCAGGACAACAGGGCTTCACTTCATATAATAGTGACTTGGGAAGACAAATGCCACAACTCCAAATCTCCCTCTTCCCTGAAATTTTATTGCTGCGCACAAAAGCATATAGTATGGAATATCCCTTGGGTGAGCGGGGATCAGCTGTCCTGGTTCTGTCTCCTCACAACTTCTTGTGCACCCACGGCCTACTCTATGGCAGGGCACTTTGAGGAGCAGAAAAACCTTGACTCCGTGTGAACATTGCTCAGCAACCACAAAACATCACGGTGTTGTGAACACTGTTTTCATCACAAACCCAAAACACAGCACCATACCAGCTCCTATGAAGAAAATTAACTCTTTCCCAGCCAAAAACCAACAGAAAATCAAAACCCCTCAACAATCTGTCAGAGATACTACCTCCCAACCAAGTGTAATAAGAACAGCAATACTGATAGGGCCAAGTGGCCATCTACCCACTATCCCATGTCCCAAAATGGCCAGAAGACAAAAAAGGACAATTCCCACCCAGTTTCTATAGCTGGGTGTGCTGACACATCCTCTAGGAGCTCATATCCTACTCTCCTGTATGAATAGAAAGGAGCATAGAGGTAGGTCACTACTGCAGTTCCTTAATCTGCACCAGCACAGTCATCAACTTTAGGAAATGGAGCTTTCATCAAGCCTGAGCAGTATGGGAACACGCAGAATAGAATAGAACAGAATAATGTTTAGTTGGAAGGGACCTACAGGGTCCAACTGCGTGACCACTTTAGGGCTGACCAAAGTTTACAGCAAATTATACTGGATTTTTACTCGATCCCAGGGCGAAAAGATCACCTCCCACTCCAGTCTGGTGTGCTGCAGCCCCCCAGTGCTACCACTTGGCCCACTAAACTTACCTACAACACATAGCTGCCCTAAGTATGCACCTCTGTCATCTGTTACTCTTCAGCAAAGACACTGGGATGGAGTGTCTTAATAGTTCTAGACTGGGCAGGACTCTGCTCTGGCTGTTCCTTCTGAGGATGTTCTTGGATGATTTTACCAAGCTCAGAGACATTCTGGACTATGGCCTGTTGGATATGTTGCCCCCTCCATAATGTGCATGCTCCCCTCAAGGTATCTCGTCTACTACATCTCTCCAGCATTTGCTTGAAGAGGTGAAAATCCCCACAATTCTATTTTCTCTTGCTGCTCAGGGTTACCTGATTGAAACAGTAACACCTGCCTGACACACTCTTTTTGCCCTCTTAATTTCTGATCTTGGCCTTTTTCTCTGTTCTCTGTTGTTCCTAAAAATTTCTAGTATAGAAGAATGGGGTTGGGGTTTGGATTTTTGTTGTATTTGTTTTTTTTTTTTGTTTTTTTTTTGTTTTTTTTGGTTTTTTTTTTTTTAGCTGAGGAAATCTTATCTGGGAATGATCAAAAATAAGATCTCTATCCTGGGTACCCAAAGCCCACCTTATTAAAAGTGTTCACCTGGTTTCCACCATCACATGAACAGATTTTCAATCATTCATTCTAAATTTCATCAACCATTCTATCTCATCATATTTTAAGATCCTTTTGTGATTCATCACACATTTTCCCTGCTAGATAAATTTATAGTTTATGACCACCTAATAAACATAATTCTTGACTGTTCACCTCAAACTCAAATGAGGCAATATATGAACCAAATGTATTTTGTTCTTTCCCCCCTCTTAAGAATCTGTCATCTACACTCAAAGACTAAGCTGCTATGCAAATTCTGCAAATAATTTCGTACATATCATAATATGAAAATAAATCATAAACATCATAAAGGTTATCTTGTGTATATTGTAAAGGCAAATCTACTTCTATTCCAGTATCTATAGATTTTTCTGCATTAAACATGATAATATATTAGATCACTCTTTATTTTAGACTTACTCAAAGTTGCTTCCTTTAACAATTTTTCCTTCCACTACCACATAGTAATGTCGGAAAGAATAAACATTTACATATTTGTTTTCATCGAAGTCATGTGTGTTATGGAACATTTAAACAGAACTATGTTTGAGTTCTTGACAACATGACAAGTGCATTTTAAAATATATCCTTTTTTTTTTTTAAAATTAAACTTTGGGGGTTTTATTTTCAAGGAGAGGTGCAAGAAAATGTTGGGGGGAAAATAGAATTTTACAGAGGGTGTTTTGATTTTTGCTGATTAACAGCATCAAATGAATACAAAGCAGTTCATCCTGTAAATGATTATTCTGCAAATGAACAGTACAAAAGTTCTTTAAAATAATCCTCTATTAAAGCCTTCACTGCAAGTAAGATTAAAAAGGAAACTTTTGAAATGAGTAGAATTGTGAATGATAGTTATGACCCACTTCCTATTATCCCTCAAACACTGCTACCAGAATCATAATATAATCCATTCCTCCTTAAAAAATGCTTTATACTCTTTTGTACAGTTAAGTTTTGTCTTCGAAAGTTTGAAAGGAATTCTGTGTGAAGGTTAACTTAGAATGAGATGTCATTAAATCCATGAATTATAACTGCCCATCTACCAGTGACAGCGTTGATAAGTTTGTTAAATTAGAGTAGCAACATAGCAGAAACTGTTCACTAGACAAATATCCTGAAAACAGACTCAAATAGCATTATATACAGTAAAATATATGTATTACTAACACTGTATTACTAATACATGCTCCAAGGATTATTTTCGCAATTCTGCCTGCACTGAAGTCAGCAGAAGACTTTGACCTTAACCAAATTCTTACAAAGTCATATTGAGATCATTTTTATTGTATTTTTACCATTTCCAAATCTGTATTTATTTCATGTGGTTTATTGTGGGACTTTAAACTATGAGATTGAAATGGGGTGAGAACTTTCACTTTCTTGCAAACATTACAGTGACTGTTAACATTTTTCTATAATAATTGCTACGTTTATTGCAAACATTTTTATTTTCAATTTGCTCTTAATCAAATATGGAAAAGAAAAAACACAGTGCAGAGCAACTAAGACTTCCTTTGTCATCTCTGAAATATAATACTACATAACGGTCATTATATTCACTATAAAATTCATATAGCGGTATTGATATTCAAAATTATTTCAGAACTCTCAACCGAGATATTGCAAAGCCTCCATGATTTTCAGCAAAACCTACTAAATTATGCATGCTGAAGCTCCAGAAAGCATCAGTGAGAACTGACTTAGCCTTTTCAAACATCATTTTCTTGGCTGTGCACTAACAAAAATTCTGAAAATATATTCATAACAAGTTTCAAAAGAATTAGTGCAAATTAGGAATGATATATGACAGGCATGTCTAATGATAACCTCTTAGACACAATCATACACAATTGTCAATTATGTTTAATCATATTACTTACAACACCCAAGGTATTCTGTAACTGACACATTACCTGAAAACAATTCAATCTAGTTTTGTGCTTCTTCAGTAGACGCTCTTCCAAAGTTTGTCTCCATTTAAAAATAGTAAGAAGAGATGGCCACTTCAGTTGGCTTGAGTGCTGGGCTTTCCCTTTCTGCCCATCCAAAGAACACCTTTTTTGGTAATGTGGGCACAAAACTTCATGAGATGGTGCTTTTACACTAGGTACACTTCCTCTGTGATTCATCAAGGCTGAGTTATTTACCACTAGATAGTTCATTTTTTAACCCCAGTCTTTTGATAACTGTTATCTCACTTAAAAAAAAAAAAAAAAAAAAAAAAAAAGAAAGAAAAAAAAAAGAAACCAAAACAAAAACCCGAAACACCTAAAGTATTTTAAAAATTTCCCTTACACACCTGTTTTCAAAGCCTCATGGAAGTCTTTTTGTTTTCTGTATACAATAGCATTCTGCACTCTAAATGCTAGACTTCGTTGTAATTAATGGCACTTAACGCTATTAACTGCGCAACCTCAAACTGAGTTTACATCATGCACGTGCCAAAAAATTGGTTATCATTTTTATCTGCCCTATCTCAGACCCTCAGAGGGGATCCTAATCCATTATTAACAGCTATTATATGAGACAAGCTGTGTAGTAGCTGTTCTCTCTCACTTGTCTGCCCTGAACTGTTCTTCTTGTATTGCACTGATGCTACTGCTTCCTATTTCAGAGTTGCCAAAAGCATATCAGAGCATCAGCGCACTCATGCAGCATGAAAAACAACTCCACTGACACATATTCAATGTAGCCAATAAAGATATAGTAGCCCTATGAAAAGCGTGTGAAAAAAAAATAAATAAAAAGCTTCCTGAATACAGTTAGCAGAGCTACATAATTAAATGCCAGAGGGCTGTGAGTGCTGCTGTGTGAACTGAACTGGTTCTTCTCTTTTTTTTTTTTTTTTTTTTTTTTAAATTAATCATGCAAGCCTGATCCCATGCAAGGACACACATATTTCTACCCACCAAATCAATTATACAAAAATAATGCTTAAAGCAGGAGGTACAGCCATCAAAGTTTCAATCTTGAAAAATATGTCTGACCTTTCCCTCCCCTCTGCACCCTCAAATACATTGGAAACAGAGATTACAGCCTCTGACAATATCTTAAAAGCCAAGCTAATGTATTTGTCATTAATCTGAAGATGTTCTTCATAGTATCAGAGAATGGTTTGGGATGGAAGGGATCTCAAAGACTTCCAAGACCTCCAAGAAAGTTGGAGAGGGACTGTTCATACAGGTGTGTATGGTTGGGACAAGAGATAATGGTTTTAAACTGGCAGAGGGCAGGTTTAGTTTAGATATAAGGGAATAAAATCTTTGCTATGAGGGTGGTGAGGCACTGGAACAGGTTGGCCAGAAAGACTGTGGAAACCCCTTCCATGAAAATGTTCAAGGCCAGGTTGGATGGGACTTTAAGCAACCTGGTTTAGTGGAAGGTTCCCTGCCCACACCAGGGGAGGCTGGGACCACTTGATCTTTAAGGTCCCTTCCAAATCATTCTATGATTCTATGAGTTTATGAATTCTATCAGAAATTACTGTCATTTGTTTTATTTTTTTTTCTACCATTAGAAGTGAAGGACCACAAAGGAAACAAATTCAGTAGTACTACTAGGGAATATTTAAGGTACATGAAGGAAGCAGAAAAAGGAAGATGTTTCCAGATTTTATAATGCAAAATAGGTTTGGGTTGGTTTGGTGTTTTGGTAAAGGGATGGGGTGGAGGAGTGGGGAGGATATTTACCTTATATGCAACTGACTGTCAAGTCTAAGTACCATCTGCTCTAGAGAAGCATCAAACTATTAGAAATGAAACTTCAGGCAAGGCAGAAAGATTCTACTTATCCCTCAAAGTAAAGCATCATTTTCAGCTAGAAGCCCTCTTTTGCATCTAGACAGATAAAAGGAAATAATGACTGTCAAATAGCTCAAACTAACTGTCATTATTATCAGAAGGGAAGTAAAACAGTCCAAAGGAAAACTAATGTTGCTGCTTAGCTAATTTTTTTCATGGCTTGCACAGCACTAGGCTTGATTAAAGTGTTTTATTGCCTTCATTATTTTCAACACTTGTATAATTGATTTTTTTAACTCTCTAAAATAATTTTCTGTTGAGTTTTAGCAGTAAATTCACATGCCAGTTGTAAAATATTGTGACATTGAGAAAATTCTATGATTTCTCCAGTTTTAGCTTAAGAAATTATATTTTCACAGTGAAACAAAAAAGAAGGTCATGGATGACATCATCAGAGGATTATTTCAGTCAGAATCAGACTTTGAAGGTGTTGCCTCCCATTTCTTTTTTTCCTTCCCAATATCCCCAAGTGCAATGAGAAAAATTCTTGTCCTGAACTTTCTCAAGGCACTTATACAACATTCAATGAGATACTTTCGTAAGGCGGGTAGTTGGGTCGATAAAATGAGTAGAAAAATCACAGCTTGAAATACTTGAGCTGCAAACTGAGTTTTCAGTTACAAACTGAAAGAAAACTGTCAAGTGACTACTTAGAGTCCAGAAGAGAGACAAGAGAAAGAAGCAGAGGTCTTGAAAACATACAATAGAAGTGGGAAATGGATTTATTCAGTCCAGTAAGGGAAAGAGTCATAAAGAGTCATACTAGCCTTTAAAGAAAGAAATGGCTGTAGTAAGAAGGGACTACAAATTTGTTAATAAAGAGAGGCAAAGTGTTTAAATTTCAATAAACATTTGGAAAGGAAACTTTCATAAGTACAAAATTTACTGGATTAGATTCTCCAGACGACCATAGAAAAATATTGAATTTTTTATGTGCATTAGAAAGACATCAGTCAGAAATATCTGACCTTGTGTTGAATCAGGGGGAATGTTAAAGCGACTTTTTGTTTGTTATTGCTATCTTATTTAGTTTTTTTCCTACTTATTAGTAACTTATTTTCTTCTCTAAAAATAAAAATTCAATTTTGCACTTTCTTAAAAAGTACAACTAAAGGCTTGTCTCCCCAGCCCTCCAATGAGACATTTAGCATTGCAGACTTAAGACAGTTTATTAAAGCAATGCAGATACTAAAATCTCACTAAACAGATATCACTGTTTAATTTCCTACTTAACTGGAAAGCCATAAAGATATTGACGTTCAATATGCACCACTCTGTACACACTATAGGAATTTGAAAACTGTCAAATTATTATTAAGGTTTTTTGTTTGTTTGTTTGTTTTTAGGAAAGCTTGCAGTATCATGTCTCTCCCCAGTAATGGTTGAGATAAAGTATTTATTTACACCACAGAGACAACAAAAAGGAAAAAAAAAAATCACACAAAGCAAACAGAACCTTTTGAGATAACTCCAGCTCTTAGGTAAAACACAAGAGAGTATTTCTTGAAATCTAAATTTCGGTGCACAACACTGCAAACGCTGCAGATGAGTAAGGCTGTACATCAAAGTGTTACATACAGCATGCTAAGACTATGAAACAAAATATCTGGAGTGGAATTCAGCTGGTTCTGTGTAGGAGACTAGTAACATTTTAGATGCCCTGGGGTATTCTGCCAAGCTTAGAGCTGCAACACTGTCAAAGGTCAGATTTCTAAAGGTCCTGGGTCATATCTGTCGCTTCATACAGATGTCTTAGATCCTCCAAGGTACATAAAATGCATGAGAAACTGATGCCTAGACACCTAAATTGTGCCAATTATGTTCTGAGATCCCTTAAGCACTTTATGTCTGCTTTACAGCTGCATAATTGTGTTAAACTCATTAATTTGCCCAGAAGCCTTTGCAATGAGCAAAAAAAGGACTGACATATTCCTTAGTGAGCTTCTGAGTCCCTGTTAAAGCAGAATACACTAAAATATTAGTAACAGAAATCACTTTTATGAAGGTTAATGTCACCAGAAATTTTGAATGCTTAGTGAAATTAAAATAAGCAGGGAAAAGAAAGAGAGATGTGGGGGAAAAAAAGATAAAAGAAACACCTCTTCAGTTTAACGAGCAAAATAATAAAGTCACCTTCCAACAGTAACTGGAAACCAGTTCCTACCAGTTTTTCAAGAAAGCTTGAAGATCAAAGAAATGTAAATAAAATCGAGCTAGGGTAAGTATGCTAATGTCTCCCTAATTTAGAAGAAAGGTAATCAATAAAAAGGATGCAGGATAGGAAAAACAGAGAAGCACAAAGTGAAAAATGTCATTGGAAGTCTGAATAAAAGGATCTCTGCACCATTCTAGGAAATATTAATAGAGAGACGGTGGTATGTAAAACAGTAAAAAACACGTAAAATTGAAATGAAATAAAATTTTTAAAAAACCCTCAATGAATAAAAGAATTGTTTTCAACCACAGTAATTATCTTAGTTGAAAAGCTGGAGGTTGGGACAATATTATCACATAAGTGTTCTCATTTCTGGTACAGGAGAGGAAAAAGGGAAAAAAAAGTGAGAGAAAAGAAGGCAGAAGAGCCTTCTGTAACACGTTGAACAAGACTACACTTTGAATTTGTCCATCTGCCCTCCTCTCCTCAGAGCACAGACAAGAATCTCTGTTTTCACTTGTTAGACTCTACTCTTCTGACTCCTGAAGATTAAAGAGAACATTTTCCAAAGTCAACAACATTATTAGAACATTGATCTTTCTTTTAAGAGTTGTTTCAGAGCTTCCACATATCCTCACAATGCTGCCCACTGTTTGATCTTGTCAGTGATCACAGCCATAAGAAAAAAATTCCTTTCCTTTCCCCTGCCTTGAAACCTCTCTTTATTTAATGCTGTTACAATTTGAATGTGATGTTTCCTTCCTGACCCTGCTGGTATGAACATCCTTCTTACAGTCTCTATCTATACCTTTAAGAGAAGGTATGATAATGACTTAATTATTACTAAAACATATTCATATCTTCCAAATACCTTTCCCTTAACACATAAATTATTGATAAACTCTAGGCAAGATCATTACCTGAATATGTGACTGGAGCAGTTACTGGTTTCAATTCATAATTACAGAGTTTACATTATTCTCTGTCAGAGACTTTTGGTTAATGGAAGTTTAAAAAAAAAAAAAAAAAAGGTGCCAACAGAACAATAGAACAATTAACCTATTGATTAAATGAATTTTTAATTTTGGGACACCTTACACATTAGCAGGTTCCTCCAACCTTTAAAGTGTACAGGATGAATAATTCCCTTTGTCTGTTAATAATTTAATGGAAGAATTGCATATACCAACTTACAAATTGTGCCTGTGGATGCTATAAAACAGACTTTATCCTATAGATGCTTTTTAAACAACCCAATATTAAGTATTCAAAGAGTATAAAGAACCACATGAGTGGTCCTTCCCAAGTGCTAAAGAACACTATATGAACAACCTAAAATTAAGACTGTGCTTTTTTATAATAGCTACAATTTTCATACTTCAATGACAGAAGAGAGTTTTGCTCTTTTTTTCCTTCCTTCCCAAATACATATATTCTGTAAACTGCTTGCTGGCTGATATACTTACTGATTTTTATTTCACAACACAATTTTTTTATTGCTAGAGTAATGAAATGAAAATTCTTAGCAGAAATGGCACTGTGAAGGCTACTCAAACCTTGAGTCATCCTTATAACTCTCTAGAAAGCAGATGGAAATTATTCTTGTATTATTAGTAGCCAAATGGAGGGTGCATCACCCCTGCATATGTCACAAAAATTTACATGAAGACCTCCTTAGACAGTGTAGGGTTTCAAATGCACAACTTTTATCTCTAGAACACGATTAATGGCCTCATCCTCATAAGATTTTAATTACATTATTATTTCAAGTGCATTACATTAGGTTTCAGAAATTTTATAATGCTCATGATTGTCATAATTAAGCATAAGTTATATTACAATGAAACTTAAATCATCCATTGATTTCAATTCACAAATTATACACAATTCAAGGGCTTGGGACTTTTTAAAATTTTTTGACAGCCCTTTTGTTTTTAGTGGTTTTTAAAATGTCTAAAAAGGTACTAAAATAGCTAGATTTATACTTTGGAAAAATTTTCCCGCAACTTTCTTCCTTGGAATCAGCATAAGCAGCTGTGAAATATAATCAGCACCATTCTGATAACTGACACTTTTGTATTGTGATTTACTAAGTACAACATTCTTTTAAGAAAGCAATGTTACACAGAAATTCTAATTTGAACTGAAATGTCAACCCTAAGTGTTCATATCCTGCATCTTCTGCCTCACTTCATCTCTTTCAAGAAATTGTGCTTAAAATGGTAAGTGTATTATAATTGAAAGCTTTTTGCTAATTTTCTGTATTGCATTACCTATGTGCAGATAGTCATATCCATATGATTCTGAGTATCTTCCCAAGAATCATAGAATGTCCTGAGTTGGAAGGGACCCACAATGATCATCAAAGTCCAACAAGTATAAATCCACTTTGAAAAAGTAAGAATTGAAGATGAATGCTCAAGTTCCTCTGTTTCCCACAGCTGCCAGGGTAAGAGTAAAGTGGAAAGTGCAAGAGGTATGCAGTTAATGCAGTTGCTTTACACAATGGTAGATGATGCTAATTATCACAATGGGTATCTTAAAACCAAGGTGTTTCATAAGAGACTACAAATAATAATCAGAAACCACCTTCTGATTTCAAATTGTCCTTAGGCATGCAGAATGAATAAAGAAAACAAATATCTATAATCAAATATAATTGCTCTAAAATGCCTATAATCCTGCAATAGTAGATTATGTAATGATATCTCATTCAAAAAAGTTTATTTTAGCTTGAAACAGGATCTCTCCACAACGAATAAATGGAAAAGTCTAAGGAAGTAATAATTTCCTAAAAATTATTTTCCTCTATTTTCATTATAGAACGGGATTATTATACTTTAGTGTGCTCTCCGCAGCATCAGGACCTTGGGCCACAGAAATATTTGAGAACTACTTTCTACTTTCATAAAAATAGCCTGTAATTTCCAGCATCCTTTCTCATTTTTCTGCAGCACCTCACTCATGTAAAGCTGCCTGGCCAAATTTAGCTGCAGTTACAACACTGGAACATTTTGGGACATATCTTTCCTCTAGGATAAACATCTAAAATGCCAATGTGAGGCAGGTACCAAAAGCTGTTACCCTACTGCCAAAGGGAAAAGCAGTCATGATAGTTCTCTGGTAAATAAAAAGCAGAGTGTATGAGAAAGGTTGTGAACTACGGAATGAGGTCCATGCAGCCATCTCACATGGAATGAGCCTCAGTAATGATTTGGCCTTTACTTTTTTTATGAGTACTTCTGATCAAAATCTTTTTAGTATGATAGTCAGAGTTGCAGAGATATTTATACAATGGAGCAGCTGCATTTTTGTTCAGAACTTCATTTACATCTTTCTGGATAAAGGCTAACTTCAACTTTTATTTTCTTGGGCTGAAATATATGTGCATATGTTTGGGGTTTTCTACTAGCTTGTGCCCCAAAAGCTCTGTTATTTTTCAACTTCTTCATACAAAAAATTCAAAGAATTTCTTCAAGCTTTGAATTTCTGCACATCTCTTGGATTGTGAATTGTTTAACCATTAGGGTTTTGTTTCAGAATTACTTCTGGTAAGTTTCCAAATGCTGGAGGGCTACTCTCGACCTTGCATGTAGGGCATTAGGTAAGCAATTTACACCAGTGTCAGGAAGTGTGGCAGACCTAGAGCTCTCCATATCAGCTTCATATTATTACCACATCATGACCTTAGAAGAAAGTTCACTAGGAATGTAATAAAGTTTCTAATAACACGATGTATAATGGCAAAAAAGTGCTATTTAAGATTTAAAAAGACTAATAAAATTAGATGGCCAATGTCTGCTATTGCAAAAAGTTAAGACTGAGGAGTTTGCACCATTTTCTTGAGGAGAATTTATCTTTGAATGACAGCTGAGATTTTTACCCAAATTGATGGATTTTATGCATTTTGCAGTTTCACAAAAGTTTTTCTATTAAACATGAATATACAATGCAAACAACTCTATAGATACCTGAATCTTCTCCAAGAAGTCCAAACCAAGCCTGGAGACAGTGCACTAGACCAAAAGAAGTCCTATCTTCAAGAGAGTGTACAGTAAAAATATCTGCACATATATGAAAAAGTGAAGTAAAGAGATGTGAGATAATTTGCAAAAGCAGGTCAGTGGTAGAATCTGGAAATAGTGTTTCAGTCTCTTGGCTTTCTCCACAATTCTCTGTTAGGGACCAAGGTGACCTTGTAAAGAGAGAATTAAGACTTTCAATTATAACAATCTTGTATGAACTGATGAATATGCTCAATCATAATGCAAGAAATATTTTTGTCTGCCAAGAGGCTAAAGTGCTTTTTTTTCTTCTTTATCTGGGAAACATTCAGCTTTCAGAACTGCATGATTTCCTGTCTTCTCTGATTATATCTGGGGTGGTGTAAGGGTAAAATTTGGCCTTCTCTACCGTGTATTGCAGTGGATTAGCCAACCTAATGCACCTGCCCTTGTCCTCCAGGTGCTCAGAAAACCACGCAGAAGTGAAAAACGTCTCAGTATACAGAGGGATGTTTTCTGCATTTTTGAAAGATGAGAAAAGTGTTCCTTCATCCTCCTTTACCTTAAGGTCTATAAGCATCCTGATCACATCTTCCTTCCTTGAAAAATCAGGAAAATACATTCACTCCACCTGCGATAAGCAACAAGCAAGACAAATACTTTCAAAAGTACTTGCACATTCCCTGTTGCTTAGTATCAATGTAAGGCCATGTTTCTGTTCATCCTAGTGGGGTTAGTACTGACTGACCATAACAGAAAATAAAAACATTTTCACTGTGATTCTGATTTAAACACTATACAGCCATTTAAAGTTAAAAAGAGAATTTATTATCCTGTGGGATGGGGAATTTAAAGCTGAAAGACTAATAAATATCTACCCAGATTAGATTCACAGAAATGGCAGGTTTTTTCATGATATTTATATAATGAAATACTCTTACGCCAACCAGTTACCAACCTGGTAACTCCAGGTAAAAAGAGTTTTAAATAAAAATTCCATGTTTGTATGTATGCACATTTTTATTCTTATGAAAGCAAAGTCTTTCAAGATGTGCATTCAAGTGTGAAATGTAAACGAGCAGATTTTCAGAAATAGGCCTACTTATACGTAGAGGTCATTTAAAATAAAACAGAATGTGAATGCTTCTCCTGTTAAGCATTCTTTGTGATCTCAGCACTGAATTACCCTTAGGTCTGCCAGCATCAGCAGTATTGTAATGTACTCTTAAGTTTTTTTTCTGTCAGTGAAGGAAGGTTAACAAACAAAGTAGTATTCATTTTCCGAAGTTTTCACAACATTTCCTACCCTAAGAGGTAGGCAAAGAGAAAATGTCAGAAATGAAATTTTACCTCTTAGACATGACAAAAATGAAAAGGAAAGATGTTTTTCACACAGTATAAAAAAAACCCCCAAACCTCAACCTCACCTTAAAAAATGACATCAGAAACCAAGGAGAAACATAGCTAACAAGGAACACTGAATAATTCAAGACATCTTTCATACACCACCGCAAGGTTCACAAACCAGGAAGGGGAATGCCTCAATTACTGACATGCTTTCCCCTTCAGGGAGCAGTGAAAGTTAACTTTCACCATTAGTGCAGTAGAATGTCTCTTTAATAAATTTATTTTAGTAGCACTTAATACAAGTCCTTAGATATAAACAAGAATAGAGTAAAAAGGCAAAGTGGGGAAATAGGCTCATAGCTCAAGAAAATAACTGTAGCAAGGCAGCCCTCAGACAGAGGGGAGCTTTATTCACAAGGTTATTAGGAAATTTCATCTCTTCCCAGTTATCCAGAGGTGGTGAATACTGTTAAAACTCTAATGTAAATCTCAGATTATGATATTTCTCTCTTTGGATGCAGGTTTCTTAATGAAAAGGCAACTAATTTTCTGCTTACCCATCCTCCCCACATTTCAACTCTAACACAAGCAGTAAACAATAACTAAGTCTGTCCACCTTTTCCTTACCAGCTATTTATTACAGGACTTTAGGGAAAGACCAGAACATCAGTAAAAAGGAAAAAAATCTCTTTGGCACACATATTCCTGGTGGGAATATGTTAAGTTTACACATCTTCCTGTGTTCAACCTATATCTCATCTTCTGTATTGGAGTCATATGGCCCAGCCCTGTAAATTTTTTAGCTTGTTCTGACTTCTTGTCAATAGGAAAAACTGCATTTGGGACTAAATACTTGTAGAGTTAGCCTGGGAAAAGACTATCTGAGCTCTTATGAATACCAAACCCAAATTAATCTGTTCTGGATTAGATAACCTGTTCTAGATTAGATAATGTTCTATCACATAGTTGAGAAGAGTAACCCATTTGCTAAAAAAGAATCCTAATCTACTCTAAGTAAGCCATATTTTACTCACCCTCAACATGTAAAAACTTCTGAATGAATCAAAGGTGAATAAGGATACTTGGCAATCATTCCTGTGATACATTTATATATTGAAAATCACCTGAAAGTATTTGTAAATTGAATATTTTTCTCCTATGCTCTCCGTTCAATATTTGTAACAAAAGCACAGCATTCCTACAGTAGACTAAGGGGCTTGGGCAGCTTGTGGCATCTATTTAAGGAAAAAAGAATTTAAATAAAATTTTTTTAACTTAAGATTAGATTTCTGACTCCTCATATATTTCACCAACTAATGTAGGCAAGAGTCACAGTTTAAAACTCAGGCTTAAAAATGCAATGAAATTTTCTATATTGACAAGATGTTCTGAAAAATAATGCTTTCAGAAATCTTAACCATGACAGTAACAAGTAGACAGCCAAAAAACCAGAAATTAAGGATCACCCTCCCTGGTTCTGCAGCAATGGCTGGACACCATGGTAAATATTTCCAATATTTCCAGCATATGTAGCTATGCTTAGAGAAGCATATTGCCATGATCTGGAAAGTTCTTATGAGAGCAGGTACCAACAAGAATCAACAGGAAAATATACTGAGCAGACACAAAACAGAGTTGTACTCATTTAGGTGGTGCACCATCAGGAAGTCATATTCCTTTGATAATCATAATAAACTGTCAGACAGATTTTTAATTCCTTAAGTTCTGTTCTGATAGGAAAAACAATTAAAAAAAACCCCAAAAAACAACAAACCAAACCACTAGCCAACTCTTTCTAGTTGTTTTTGCCTACTTGTAGAACACCGGTTCTATCATTAAGTTCTCTGACCACCAATCAGTAAGTGAGGTTGCACTTAAAAGACAAGTTGAGTTAGAAACCAAGGATTGTACTGACAAATTTCAAACTGCAACCTCTCTTTGGAGTGGCATTATGACAGGAATGTGAAAATAAGGACAGGCTCAAATACAGCCACAGTACAATGAAACTTCATGGGGGATATGAAACTATGCAGTGCTCAGAACTGATTTTATAAGACAGTAGTTTGTAAATGTGGCAGTGATCTTCCTCTGTGCCAGGTCAGCAGGGAGACATACAGTCCTGCTACAGTCCTTACGTCATTAGGACACAAAATTTCCACTGACAGCCAAAGTTTTGCTTCGGGCTTCGTGGTTGGAACAAAAAGGTCTGGCAATAAACCAGTACAGGTTACAGAATATCGCAGTAGACAAAATTTCATTACTTGAACAGTTTACTACATATTCATTACTTCAAATATAAGAATAGTCTGGAAAATACAGGTTGTCATGACTGAATCTATTGTGAACCATGCAAAATTAAGCTGTTTGTCTAGATGCCATATTGCAAGTACTGAATAAAACCCTTCTCATTGCTTTCTGCCTCCCCGCCCCAAACAGTGGGAAGAAAATGAAAAAAAAAAAAAAAAAGTAAACTAAGGCTATCCATAGATTAACAAATATTTTGAAGTATTCAGCATACTGTTTTAATGGGGTTGTGCTTTCAGCATTTGTAACTTCCACACAACTATGGTATGGATGAATTTAGAGATCTATTTCATATGATACCTCCCCTTATTATAGTCTGAATAATTTAGTGTGTTTATACTTTAAGGAATAAAAATAGTAAAAATTATATTTCTTTTTATTCAGCATTCATCCTCCCTTTCAATTTCCACATTTATTCCATTACCATGCATAAAAAGTTTGTTTTAACTATTAACAAATCCAGCCTTGTGCTCAAAGTTAAATCTCCATTCTCTACGCCCACATAATTCTCAGGAAAGCCTTTGTGATCTTAAAGTCTGCAGTGTGTACTTTGACCTCTCTTGTCAGCTATTACCAGTACAGAGATCTTGAAATAGAAACCTGGTTTGCAGTAGGACTAATTCACAACCGAAACAGAATTAAAGATTTTCCTTTACAATAGCACAGCTCTCTGTACAACTGAGCATTAAAGAATCCAGGATCCAATATTGACTTAAACTCTGTATGCATTAAAGCGTTACTTTCAATTAAGCAACACATGATATTAAAATTTATACATGTTTTAAAGTAATTAATTCAAGTTTACATTTGAAGTACTTTGTATCAGATACCTTACAGAAGTCATCTATATGAAAAGTAGTCTGTGATCACAGAACACATAATACTTGACCCTTTTTACAAAGACTAATGGGAAAAGGAGTATCAGTAGATGTATCAGGCGAGTCAGTAATGGCTAGAAGAGCACCTGAAAAGGACTAGGTTGCAGCTTACCAATGAACTGCTGGTAGAATGATCTGGACTGAGGACCAAATTTTTCAACTCAAAAATCAGAAGTGAATTTATTTATGTAAGATAAATTCAATTCCTTGCATGCTTTTTTTTTTTCCTTCAAATCAATTGCTAAAAGAAACAGAAATGTATCTGAAAAATTCCATTAGTGAAAATCTCCTGGAAAATCATATTGAAATACAGAATCATAGAATGTGTTTGTGTTTAAAGGGACTTTAAAGATCATGTAATTCGATACTTTCCAGTACACTAGATTGCTCAAAGCCCCATCCAACCTGGCCTTGAACCCTCACAGGGATGAGCCATCTACAACTTCAAGAGCTAGGAAAAGTCTGAAGGTTATAGCACTGTTTCCAGATAGCAAAAAACAAACACGATCTTAAATGGATATGAAACTGTTTAAGTAGAGATTTTATGAGTTTACAAAAAGGGAATTCCAAAGCACTAAATTTACTATAAAAAAAAAAAAAAATCACTAGCTGGTAGCAGTCATAAATATTTAGGAAAAAACAAATCCACAGTGGAACAAATTCTAGCACTTCCACTGTTGCTGATTCTGACATCTATACTGACCTGACGAGATAAGCCTTTGACAAGCTGAAAAATATGTGTTAGCCTTGTTGAGATTGGAGGGCATAACATATTTCCTTCTTTGTTTTTAAAATCATAGTGACAATAAATCCTTATTTTGATACTGCATTTGTGCTGCTTGGGCAGTCTTACAGATGGTCATTCAGCAAGCATAACCTAACTTTTCACTGGAATATTTAAAGATGTTATTTTTAGTAAAGGTCAGCTGCTTTGTTCTAATTAGCTCTTGAAATGCGTCTACAGAACTAAATCCCCTTTATTATCAAGTACCAAGCATACATCATCATTTTTGCATCTCAGTTGCATGTTGATGACATTTTCAGATAAGGAAAAAGGAAACAATGCAATAAATAAGATGGGAAATGAGAGTGTCCTGTCACATGATTAGTTTTACATGAAAATAAGGTCAAAACCATACTTTTGCTAACTATATTATATATTGTCAAAAATATATTATAATAGCTATTACAACCTACCTTTAGCGACTACATAATGCCTTTTTTTTTTTTTTCTTCTTGAAGCAAAACTGTTCAGAGTAAAACAAGAGGGGGAATAAACTCTGCCATTTTTATTATGCAAGTTAAAAACTAGCAACTGCTGACATAAAGAAGATTGCTACATAGACATCTTAGAATTTAGATTCCTATTTTATCTTCTCCCAGCTCAAAAAAAAAAAATATTCCAAAACCTTTGACAGAAGTGGAGTATAGGAATTAATATTAATCACTTGTTTTGGTATTAACAAGCTTGCTGTTTGTGCTGGCTTTTGTGATATGCCTATAAGGTCTCCAGGGAACTGCAGTATATTATCTACACAGGAAATGAGTCTTAAAGAGGCATGCACCTGACTACAAATTAAGGCATATCACACATGTGACTGAGCAGCTAAAATCTGACCGATACAATTAAAATCAATAGTTCAGTCATATAAAACCATCTAAGATGTAGAATACATTCTGCATTAAACACAGATGTCTAGCTCACTACTAATTATTATTCATATTTCTGAACTGCTGAAGAAGCACTGAATGTTGTGGCTGAGATTTATAACATTATTCAATCTGAAATACAAAATACATTATTTTTTTAATTCATCTACTGTGAGTACAGTAAGAAATGCAGCATCATATATCAGGATGCCCATATACCATTTTTACTTGTGTTAACATATTTTCTATTGGCCTTTTGACGTTCTACTACTGACATAGGTTTGTTCCCCAGAAAATAATTGCAAGATTATTCCCATTATTCACCACAAAGATCAACTACCCCATGTATCCTCGGACTAGTTATACAGCCATTTAGAAGCACTGTGTGATTTTATGGAAGGTTTCAGAATGGAAACCTTGAGGAAAGGTGAACGTTTGCTCAGCAGGGATTATGCCAAATTCTGCAGAGGAGCACAGTGTTCCCTCTAGCAGTCTCATCTTGGTGAGGGAAGCAGAGAAAAATGAGCTGAAAGAGGAGTAGATTTGTACAGTAGGACCTGGATAGATTTCAGTTAATTTGGTTGCCTGTATTAGAAGCCCAGCCAACTTTGGCTCCCCATGTGGTGAATAAAGCACTTTCAGGGAGCAATTCTGCATATGTAAATATGAATCACCCCTGAATGTAATCTTTTACACTGATTGGGGCAGTGTGACAGGGCTTCTGCCTAAAGGCTGAGATGAACCCAGATCTAAGGATATACTGCTGTCCATGGCTAGAAATCAAGCTACGCAGATCTTACCCAAGCATTGTGCATTCAGGCAACAATTGTCTCATGTGACCAGAGAATAACTAAACCTAACTAGTTAAATAAAATATGGCTATTTATGACATGGAGGTGTTTCTATGATAATACATATTCAATGTAACCCCTCAGAGCTGCAGGTCATGCACCAGACCACAAGGACCCACAGTACAAAAACTCCTAGCTGTGAAGATCTGGCAACCTAGGTGGCTACTCCGGAGTGGAAGAGGACATGGAAAAGGACAATCTGGAGAGGATCTTGGAAAAAACCAAAGATGTGTTCCATCACCAATTGTTTCTCAAGTGTATATCAAATTTACAAACAAATTTTGAGCTTGTTGTGTTCTGTGCCAAAATCACACACAAGGAGAAATGGGTATCTTGCAAGCTTTTATTACAGGAATGCCTCTGTATAGAGTAATTTAGTATGACTAATATTGCCAAATATCCTCAGTGTCTTCTCTCACTCACTACAAACAACAGGTTAAGTCTTTTGGCACATGTTTGGATTTGACATTTCATATCTGTGAACACACATGCATTGCAATTTGACAACTATTTTCTAGACTAAATTCACTGAGGTATGTTTGCTAAACTCAGTAAGCATGGTAAAGCTTATACTGTGTTTCCAGGTTTTGCTTTGGTTTGGCTTTGGTCCGGTTTTTTGCTTTTTCTTATGAGATCTTCACAGGGAAATTGAATTTAGAATAAACCTGACTAAAAAAAGAACTTGAATAAGATTTGAATATTTTATGTATGTATGTATACATATATATGTATGTATGTGTATATATACATATACATATATTCTTTTTAAGTGTGAATTTTCTTGTTAGCAATTTGCATTATAATATTTGCCTAGTAAGTAGTAATACTCTATCAAACAACATTAGATTTGGATTTTTTTAATTAAGATCTATGCTGAGTCTCATTTATTTAAATTCTTGTTATTCAAGAAATGGGAAAATTCATATTTTAAAAAAAAAGAAATCTTAAACCTTTATGTGAAACTTTGATCATTCAGGAGAGAAGTCATCCCAAATTACTAACTAATTGCCTATTATTTGCTCTGCAAAGAGAAATTTTAAATGGTGACAGGGCAAATAAAATGATGAGTGATAAATGACCAATGTCATAGATTTACTTTTATCTCTGTACAGTAATATATAAAAATATACCTGCACATTAAAGGGAGCCATTCAGTTGTAACTATCTTAAATATATTTGAAACATTTTCCTATCAATTAAAGAAATAAATTTTGCTTAAAATTTAACTATATAAGACTATTAATCTATATACTTTTTATTTGGTGTTCCTATTATTAGCATTTCTGGAAAACAGCTTCATGCCAAGTCTTCTTATCAAATTTCAATTAATCACAATAAGACAGCAGTAGTCATCTTACCATATTTTAGTATGTTTCAAGGCTACATAAAGATATTTTCATTGTCTGCTTAACAAAACCTTTTGCTATTTTCAATATGAACAGCAGTTTTAAGAACAAATAACCAAAAAACCCAAAACACAACACTGCCCCCCCCATCCCAACCCCTTCCCCCCCGCTCCCCCAAAAAGAAATCAAACCCCCAAAAAACCTCCTCAAAAAACAAAACCACCAATAAAAACAAAACCCAGGGGAAATCTAGGCACACTGGCAAGACAAAAACCAGGAAGTTTGTGACAGCTCAGTAAGTCTCTAATTTGGTGAAAACATTGCACCATGGGGGTAGACACACCAGAAAGAACTATGAGAAAGAAAAAAAAGCATAAAGGTTCATAGTTTCACAAAGAACTACTCGAATAAGATTATCCAATGTTTATATTGCTGATTGTCATCATACAAGAACTCAAACAAAAAACAGTTGCAACCACTGAAACCCCTTTCTTTTCACATCAGAGTACAGCTCCCTAAGTCTGACTTAACCTGACCTATTCCAATAGGGATTAAATCTTTTGGCTTTTATTTTTGTAATGCAAAATATCTTGTAAAAGACATCAAAGGACTTTTCTTTCTGGAAACTTCATACTTCAGCATTTCAGAATAATACCCTAAAAAGCTGACACTCATGATATTTACTCAGTTTTGAAGATATTAGCAAAGGTTATTTAAATAATTTTACAATATTATTGCCCTGGTCCCATAGAATTAAAATTGGATGTCTGGGTATTACTGCAAACCTCTTCTCCCTGGTATCCAGTAACAAGGTCTGTGGGAATGGTTCAAAGCTGCACCGGGGAAGGTTCAGACTAGACATAAGGAAGTGTTTCTTTACTGAGAGGATGATCAAACACTGAACAGGCTTCCTATAAAAGTGGTTGATACCCCAAGCCTGTCAGCATTTAAGGGGTAATTGCATAATGCCCTTAACAGTCTATTCTATTATTTTCTTAAATAGTGCTAAATCACTCTGTAAGAAAATATCAATAGGCAGTCAACATCCTATATATTCTGGATAACAACTCAGAAAGATGGTTTATCAGTGCTGGAACACAACTAAAAAATTCCACAACCTTCGCTTTGTAGGATAAGGTTTACATATTGATATTATCTAGCTGTCAAAGTTTTCCTTTAGAAGTAACTTCTTACTTTTTATGTTGTGCACAGCAGAGGAAGTCTTGTCAGCAAACAGGTAGTGCTGGAGCCTGGGAGTCTCAAGGTAGCTGCACACCAGATTGGGTCTGACTGATTTGTCCTCTTCAACTGACTGCATTTGCAGACCTGCATAACTGTGCACCTTTCACCTACTTACTTGCACGGTGTCCTGCTACTCAATACAGCTGGCTCCAGAGGAATGCCATCTGTCCAGAGACATTTTTTTAAAAAATTTGGGTTTGTTTCAAGCCAAAGTGAAACACAAGTTTTGTGAATCACAGATTCTCAGGGGAACTACAGCACGGTACTCCGAAAGATGCTTCCAGTAACAGAGCTGTGGCCTCAATAAATTACTTGTGAAATATTAAGAAAAAAATCCATAAAACATAATCAAGACATTTATCAGTATATTTTTTAATGGAAATGTAGTTTGTTGAAGATACTTGCAAATCAGAATATGTAAGTAGTTGAAGCACATGACAATTTACAACCATTGTAACTTTGCTTACCAAGCAATTTGCTAATCTGGTAAATGGTGAAGTTCTAAGCATAGCTGATTTTTAAAAATCACAATCTCTAGTGAGAAATAATCTGTAGAATAACTAACCAAAAAAGATCTTTCCCCAAGGTAACAACCTCTTGTGACCAAGGAAGGCCAGAATCTATTGCCAGAAGTAGTCATGGGAATATTTCTGCAATGGTCTTTTTTTGTCCTTTAATAGCCCAGACTAAATGAAGAGTGATTCACAAGCATTTCAGCAAACTGGGTGAGTGTTTTGGCATAGTCTTAGCTCAAGACATATTCTGGAATCAGAGCAAATCAGAAAGTCAAAGGGAAATGGTAACAATCACAAGGTTATGTAATTATCAGAAATTATCCTTCACTCACTGGGGTTTCTGATTCTGTCATATATGATAAAGTATTATTTAATCACATAATTTTTCTTGTCCATAGCTCATGAAAATTACTTATTACTCATAATTTTACTGAAGTGCATTTTTTTTTCCTTAGGATTACAAGTTTTTCTTTAGACATATTTAAAATATCTGGGAAAACAAGTATTAATAAGCAATTAAAAAGATATAAATAATGTGATAATAAAAAATAAATTAAGAAAGTAATTTAAGACAAGAATTGACAGGTACTTTATTTGAAATTGCATGTGCCAGCTCCAAAAATCAGCATCCTGCTCTGCATTCTCAGCATTCTACTTTTCTCTCTGACATATCCAATACGGCTCTTCCCAGAGTGGGAGTTTCAGACCTTTAGTTTTGGTGATCTTATTGTTGCTCAGGTTTCTTTAAAAGTCCTACATTTTAAATATAAGGGCATTTACACAGAATCTTTATTCTCAGAAATTATTTCATGAATTTCTGCCCTACCTTACAGATTTCCCATTTCCCTCAGTGACTGCCTGCCTTCTTGTGGTTTGTTCATGCTCCAATGTTCCTGCTCTTTCTCTCTCTTTTCTGTATCATCTCCCCTGGTTATATTTTGCCCTTTCCTGTTCTTTGAGTTGACATCTATAGTCAACTTCTTGTGTCTTCTTCTTAGTTCCTAATCTCTTTAATTGCACTCAGCTGGCATAATTCAAAAGATAAACTCAGTTTTCCAGTTCCTAACTTCTTTTATTTTATTCATTTTAACTCAGCTCTCACAGAGGCCAGAAATGTTATTTCTATATAAAGCATTTCACCATGCTGCCAGTTTGCACTGTTTGAACGTGCTTCCAAAACCAGAGAGACTATATGACCAATTGCCAACCATCCATCACCTGAGGAAGGAAAATTTAAAAAACAAACTTCACATCCAAAAAATCAATCAGTCAAGTTTGATTCTGCATTATCTTTCCTATCTTGTCAGTGTTTCATTCAATTCCAGTTCTTCATCATCCTTGATACACAAGATTTGTAGAAAAAAATATTTTGTCAGTGAATGGATTTTCTCACCATGATTACTGAAAACATCTCATGTTCCTTCACATGACCCATTCAAACTCCTCAGACTCAGCAGCCTGCTGGGAACTGTTGCCTACACAACAAAGCCAGAAGACACTCACTTCAGTCTTTTACATGAAATACTGTATTCAAGTTGGAAACAACTACAACAGCTGTAGGAGGTGGTCTCTCAGACTCCTGGTAAAGTCAGAATCTGAGTCCAGAAATTGGGCTAAATTGGGTTGCAAAATATTATAAATTCTGTGAGTTTTAAAAAAATTATTATTATTTTGAAGGAGGCATTTATTTAGGGCAGGTGAACTGTCAAGGACAATGAACTGTCAGAATAGAGAGTTTCATTTGCAGGAATGGAAGGAAGAAGTGATGAATTGGGTGAACAAACTTCAGTCAAGCATCATCATCAGGGCATTTTCATTGTCTTCTTCTAGGACACTGAATTTCATTAAAAGTTGTTGGGCCTTGTATATAGTGACTAAAGCAGAAAAGATAAATAACTAGGGAATTATTGCTCTCATTAATTCTGTTGCAGCCCAGAAGCAACAACATTACACATTACATTTGCTTTTCAACAACTTGGCTATTACCAGTGTCAAAAAAAAAAAAAAAAAAAGCCAATTAATTACTTTTGCCATAATCAAAATATCATTAAAATATGGGCTTAAACATCTTTATACTGTTCAGCAGAGAGAAAAGCTCCTTTACTCTGTTGTCAGTGTCGGAATCTGAATTCTAAAAGAAAAATAGGAAAATTTTACCATGTGGTCCTACTGGCCAAATTTATGTGAGGAAAATGAAAGGAAGGGAAGGTGTCAGGGGAGTAAAAGAAACTTTTAAAAGATGCATGAGAATGTCACTAGAAAGCACAAGATAATGGAGAACTTGCTGAAAGCTGGGATGGAAAATATTAAACAACCCTCTGCCTGGGAAAAGGGAGGGGAGTGTAATGTGGCCTAATTTTGCAAAATGCTCTTAAGTTACAAATATGAAGGCGAGGGTCTTTGTGAGAGGTCTCAGCAAAGAGACAATCCTGAGGCAAAGGCGGCCAAGACAGTTAAAACTGAGTTAGTGTTAAACCATGTATTCCAGATCTCATATTTCTCTCCTTCTTGATGTCCTATAATTTCTCTTGTGAGAACATAAGACAACATGACACAGAGACATGAGGTTTTTTTTCTTGGAAGTCTTTACCTCCTGCTTCCAGAAATTTTTTCCTTAAATGAGATAGAATCATCAATGGCAGTAATGAAAAAAAGGGGAAAAAAAAAAAAGAAGAAAAAAAAATCTGCATCTGAGAAGACACCAGGTAGACCTGTGATTAAAGGCTGACATTTTTACCTAGTATACAAGATTAGATTTTCCTTTTTTTATACATTTATACATTCCCTCAAGAACAACTTGTACAGATTCATATGAGTTGGCATCATTCTGTCAGTTCTCAGTGTGGCAACAGATTCTGGAGACTGGACCTGAATATCCCCTATTAATAAAGTACTTGAAAATGAGCACCACATACAAGACAAAATTATGACTAATTTTTTTTTTTCCTGGGATATGCTTGGAAGAGTGCTATGAGATAAAGTCCTGGATAGAACAAGGGCCCAGAAGGGTTGGTTATTTTTCCAAGGTCATCTCCCCCAAGCTCAAGAATGATCTATCTCAACAACAGGAGGTTAAGCAAGATAGCAGGGGGCCTGTATGGACGAAAAAGGAGCTCTCAACAAAACTCAGCTATAATAAAGGAAGCACACAAGAGGTGAAAGCAGGGACAAGGAGACCTGGGACAAGTAGACACTCTCTGAGTATGCAGGGATGAGGTTAGGAAAGCCACAGGACACTTGGGGCTAAATCTGGCAAGGGACATGAAAAGGAACAAGAAAGGTTTCTATGGACAGTTCAGCAGCAAGAGGTAGAGAAGGGAAAATGTGGGGCACTTCTCAATGGGGCAGGGGACCTGATGTAGAGGACATGGTAATGGCTGAGGTTGTGAATGCATTTTTCACCGTTACTCTTTACTGTTCAGGGTGGCCTTCAGAAATCCCAGGTCACTGAGAACAATGGGAAACTGGAGCAAGTAAGACATCCTCAGTGGAGGAGGAAAGCTGGAGTATTCAGTAGTTTTTGCAGACAGGACAAGAGGCAATGCGCACAAACTGAAATACAGGAAATTCCCCTTAAACATAAGAAAGCTTTTTTACTGTGAGTGAGTTCAAACACTGGAAGAGGTTGCCCAGACAGGTTGTGATGTCTCCATCTTGGAGATACTAAAAACCAGACTGGATACAGTCCTCAGCAACCTGCTTTGAGCACAGGGTTGGATGTGATGATCTCCAGGCATTCCTTCCAATCTCATCCATATTGCTATTCTTTTTGTCCTTTCCTGCATACATTCACCATTCTCAAAGGACAAAGAATTAAATTGCAACAGCAATATATCAGAGCTTTCAGAACTAATTTTTTTCCTCTTTCTGTTTTAGCATTTGACTATCCATTTACCTTTAATGTACACTAACAAAGCCTTGTCAACTTTATTCTGTAAATTAACAGAAGCAGCATTTTTATATATGTGCAGTATGATAGAAGAAATTTTAAATCTAAGATACTTATACTGTGAGTATGTAATTCCTAATCCATATGCATACTCAAGATAAAGAAATACCTCATTGCCCTATGAATAATATGTGGTAGGCACCACCACAGCAGAACTCCTAAATGTAATCTTAGGAGGGTTTGCAACATTTGTTGAATGAAGTTCCTTTTAGTACAGGCTTTGATTAAGTAAAGTGGTTACATACTTTAAGGCCTTTTTCTGAAGAGAAATCCTAGAAAGTGATAAAGAAAAGAAAGTAAAGAACATCCAGAGAGACCATCATACTACATCTCAAGTATCAACATAGCAGTCACATTTAAAATGCTCTAAATGGTTTGAAAATACTTTCTATCATTATGGAGATTGACACAGATGCATATTTAAGGACAAGAAGAATGCCTAGGAGAATTTTATGTGGCAGTCTGAAAAATTTGGGTCATAGTTACCGTCCCTTAATTCCTAAAACATCGTATTTGTGTAGCTTTGGAAAGAAAATACTTTTAGAAGAAAGGAAAAAAAAAAAGATCTAGCCTTTATTTCCTAAAAGTGTAACCATGAAAAACAGCAGACTCATTCAAATCTTTCATAAAACGATAAATGTTTAACCGTATTGGACTATGACTTTTCTTTGATTTGACCTTGACTAAATTGAAAGCACACAGAAAAAGTTACAGCCAATGCTAGATGTGAGCAGTACTAATATCTGGCTAACTGCCTCTGCTGTGAAAGCTCTTTCTATTTCAGTAAAATTTTATGCACAAAAGCATTTTCTAGAGACTGATGTAGTGTTTTCAATACATTTTTAGACTCAAGCTTAATTGCAAAAGCTTTTTCATAATAACAAATATTGTCCCAAGCAGAGACTATATTTAATAAATATGCTTATTATTTTCCTTAATGAAAGCAATGTTTAAAATTTGTAGGTAATCCCATTACACTGTACTTCAATTATACAGCCCAGCTCTCCTACCCTCCTGCTGATAGAAGACTTCCTCATCTTAGTTTCCAATTATATACATTAAGTCCTTCCAAAACTACCTTCATTATTACACACAGCATGTATAGCTCTATTAGAGAAAAAGCCATAATTGGGAAAGAGCAAAATGCGTTTTCAAGCCTAAGATAATCATGAGAAAAGTTAATTATGTCAATTAAAATAATCTTCTCTCCACTCAACAAATATGACCTATTCATACAAAGAAACACAGGAGGACAGGTTCTGATCCTTGATAAACTATAAAATTCCTACTAAAGTAATTCTTAAGAGAATATTTGTGAAATAACCAAATTTTGACTTTAAATTACTTCATAATAAAAGAATGGCCAAAAAGGAGTATTGGATGAATCCAGGGGAATGCTCCAAAACACAAACCATAATGTTTCCTATATACACCCCAAATTAAGCTTAAGTATTTCAGGTCTTAGATTAAACTTCTGCTTCCTAAAAGCGGAAAAGGACAACTGATACAAGCAGACTGCTGACAGAAAATGTCTTGGAAAAGTATAAATTAAAAATGCTAAATACAAGAAGTAAAATCTGCAGCCTCACTGCCAATTGTTCTTGGCAAAGACTTTCATCTCAACATCAGGTGGCTACCAGATGAAGCTATGAAGTGTTGACTCTCATTACAGGGACTCATTTCAGAGTTTTAAGTGAAGACTTGCTCCATACAGCAAAACCAGAGCTGTTTACTCCAAACAGCTTTAGAGAAGGCTTCAAACAGGAGGCTCTCAGATCCTATAACTGCACAAGCCCAATCTTCAGGCCCTCAGGTTGTAGAAGGAAGAGCAAGATCTCTCCTTATTATCTGATTCTGATTGCTTCCTCTGTCCACTCTAGCTGACTTGTGCATTACACTTGATCAGCCTTTTACACTTCAACCAATTTTTAAATGTGCAGTTTTCAATAGCCTACTAATTCCCATGTTTTCACAACACCTAACTGAGACAGTACAGCTACTCATGAAGAATTTTTCTGTGAAGTATTTTTCCCATCCCATCCCATAATGACTTACCTAGCTCATTTGACTTGTGAACTTTTCCTAACATGTTTACTGTTGTTGCTCTATGGGCACCAAAAATAGAAGCAATATTCTAGAGAATACTACAATATTTTTGCTATGCCACCATAAACTTACTTAATCCAAGTAGTTTAAGTAATTCTTTGTTTATGCCAAATTATTTCTTTATCTTACAAATTCTTGGCAATTTGCTGTATAAAATTTGTACTGATGATTTGATATGACAAGAGAAGTCAAGTCCAAGTACACTGCAGTTTAGAGAACATTTTCTGTTTTCACAGGGAAGCATTACTTGTCCTAGAAGTTCCAACCTCTTAATTTCTATTACCATGATTTGTTTTTTTCTTATAGCTTGGTGACTTTGTCAGAGAATTAGGATCACTGCCAAAGATGTTTACCTCAATTTTGTCTCCAGTCCTAAATTAGATTCCTCCTAAACAGTGAATTAGAATATTAATCAGTTAAAATCTAAATCTTCATTATTAATTTACTAGAAACAATACAGTACCTTGTAAAACATTTATGCAGCAGTAAACGGAGAACCACTTTGCAGAGATCATGACATGCTTAATTTACCACACAACTAAATATTTAATTACAAATGGTATTAAAGCTGAAGATGTTCTGTTGAAATTAAACAATCTTTTAAACACTAAGAGTCTTATTGTAGGCAGTAGTGGTAAAATTCTAAAACAAATGGTAGAAAACTTGCTCCTTTTTGTGGGGTTCGCCCTTACCATTTAAGTGAAGAATCACGTCTTTAGCTATCCACTCTGCTATTTACTGATAGGTCTGTTGTCTCCCGTAGTTTCAACATAAAGGATTTTTAAATGCCATATTAAATTAATTGAAAACACGATGCACTTTGAGGCACTATGTTTGCTATGTAGTCTTGCTTCAATGCTTTCTTTGCTAACAGTACCTTCTCTAATCAGAGTCATGGTATTTTAACTTTCTTGTGAGAATTTAGCAATTCTTTGTTTCATATTCAGTATTCAAAACATCCCAGGTACAATTTTTAAAATTCATTTGCATTTATACATCCAGACTTAAAAGAAAAATATATTCAGATATAAAAGAAAAATGTTTCCATTTCCAATTTAGGAAATTGCACACATACGTTTTGCAAAGCCATCTCAAGATAAATACATCCCCTTCAGTGTTGAACCCAAACAACAAACGATGGCATGCATATAGCTAAGGTGAGCCTTCTAAAACAAATATTCATTAAATGTAGCAAATTGTTTCAGAACTTGTTAATTGTGTAGCAAGATGGTGAAAAAAAGTAATTCTCTCTTTTTTTATTTTTTTAAACTGTTCCTTTCTATTGTCTCCCTAACTCAGGTAACTTGGCTCTCAGAAGAGGAATGCAAGGGTATTTTTTACCGAGTGATGAATGCAAAGATAGGCTGGAGGAAATTAAGAACAATAACATTGTGTCCCATTTCAGGAGAAAGGCCCAACCAATAGACTATTACCCCAAACAAAGCAATCATCAGGCTGTAAGTTTAGTCCTGAAAGCAAAGGGGAGCAACAGGATCACTTTCACCTAATCTTGAAAATCTATTTTAGAATATCAAATTGATACTTAACCATCAAGCTGTTTTTATTAACAATATAGAATATCCTGACCTTTTGCTGCCTCATAAGAATACATGTCAGTCTTTTCAAAAATAATTCACCTAAAATCTTAAAAAAGTTAGCTAAGAAAACCATAGCTACATATACACAATTCATCAGCTAACAGGAAAAGAATATTATACTTAAGAGTATAAATATAAAAGAATTTTCTATATCTTCCTTATGTCTCAAAGTTAAAAAAATATTTCATGGATTTATAAAATTGGATACTATAGCTATTCAAGTCTCTAAACAGAAGAAAAGTATACACTTGGTAGCATGCCTCTCATTACACTGCAGGATCCTGTGATACAACTTTGTTTCCAAAAGAAACTTGTAAGGTAAACTTTTTAAAACTAAGGTTAGTGATATCACTGGCATTATTCAATCCATGTCTGAACATCCAAGTTTAAAAATCGCTGCATGAAATATGGAAGAACTTAATGGAAGACAGGAGTAAATTGAAAAAAAATCTTAGTCTAGGATTGAAATGAAGTTTTCATGCAAAGTTTGTTCTTGAAATCCAAATCGAACTTAATAATGACAAAGTTATTGCAGTGTTGAGCTTCACAAAAGGCATGTGATAGGCTTGGAGGAGTTAATACTGGCAAAGATTAATTAACTGGTTAACTAATAGGACAGCTGAACATAAGGAGGCAGTCAGCATAGTGCTGGTATCATCACTGGTCATCTCAGAGAGCTGAGTTGTGCCAGCTATGTACCTGCACATAATTTCTCTGCATCTAAACAATGTCATTTCTGAACAGATTTGTAAAGATGAGGAGGTGGGAGCAATGGAAATGTGAACCTTGTTTTCTGAGGCATATGTGAGCTACTGTGAAGAAGAGAGCTTTAGACTCCAGAACAGTTTGTGAATGCTTCACATGGTACTGGGGCCTCCTTGCTGGTGATAAAACCTCTCAGACTGCATGTACTAGCTAATTCCTTGATTCTTTCCAATTGCTCATCTGAAGCTGTTAACATATATTACAGTTATAATCAAGCCTTCCCTGAGAGACACCAACATTTTAACTAGTGTGTGCAGAGACATTCATTTTCACCACAAAAAAGTGGGCCTCATTTAAAATAAACTTGCTTGAGAATCATATAACGTGACAATTATCCAAATTTTACTAAAGCTGTTTACGCGCATGTCTTTGGCAGGGTGCTTTCCAGTCAGAGCAAGTTACATATGTACCAGCTGTAATGGCCTATATTAGATACTAAAAACATGTAAAGAATAATTTAATAATACACCTTAGGAACTAGTGTGAGAATTCTCATCTTAGTTTCCTCCAGAGGCTCTAATGCCAAAGGACAGATAGTTTCTTGTCAGTGTTTCAAACTGATCTCTATTTGCAAACACAGCAAGTGATGCCAAATGCAATTCAGAATGCAAATCAAACAACTATTTTATTATGCACTATTTTGAATTGCATATACAGGACAGAGACAAGTAATGACAAAAAAAAAAATCATGCTTGCACATCACACAAGCCATTTCCATAATATACTTGTACACTGTATATAAATGCAAAGAAGCAAAGCTATGCCAATAAAATAATGAGTGCCTTATGAGTTAAAAATCATATTCACAATGCTACACACTGGGATTTAGCAGAACATATTATACAATGTAGACCAAAATATAAATACAGTAGCTATACTACTTTCTCTCTAAAAAAAAAAGAAAAAAAAAAAGGGGGAAAGATAAATTATTTATTGAATGAAGACAGGAAAAAGAAAATGAGAACATTTTTTCTTTGATAAAGCAGGTTATCTTGTAACCAATGATATTAAACCCACTTATTCATTAGAGTCAGGTCCAATCTGATCCCATTTGAGTCACAGCATGAGCACTCAGAGCAACAATTAATGCAACTGTCACTGTGGTAGTTGTCAGAATGTTCCTGTCCATCTCAGTTTTATTTTGAAGCAAAGAAAAAGGAAATTAACTAGAAAAGTTACTTAACCTGTTTCTAAGATGATCACAAGACTGGCTAAATCAGCAAAGGAAAAACTGTTTTAAGAGACATACTACAGACACCCACGGGTCAGAAATCCAAGGCCCTCTGGTATCTGACAGGCAAGTCATACATGTCAGAATAATGCATGGAGGGAGAGGCATCACCAATGTACAACAGCCAGTTAGCATTAGAATCCTCTTAGATTAAACTGGAGAGAAAGAGAGAAGGGACTCTCTTCTTACAAGAGCTCACCTATATCTCGTTAACAGATATTTCTGTAACAAAAACCAACCAACCAACCCAAACCAACCATCTAATTCAATCAAAAGTGCCCCTTATGGTTCATTAGTTGCCATAGGTATGTTTGGGGCCTGTGCAGGTGCAATGGGTGAACAAAATGAGAGCAAAATCCTTCACAGATTAAGAAAATAAAGAGTACAGATTAAAAAAAAAATTAATTTGATATTAAGAATTTTAAAGGATTAACTTCAGGAGTTTACTGCTGATCAGTTTACTGCTTAATTTCAAACACCATTCTTGCATTTTTTCAAGGTTAGTTGAATTTATTCATTATTACTACTAAGGTAGTTGTGAGGTGGCAGTGAGTTAAAATTAATCTACTTAGGCAGCTTATCCCTCCTGATATATATTAATCGTATTGCATATGGGATTATAACCGACTGCAAATAAAAAAAAGGAAAACAAAATACTTGAGTAGCTATATGTTTCTCGATTAAATCATAATATAAGAAAATATTTTAGAATTCCAACTGAGCTGTGCTAAAGCAAAAGACACAGTGAGCTCTGGTACCAGGAACACTTGCATATTTTTTTTTTCCACACAGTTATATGTGAAAAGATAAGATCTCTCCATAAAACTGTAAAATAGAGCACTTAGAAAGCCCATTTGAAAAGATTCCTCCAGGGGTCTGTTCGAACTCCAGCATCTGTTCAAACAGGTAATTCTGAAATAAGTGACTCACTTTTGTCATCCCATTGAACCTTGTCAGTGGCCCAAATACAAATAAAACTATGCATTGCCCTTACATCATGTGGCAGCTACGTGAGAAGCAGCCATTTCACCTTTAGCCAAGGCAATAACTAGACCCTGCAAGTTTTATCACTTCATCACAACCCCAGTGGACTGTAAATAATTGGGTAAGCTCTGGTTTGAAAGAGAGTACTTATTTAGAAATCTGAGGTATACATACAAATAGTGAGAGAGTTTCTCTTTGGAATTATATATATATATGCAAAAATAATGTCAGGACAAATGTATCTGGTATTATGTTTTATAATTTCTTAATCACAGTTTCTATTCTATGTTGTGAGTAATTACTGTTTCAAGTGAACTTCATATCTCCTTCAAGTTAGATTGCTGGGTAGCTACTTGTAAACAAAGTAAAAATGAAACAAGAGTATGTAGCCTAGAACAGCCCACTCTCCAATTAGCTGTGCTAAAATACAGATATGAGAACAATCTAGATATCAAGTGTCATCTTGATAGAAGAGTTAATTGTTATTGCCAGGACACATTCATAAAAGATATTAAATATGCATGTATTTGTAGACTTTTTTTTTTTGTTAAACATGCCAGTTTTGTTAACCTCTTAAGGCAAATTTTCCTCAGTTTTTTTGCAAATATCTCATTGTAGGCTGACAGTCTGCCTACAAGTTATCCAAAACAACTCAAAGCCAGGCACACAGAATGAAAAACTGTTTGCTGGTCTTTGTTCTACTTATCTAGTCTGCACTACAGTACTTTTAAAACTACTCACTGAGAATTATATTGTTCAATTTGTGAATGTGACTTACGGGTAATCTTCATTTTTATTTACAATTGATAGTCCAGAAACTGCATTCTACTTGTATCATTTCACATACACCTGTTTTAAAAGTTAAATTGCTTCTGTCTTGAATCATTAAACTAATAAATGAGTTAGATTGGAATAATAAATTAAACCTCATGGGGTAAATTTTACATATTTTCAAATACATGACATCAGTTCTTCAAACTGATAACACCATAGGAGTAATTTGGTTTCTAAAAGCTAGAAAAAGAATTCTAACAATGTTATTCAGTTACAGAATAGTGAAATTCCACTGATTTAGACACTTCACATGGGCCTTGTTGTTTTCTCCCCCAAAATAAGCTACAATCTACCTCCTTTTAAAGTGTTGTCTTCATATGTAAAAACTCACCAACATGACTAATTCTACAGTATTTAAAATTTGGGTCTCATGGTCAAAATACGTCCCATGTCTGAAAAAGCACAAAACACCAGTACTGAACCTCCCCTTTGAAATTTAATGATACAGTGACTTTGGCAAGTTTTTCCCCACTTTTGATACTGACCCTTAAAAGCCACATTCTATCAATACAGTGAAGTATTATCAGAAGCTTTTTTCACACTTCTTTAGCTGTCTCAGACCAACATGATTAATTGCTCAGTTACTCCTCTGTACCTCTTCCAATCATTTAGAGTACTTACTCCTATAGCATAACCACATGTATTTAACATCTCTTGATTTCTGCTTGATTGTGGTTTAATGAGAAAAATTCAAGACATCAATCTTTGCCTTAAGTTATTTAAGTTCCAATGTTCAAATTATAACATTTACTCTCATAACAATAATCCTTTTATGTGACAAACTCAAAGCAGTTTAATAACTTTAATAAAAAAGGTAAGAGCACAGTGGACTTGAAAGGAGTTCAGTTGTTTTCAGGCAACATTAGTGGCAGCATTCCCTGTACACTAAATATCTCACGACTTGAGGGCAAGAGCAACACTAGCAGTCAAGCTAAGACAACCAGACTCAGATAGAATTTGTAGATAAAAAGTGCAATATATACTGGAAAGAATTCATGGTATATCCTAATTATAACAATAAAGTATAAGAGGCATGTTTAAGATTTCCATGGCAAAATGAGAACATTAAGAGCAATTAATAAGCATTATCCCATTTAACTTGCAAGAAGTTTTAGCCAGGACTGGTTGGAAAAAAATAGTCCAACTTGCCAAAATTTAAGGTTTTTCAAAATATTTTCCTCCAGTTCTGAATTAAAATAAGGCTTTAAAATATATAATAAAAATATGACTCAAATAAAAATAATGGTGCACATTAATCAACTTCAAAGAACCATTAGGACATGTTTAAAAGACCTATGGCTGCCTGTCATCCTGTTCCTCCTAGATATTTTCTTTCTTCTCCAGATGAAATTCATGTCTGGTTTCTAGAAGCCTAATATCTAACAGGAAGTCACAGAATCCTAGAATGGCTCGAGTTGGAAGGCACCTTTAAGGTCATTGCATTTCAAAGCCCCTGCCATGGGCAGAGACACTTTCCATTCTATCAGGCTGCCCAGAGATTCATCCCACCTGCCCTTGAAGCTCTTAGGTTGTATGTAGGTGTGAAAGAGATAGTGCCTTTCTACAGAGTCCAACTCATCTAGCCACAGCCTCCATGGAGATGTCAGGCTCGAGGTGAAGCAAGAACTGGAATGGCAGGGCAGGAGCAGCAGTGCTGCGCTCAACAGTAGGCACTGGTTAAGGAAAGCAGAAAACAAGCCCAGGAGCTACTACAGATCTTAGTGAAAAAAATGCCAACCCCTCCCTTTGGTCTTCCAATGCTTTGCCAGTTACTAATACCCTTTACCCTCTCCCTTTCCACAAGGCTTCAGATCCCTTATCCAGCACAGGCCACATCTTGGCTCCTGAAAGCCCTTAGTCCTTGGCTGCAATGCTGCAGTCGCAAAGTATCAAAAGCAAGCAGGACCCACTCATTTTGGGGCAGTTTGAATGCTGGCTCTCCCAGAACAGATTGCCATATTCAGATAGCAGTCAGATGAGGAGATGAGGAACTGGAAGGTACAATGAGATGGGAGGGATGGGGAAGAAAACTCCAGCTTCGGAAAAGATAGAGAGCTCTGGAGACACTGGGGGCCAAGCCCAATCATCACTGCAATCAGACATCCTCATGCAGATGCAGAACATGCACAGAGGAGCACTACACAGTCACATTAATGCCTCCTTAGCCATTCCTACTAAGAACTGTCCCAGTCACCACAAAACCATAGAATGCTTTGGGTTGGAAGGGAACTTAAAGATCATTTAGTTCCAGCCCCACCATGGCCAGGGACACCTTCCTTCCCCTTGCCTTTGTGTGCATCTCCTGCCACTATGTGCTTTGCTTTTCACCTTGGAAACTCAGTTCAGATCCAAAGTTCTGATATTTTAAGGAGCTACACTGTCTAGTTGTGCATATGTGTGCATGCACACATCAGTCAATGTTATAACCCTCATCTGTCATGTCAACCCCCGCTTTTCCTCCTCATGCTAAGAAAACAAATAGGCTTATGCAAAATTTCTACTTCTTAGAAATACCCCTTAACAAAAAATCCTGCTTTGTACTCATTCAAAGATGTAAAGTATAATAGAAAAATCTCTTATGGAGGTATGGTTGTCTAATCCCAAATATTCAGATCTTAACTCCAAGAAAATCTTTTTGCACATGTAAGCTTTTAAAAATTATTGCTATATGTTACTACTTCCAAAAGCACATTAAGAAAACAATGTTTGACTCAAATCGTGTACATGGGAAAAAAAGCTAATTATTCTTAAAAAAAAAAAAAAAAGTAGTAAGGTAAAACTGCTTAATAATTTGATTATGCAACCATTATATGAAAAAAGGAAAAATAAAACAAGACATGCAGTTAAATGTTATTTTTAATTACGTTTTGATAGACCTATTTTCTATCTGTATTCTCCTGTTACCAAGGTATTGTACTAAAGATGTCAGTGTTGATCAGCTTCTGATCATCATTGTCACTTATTGAAGTAGCATTCTGCTAAGAATGTGATTTTCTGCCTTTGCTGGAATACATCATTGATATAAGGAAAAAAAAAAAAGTGAGCCCTGATTGTGGGATAAACATTCAAGAAATTTTATTTTTGATATAAGATAATAAATAAAAAATTTACATGGTGTTTCTTTTCTACTTTGTCTTCTAGCAAAAAATAAAATTCCCATGCAAATATGCTATTAGCATGTTCACACAATGTTCAAGAGAATCTTTTCTCTAAAAACTATGAGGTATGACTTGAAAGCTTAAATAGCATGGACCCAAGTTGTCTTGGTCATTTTTAAAGTCCTATAGAACTGAAAAAGTAGCATTATAATAGATTTCTAAAGAAATATTTCAAATACCTTAAGACAAGGAAGAAAAGAAACAACATTTTTAAAAATCATGCTTTTAGTTTGTGTTACAAGACTCTATATATAAGAAAATATTTTCTTAGTGAATACTCTGGCACTGCTTTATGAATTTTTACAAGGTTATTGGAATAATCTTTGAGCATTCACACTTTGAACAATGCAAACTAAATCTGTTTCTAAAGCTGCTGAGTGAGCCCCACTGTGTCAGGAGTGGAATGTGTCCACTCATCCTGCTTCTGTCATCTTGGAGGAAGCCTGAGAGCAAATATTCCTCTGGAGGGAGCCTCTCAGGACCAAGGAAGATCCAGGCTGCAACTTTTTTTCCTCCCATAGCAACATGCAAACAGCAGGAGAGTTTATAAGATCCCCTCCTTATGGAAATATGATTAACGACAAACAAAGTTTGACATTCCCATCTGCATTTCTATTTCCCCTTATATATTATGTGAAATATTTAAAACACTATTATTTAAATAACTTCCTAATGACTTGCATATTTAAATTTCAAAACTGTCACACAGCACTTTTTAAACCACTGGGAATATTTTGAAGAAAAAACAAATCTGTCCCCATTCTCTTACCTACAAATAAACTATATTTTTGATAATAATTTTCTGTAGGAGAAGAGTTTTTCCAGTTACAGAGGAATTCAGGCAATGGATCATTACTTAGTGGAATGGTGGCTATATGACAAAGCATAAAAAATATCAAAGAAATAATAAAGCAACCCATTTAGAAAGTCTTTGACTACATCAAAGACATTAAGAAAAGAGGAAGTCATCATTACCAGACTAATGAGATAACTTTATAACATTACACTGAAGTTTTTTTTTTCCCCCTCAATCTAAAGCTGAGCTTATAAAAGAGGAATTAGTCCCATTTTGAAAATGATTTGTATATTAACGTAGACAAAATTGGAACACAGGTCTACTAACTAAATGTTTTTTATACGTAGAACAAAAGGCAATTGCCTTGACATCCCCTAATTGTCATTCCTGCAAATTCTAAAACTATTTAAGTTTTCCTCATGGAGAAAGAAGGCAGAAGAATCTTAGCTACAAGGATTTCCAGAAAACAGCTGGTTAAACACAGTTCAATTTTATGAGATGAAAAATACTGAAAGATAGTACTGATCATTTTTACATACTTATATCTTTTTAAATAAAAAGGGTGCATGCTGAAGCACAGTTTCAACAAGTACCATGAAACAAAATTCTCAAATATTATAAATGCTAAACATATTATTGCATCCTCGTTGGTCCCACAGTAGAAAAATATATACAAGCAGCAAACAACCAATGGCTGTTTAAGAGTATAATATGGTACTAGAAAAAATAATGCAGCACAGCAACAAGTTCACTGGAGTGCTCCTTTAACACACAACATACCAGATGTACAGCTGTTTATCTTGAGGATAAAAAAAAACAACAACCAAACAAGCAAACAAAAGAGGGCATAAAGACTTTTGAAAGGATCTTCTCCTCGGTATTTAATAATATGCAAAGTATTGAAGGACTTGCATGAAATCAGGAATAGCACTATGTCGTTTTTCATGGTATTTAAAAAAGCTAAGCAGACACACGACAGGATGCCAGCAGGCAGCTTGCATGAGACATAAGGCTTTATATTCCCACTAGGAACGTACCTTCTCTGCTTTTGCTTTCCTGGCGTTATGCACAAACCTGCGTCCCAGCTTCTTGGCATACCAGATAGAGGCAAACATTGTAGTGATGAAGATTTCAGTCTGAATATGCAGCACACAAGAAAAAACCAAACAAACAAAAAAAATCCCCCAAAGCAAAACCAAAACAGAAAAACTTCCCCCACAACTGAGATAGAGATCTAATGCTGGTTAAGGTCTCAGCTATGCTGTTGCTTTGTCAGGTCCTGTCATGCTGCCTTCGGAAAAAAAAAAACAACAAACCACCCAGTGTGGCCAGTCTGCAGGTGTATTTACATACTGCCAGCAGGAAGTCCAGGGTGAGGCATCTTTGCATCCAGCTCACATCCAGTCTGCTAAGTGCCTGTCTGCAGTTCTTTAGCACTGTCACCACAAACTACATATGTGTCAGTATGAGAGGAAGCTGCAGTAAACTACTGTAGCAGACAGCTCACCTCCTCTTCTCCTGTTCTGAAATTTAACTCCTTGGTTCTCTTCGATGTGCCAGCATGCAACAGAAACAGCAGCAGCTCAAATCTGAGATACACAGCACTGCAGGAGAGCAAAGGGGTACAGAAGTGCCAAAAATAGAAATGTGTATTAACTATTAAGGTGAAGGAACAGGTGTTTTTGATGTGTTTCTGTGCAATTAAGATATTAAAGGAAAATTGATTTTACTTTGTTCTTGTGGCTTGGGATCTATTCAGAGATATTTTTGTTACCTAGTTTCTGTTTGCACAGACAGGAATCATAGCTGCTCACTTCACTTGCTGATGTCATACATGCTTTGCTGAAGGATTTAAGAGTCAATCAAGGGCTTCTGTTTTCTTTGATAATGGCTTCATGAAATAGAAACCTGGTAGGGTTTTTTTTCCAAATCCAAAACTTCTGTTCTACCTAAGCATGCTTTTCCCTCTTTCTTTAACTGCAAGCTATTCTGCATTAGGAATTGAGAAGTGCTTTGAATACCTATTTTTGCAGAATAAAAAGCAATGAACTATTTTCCTTTTGTCACATACTTCAGCTTTAACTCCTGCACTTCTTTTCAATTATAATCGCTAAGCAATAAGCAGAATCATACTCTTTTGGCTCTAGACATATAAGAACCAGATGTTCCTCACAGTCAGATGCAGTATCAAAGCTGTAAACTTCTGGGGTTTAGAGCTATGTATTGTATTCTATAGTACTTGTATTATAGGACAAATCCTGCCCAATGCCCTCCCACCTACAACTGAGGAGATACCAACAAAGCTGTCCTGTGTGCAGGACTGGATTTGGGATGCACACATGCAAGAATGATTTCTGCTTTGCTATTCTGTGGTAAAGAGCAAATCAAAATTAATAGATGCATGGCAAAGGAAATACAATCATAGCAATTTAGTATAGGGCTCTTGGGGCCAAGGAAACACTTCTTCTGCCTCAGGATTTTCAGAGAATGGCTGCAACTATTTTCTCTAGGGTACATGAAATCAAAAGGGAAAATATTCCACTCCCGCTTATAACTTACATAGAACATCCAAGTTACTGTAGCTGGATGGCACTGCCCAAGCTTTGAGCCTTGAGGCACATGCCACTCAATTTTGTTAGGATTATATAGAGTTCAAAGAACTCTTGAACACATTTGAAAATGGTAAGTTGATTAACTAAATTGAAATTCTTAGATAGTGAGGTTTTTTTGCCAAGGTAACTCCAAGGTGTATGTTTGGTTTTTGCTTGACATCTAAAACCTTCTGACAAAATATTTGGTAACTGATGGTATTTCTGGGAAGAAAATAGTTTCTAATTACTTCCAGTTTGGATATTTCAGTTAGTCCTGGCAGTCAGAAAGTTTTAAGACCATAAGATAGAGTAAAATCATGTCTCATCTGGAGTATGATTGCTATAAAAGATCTATCTGTCCATAACACCACTCCAACTTTCTGAACTCTAGGCTTACAGTAAAATGGATTCTCCAAGGGAAGAAAACCTTTATTATGCCATGTAGCAGCCTCACAACATTCTCCATACTTGTGGGGTAACAGAGTGTCATATAATAGAGGGAATGGAAGACGAGAGGGAAGAAAGACGGCCCGAAAAATATAGGAAGAAAACAGAAATCTTGTTTCTACCTGGGATGTCACTAAGAAAACATGGATTGGGAAAAAACCAAACTACAGATGAAGCAACATCATTGCACAGCTTAAACAATGCCATAAATGTTAAAGGAATAAGAAAAAAATCTTGGATAGTATATGCGTAAACAGTAGAACACTTCTCCCACTCTGCTTCCATGTTTTTATGAAGAGAATAAGTATAATTTGAAATCATTGCACTACAACCAAAAAAGGGTACATACTCCCAAGCAACTATTTATATCATCATGTATATTCAGAAGCTGAGAAAATTGAAGGAAACACTCATTAAACAATAAAACCTCCTTTTTATGACTTATCATCGACATTAGCAGCTTTGCTGAACTATTTATTCAGGAAAAATAGGGAGTAATAAAAAGCCACAATTCATCCCACTTAAAAGGAAAAAAAAAATAGAATACATTGTTCATTTAAGAAATAATGACAAAGCAATAGGGAGGTAATTTTCTCCACCCACTGAAAATGTTAGATCAGAAAGAATAAATCTTGCCAAATACCTAATTCTGATTCTAGTCAGAAATGCAGTTTAACTATTTACATGCATTTGCAGATCTATCCAAATGCCCAGGTATTGTAAGGGCCAGACCCTGAGCCGTTTCCTTACAGCTCCATCACACAGCAGTGTGCCATACATTGCCAATAGCAGGTTTATTAGGTCTGTACTGGTACCAAGAGATTTTATGATTATGAATATTTTACTGTAACCATAACGAAGGCTGCATTTTACAGAAGTGCTACAAGCCGAGCTGCTTTAGAAGAATTGGAACTCCCAGCTGCTGTCTGCTCACAGGAGTAATATGTACTTTAGCTTGCTCACTGAAGTGCTACATTACAAGGACAGAGAGATGCATGCCATTGAGCAACAATATTATCACAGACAAGAGACAATCAGTTAAGAGCAGATTTTACAAGGAGCTTCTTACTGCAAATGAGTGGGTGGTTTTCAGTAAAACACATCTAAACTATACATTAATTGCCATTCTTGTGCCTCTGTGAGAGGAATTGGTCTTACCACAAGTGGACACATGGGTTTAAGCACAAAGGAATGACATTGTTGAATTCTACTATTATTTTTTTGACATGGCTCCCCAACATTGCAAGCAATGACAATTGATGCTCAGTACCAAAACAGATGGCAGCTTCAAACACCTTGCCAACTGTTTGTATGCATGAGTATTCCTGACAGTTTGCCTTGCTTTTCAGTTTTAACGTTGCTGTTTTACTTGAGCAGCACATGGGAAGAAGTGCAGCTTAGCTTTAGACAGGGCATTAATTTTCTCTTGTTAAGGGATAACGTCTCACAGCATACATGCAGGGAGTCAACCTCCCCCTCACACACCTGTGGTGAAGATAGATGTTAGCTGTAGATTCTGTTTCTCTCCTATCTCTATCTGAATATATATACACAGTAGTCATAAAATGTGATGACAGGGCCATTTAAAATACAAATACGGTTCAGTCATAAATAATGCCTTCCTTGTAAGAATGGTAAGATGGATGGAAATAGTCATTCAGAGTTTGCAGAAGTCTCTTTCCAGTGAAATGGACAGGAGGTGGAACAAGTTAAAAACTAAATACTTAAGATATAAAACAATCACTTTGCTTCAAGGTTTATTTGTTTACACTCAGCACAGCTGTGGGTACAGGAATGGAGCTGCTGCTGAGAAACTAAGGTAGCTTTGTTTTTATTAGTACTAGGCAACAACGGATATTGATTTGACTGACTGTACAAGCAACCATTTCCCATCCCCAGCACAATTAATTATCTTACACAGTTACATGATGCCAAGACATTTTATTTAATGACCAGAATACTAGGAAAGACAAGAACCTAAGAGTCTGCTATTCCAAGCAGGAGTTATAAATTTTAGGCATTCAGACCTTACAGTAGTTCAAGTAGATGGAAGACCAAATGTTTTGTAAGGACCTGATTTTTCATTCTTTCTTCTAAACAAAGGCAATTGGACTAATGTTCCTCCTGCTAATGCAATAGATAGTATTTGTATAGGAAACCCACAGTCACCCTTACAAAAGGGGTAGTTACTTGAGTTAGCACCACCAAAATGTGTTCAGGCTTCTGGCCAGGGAAGAATCCACTCTGTTATAGATGCAATACAGGTTAAAGATTATCACAGAACAGAATCATAGAATCACAGAGGTTAGAAAGATTATTGAATCCAACCATTAACCCAGCACTGCTCAGTCCCTCTAAACCATGTCCATAGGTACCACATCAACATGTATCATAAATGCCTCCAGAGATGGTGACTCAACCACTTCCCCGGACACCCTGTTCTGATGCTTAACAATGCTTTCCACGAAGATATTTTCCCTAATATTCAACTAAACGTCTCCTGGCACAGCTGGAGGCTATTTTGTCTTGTTCTGTTGCTTGTTACCCAGGAGAAGAGAGTGGCCCCCACCTGGCTACAACCTCCTTTCAGGTAATTGTAGAGAGTGATAAGGTTCCCCGAACCTCCTGTTCTTCAGGTGAAACAAAGCCAGCTCCTTCATCAGGGTTGTGCTTCAGACCCTGCTTCATTGCCCTTTTCTGAACTCACTCCATCATCTCAATGTCCTTCTTTTTGGGAAGGACCCAAAACTGAACACAGGATTTGAGGTGTGACCTCAGCAGTGACAAGTATGAAATTTCTACTTATGATATTTTCTGCCACTTATGATGTTTCATAAAAGACTTTTTTTTAAATTAATAATAAAAATTTTAAAATTCTGTAACTTGGCCCTGAAATTTAAAGGTGAAACCTGGGTTGATTAAAAGCTAAATACTTCTTTGGAACATCTAAGTCAATGGCAGGAATAGAGTACAATGTCTCTGAGAACAGTCACTTATCCTGATGAAGAAATGTTGCAAAGAAGGGAATGGGGGTGGGGGTGAGGGGAAGAAGCAAAAGATGAAGGAAGATGGGATAAAAATGGAAAAAAAAAAGAAGTGAAAATGAAGCGCTGCATATTAAGGATGACAGAGGTCCATGCTCTTCTCTTCCAATTTAAATTTTTCTACTCCCTTAATGTATCTTGTGCCAAATCTTTTCTTTTTAGAAATTATGCTTTCAGAAACCGAGATGTGACATTACATGTTTGCCCCAGGTCTAATTTCCCCTTAAAACAGAAGATACTCCAGGCATACATCTCCTTTGTCACCTTTCCTGATGTATGGCAGAACGTTTTCTATGAGGGCATGAAGAATTTCATACACATTGTTACAGTTGAGCAATAAAATGCAAGCATTCTTCATGTGCCTCTCCCTAAAGTGTGAGGCCCCAAATATTATATGCCCGTACTCTGCCATGCAATTATCACAGCTATTTTTCTACTCTCCTATTATTTGATGGAGTAGATGGCACTCGACCTGCTACGTGTGGTGGAACAGGTCAAGAGAAGGGAGGATGAGGAGGAGTGCTACACAATTGCATGAAATACAGCTTGAATGGTGGAAGGACAGTAAATGGAAATGAAATAAGTGCTATGCTAAACACTGAGACTCAGCATATCCCTGCACACAGGGATGTTTACTAGCACTTTGCAGTATAATGGCAGAACAGACATTGTTTTCCATTTAGGCCGTTCTTTTTCCTCTTTTATTTGTTAAGTCTTGGGATGGAGAAAAACCTAATTACGACACTTAATTTTGATTTTAAAAATTGATTTTCCACTCTAGTTTCTGCTGGTGCATAGGAAACTCCAGTGAGTCACAGAAGTAATATAACAACCATTAGCAGCCTTAAAAAATAAATAAAAACTTGAAAAATGCCACTTTATTCCCTATTTGTCCCTAGTTCAGCACAAATTGCTTCCAACCTCACCTTTCTGATGGAATTTTTAAATTTCTTCCTGCTATGTGAAGAAATCACAATCAAAACTCTGTATAAAATCCTCAGATGTGCCATTACACTGCTCAGACTCATATCAAATCAAAGCACAGTGTATGTAGCACAGTTATGCATTTGCATGGCAAGGACTCCCACGGGAAATAATATAAACTACAAAATTTATCCTTGGGGAGGGAAAAAGAGAAGAAACCACAGACTGCAAGCAGTGCTTATGTGTGTCACCAGTACATTTTTCAAGGGACTTGCCAAATATAATCCTGAACAAAACTGAATTCAGTGTGGTAACACTTATATTAGAGCTCTGCATATATGCCTCTCATCCTGTAGCATTTAAGTATATTTTTCCTTTGTACTTATAAATAACTGCATGCGATGGTGGACTGTTATCTCTGTTTCAGAAAAGGGTGAATTTAAGGCACAAAGTAACTTGGTACACTGACTGGGAGCCCAAAATCTCCTCCATCCCAGTGTATTGCCAGAAGCCAGGCAAAGGTGGCATGCACTCAGTCCCATGCCAGACACGGCACTCCTGTCCAGATAGAGTGAGAAGCAGGAGAGCTCTTAATATCCACTTACTCACCCACAAGGACCACTGAGTTCATACTTTCCACAGGATCTTTTTTTTAAGAACAGCAAGTGAGGCAGCCTTTAATGAGCTGTTCATCTATTACTAATCATAAAAGAACCCCCCAAAACCGTTGCAGGCACAAGCCTGGGAATATACATCATCCTATCTTAAACATTATTTTATTCCTGGCTGATGACAAGCTGTCTCTTCTTTCAAAGACATCCTTAAATCTCACTTTCACTTTACGAGCCCCAAGAGCAAAATTAAAAAGTCAGTTTCAGCAGAATCACTGCAAGTTATAGGCACTCTATCAGTGAATCACATGGACTCCTTTGACCCAGCACCATTTAACAGTTTGAGGTGAGTGTACCTAGCTCTTTTCCTTGTCCAAGCTCACCAGAAAACCTTTGTGCACATGAAACTGGGTTGTACTGAATTACGAAGTATTAATAAATCACAAGTTATGAGATCTAACAGGATAGCTATAAACTAACCTCACGTCACCACCTCCTTGCAGACAGACACATGTATGCCTGTGCGGGTTGAACGCACTCAGTAGCACGTTTCAAAACAGCAGCAGAGTCCATGTTGCCCATGCACACCATTCTTTGATAGCTCAGAGGCCGGACTGCCTTTTTTCCCCATCTCCCAAGCCCCTGACAAAGCAGCAGTTCCTCACTCTCAGCTGGGACTGTCTCCAGCCATATTCTACTGTTGGCTGGATCGTATCCTAGGTAAGCAGCCCTTCCTCTCCAGGGGCTCCTGCTTGTCTTTTTAGTGCTTGTTACAGAACAATCCACATGTGCAGAACCAATGCAACAAATAATGGCTTCTGCCAGTTTTCATTTCAGTTCTTGCTCTTTATCCCTGTCCTCAGCTTTTCTAGGCTGTGATCCTCACAGCTCAAGGGAAGAGATCCTACAGTTCAGCAGTTCAGTATCACTTGGGAAGTTAAATCATTTCAGAGACAAATTGTTAAGAACATTGCTGAACACTTCAGATGTTCAGCACAGTTTTAACAAAGCAATGTATTCCTGCTAAATGTGAAAGAGAAGAAATATAAAGAAAAAGGTTGTACTTAACTTCTCCAAATACAAGATATTCTACTACTAAGTATGATGGGTAGACAAAAGGTCTTTATCCAGGACTGCCTGCATTTCTTGCTTCCTATGGACAGAGACAAGGAAGAGGGCTTCTTGCTTTTGGGACTGACTCACTGCATATCTGTTGCTCAAGCAAAGAAAGAGAGGACAACCTAAACCACAGCAGACCAGGCACCAGGTTTTCTCCCTTAATTCTGCTAACATTCTTTTGCATGAGATTAATTACTCTTTGCAAGCCAGCTATTCACTCTTGAAATGAAAAGAATAATTCTCTACTGCACTGCGACTGTCTAAAGATAAAAGTATTAACAAATGTGAAGTACTGTGATAGAACGCCTTATAGAAAGCAGAACATCCATCCCCACACTGGTTGATATAGACTCATACAGAATTCTGCTGAAAGGTCTGTGAGAGTCCATACCAAACGTGATTACACAAATGCTTCATTGTAATGTGACACATGAAAAGGTCCATTTCAGCAATATTCATAAAGGGTGGTGTTATACCCATTTTGACTTGAAAGAGAAAGGAACTGTAAAGGAACACGAGGTCAAGGACAAGAAGTTAGTCTTCTTACACCTAAGAAATCTTCAGAAGTAGAAAAAAAATATAGCCAGTAAATATTAAAATCTAACACATAGATTTATATGTCTAACTTATTTCAGTTAATTAATTAACTATATGTTACCATGGATAAGAGAAAATTTGTTACACAATGTTTTCTTAATCAATACCACTCAAGGGCAAGCCTAGGCCATTTTACTCACATCCTTTAGGAGAAACATGAGAAGCACAGTTGTGGAGGGGAGATTTTTCATTACAGAGGATTTTGGCAGTGTGAAAACCAGGGGAAGAATTGAGGCTGCAAACAGCTAGTGAGATATACTTCAACAACAAACAACTAGAACTGTTAAAAAAAAAAAATCCAGAAAAATTGTGATAGTTTTTTAGGACAATAATAAAAAATAGCATCTTTCCAAACACTCTGAAGTTTTTAAATCTAATCTGAGTGTTTCAAGAAAACAGAAACTTTTTGAGCTCTAACCAGTAGAAAGTTGAGAAAGTGTTCCTTGAAATTGTCAAAATATTTATCTTTCTTTTTCATCAAAAATCAGAATATTTCAGACTTCTGCAGGGCTGTCAATACTGCTCTCTAAATTACATTTACTTTTAACTTTCCTTTGGGATCCCAGTCAACAGTTATTTTTAAAATTTCTGTTCTGTACAACTCACTAAAAATCCTTTGATTTGATTCATACATTCAGCACCCTCAAAGATTCCCCCACACCTTTCTGCAAATTGAATTTTGCCAAGCCAGGCACATTGGTTGTCTTCTCACATGTCATCCAGACACCATGAAGATGCTAGAATGAACTCATGTGAACTTATAGAAAAGATCATAAGGAGAGAAAGTTCCACAAAAGCAAACACTTCACGGCTTCTCATTGTTCAAGCACACTGGGAAACACCATATTTCATGCCTAGACCTCCCAGGAGCAGAACCAAAGCTGAATGAAGGACTGTTTCTCCACCACTCCCCACAGCTAAATGCAGAAAAGATTTAATCTACCCAGATTTCCACAACACATCCCTGCCCTCCACACAGTGATGCCCCAGAACAAGTATCTCCAAGGACTACACTTATTTTTCTATGGCTTTAGGGGAGCCAGCTCTACACTGAACTGACCCAAAAGCTCTAAAACACTTTCTGCTTCCAGCCAAGAGAATTAAATAATGAGCAATGTGCCAAAATCTTGTTCCCAGCATCAGAGAGGAGCTCTGACCTTAAGAGAAACAATCTGTTCTCTCCATGTTCCCCTTCTTTGCCATTCAAAGTCTTGAAACATTCAGTGAAGGTAAAAGTCATAAAAGGGCCCAGACTTCTAAGCAGTGCCTTATCCTAGCAGGCTCAGGCTCCCAGATACTGCTGGTTGCCACAATCTACCAGTCTGGTAATTAAAGGCAGCCGTTGGTCTGGATGATTGCGTGTACCAGTTCTGATCCAGATTAGATCCTTAATACACCAAGCCCCACATGCATTGGATATTAAGGGGAGTGCTCCCAGTTGCCTGCCTGACTGGCACTAACCTGCCTAACGCTCCCACCCTCATTTTACTCAGTTAAGCACATACCAGTGCCAAAACTGTTATTTTTTTAAAGTGCCCTTCCGACGGGTCTATTTCCTGCTTTAAAGCCTATCCTTTCAAGTACATAATAGGCACTTGTGCTTTTGTAGTTCCTTAAAAATAATGGGTTAAGTACTACTCACTTACTGAGTAAGAGTACTCTGCCTACAGTAAAGCTGTAAGAAGACAACAAAAAGATGGCGGATTGCAAATGCATTACACAAATGTCTTGGCAATTTGATGTGATTTAAAGATGAGATAAGCAGGCAGCCTAATCTTGCCATCTCAAATGGTCTCAGTTTGAAGAGGACTAAAGGAATATACCACTTGATTATTTCATCTGCTTCAGACAGTAAATCACCATTAAAGCTCAGGACAGAACATCACAACACAGATGTGTTATACGAGTGCATAACCTTGGTATTCTTCAAGCCAACATCTCCATAGCAATACATGGGTATTCCTACCTATGGGATTTTCATCAGGACAAGTGTGTGGAAGACCATACTAATCCTTGGGCTTCGATTGCATTCTTAATGCACTTCCCAAGCCATATATCATAAATAAATGTTACATGTTAAATCTCATCCTTCTTTGACCATGCAAAGATATGCAGAATACCAGACAGTACTTTAGAAGTGATGATTTCGGTTGTTTCTAGGACAGGGCACATAGGCTGGGATTGAGCCTCCACAGCTGTACATTTAGGAATGTGCAATGTGCTTTGCTGAGAAAGATCTGCATTTTTAGTTACACAACCACTGAACATGGCACAGTGGCAAAGCAAACTACATTACAAATGCAAATTCAAGAGATTGGAAAAGAAAAAAAGAGAAATCAATTTCAAGCAATGCTTGAAATACATGCAAACAAAGTCACTTAAGTGAAACTGGCCCAAAGTTACAAGAAGGTGTATACTCTTTGAAAGCTGAAGATTAAAAAAAACCCCAAAACAACTGTATAGAAACTACTCGCAAAGTTCTGGCCTTCTGAAAACAAAGTAATTTCCTTCAATGCTTTTCTATGCATAGTGTGAAGGAGGCTGTTAAAGCTGATATAATGTAATCTGAGTTACATTTAAACATCTGGTCTGTCTGCTTTATGTGCATTGATATGCTCTAGTCAGAGAAATCAATTGAGTCTTAAAATGTTATAGAATATAATTTTTAATAACTTATGTGTCCTTCCTGGGCAGGCTTTAAAATCTGGATTGTAAGTAAAATATGACTCTAACCTACCATCATATTATATAACGTTGTTTTAAATGAAGTATGTTCCTAATGTGGATTCACCTACTGTAAAATTTGTAGTTGATTACTACTATGCCCTAGAATTTTCCCAGTAACAATTTTAATAAATAGACATATTTACACATAGGACAGATAAAGTTACACTTAGGATGGTCTGTAGGATGTTTCACTTCAAACAATCAAACCCTTGTAATTCCTGAGAGTTACCTTCTCTTCTTCCACTGATTTAAATGGGACTTTTGCCTAATGAATGACATTTTTTTGTCTCTCATTTGGCTGTGGTAGACCCTCTGTTCTTCTGCCTAAGTGTATTTCAGAATTTTAGAAACTATACAAGAATTTATAAAAGATTAAATATTAACTTTGAAGAGGGAGCCTGACTATTTCCATGTTCCAGATAGCATTTGATATAAACACCAAAGTTTGTGTACATGCTTTAGGCATTTAAAACATATATACTGATTGTCAGCACCAGAAAATAACCTGCAAATAATTTCTCAGTTGGAAACGTCAAACTATAGACTGCAAAAGCCGTGAAAATTTGATTCATCCATCCTCATTTCTTTAAAAAGCATCAAGCCAAAGATACTTCAGCAAGCTACAGTGTTATCTTTCTCTTTATTAAGCTTCTCAATAATATTAATGTACTTCAGAAATGTACCACATGTCAATGGAAATAAATATCGACAACCACAAAAGCCCTGAATTAATTTATAAATAAATACTGATTCTGGAACTTAGCTCTGATGCAATTTATCCTACATGAAGGGGAGAGGGTATGAAAGAACCAGCAAATTATCCCTTGCTCAGCTGTGAGCAGAGACCATGGTATTAAATTATCTGAATTACACAATTTTTCCTATAAGCACTCATATTTCTTTATGATTAAATAATTTTCCACATCTGCATTATGATACACATTAGTATTTTTATAAATCCAAATTTTAATCCTCACATATGATAGAACATTTCTGGAGAGACAACAGAGATTCTAGATCACATTTTTAATGTGAACTGAAGCATTATATCTGTAAGATTTGAAAAGCAAAAATTCAGTAATGTGCACAACTCTAATTAGACTGGAACTGAGCAGACCTGCTCAGCAGGCTTGCTTAACAGCTGGTCCAAATCTCTTAGGGAGGAGCATATTTTTACAAAACATTTTATGAGGCCACACACTGAGAGCTATGGGAGTTTATTATAGAGGCAGACAGGTTGATTAATAGATATCAATTTTGCTTTAGGAATCAGAAATGTAAGTGGTTTGCCTGTCCAAGAAGACTATACAATTTATGGATTTATGCTTATTTATATAGCCTCATGCATAACTAGCCCAGAACTTTTATCAACTTCTCAAATGCTTATATTTGGCAACATTCAGAAGGCAATATACCAATCCTCAGGAAAAGAAAAAAAAAAAAAAAAAAGGGACAAAAAAATAGTTGAGCCAACATGTAACATCAGTCTGTCTAAAAGACAAATTTACAGTCTGGGATATAACTAGGGTAAAGGAGTAAAATAAGAGAGGCCAAAGACTGGGGTGTGTCAGATATGCAGTTATGTGTCACTTTAGTTTCTAAAGTTACTGCACAAGATAAATGTCATGACCTCTCACACAGCATTGCTGAAAAAAGTGTTAGCAATACAAGGTGTCAGTCTGGACAATAATGTGAACAATTTTACAAAAGCTTAAAAATACATGAATTTTCCAAGAGGCTCTCCTTTCTGGAAACCACCATTTCTGTATTCTGGACACAGCAGTGTTGCTTTGTAGCCTTTGAGAATGATACATAAGCTGGATTTTCTAATTTTAATTATTATTTTAAGGAAATCTACATCTGACATTCACTCAAAAAAGGCTTAATACTGAAAAAAAAAAAAAAATTCTGTATACCCACACTGTGAAAACAAATAAATTAGAGTCATAGAATGGTTTGGGTTGGAATGGACCTTAAAGATCATCTAGTTCCTGCCCCCTGCCATGGGCAGGGATACCTTCTACTGGATTGCGTTGCTCAAAGCCCCATCCAGTCAGGCCCCAACACAGCCTGAAGCCAATGTGACTCTCTTTTCTTCTCCATGTCTCCAATTAATATTATAGATTGTTACTATTTTCTACTATGTTTAATGCCTGAGAATTAAACAGCCTGATCTGACAGCTCCTGGCACTGCTCTAATAGAGACAACTGTCCCCAGTCATTGAACTCTATTCAGAGCATCTCTTAAGAGGTCACCCATCATCCTTTTCCTCTTTCTTAGTCCTCTGTCATTAGGGTCACATGTAGCATCTTAGCTGTAGGAAACACAGTATGGAGCATTCTACACAGATAGGTCAAGGTTTATTACTTCTCTGTCCAACTCAGGCATGTAAAACAAACTTGCTACAAATGTACTGACCAGGTGCTCTTGTCTTCAACTGCCCAGCTGAAATTGTCACTGTCCCTCCTCACTTCCTTTGTTTCTTATGTATTTATTTATTTTTCATTTAATTTATAATACCTTTCTGCTTAATACAGACTGGACACAGTGTCATTCCTATCAAAACGCGCTCATAAATCACAGAAGCACAGGTTGGAAGGGACCTCTGGTGATCATCTAGTTCAACTCACGTGCTAAAGCAGGATTACCTAGAGCAGGGAGTGTCCAGGAGACTTTTGAGCATCTCCAGAGAAGGAAACTCCACATCTTTGGCGGGTCTGCTTCAATGCTTTGTCACCCTTAATGTAAAAAATGTTTTTCCTCATACTCAGATAGCACTTCCTGCATATCAGTTTGTGCCTGTTGCTGGTTGCCCTGTTGCTGGGCATAACTGAAAATAGTCTGGCATCATCCTCATGACACCTGACCTTGAGATACTTGTATGCATTGATGAGATCCACTCTTGGTCATTTCCAGGCTAAACCAGCCCAGCTCCCTCAGCTTTCCCTTACAAAGGAGATGCTCCAGTCCTCTCATCATCTCCATATTCTTCCTCTACATTCCCTCCAGTAGTTCCTTATACTAAGGAACCCAGAACTGGCTACAGCACTTCAGGTGCAGTCTCAACAGGGCTGCAGAGAGGGGTAGGACCACCTCCTGTGACCTGCTGGCAGTGCTATTCCAAATGCACACAAGGATACCATTGGCCTCCTTGGACCCCAGGGTCCACTGTTGGCTCATGAACAGGTTGTCATTCCTGAGGTCCTTCTCTGCAAAGCTGCTTTCTAGCATCTAACCTTTGCTGCTGCATGGGGTTATTCCTCTGCAGTGTGGCTCTGCATTTGCCCTTGTTGAATTTCATTAAGTCCCAACACCTCATTACCTTTATTCTCCAACTTACTCAAGCATAGATCCCTCACAACAGCTGAAGAAGGTTATCTGGCATTTATTCTCCAAAATCTTTTACCTGTACTTCTACCAAGTAAGAGTTAAGGAATAGTATTTTGTGAAGTAAAAATTAGGCAATTTTTTGAAATCCAACAAAACATCTACCAACTAAGTTGTTAAAGAAAAATAAAGGTCAATACCATATTTATAATTCATTAAAGATCTGTCACTTTTAAAGCATTTTTTAAGCATCTCATTCTACCTCAGAGGTTTTCAGTTCATGAGAGAATGTTTTATGCCTGTGACGCAGGAACCAGAGTGAGTCTGGCTTCAAAAATTCTTCTTCATGACACAAAGAATTAATCAAAAAAGAGCAGATGAGGGGATATTCCTTTGCCTTAATAGTACATTTTTAATGTTGACTGTATGGGGTGCATTTTTCCACTCTTCTCTTAAAAGGAAATACTGGAAATGTAGCAGTATGGGTGAGGCAAAAAAACCCACCAGCCTAAACCAAGCAGAAATAAGTTAAAAATTTAAATAAGTTCACACTTGCTAAAAAGATTTTTTTTTCACTTTTGGATTATTAAGATTTTTCCAGTCCTGTCAACTGCTGAATCAAACAGACACAAAGACACAGATACAGCATTGTGTAGGAGAAGAAACCAGTTTTATCAGCAGTGTGGCAGTTTGGCACCATTTCCAAACCAAGCAATTTCTGTTTGGTGTGTTATACAGGGTTTGCTATAGGCACATTTCCGAATCGTTCCATTCTGTAAAAATCATCATTATTTGGGAAGGTCATTACCTCCTACAGTGTTGTTCAAGCACCATGGCAGAGCTGACACTCACGGATGACACTGGGAAAATCGCCATGACAAGAGAGCTGCCACTTGTTTTCTGGTGTTTTCTGGTTTGTTTTCAAAAGGTGAAGCCAAAATAGTTCTTATTTGGCTCAGATTAGTTTGTGGCTGGGTATTTTTACAGTTATTCAAACCATCTCACTATTACTTAGTATAGATGGAATCTTAAGCTATAGCTGCAAAATAGTTTTCTGAAATGTTTGCAAAGCAATTAGCTGTCATGAATTGCACAATTTACCCCTAGACCAAATTCTTTCAGGTGCTGTTTCTCCCTGGATAATCAAATCTTGTTTTGCTTCAAAGCAGTTAAGGCCTTTCAGATACTGCACCCTGCAGTGCATCCTTCCCAACTGCCAGACTGGGACCTGATGTGGGCTGCATTGTCACTAAAAATCCATCAGCACCTATGAGCTTCACTCCAAGCCCTGACTGCTGCCAGTGCAGAATTTCTGGGATTTCTGAGAGCTCACAATCTCAGACTAACCATCACAAAACAAGCAATACAACATGCCTACTTTTTTCCACTATCATGGTACCCGTGATATCAAGTTTGGACTGAGATACCTCACTTTTAGTTGTCTAAAAAAGGGGTAAATCACTTTGACATAGCATTTGTAAATATTCATGAGCTGACAGTCATGAATACGTAATTATATCCATTCTGTACAATTAATTATAACAGTTAAGAGTAACAGTCAGAAGAACATTTGATTTAGCAAGACTGGTGACATTCAAAGATACCAGTCTCAGTATGCTTTTTTGACTCCTGCTTCCACTTGCTTTCTAAAAGAATGAGTTTAAAATATTTGGGTTTGTGTTCCACAGACACAGATGCTCAGTTGACTTAAGAGAGGCATCAGATCATCCACGTGTACTTTAAATTTATGCAAATATGTGTTTAAAAATTGAAGTACACGTTCATGCTCTGGGGACATGCACTCTGAGCAATGTTTTGGGAATTCTGCTGGACTTCTCATTAACTACAGAAGGAAAGAATCTTTTCCTGTACTGGACCATCAACATAAACCTCCCTTATTGCTAAAGTAAGTCATGCCTCCAGTTTATTACAGGTAGCATATTTGATTTCTTCACCAGAGTCTCTGGCTGCAAGTGTAGTCATGTATTTGAAGATGCTACTTGACAGTATCCAGGATTGCCTCACTTAAAGTTTGTCCTTGGTCATAATATTTAGGAATTAAAGTCCTACAAATACTTGGTGGTTTAAACATTCACCATTCTTCCTGTCCATACAGTTTGAGGAGATTTAAAAGGGTGGTGCCTTATAATGTGTTTTCCACCAGGGACAGATAACTCTTGTAAAGATTAATGTGCTGCCAGACTACTTTATCCCCAAATGTATAATTTTAAAATTTTGTAAGACCTTTTTTTTTTCCCCCACTAACCTGACTAATTCCCATAGAGCTTCCTCTTGCAAGGCTCACGAAAGGCATTGCAAAATTTGCCAATACCAAACATATTTCCAATACTAAAATTTGTTTCACAGATGAATAAGTAAACAGTGCAGAATCAAGACTTCAGACTAAATTTTTCTACCATGTTAGACTTTGCAATTTTGTACATTACCTTAAAGGATATATTTGGGATATCTTAGTGAGGGTTATTAGCATTGGCTTATTTATTTTTCAATAAAAAGGTATCTAACAAGGCAATGAAATAGTTAAGTTGGATGCCACTGCACTTGATTAACTCACACCCTGATTTTAGTATTAAGATGAAAACTTAATTTGAAATATGCAAAAGACAGGAATATATTATGCATTAACGCTAGAAGTTATGTATTAATTACAGAAATCAGAGAGAGATTTGACAGGAAAAAAATTTGTCAGTCTGATCCCAATTCTGTGGAAAGAATTGAAAGCTAGACTCCAAACCCAAACGTTTTTCTCTGATACAGTAATCTCAATGAAAATGTTTCTGAGTTTTTAATTTATCTAAAAAACCTGGAGCTAGATAGGATAGAACACGGAGAAAATTTACTGAACTAATCTTTTAGTCAGCCTAGATAAAAACTAAAATTATTTCCTCATTTACCTCCTTGCTTTAGAGATCAAAATCGTGTTTCTGGCTTGCTGATACAATTATTTGCTTGTATGCTTGCCAGGCAGTGTGGTACATATCCATCTTCACTACATGCTACATGCCAGCAGTTGCACTGCTTGGGGTAGGCAGTTGGAAAGCAATCTGTTAAAGTCCACAGCATGACTCAGACCAATTCTCCTCTCCTACTAACACCTTTCTCATTGAGAGCTGTCTTAAAAAGCAATCTCTCTCCATCAGCACATCTCCTTCCTAGAGCCTGGCCAATAGATCTTATGGTATACATGCAAGTTTTTAAATTATGCTTTCTTGGCTTAGAAGGCTTTTTTAAGGGTTATCAGAATAGCACGGAAATGAAAAACTACTTGGTTCTACCTCAGCTAACTGTATATTTTGTTATAATTTGGATGACCATTACCCAGCTATTTCTCTAGGCTAACTGAAAAGCCTGGGTATTTCATCAATCTGCTAAGATAACCCTCATTTAAATCCTCATGTACAGCAGAAAATATTTAATATTGCAATCCATCACATACCTCTCTTGCTGCTGTTGGTATAAAAGGAGTCTTTTTTTTTTTTTTTTTCTTTTTCTTTTTTGAGATCTACATTTGTTGTTCAGAGATGTTGCAGGTACCCCATCCCTGGAAGTTCAAGGCCAGGTTGGATGGGGCCCTGAGCAACTATTGGAAGGTGTCCCTGCTCATGGCAGAGGGGTGGGAACTAGATGATATTTAAGGTCCCTTCCAAACAAAACCATTCTATGATTTAAAGTTGCATTAAAAGAATGCATGCACTTTGGTGATATGATCTCAAAAATGTCTGCCTTGCAAGTTCCCCAGACTTCCAAACTAGGCACTGCAACAATTTCTGATCCCTATTGCTAGGATAAACAAGTTCCCATCAACATCTGGTAACATGACTCCTTCAGCACTCATCCATCATGCTGGAAGTCCTACTGTCCTATTACAGCATCTCTGACTTGTTGCAAACACTTTTCTTTGGAACAAAAAGATCTACTTTTTATGCACAATACTGATTATTAGTGATGGGACAGAACTGCTAAGGCACTGAAAGGGACTTAGGGAAACAGAGCTGATCTGCTGACTCAGCCATGAAATTGTGCAACTCCCCTCCCCACTCCATGCCTTAGTTTCACCAAATCAGAAGACAATGGTATGTTAATCCCTATTAAACCTTTTGAAATAATCAGATTGAAACTGCTTTATGGATCAATAAAACAAAAGAAAGGTAAGACTTTATAGTATTCATTACATCTAAATGACATAAAGCACAGTATTTTGTTTAAACTTCCAAGACCATATAAAAAACTGTATGTAAACCTCCTGCTTTTCTTTTCAGCCTTTCTTATTTTAGGATAAAGAAATCAAGAAAGAGACCCATTCATTCATGTGAAATTTCCCTCTGGTCTACTCCCTCTGGCCTACTTGATTAATTTTAACTTAGTAATTGCAATTAAGAAAGAAATGTAGAGCACAGATGAAGTTAGTATGAGTTTTACACTTGTGATTTCAGAATGAAGACTTAAAAACCAAAGAAAGTGATTTCAGAATGGTGCAGAACAGCTCTGTAAATAGCAGCTGAACAGTTATCTCACCAACACCAGGAGCAAAGCTTAGCAATGCCACCTTTCAGAGCAGCTACTGGGGGTCCTTCTGCACAAGATTTTTGTGCTGGGATTGCAAAATCCTTCATAAACATTAAATAACGTGAAAATAATGAGTTTCTCAAATTGCAAATACATGTTGAATATAAAACTGACACTGAAAAGCCAGGAAGAGCTTTCCAGAGAAAGGGGTAGCAGAACTTTCATTTTCACTGAACTTCATTAATTAGCTTCTAATGATCAAAAGTTCCTCTCACCCAGTCAAAACATACAAAACGGTTTTAGCATGAAAAAAAATAATTAAGAGGACTGCTTAGCACATGTGACAAAACTATCTTCTAGTCACAATCTTCTTTTTTCTCTCACTATGCTTTCATTTCTATAATTTCTTCTATACTTTTTTCTCCCAGAGCTACACTTTTAAGTCTTAAACTAGATTCAGAACTTCAGAATTTCTAGGATCATGCTTTAGGCCTACTCTGTAATTTAACATAATTTGTTATAACTGCTGGAATTATTAAAAAGATTTCAAGGGATAATTTTTAGAATAAAATATGACTGCAAAGATTTCTTGCTGATGGAGGGCCCAGAGAAGTTCAGATTTGTCTTTATATTCCGCTGCCAAGTGATGGCCATTTATCTACACAATTCATTTTGTATAAAGTTTCCTTTCTCTGATTACTATCATTTTTATCTATGAAATTCACCAGTATTCAGCACAATTGAGATATAATTGCAGAATAGCTGTTGAGTATCTTCTCTGTAGATTTGCTAACATGCAGGATATGCACCAAAACCCAAAAAATGTAATGGAGCAACTTAAACAGTGAATGAAAGGGTCGGCTGCTTCTGTTACCACACTAAATGGTCGACAGTGTTTTTCCCTGTATGTCTGGAACATTGCAGGAATGTTTATGTTTCTCTTATGTTACTTATTTCTGTTTATTCAGTTTGCTTATTTAATTCTCTCAAAGAAGGACTTCTTTCTTCTCATCTTCATTGTTTCATCGTTGTCTACAAAGCTCAGCACTATATACTGAGGAAAAAGAGGTGCTAACTCTTTAAGGAGGATGAAAGTAAGAAAGATGCTGCTTAAATTGGGTTCTACATACCCTTGTGTGTGGTGGAATATGTTTAGTGACTGAACAGACAGTCTGTCCTTGGTGAGACCCAGAACAAAGCAATGAAATATAAGTAGGGAAGAAAACTTTTCATTAGGACAAGTGAAGATAGAAAGCAGTAATTTCTGTCTCTTGCGCAAGGGGGAGAATAAAAGTGAAGAGTTGTGTAAGGTTAGCATCAACATGTTAATGGTTTGTGTTAATATTTTTTGGCACCCTATCAGACTACCTGGGGCACAAAGAATTTTCTGAGAAAGGCTGAGGAACAATAAATAACAGAATCATAGAATGATTTAGGTTGGAAGGGACTTTAAAGATCAGGTAGTTCCAATCCTGCTGCCTTGAGCAGCGATACCTTCTAGTAGACTGGGTTGCTCAAAGCCCCATCCAACCTGGCCTTGAACACTTCCAGGGACAGGGCATGCACAACTTTTCTGAGCAACCTGTTCTAGGGCTTTACCAACCTCACAGTAAAGACTTTATTTCTTCTAGCTAATCTAAACCTACTTTCTTTCAGTTTAAAGCTATTGCCCTTTGTCCTATCACCTTGCAAAAGGTCCTTCTCTAGATTTTTTGTAGGCTCCCTTCAGGTACTGAAAGGCCCCCATAAGGTCACCCTGGAGCCATTTTTTCTTCAGGCAGAGAACCCCCAGTTTTCTCGGCCTTTCAAAATGAGACTTCCCTCAAGAGCATTGTGGGAAAAGTTCAACTATCCAGTGGATATCAGGGTACTAGAAAAACAGCTACAAGAGGGAGAGACAGCACATTTCCAAGCGAATCAGAAGCAGAACAATCAGTATAGTCAAAAAACCGCGAATAGGTCCTGCTATTTACACAAGAATTACAGAAAACATCCAAAATAGAAATGAAGGAACAAAACAAGGAACGTTGGCCCTGTTCTGCAGCCGCAAACTGGACAATGTTTCCTCTAAGAAAACATTTCAGAATTAAAGTCCTAGCACAGTAATCAAAATGAATATTAACAAACATTGTTTTTTAAATTATGCGTGCTAGCATAAACTCCATCCAGTATCAAATACAAGAAAAGTATCCCAGAGAATAAGATAAATCAGATTATTCTTTGAGTAAGATAACATTTAGCCTCTGATTTGCCTTGTAACAAACCCACAAAGCTTCATTATTCCTCATGCACCAGCCCAAATAGTAAATTGAAATAGGCAAATATTTTCCAAAAAATATATTAGATTTATGTTTCACTTTTAATAAATTACACTGAAGAGAAAGGAGCCAACCCTGATAATTCTCAAGTGGGTATTGAATCACTGGTCATTTCACCCTCAAAAGAATTTGAAATTCAACAAGAATTTTTAATTGAACCCCCTGGATTTTAGCTTATGATTTAATCTAGCAGGTTGCTAAGGCAACCAACGATTATAGCTGCTGGGCAAAATTCACAGAATTGTTAATCGATCTTAATCTGGATACGCTGCACCACTAGTTCTTTCACAGAGGAAACAGACAAAGCTATGAAAAAAATATGAGTTTAATTCTTAAAATTACAACGTACAATGATGCTTGAATTGCAAATACACTTTTCATAACAAACATCTATATTTGAAATACCATCTTTTAAACCAATTGTTCCAGCAGAGAGAAATCTTTTGCTGAGGTTTGTATATCACCCAGCAGTGTGTGTCTCAGGGACGTCTAATCAATGACCTTTTTAATGTGCTTGACTGTCCCTCTGCTCTGAAAAGGGAGAATGGATTTACCCTAATCGAAGGTTACTGTCATTATTATAATATGCTTGTGTTGGAAGATAAACTTTGTATGGTCCTGCTTTCAAATCTGTACTATTTGCCTGGCCGTCTGTATAAAGTGTAATGGCCAGCCAAAGAACTTTAGCAGCTTTGTTTTTTATCCTGTTTTCACCACAAGCATTAACAAATCACTTAAGATCTCTATGTCTGTTCCAGGTTCCTATTTCCTATTTTCGTACCCAGCAGTAGATTGATACCATTAGATTTAGCTACTACAGAGGGGTGTTGTGAGATCAACTAACTCAAAATCTGTTTTTAAAATATTTTTAAAATCAAGTGTTTTGGTTACTCATGTGGTTATACAGCATATTAATTTTAAGCAGTAGTTAGCCAGAAAATTTATTTTCTGTTTTATGATCCCATTAAGCATCCATAACTTTATGCATCCAGATGTAGATAACTTAGTATTTATGAGAGTGCTTTCATTCTGGTTTAATCTAATTCACTTTTAAAGTAAGTAACTAAACCCTCTGACCATATGCTGTTAATGTTTTATTCTTGGAATTTCTTGGAAAAAGGTAGGTATAGTACACTAAGGTGGTATTTTGCAAAACAAACTAATGTAGTTACTCAATATATTTATTTATTATTACTTGAACTGATATTTCTGATTTGGTGACTGCTCTTCATATTGTTTTCCTCATGTAATCTAGAGTATCTCTCGTTCACTTTGCTTTCCTCAGCTATTTAGCCTAGAATACCTAATCTGCAAAAATAAAACAGGGACTAGTGCCTATGAAAAAGTTACCACAAAAAAGTGTCATAGGTGAAGCGTAAGTTTCAAATAAATACCTTTTGGACTTCACTAGTTCAACAAGAAGGTTGAAGGTATACAACTGCAGACAAATTTCCTTTGGCAACAAAGTGAAAACTATACAGTCTTCCACCACATCCTGGAATTTATGAAAAGTTTTGATGGCAAAGAAACCTATCACAATATTCAGTCATTAAACTTTTTAATGTTAATAATCAATTGATATTGTTTGTGGAAATAGGGATGGCATCCTCTCCTGCAGCATCTGAAACCAGAAACTCTAATTCTGTAATGGCACATGAGTGTAACTCACTGATGAACTGTGCCCTCATGATTCTACTGCATGAAATTCAAAATGAGATACCACCCCTAAAAAAAATAAAGGAAAGGAAAACTGTGAAGCTGTGTTTCAGCTGGAAAAGTACAGTTGACTTTCTTTTTTGCTTCATACTATTTAAGATGTTTATCTAAAAGATAAACTTCTTTCAACTTAGATCCTGAAATCAAAACTGGACTGAATCAGAGAATCATTGAGGCTGGAAAAGATCTCTAAATTCATTGAGTCCAACTATTGAGATAAAGATTTTTGACAGAAAGAGTAAAGAAAGATGGAACTAAAATTGGTAACATGAAATTGTTACAACAAAACTTACTTTTCCTTCTGGTTTTCTCATATCTGCACCTCATCTCTTCTTCTGCACAACAATTTATTCATTCTCTTCTCAGTGCTTACAACAAATTCCTCGTTTGGTCCAGGCTCTTTTCATTTTGTCTACTGTTAATTCATTTTTAAAAGACTTCTCCCCACTCTGCATCTTTTTTTGCCTTAGTACCTTCCTTTCTACCTTACAGTAGTCACTGTGTTAAAATATATTTACTAAACATCTCTCTGAATAAACTTGTCTGTTTTAGCTTAAAGAAACACATACTGCACTGTAATGAGGAAAATGGATTATCTTAAAAGGCTGAAGTCAAGAAACATACAAAGCTCCAATAGTATGTTTATGTTTGGACTCAATGGTCTTAAAGGTTTCATCCAAGCTAAATGATTCTATGATTTTATGATTTTTTATTAAGATTTTTAGACTTTTTTGCAAAGATATTATATAATACATATACATTCACACACATATAAAAATGACTATAAGCTGGTTCTCAGCCTTCCTAGGGAAGTCAAAAAAGATAGAAAGCATTGAACAAATGAAGGGATTTCTCTATGAAAGATGGAAATAAAATTGTGCATTCATTTGAAAATTATGATACATTAGAAATTCTTAATAAATTATATGAAATGTCACATACATAACACAGGATGTTACTTGAGAATAATGCTTAAGAAGTCACAGCTGAAACACTATAAAGTGCTTCATCCTTTTCCCAAATCGTTAATATAAAATAAATATTAGAAAACACCCTTAACTGTAATCCTCCAAAGCTTTTCCATCAGGACAACCCAGCTTTGAACCTTTTTCCCCTCTTATCTATACAAAATGAAAGGTAGCTAAACAAAATATAATGTTTTGCAATAAATGTTTTTTCATCTAAAACACATCAGCACAATTCCCTTTGAAACTATTTTATACCAGATGCCTAATTAAAAAGGAACACTGTTGATGCAATTTTAACAATATTCCAAGTAATGGACAATAACATGGCTTTTAGGCTGCAATCCCCATTGACTTAATCAGGACTTCTGCCAAAATACAGGTATGACCAGTAACAGCTATGTATGCACACAGTTGCAACAAAGCCTAATTTTAAACACTTTGGGTTTGCTGCTTTCATCACTTTTTACTTGACCAACTTTTTTTTCCTCCACATTCCAGAATGACTTACTCAAACTTGACAAGAGTTATATTTTGTCTGTGTAATTTTCGATTTTTCCTTTACTGTCATTAATTCAAAATGTCATAACAGGTCAGGCATGTATAACAATTATCATATATATGGGATTAAAAAATAACAAACACAAAACCAAACCAACAAACTATTTAGAATTGTAAAGTCTCTAAAAGATGATTCAACCAAATAGTTTATGAATGACATTTTATAAAGTGCTTGTCAGAGAATATCTCTACATCCTCTCTAATTAACTACACAGTATGCTATAAATGTAAAAATAAAAGTTTTGTCATTTCCTTTGACTCTAAATACGGAAAGTTTTAATATCTACAGTGCTGTAAGTAGAACCATTCACAGAAGATTGGACCTTAGAAAGCCTTTCAGAGCTAATAGAATCCTGTCTTTTGTTCATTTGCTGAGGGGTGAGTGGGGGTAGAGAGGGACAGACTGCAGCCACTGTAGACTGCAGCATAGCAGAGGTGCACAGAGCCACGAATTGGTAATTCCAGGTTTTGGATTCATCTACAGCAGAGCACACCATATGTGATATCCACTGGGGACTTTTACACAGCTTTCCCACTGCCTGAATTCATATCACCCTGACCTCAGAGCTGGCTGTCAGCACACCAGATACCTCAGCTGAAAAACTTAAAGACTGAAAAATTGAGTCATAAAAATTTAAAACTAGATATATTTAAGTGTATTTTCAAATAAGCAGTTAATTATATTTCCCTATTATTTATGAGTATATTGAAGGCAAGAGACTTGTTCCACTTACCCTGGATTTGCAGAAAGGCAGAAATGGCACCTCTCATGTCTCCCTTCCAAGCCATATTCCTTAGCCTTTGGACTATGGTGCTGGAAGGACACATCATGACTTGTCCTTCAAAATACTCCTACACGGGGAAACACTGAACCGCCTGAACATTTCCAAAACCAGGTTTAAACATCAATGACAAGATAAGTGAGTCTCTTGTTCTCTTGGGGGAGAAGATGTCTCATGAACATTTATCAAATAACACAACATATCCTGCCAAGAGCATAATGGGAATGAAGTATATTTCTGTGGCAAACTGCATATTTTACCACAGTCAGACATAGATGATTCATTGCATACTCTTTCAGAGTTTACTATTCTAGAGTTCACAGTCCTCCATATGGAAATTGTATATACTTAAGGTGTGAAGGTAACTTTTATTCTTTATCTCCATAAATCAAAAGAAAGATTCAAAAATAAAAGTATTGCAGCATATGTTCTAAGAAAGTCTGTACATATTTTGTCACATATTCCCCATGAGCCTGGGCAAATAATGGATTATTCACTCAGAACAAAGACAGAAATCAGGTCAGCTAGACCTGAAATACTTCATTCAATCCAGTACAAAAGTTTTTGTCTGGAAAAGGGAAGATTACTTCTTTGGCTTCATTTACTTTTGGATATTTAGTTCCATTTTGGTATGTCAGTTTAAAACGACAAACCCAAAATAATTTTTCAGCTTTTAAATAAAATGTTTTGACTTTTTCAAATCAAACCTTACATTAAATGCATCAATAAAAAACACTGTAATTTCTGTTCTTTTTTCTTTTTATTCAGATGAAATGATTTGTTACCTTTGACTTGAAAGTTTTAAGGTAAGGCTGAAATAGCTTTTTGTGGCAAATTTGCTCTTAAAAATGTCACCATCTGGACTGATGGTAAACATTCCATGTAATTCAATTCTTAGCTTTAAGCTATCATTTTTCACAACAAATATGCACATCTGATTTTTTTTTTTTTTTTACTGAAAAGTATAGTTTGTTTGCAGCCCTATCAATAAAACAAAGAAAAAGAAATCAGTCCTTCCCCATATTTAAACATAACACAATTCCTTAAGTATTTCAGAAAAAAAACACAGAATCTTTATTAATTTCATCAGTCTGCTTGTGGAATAAGTGTCAAACTGTACAGCAAAACCCACAAGGAGGTATTGTCATCTTGTAGGATCAGCTTTTTTGTTTGGTTGTCTTTCTTAAGGCTATAAACCAATAGGGAAAACCTTACTAATTTTATTGCTCTATAGTAGTAACTTGGGAGAAAAAGAAGTTGTGCATTAACTTATGTAACCCCTAAGGTGACATCTGAAAATTCCTCCTTCCCTTTATTTTGAGTTTTGAAATCTACATTGGATGTAACAGAATGATTATCACCAGCTTTTTTAAAAATAAAATTAGTAGACAACCAAATTACTTTCACTAAAATATGTTTTGTTTCTCTCAATCCTGATCTGCTCAGTCAATGACACAGAAAAGTAACAGAAATGTTCTAAATGCAATTCTTTCTCAATGCTACCTTTGTTAGAAAAAGGTTTAAGTTTTGTCAAGAGCATGATAAAAATACATCAAAAAACTCACAAATAAAGTTTCAAATTATACACACCATAACACTTTCTTTTTTTTTATTATACATCCAATGAGCACATATCTCCGGTATAAAAACACACCATAAAATAGCCGTGAAGGGTTTTATGTATGATTGAATTGCAAAGAACTGAAAACAATACATCATGTTTTCCTTTTCATGAAGCATTGAAGACCATGCTGTCACACACAGCAATATTTATCTATGCACCCATGTAACTATCCACCTACCTATCCACCTATTTCTTTGTTTATTTTAAGATTCTGATAATCTAGAGGCATATGATTATAGCCTTTTTACAGAGTAACATATTCTCACAGATTCCGTTGCCATAAGGCCTTTGAGTCCAGGAATCAAAAACAAACCAAATAAACGAAAGTCTTTATAATCTTGTAACAAACGGCAACTTTGAAGCCCATGTTACAGAGCATTAATTCACCTCTTAAGAAGGAATTTCAACTACTGCAGCTTGATATTTTTTCTCCTTCTGCTGGTTCCAGAAATTACCCCTGAGCTAGCAGATTTCTGGAGTTTCCAATCTGCTCAGCCTTGAAAAGGTTATGTATGACAGGTTATTATGTTCTATGAAACACAGATCTGTTTTATCAGGCAGAGAACTACGGGACAGCAACACATATTGCACTCTACATCTTAACTGAAAACCTTACTAAATTATAATACTATCAATATGCAAAGTTCCATATGATACACACGTTCTGGCTTTTCAATCTCCTATCTACAGGGTTCTTAGTTTTCATGTTCTCTCATGAATATTTCTAGAGTGCAAAGAAATACTAATAAGCAGCAGAATAAAAAGAGACATCCCCTCTTATGATGCTGAGCTGTGTGGTTAAATTCCGATGGCTAATAAGGTGTTAGCTCCAACATAAGTTTCTGTTGCAGTGAAATTTCACATCTGCTATCTCTCTCTCTCTGCCACCTCTTAAACAAGCGTAATATTTAAGAGGCATTGATTCACTGGTGAGTTAATTCTGTATCTTTCCTCTCTTTGGTTATCTCTTTTTATGAAATTCATAGGGCTTTCTCTTCAATCACTGATCCCTTTCAGATTTGATTCAAAATGACCAAAGGGGAAGAAAATCAGAGAAGGGGGCAAAACTTAGCATCATGGCCTAATACATTATTTTGTCCAGAAAACATAGACTTTTCTTTCTTTTCGCATTGCAATCCATCTTCTTTATCCATTTCTGAAAGCTTTATGCCATAGAGCTTCCTATGGCATAAGAATGTTTTTAATATTTCAGTTCCCATTTTTTGCCATTCATTTGTAAAGATTTTGCTTAGTGAATTCAATCACTTAGAGATTTGGCCAATAAGCTGTAAGTTATCCCTAAAACATTCAGTTAGTTAAGTATGCATGAGTAATTTATATAACCCTTTTCCATTGTAAATATATATATTTTTCAAAATTGTATTTTATCATCTGCCTATTCTTCCAGTTGTGTTTAATTCATCTGAAATGCTTTACAGCTTTATCTTCTTTCCACTATCCAAAATAATTGCATGCCATCTGCAAATTGCCCTGTGTCTGTCTAGAAAATTACCATATTTATATTTCTACAGCACTGTCAAGGACAGATTTCAAAATGTATACAGATTTTCCCTGGTCCAGGTTGTCTTAGAATAACCTTAGCCATAAGCCTGCTGCCAAACTGCAGATAGTCCATTCATTTCTCTCTGGTTTTTTGATCACTGACACTCTAACCTTCATTAGTATTTTATTTTCAGAAGCATTTTCTTTCCTTAGAATCTTAGAGTGATAGGACTTCGTCAAATTTATTTAGTAAGTACAAATAAATTACTTCAGCCACTTTTCCAATTACTACTAATTTACTGACACTATCAGATATTCCATTAAGCTAAAAGAAATCCATTTTTCTTTTACAGAAACTATTCCTGTTTGTTCCAATCCCATTATGTTTATCTCATTAAAAGTATCTGGCACAGATTTTATGATGTGTAATTCCCAAGATCATCCCTAGAGTTTCTGGAAAGACAGATAAATATTTCCTGCCATCTAGTTCTCTGAATGAAAAGCTGTGACACTGCACACTTTTATTAACTACCCATCAGCCGTCTTAATCTATCTAATTAATACTACCTGTAAGACGGAGACTTTTTTGTCTACTGCTTTTTTTTTTGGAAATATACAATACTACCAACAACTCAAAAATCTAGAGTGAAATTGCACCATCTGCAAATTTACTTATGTCTCTGGAAAACAGACTACCAAGCAGATAGAGTTCTTTGCTTTTAGGATTAGGTTTTGTCCCTGAAGCATATCCACAGTTCTGGGACACTGAGGAAAGTGGTTTGAACTACCCCGGAAACCCTCCCAAATCTACAACAGAGCAGCTGACACAGTTATAAATAAAGACGATGAGGACAGGTGGGTGGTAGATTCCTACTCAATGACCCTAACACTTCAGAAAAATAGGTGGCACTGGAACAGGAACATCCAGGGTCTACATGGTCTAGCACTGCACCTACACTAATTAGTCTTTGAGCAATGCTAGCAATGCAAAACACTGCTGTCCAATGCCTTCACCACTTTCTCCATCTTTGTTTTGCAAAACAAGTGTGAAGTGAGAGCTGCAGGGCAGATGCAGTGCATAGAAAGGCTAAATTGGGGTAGGAGAGGCGATTAAAATTATGAAAACTATGATTTCCTGTCTTTTCCATCTTTACAATTTTTACTCACATGGTCATTCTTGCCCCAGACTGCCACAGATGCACCTACTTGAGTAGCCACTGTGCCCTTCAGTAAATAAACCATCTCCTTCCCTACAGTCATTCAGACCACATGTGTTAGAGGGAGAGGAAATCTGGGAAAGACACTGCCTGCTCAGGGAAACAGGCAATTCCAGGAGAGGAGAAAACATTTCCAGTGTAAGGACTCTTTGCAAATTCTGCATCTTGACATCCCATAAAATGTTGCCATAATGATTTTTGTGTTTACATAAAAAAATGACTTATTTCTTCTTAAAAAGATCTTATCACGGGTTAAAATGACACTGCAGCCCCCACGACATGCCTAGTGAAAAATTAGAGTACACCGTGACATTCTCCACCAGTGCTCCCAGAAGGCAGAGTGTGTAAGACTATAGCCATTACTAAATAACTACAATACTCTAATAAATAAAATTATGGAGAATTTGAATTTGACAATCTACCTGCCACAGGTCTTCAATATCACATTTAGTAGACAGAAGGAGTTTGTGAGAAGAGAGGTAGGGTTGGGTGTCCCTGTGACCAAAGGGTCCCCACAAGGACGCACCAAATCTTGTTATATTACATCTAAGGCCTCTTAATAAAGCCTTCACCCTATCAAAATTAAGAAAATTCATTTATACTAACCATTATGATTAAAATTATGTTGAAAAATCCATCTAATTGAAAGTATAGTAACACTCATCAACTCAGTTAAACACGTGGAGAATTAAATCAAGGGCATTAATTGATTAACACAGTCAGTGGTGATGTGTTAGTTAGGGGGTTAATTTCTATACTAAACAATCATGGCAGATTCTTACTATTTAGGTACCTTTAGTTAAACAGGGACTCTATTCTCAGAACTATTTTCCATTAACACCAAGGATGTATTTTTTGGCTTTTTTTTCCAAATGTGTATTTTTCCATATATTTCTCATCTAGTGAGATGCAAAGCATCAGTGCAGTGCTAATGGGAAAAAGCTAATAAATGTAACAAGATCGCACTGGTCTATAATTCAGCCTCAAGATATGAACATCTCTAGGTAAAGAAATTACAAAGGAATTATATAGTAGTTAAAAATATATAATTTGATTATAATAGATAGATTATTAGATAAGATTTGAACATAGACAGGGATTCCTATTAATTTCTGCTCATTTGCATTGGTTTTAGCCTGGGCAGCGCTGTGGTATCACAACATTAAAGCTTTTCTTTGTCTATGTAATGCTTAGTACAATGGAACCCTGCTCTGCGATCTCAGCCCCTGGGTAATACTATAACCTAAATTACCATCATCATCATTCAGATTGAATTAAGAGGCTTGGAAAGAATATGCATCTAGGGAGGAATTTCCAGACCAATCTTGCTTAGATCATTACTGATAGCTGTAATGAGAAGGGCAGTGGCATATCTGCTTTGAAGTATTCAGGGGCTGCAAGGACTGCACTAACCTGGTCAATAATCTTGATGTAGCAAAGATAAAATAATCTGAGATGTGCCACAGGATGACTGCTTCAAGAATGGATGAATTTAATCCTCTCCCACACCTCTCATTTTATTATCAGATGAGATGCTCAAAAAGAATTTAAAAGAGTTTGTGACTTACAGTTCTTTGAAAATCAAAGTGAGATGTATTCCTGCCTAAATTGGGCTGAAACCTACTTTTTCCAAAAGCCTGAATATAAAAGCTTTTCAAGATTATATATAAACACCACTGTCACCCCCAGGTTTAGCAGTGTTTGGGAAAATTTTGTACTTATCCACCCACACATGATCCAACAGAAGTCTGCAGAACGTTCACGCACAGAGGGATATGACCCATCGTGTTTGTATCTAGAATGGTGGAGTAACACTAACAACCCCAAAATTTCAGTCAGAAAAGTCCAACAAAAATCATTTGGGGGCTGCTATTTTTGTTCAGGTTTCTTCCTCTATAATCCCCAGAGGCAATGCAATGAGCAGCTACTATATGGGCTCAGCCTCCTTTGAATATTAAATTATTGAAGTTCAGAAGAATTTAATTAGTATCTCACCTACTTACCATCTTGCAATGATGCCTCTCCTACAATTACAAGCAATTTCAGCTTAATTGAATAACTGGAGTAAAACCCAGGTTCCAATTGCCAGAATTATCTATATTAAGATAGCTATAACTGAGTTAAAAACCAGAAAAATAAGATGATCTCTATGCATGCTATGATGACAGGTTTATGGCAGATGCTCTAGTATTCATCCCTAATGGTCACCCTAATATTACCACACTGTCAAAAGTAATATGTTTAAACAACATTGCAGACATGTCAATAGGTCTGGATGTGAGAAGTTGAACAATTACAAAGTCAAATAAGGCTGTTAGGTAGCAAAACATAGGCTCTAAATTATTTTCAAATATCCCCCTTATTTTCAAAGTTTGCACCTCTTTCCCCCCAGCTGCACATACCTATGTGCACTTCAGTCACTGACTGCCAAAATCGCTTCTCATAGTTCCTCATATTCAAATTATTTGTAAGATGAATTTTCCTACAAAAACTTTTTACTGGAGGCAAGAAAATAAAAAATTTGCAGAGACAGTAAGAGTGAGAGAGGAAAAGAGCAATGCCCAAAAGCTCAAACTGGATTTTCCTCATCCTGTTTCTCTACCCTGCTGCATTTCATGTCATTCCAAACTGGCTCAGATCCCCCTTGGTTTGAGGTAACGATCTGGCATAGGTCAGCTGCTGAATCATCCTGCTTCAGCAAGAAAGTATGAGGAGAAGAGATGTGCTGCTAAAGTCAATATATGAAAGGTGGAAAGCCACAGATGTGTGTTTCTGATGGCTTTATGGTCCAGTTGAGTACAGAGAGTTACTAAGTCATTGTGGTCTGAAAGATAAACCTGTACTGGGAAACATGGAGGCACTAAAGTTGGAAAAGTCCTCTAAGATCATTGAGTTTGATCTTTAATCTAACACCACCAGGTCCACCACTAAACATATTCCTAAGTGCTAGATCTATATGTTTTTTTAACAATTCCAAGGATGGTGATACCACCACTTCCCCAGGCAGCCTTTTCCAATGCTTGACCACTCTTTCAGTGGCAAAGTTTATCCTAATATCCAAATAGCAGGAAATACCTGTCCTGCTTCTCTGCAATTGCATTGTAAAAGGAGTTTGACTCTGGAGTCTCCAAAGGAGAACAATACAGGCCCTAAACAAAGACACACACAGTCCTTCAAAGGCATAAATGTAGAAATTTCCAATACACTAAGTGATGAAGGAGAATAGGGAATGCAAACTAAGCTTTTCAAAGTAATCCCAACACTTCATTTTTCTAGTAGCTATAATAGACTGACATACTGATGCTCTACCACTTTGCTCAGCACTGCTTTCCTTCTATTTAGAAACTTAACTGGAACAGGCTCCCCAGAGAAGTGGTCACAGCACCAAGTTTGCCAGAGTTCAAGAAGTGCTTGGACAATGCTCTCAGGCACATGGTGTGATTCTTGGGGGTGTCCTGTGCAGGGCCAGGAGTCAGACTTTTTAATCCTTGTCAGTTCCTCCAAACTCACGATATTCTATGATTCTCTGATAAATATTAATGTGATGCTCTGCCTGGTTTATTGTTGTCTTTCTTTATATATGCAGCTTTATTTTTTTATTAACCTTTCAGGTACAAGTGTAAGTAGTCCTTGTGGACTAGTTTGCACTCCAAAATAGAGACAGGATTAAAATAGATTAATCCCAGTATCTTTAGAACCTAGTAGGTAAATAGTAGGTAAATTTCAGAAATTAAACATGTCTTAGGTGTTTTACCTGAGGTTGCTTGAGCCAGTTTTTCAGACATTCACCGGCATTACAGGTATTAGTAAAGTAAAGCAATACAGAAATGCCTTCATCTTCACTTTACTGTGCTCATTCCCATTTGCCTTAAGTAGATATCAACGCCTCCAGGATACTGAAAAAATAATGCCTTTTCTAAGCAGAAGTAAAAATATGATCATAATAATTAGGAAAATAACCCAGTTTCAGCTAAAACATCTAATTCAGTTCAGATCTGCTCAATCTGCAGATTTGTTGCAAAATAGTGAAGGGAACAAACTGCCTAATGACTGCAAAAGAGGAAACAACATCAATTTGAGTGTGAAACCACATGCAAGTGTGGTCTCCAAAAGCTGGCTGATGACCCTAATACTCCCAGAGTGTTAAGCTGATAACTTTGCACTATTTTGGCCAGTTCCCAGTCATTAATGTAGATCTTTATACTCACATGCTATGTACTATCTTGGAAAATTCTATTTTCCTGCTTGGCATTAACTGATCTACTTGATCAAAGACACAATTTGTGACACTGACTTCAAAGTAAAAATTTGTTTATTTGCTGTAAACACTATTACTCTTTTCAGCCTTTCAAATGTCATATTATCAATTATAATAATTTTATTAAGTCTATTATCAGGTTTAATGATGGTTTTTTTTTTTTTAATTTGGAAGCATGAACTTCAACCGCTAAGAATTGATTAAGTCCAATGCAGCAATTCAGGCAAACGTTTATTACAACTGTAGTGGAAGGAAGGCTGGCTTTGAAAAAATCAGCTATGCACACTTTCTTTAAGAATGTGATCATCTTCTGTAGAGTCCAATTTATCCTAAAAAGCTGACTTCTAGCTCTTGTGTATGTAAAAGTCTCACTCTATTCACATTCGGAAGATAACAGATGCAATTTGTTGTGCTGGAGTTTGTTGGCTGAAAAAACTAATTGCACTTTCTGTGGCTCAGAATTTCTGTAAGTAGTAGTAGAATAAAAGCTTCCCAGAATGCTGCCATTTCAGTGGGAAACTGAGATCCACTAGACTTGATAATATTCAACTGTATTTCACATTGCTTTTGTTCAGGGGGAAGAGAACCTATCTTTCAGTGGCATGAAAAATAACAGAAACTGTTCATAAAGACCATGTACAACAAAGGGGAGACAGGGAGAACCGTGTCTCCTGTTCTCTAAAGCAGCCAAAAAGCAACACGATCAATAGGAGTGCAATTGGCTTGTACAGGAGGCCATCAATTGTTACACGTTAACAGCTCCCTGGTACGACCTTGTACTTCATGGGTGGCTTGCAGGAATAACAAGACCCACGTGTAAGTGTAGGAATAGATATCAAAGTAAGGAAAGGAGAAATATAGGAATGGATCCCAATGGTAATTCAGATATCAGATAAAGGAGCAGGAAAAAGGAACACTGCTTAACTACGGAGAAGAGAAGCAACATGATGGGAATGAGAAAGAACAGCACTGCAGATCTTAAAACAAGTCACCTGAGTCATCAAGCCTGCTGACTACTTTTTGACATTTTCACCAACTGCACCAGCTTTAGTAGCAATACTTAATTACTAGAAAGCAAGTAACATGATCATCTGAAATAGAGAGATTGAAGGGAACAAAATGGCAAAAAGCATTTAAAACTCTTTTTGAGAAGTCTCAATTAGCTATTGATACTATTTGGAGTTAGGCTGCCAAGATATTCTTTCATAAGGTTTGACTAGAGAGAGATTCTGTCCTCTTCATCCTGGAGGCTGCACCCATCGAGAGCTTCTGGAACGGCAAACTTCTGCTTTGTTTTACACCTGATACTGACAAAAGCCAGAACGTTTTTAATGTGTCACATCATTGCGTGTATAAACCCGTATATCTTCTACTGAGTGAGTGAATTATCAGTATATTCCTCAGTGAAAAGGTAATATGGAAGTTTAGTGCTCCATTTAAAATGTAGAGTACATTCCCAAGTGTCAGCAGTAGCTGAAGTCTGACAGAAGGGCATTTCAGCTACTGAGCTTAGGGAAACAACTGGTGTTAAACCTGTCTGACATATCTGAGAAAAATCCCTCCTGTTACAGTCTGACTAATAACACCAAGATGTTTTATTGCACTTTTCAGCAGTAGGTCACAAAACACTTTGGAGAGGTGGCAAACATCATTACAGTTACTTTACAAATATACTGATATTCTGGTACTTCTAGCCTTGGAGAAAGGAACTGGCAGAACGTACAAATCTTCCGTTTGCAACATCTAGTAGTTATTTCATGGATCCCATGCACAGATTTCATTTATTTCAGATGGAAAAAGAACACCTTATAATAGTCCATCTCTCTATGTATATTTTATTCTGTGAGCATTTTATATGGCCAATACATCAAGGAAAAAACAGCTCTGTGAATTACAGGAAAGAAAGGAATAACTAGTACTGTGGAAACCATTACAGAAAGATGATAGATATTGATTCATGGAATTCCTTATTTTCTTGCTTATAAGAAAGAAACATGATCAGAAATATCTGCGATATATCAGGCTCTTCCCCCCGCCCCCCTCCCCCCCCCAAAAAAAAAAAAGTAAGACTCAGGAACAAGACTAACCTTAAAAAGAAATCTGCTATCCAAAATGAATGAAAGATAAGTCAGTTAATTAACACTAATGGATAAAGGACACAGTAGATCAAGAACAAAGTCTCCTGAAACAGCGATTTAGATTAACATTTGAAAAGACCTGCAATACCTAGGAGGCCCATACAAAGTAAACAGGGTCCATAGCCTGAAAATATTTTCAAATTCCTTTGAAAATTTCTGTTTTGTTTCTTCAGGCAAATCTAACAACATATAATGGGCTAGTAAATACTGTCAGATTTTGCTTTGCTTGTGTCCATCAGAGGCCATCATTTATTTTGCAAAAAAATAAAGGATTGCTATGCCTGAGGTTTACGTTAACTTGCTGAGATTTCTCCAATTAAATCACCCACTGACAGAAGCAATTTCATTTGGTTTCTTTTTTATTCTGTCAGAAGCTAGAAAGATAAAAAGATACTCTCTGCAACTACATAAATCATGTGGAAAGCCATCAATCAGAAAGCAAAGGCAAAATATCAACCATACAAAACAATGGACTTAGCTACAATGACAAAACAAAACAAAAAGTATTCTTCATCAGTAATTCTTTTTCACTGCAATATTCAAATTTTGCACCATTTTAGGACTTTCTTTAGAGTAAGACAAGGACTCAAAAATGGAAGACATTCCTGCCCTCATGAAAATGAGACACAAAATATTACTCAAAATGCTAATTTATAAGCTGCTTATTTCTCCTTGAAACATAATGAAATAAAATCAAAATCCAGAGCTACTTTTGCCACTTCTGTAAGAACAGGAACAGGCATGGGCACATTTGTGAGCTTCCTTTGTCTCTTTTTAATCTGATTCCATTTTTATATTAGAAAACATAGATCACAGATACAGATCTATGATATATGCTTCTCTGTTGTTACAGTTGGAGATAGAGAAAAGCAGTACATGATTAAACATGTAACAAGTGTTGTATCTTAATGAAGAAACCTATTGAATATTCAGTGAAATTCACTGACGGACTGACTGCAGCATGGGGCTTTGCCAATAAATGCATACTAAAAAGGAGAGGGCAGGGGGTGGAGTGTGGAAAGACAAAACAAAACCAACTCCAAAATACAAAAGCTGGGAAGGGCTACCAGGGCAGAGATCAAAAGTATTCTTATAAGATCATTGCTACTGGGCTGAGCCACCCTGGGGATAAAAAAAATTGCTTCATGCAGATTAGCTATACTTATAACATGTATTCACTGTAAGCAAAAAAAAGGATGCAAGATTAAATTTTAGATGGCTTACTAACATATCTATGCATACATTAATATGTCCTCTATATAACCCCAATTAATTTTGTAACTGTGAGAGAAAATTTCAGACTGCTGTTCCTGCTATGTAACAAAGCCTCAGTTCCTCTCAGTCCTCCATAGCTCTTAAAGAGCCTCTGAAATGCAGCATCTTTGCTCTGGAAGAATAGCCTGTGCTATGGCACTGCTTCAACTGTTTGTCACACCTCAACAACAGAAATTAAAATAATTCCAGCCTTATCTTTTTCTCTTTCCTATCATGAACTTCACCTCTGTCATATCATTCTTCACAAGTAATAGGAATTAAGAGGTCTCAGCAGCTCTGGAAAAATAAATGGGGTTTCTTATCATTGTTACATTATCACACCAAAAGCAGTAGTAACTACATTTACACAGGAATATCAGGCATGGTAAGAATGTAAGTGGCAGCAACCAGCTTTCCCTCTGTAAATCTGGTTCCCTGGAAGCTGGAGGTATTTATACTTACATGGGCAGAGGACTTCCCTGCAATTCCTCAAACCTGATCTAGTGGAAAATATCTCTAGCTAAGGCAGGGAAGTTGGAACAAGATGTCTGTAAGGTCCCTTCCAACCCAAACCATTCTGTGATTCTATGATTTAAAACAGCTACATGGGTCTGTTGTGTGTATTTCCTTACAGCTCTGTGCAGCAATATCCCAAGTTAATTATTAGCTCATGTAATCCACTGCAACATCATGAGAGTCCTGGAGTTTGCTATTGTCACAGTACCTGTGACTAGTGCATGACTTTGGTTTTTATACAGAGCTCAGTATCAAAAAAATAGTCCCAATGTTTGTTGAACTCAGAAATGTGACTTTTGAATCAGAAAAAAAAATTGCTATAGAATATTTTGATCTTATTTATCCAAATTGTCTTCAGAATTCAATATTTATTGAACTCAATGTTAATTCATGAAATAAATAGACATAAAAAAATTACTCCTTATGACAGTTTCAAAGAAGCTCAGGCTAATTCATTTTTTCACAGAATTACAAATCATCCAAGCTCATCCTCAGAGCTTCTTTCCCTATCTTTGTTAATTGGTTGGACAAACACAGCAACCACTATAGTGAGGTTTGACTCACACCTGGACAGGGAAAGCTTCTGAGATGGGGAAAAAGCTGTTTCATCACAGACAGAAACGAGAGAATGTCACATTCCAGGAGCCTTCAAAAGAATGAATTTTCCTGCTCCCAGGTAAATAAAAAGAAGAAGAACAGGATATAAAGATACTACACGCTCACCAGAATATTGGAATTGGGAAAGAGAGAGATCTGCCTTGGAGAAGAAACAAAACATCTTTTCCCCCACTAGATTCTGAGGATCTCAGAGTATCTTCCATTGAGTGTTGGTGCTCCCCAGGGCTCTGTATTAGGTTAAATCCTGTTTAATACCTTTATTGATGATCTGAATGAGGGGATTGAATGTAAATTCCCAGATGACACCAAGTCGGGAGAGAGCGTTGATCTGCTGGAGGATAGGAAGGGTCTGCAGAGGGATCTGGACGGGCTGAGACCAATGGTACAAAGTTACACAAGGTCCTGCACTTGGGTCACAACAACACCAGGCAGTACTACAGGCTGGGGGAGAGTATATGGAAAGATGCTTAGCAGAAAACGACTTGGAGGTGCTGATTGACAGTGGCTGAAAGTGAGTCAGCAGTGTGCCCAGGGGGCCAGGAAGACCAATGGCATCCTGGCCTGTATCAGCAATAGCGTGGCCAGCAAGATCAGGGCAGTGATGGTCCCTCTGTACTCATCACTGGTGAGGCCACACCTCAAATGCTGTGCCCCCTTTTGTGCCCCTCACTGGAAGAAAGACAAACTGAGGTGCTAGAATGAGTCCGGAGAATGACAACGAAGTGGGGCAAGGTAAGAACTATGAGGAGCAGCTGAGGGAACTGGAGTGGTTTAGCCTGACAAAATGAGACTCATGGATGACCTATACCCTACCCAAAAGGGGGTTGTTGTCAAGTGGGGGCCCCTTCTCCCCAGCAAATAGTGAGAAGGGAAGGGGACATAGCTTGAACTTGTGGCAGGGGAGATTCAGGTTGGACTTTAGCAGGAATTTCTTAATGAAAAGGGCTTTCAATATTCCAATGGACTGTCTATGGAGGTAATGGAGTAACCTCCCTGGAGGTGTTCAAAAAATGACTGGAAGTGGCATTCTAGTGACATGGCCTTGTTGACAAGGTGGTGATTAGTCAAAAGTTGGACTCGATGATGTCAGAAGTCTTTTCTAGCCTAAATGAATCTGTGATACTCAGATTCAAGTAATTTAGTCGATAAGACAGGGGGCTTTGCCATCAATAAGAAAAAAGAAGAAATGGATTCAATGTACCATGGCATTGAGAGATGCAAATCTCCTTCTGTAAAGCAGTTTGCACAAATGTCAATAACATGGATAGCCTTAACTTTGGAGGCCATTGAGCCCATTAACTCCATGTGGAGATGGTTTTTTCATCTCTCCACTGGAAAGTCATTCCATCAATCCTGTCAGCAACCCATCTGAGCTGCAGGATAACACCCCAGGACAGAAAGAAAAGAAGGAATAGCCAGAGCAGCTCCTTCCCTTCCAGAAAGTGAGACCACCAAAGATGAAGCAATTGAAGAGGTTTTTTCCTGATCATCTTTGTTTGAAAATAACTTAGGTTAAGAAAATAACAGTAGTTTTCCCAGTTATTTGTTTTTGCATACTTGCCACTGATGCTTACAGTCAAACCTGGCAAAAAATTAGGAAATGGAGATAGCTGGAATAGCCTGACATTTAAATATTCAGACAACCAAGCAGATACAACATTCTTACAGGGATTTTTACTTTTCAGCTTATCTAAAAGAAATGGAGTATATTTAAAACAAACAAAAAATTCTAATATTACAATAATACTAATAAGCTTTATTTAGGAGCCAGAGTTATGAGTCATTTAATGAACACTGATTAGCTGTATTCCTAGGAGGAAGGGGCAGAGATGCACATTTAATTTAGAGAAAGAACTTGCACGTCTCAATTGCAGGTACAGTTGTGTTGAATTCAGATTTCCCAAAACACCAGACATTCATAAGGCACTTTTTACTGAATTAGAACTTTCTAAGACGTCTAAGCATATCCTGAAGCTCTGTAGGTGTGGACCAAAGGATTCTGAGCTTACTACACCATCTCGTGTCAAACAAGGGGAAGTGCAAGAAAATTATTTTGAACTTTTCATTACACTACATATTTTTTACTTTAGCAGATTAATAAAACACAACTTCATCACCTCCATAAGTTGTAAAGAACATTTGTCATCTTAATATGGAAACTCTAACAAAACTTCTCCAGTGTTAGCATTTTCCCAAATGTTAACACAGCCACATAACTGAAAACTTCCTTTACAATTTCAGTGTTTGACATTCAAAGTTGCTTAAGCTGTTGAAAATTTTATCTTCTCCACAGTAATAAGCAGATCAACCTTTAAAAGAATTTTGAATCTTTCTAAAATTAAGCATTTTTCAGAACTGAGTTGAGTGTACATGAAATGCTACAGGAGGGTAGAAAAGCAAAGTTAATGCAAAATATGTCAGTTGCAAAAGTAAAAAACAGACAAAACAGAGTCTGGTTTTCAGCACAACTGTTCTTGCTCATTATTATCTTCTGAAAGGGAGTAATCTGGCTAGTGCATACTACATTTTAGGTACTTAGAACATAACAAAAACATGCCTAACATCAGTTTCAGAAAAATCTATTAATTTACCATAATCAGTATCTGTGTATCTCAAAGAGATTTTCAAAATGTCTGAGGACCAGAGTTCTTATTATTCAGCACATTAAACTAGTGTAAGGTTGTCAAAGAAAATAATTTCTATATTTTCCTTTCCAAAACAACCTTCTGAGGTAATCAAAAATCATAGGGTCTTAGAATCATAGAATGGTCAAATTGGAAGGGATTATTTTAAAGATCATCCACTTCCAACCTCCTTGCCATGGGCAGCAACACCTTATACTAGACCAGGTTGCTCAAAGCCCCATCTAGCCTGGCCTCCAACACTTGCAGGGATGGGGCAGCCACAACTGCTCTGGGCAACCTGCGCCAGTGTCTCACCACTGTTACAGTATAGAATTTCTTCCTAATAGCCAATGTAATAATCTAATAATTATGAGTTCCACTAGGATATTTCTGGACAACATTAAACCACATAATCTGGAATATGAAATTACAGCCAAATTCTTTAACAATTTGTATACTTCAACATGTCTAAAATTTAAGATGCTTCATTTCTATGCAACATGGACCATATCAGGCATTTTGAATCATGGCCTTAAAAAAGAGATGGCCTGAATCCTTCCAACCTGAGTATTAGAAAATGCTTCAAGAATCCCTGAAATGTTTTACTTGGATATATACACAGTGGAATAGGCAGGCCCATGGTTTCTGTGCCAGGACATCAACCATCCACAAAACTTGTAACTGTAATGCATTTTCTCAAGCTGACAAGCTGGCTTATGGATGCAAACTGGCATGTTCACTGAAAACGTGGGAGCAGGGGATTAGTAGCAAGCAGTCTACAGGTTCAGAAAAAGCGTAACACCTATGGCTTCCAGAGATGGCTGGGGGCATTGGTCAGTTGTGGGCAGCTGGAATCAGCCATCCCAAAGAGCAGCTTTGTAATTGCATTATCTTTGCAGATTTCTTTCCAAATGTAATTAATGTATGAAAACAAGCAACACTTTCTTCTGTCAAAGTCCAGTCACTTAGGAAATGTTATGTGATTAAGATGGACATGTGGCTTTGTCTTGGGACAACACTTGGTTCCAAAGCATCTGAACTATATTATTTTTATGTTCAAACATTTTTCTCTTATGATATTATTTAAAAAAAAAATATTGTGCTAATCATCCTGTGTTCAGGGCATTGTCCAGCCACTAAAAACAGGATGCACAGGAGATAAGGTGATCCCTGGTTTGGTGCTAAGGAAACTTCCCAGTCCAACCATTCAGGAGACTCTCTGGCTGTCACATTCACAACACCAGTGACTTTCACTGCTGGGACTGAAGCCCCTTCACAGTGGGTAGCTCCAGTGACCCGATGGGTGCCCCTGCTTGACTCCCTGCGCACCCCACACTCACACACAGGCAGACCAGGTTTCCTTACTGGTTCCACCACAGGTTTCCCTTAGCAGATTCCGTAATGTCTCGTTCCATAAATCAATGTATTCATGGAGCAGTAACACAGAAACAGCCCAACTGGTGCCTCTGAGGAGGGACCTTGAACAAAGGAACCCCATGGCTTTTACTTAATGATATCAAACTATAGGATGGGAAGTAGGTAATTCAAGACAATAACCAATTCTGACTAGATTTTGGAGTATTGGAATGCTATTTCTCAACTATGTGGAAATCATTATGACAAAAAAGCTTTTAATCAGGGTTTTCAGACAAATCCCAGCAACAGAAGTGAATCCAAAGCAGGTATGTCAGACAGGAAGGGCACCATAGTACCATGAGCTCTAGCACGTCTTCTCCAGCTTCCTGAGTTAATTCTCTACTGAAAGTTTAAAGATGGGACATAGATTGCCGGGGAAATAAAGCAGAAGCTTCAAAGCCTTTTGAAGTGACAAATTGTTAAATTTAGATTAATGTCAGGCATGAGAGACTATTGAGAAGCAGACATGAGACACTGCGAATCTGAAGGAAAGAAGGGAAAGGGACAGATTCAAAGACAAAAATTCTCAGGCTGAAGGGAGAACTTGAATACACTGATTTCAAAGAGGAAATACTATATGGCTCCTCTACTCCTATCAGTTCAGAAAACAGCAGCAGACAACAACTTTCTCCTGTCACAACAGCAAATTAGACTTGGAGCTGTTTTAGGGCAGCTGTTAACGTCTGGGGATAGCCACCCCTCATCTCAATTTCCAACATGCTTTTTATCATCACTGCTATACCCTCAGCTTGGATTATATAGTCTTACTTGAAAGTCTCCAAACATACAAAAAAATAACTTTGTTTGTTTGTTTTTTTTTCTTTCATGAATAAGAAACACCTCTAATCATAATACTAAAGAAGTACCAGGAGAACAGGGATGTTTCACTTTCAGGCATGAAATTGCTTTGCCTGTGATTGTCCCCTGATGTTACACAGAGGCCCCGTGATGGTGATCGCTTCCAAATAACTAAAGTGATAACCTCAGAATAAGAAGATATACCACTGCTTGGTACTGTTGACTTCTGCAGTAGAAGTTAGGTAAGTAACCCAGAAAGGTGCTAAAACAAGAAAAGACAAACAACATATAAACTATACACTGGACTAACAAGAGCAGAGGACAAAGATTAATGCATATGACTATTCCATGAAGGCTCAATAAACACCAGCTGTATTCACATCAATCTTTAATAATAAACATTTCCTTTCACTTGTAACTGTGCTGTAAACACTCCACTAGGCAAGCAATGCCCATTTCACAGGCTTTGAGCACCAGAAGAAGCAAAGCCCATCTGCCTTGTTTGCTGCTTAGTTAATTGCTGGAATAAAACCATTACCCAGAACATCACTGCCTCTAGTAAAAAATATTCTTCTTTTTTTTCCCCTTCCCAGAAGTAGTAGAAAATAAAATAGGAATTCATCATGCTCATCACTGCACTTATGCTTCTTCCAGTAGAGAAGCTCTAGGACTATTTTCAAACTATTACAGTCTTATTAAAGAGCAAATTTAAATTTTCAGGACTGGATTTCTTTTTGGTTATTATACAGGTTCACCAAGAATATTAACATTTTTTCCCAACAAGATATATCAGAGGACACCAAACACACATACCGAAAACGTTTCTATATTTTATAAATGGTTGCCTTAGTTAACAGAAAGCTATCTCTACAGCACTATGAATTGCATCAAAATCCACAGAAAAAACCAAGCACTTGAGCAGTAACAATATGAATAGTGGTAAATGAGGTCCCTTTTCAGGCATAACTTGTGACTTTGATATAGCTTTCTGAGACACAAAAAAACTAGGATTACATCAGACAGTTACATTCACAGTACTCTTTTTCAATTTCTGAACAAAGATAATCAGGAAAGGAAATCTGCCATTTCAAAATCACCGTGATATTGAGGCTGAGAACCTGCATTATTCCTTTCCCAATGTTAAAAAAAACCCAAAACAAACGAGGCTCATTTGCCAGGAATTATTTTTACTCAGGCAAAAACCTCATTCAAAGCAAAAGTCTCACATCTTAACGCAAAGCTTTGTCCACTAGAACTATTACCTGTTACACTACACCAAGACTTAAAAACCCATCACAGAACAATTAATCTGCAATGATACGTTTCAACAAGTAGCTTATCTGTATGTACAACACAATAAGTTTCCCAACCGTTTCATGCTATGTGTTTCCTTATATTTGAGGACTAAAGCCACAGGCAGTATCAATCCTACCTTCAAAGGAGAAATGTGCGACTGTAAGACATATCCATGGACATTCTCTATTTGAGACAAGTTCTTCTCTGACACGTGAACAAGCTCTGGGCCTCTCACTTCATGGGTCAAACGAGGCAAAGTATGATCATGTGGAGCGTCCTCATCTTGATAACGATATTTCTAGAGAAAAAAAAAATAGCAAGGAAGAACAAATAAGCTTTGAGGATGCAGTTCACATGTGTTAATATAATAACTGAATAAAAATAAAGTATCAGACAGTAGCAAATAATCTTTGGATTTCCTAATATATTCAGGAGAGAATGCCTCATTCTTTTTTTTAATATTTTATCAGAGAGAAATGTGGTGTATGTTAGCAATACAATAAAACTTTAACCATCAGATAGACTTCTGAGCTGACACACTGATAATGAAAAAAAGGAGATATGTTGATCAGCTGAGCCGTAGTATCAGATCCTGTTTCACATCCCCGTATTAATAAATGCACTGAGCTATTTTCCACTTAGCAGTGTGTACATTGATGCTGGAGAGCACACAAGCACTTCCACAGAGCCACAGTCTAGCAGAAGATTCCTCTCTAGTAAAGTTTTCTCCTTACTCTGAGCACTAATGGTGTATGAGGTGTTACAGCCCTCTTCTTCATGGAGACGCAATATGAAATATAGGAGAGAAGACCCCAAACAAAGCTTGTAACAAGGAATATAACCCTAAAAATTAAACTCAATAACCAGGCTGTCCTTCAGTTAGAATCCTTTGTAAAAGGGCACCATGCAGTTGGCTGGTGGGTCCAGCTGTGTTCTGAGGAGGGGTCTTTGGGTCAAACACTAAGACCTATTGTTGTAGTTTGGAATTATTATGTAAATTCTCTGCCCTGCCACTATCAGCCCAGGCCAGCAGTTAACAAAGAAGGGTAGTTAACTGTTGATCACCTGGGAGGCATTCAACTGCCGAGGCTGTCCTCAACTGAGACTCGAACTCGCGAATTTGGGACTCAGAGACTGGAGGCTCACCACTACACCACAGTTAACTGCCCTTCTTTGTTAACTGCTGGCCTGGGCTGTTAGTGGCAGGGCAGAGAATTTACATAATAATTCCAAACTACAACACCTATTTGGATGGCCATATAAGAAAAGTAAGTCTGAAGTTCAGGTACAATCACAAGGACATCACAAAGCAGAGCTCTCCACGAAGCAGACTTCTCTGCTGCTCGTCCTTTTCACTTCAACCATTCAGCTCTAGAGTGTTTTGTCAGTAACTCATCCCTCCTAAGGAAACCATCCCAGTGCATTCTTGCTTTCATTCTGATGTATGGAAATGTTTCAGCAGTTGCCAATTATTTTCAGAATACACATGTGACATGATTTATTCTCTTCTGGGATATGCCTGCTGCCCTTCACATGTTCACTTTTCAGATAATGTAATTAAGGAATATATAAAAGGACAGGCACCAGGCAAATACTATTTGGGAAAGAAGCCACCAGTCTAATAGACAATGCTCCAGCCAATGTCACATTTAAGGCTTGGCACATACATCATTTAAGCCACAAGCAATCAATTATTTTTTTTTAATCTAGTGAGTACTCTTTCAAAAAAAAAAAAAAGACAACTACTCAGAGAGTCATTTGCTAAAACATAATTAGGAGAAATAAGAGCAGAATGCCAGAGTCATCTCATTAACTCAGGAACAAGCAAAATGAAAATGTCCAGTGGCTACTTTCTAAAAATACAAGACAGCAGTGACAGAAGCCATAAAAACCTCTATATCATGGAATCATAGAATTGTTTAGATTGGAAGTGACCTTTAAGATCTTCAAGTCCAAACATTAACCCAGCCCTGCCAATTCCACCACTAAACCATGTCCCCAAGTGCCACATATACATGCATTTAAAATACCTCCAGGGATGGTGACTCAACCACTTCCTTAGGGAGCATGTTCCAATACTTGACAGCCCTTTTGGTGAACCAATTTTTCCTGATATCTGATCTAAATCTCCTCTGACACAGCTTGAGGTTGTTTCCTCTCATCCTATTGCTTGCTACTTGGAAAAGAGACTAAGCCCCACCTGGCTACAATCTCCTTTCAGGCAGCTGTAGAGAACAATAAGGTCATCCCTAAGCCTCTTTTTTTCCAGGATAAACAACCCTAGCTCCCTCAGCTGCTCCTCATCAGACTTCTGCTCTAGACCCTTCCCCCTGCTCTGTTGCCCTCCCCTGGTCATGTTCCAGCTCCTAAATGTCTTTCTTGTAGTGAAGGGCCCAAAAGTGAACACAGTATTTGAAATGCAGCCTCACAACACAAGTGCTCAGTACAGGGAGATGATCAATGCCCTGGTCCTGCTGACAACACTTTTGTGGATACAAAAAATTTTATACATATCTGTCTCTCTAGGCTTCCCACTTCTCTCAAGTTCCTGATCTGCTGGGTGGGAGTGGGAGGAGTGAAGTCCGTCCCACTATAAGTGAAGAGCAGGTTCAGGACCACTTGATGAAGCTGATTAGCCAGAAGTCTATGGGACCTGATGACATGTGTCCCAGGATCCTGAGGGAATTGGCTGACATGATTCTCCATCATATTTTAAAATTCATGGCAGTTGGGTGAAGTCCTTGATGGCTGGAAAATGGGAAACATCACTTGCATATTTAAAAAGGGGAGATCTAGTGGATGTCAACACTGCCTGTGGTGGTGGGGTTGGAACTAAATGATCTTTTAGGTCCTTCCAACACATACCATTTTATGATTCTATGATATTTTATATATATATATATACATATACATACATATATGTATACACACACACACATATATATACACACACATACATAAAATATTTATTATATACATATGCTATTCTGTCCAGGTCATCGTGAGAAGTAGTGTGATGTGGCCTTAAAGAGAGAACATCTCTCTGACTATCAGTAAGCCCTTTCTCCATCACTGCACTGCAGCATGGTTGTTGCATAAATTGGAACCAAAGCCCAGGAAAAATGGATTCACCCTGAGCCCTGTGCTCCCATAAAGCAGAATACTTGCATGGATCTTTGCTGGTAGACTTCCTGTATAATTTGAATTGATCTATTTATTCCATAACTGCACATTTCTAGGACAAACTTAGTAATATCCATGTTCAAATGACATAAACTGGAAGGTTTACAGAACAGATTTCCGCTTTCCTGTTTGCCTTTGTCTCCCTCCTACCTCAAGCCCAGCCTTCTCCTTCTTCACAAAGCATGAGCCTAGAGCATTTCTGGGTCAATCCTGTTATGGATTTGCCTCATGTTCTTAGTGCCAAACTCATTGATTTTCATACATCTTTCCACCCACAGCATCTCTTCACTGAAATGCTTTCAGCTGTGAACCAAAACGGCTTGACACAGCAAAAAACCAGTGGTAAGGATGAAAATACCACATCAGAATTAAGACTCTCCCGCAGAAATACCTCATTTGTCTGAATCACCCTGCCCTGATGAGGTCCTACAAATGCCCTTGAAATTACCCCATTCCCTAGAAACATTTCTCCAAGGGTTAATTCAAATTTCTGGAGGGAAAAGCATGATTACACGGAAATGCTACTCTTCATTTGATAAAAGAACAGGTGGATGTCTTATGATAATTAAATTACAAGTCAGTGCCTGCTGCTGACAGGGTATTGTACGCTGCCAACTAGCATCAGATATTTAAAATCCTCTGTAATTACCTATAATGGTGGAGTGGAGTGCGCTACTGTGAATTTTTAATATGAGCATGCCTTTTTATAAGAGATCATTCTCTCCACACTGTGAGATTATTGCAGCATCACTGCTCTTTACATCATACTGTCTACAGAAGCACTTCTAAGGCTGTGATTGCCAAAGAGATGTCAGCTAGACAGGACTGAAGACATGAATCTATCAGGATGTAATGGCTAAAAGCTTTAAATTTCAACAATGGCAGTTCTCAAGTTACAATAGCCAGACCACTGTACTGGCATGGAGGCATGGAAATACAGATGTTTTTGCAACCTACCTTTGACAGATTGACAGATTGACAGTGGATTAAGATAGCTGTGAATTTTGCATTCAGTTTTGGACCAAAGGGAACTGGGATTTTTTTTACAAAAGTCTGCAATATTTTTTCTGGTTTTTTGTTTGCTTTGCAGAAAATGCAAATAGAACATTTCATTTTATATCAGTTCAAATTGACCTGTGTCCTAAGCTCTGAATATGGTCCAACTGGAGTTGCCATCTAGAAGCACATGTCCCTGTTCTTCTCTACATGGCTCTTTGGCTGGACCACACTTCAACACATTTCACATTACTTCTGCTTGCAATAGAAGGGCTGCAAAAGGAGGGAGCAAAGTGTGCTTTAGGAGTCACAAGGCACTACAACACCCTGTGAAGTAAAAGCAGCCAGTGAATCCTCATATAAAGAGTCTTGACCTATTAGAAAATACCCTGACATATGAAACAGACATTGCTTTTCCCTTAGCTGAAACTTTATAGTAGACACAGCTGATAGATACTAATGGTGGAAAAAAGGTACCTCAGCACATTATGAGATGATAACCCATTCATGAGCGGATTCTGCTCCCAATGTCTCTTCAAAGCCAGTGTAGTGCAAATACTTTGGCTAGCATATTATATTTTGTCTCAGGAAAAAATAGCAATACCACTAGCTTTAGCTCTTACACATCAGCATTTCAAGTCTCTTTCTGTTTTACAGTCCTCTTCAGGAAGGGTCAGATTTCTGTACTTTAAAAATTGTGAGGCTTCATGTAACCCATATGATTTCAAGAATAGAGGGAAAGAAATTTCAGGAGAAAAATTTCCCACATGAAACAATGACCTCTTACAGATCCAGCTGTGCCATTGCAATGTGGAAACAGACAAGGTATGCAGCTGGGTCCCAACACTACTTTCTTCTTGTTTCTCACTCACTTGCCTTTCCTCTCAAACCGATATTTGAGCTGCTTTGCAAGTCCCATGTAGGTTAGCCCCACTGCTAAGTCACCTGTTGAAACCCTGACATGGGAGCTGCGTTTGAGTAGGGCTCAAGCATCATCCACCTTCTGCATGATATTAGATTGAGAATTCAATACACTGGATTTGCCCAGAGCAGCCATGGATGCCCCATCCCTGGAGATGTTCAAGACCACATTGGATGGGGCTTTGAGCAACCTGGTCTAGTGGTAAGTGTCCCTTCCTGTGGCAGTGGGGTTGGAATTAGATGATCTTTAAGGTCAGTTCCAAGGGATTTGTTCATATATTAGCAACCAACAAAAACTAGAACCATAATCGACTTGGGACATTTAGACAAATATTTAATCTGCAAAGTCCCATTAAAAAATGTTAGTCATCTTATCTTACTTTGATGCTCAGTGTTTTCTTTGGTCTTCAATATGTTGAATTTTACTGTCACTACTCTCCAAAGGCAGCAAATTTCAATGTCATACCAATGAACATCCGCAGAAAACAAACTTTACAATTTGCACACACAAGTCCTTGGGCATTCATCCAATCATGAGTAGAAATAATGTTACTCATCCAACTGATTGCAAATGAGCAACACAGCTTGAATTCTGAATATTTGCAATCAATCTATAGAGTATAAAGAAAAAAATACTCTTCTCATTATATAAAATGGAAGAAATCACAATCTGCTTGCCAAGACTGTGTAAGCAGATTAGGAAGCTTAAATCATTGAATAATTGTACTAATTGTGAACGACTTGCTCTTTTGCTTATCAAGTGGGTTTTTAACAAGCTTGTCACTACATCACAGCAATACCTTTCATCCAAGAAGCCCAAAGAGCCTTACAAGTGGTAGTCAAGTCTGATAGCATCCTGTTGATGTGCATCATCTAAGGGTGGGTAAAATTAGGCACAGAAATACAGCAACTTGCTCAAGGTCAAAAAGAAAATCAGTTAATTAAGCAGTAGTAGAATTTAGGAGATTTTCCCAGTCTGCCCTTCGAAAGTCCTAGATCTAATGCACCTACACTGACTTTAATAGTGATAATAATTATTACTATTTAAATGTAAAGTTGTAGGTTTGCTGCCAGCATTTTAATTTATTTTTAAATTTCTAGCAGTGCTTTGGGTAAGTTACATTGTGCTATATCTGAGAAACAAACAGTGAATTCTAGAAGACAAGAGGTTTCCTGTAAGAGCCAAATTGGTTCACAGAAAGAACAGTATCAGTGCTGAATACTGAGAATTTGCATAGATCTTCCATTCAGTACAACAAGAAGTTCATTTTTTGGGGAAGAGAGAGAAAAAAGAGTATGATTTCTTATCTCACTTATTGAAAGCAGCAGGTTTTTGCCCATAGCAGGGAATACATCTTCATTAAAAAGAAAAAAAAAATCAACTACAATGCAGTGGAACAAATATGTTTTACATTATTCTCCTCATCTGTTTTTCGAAACCCTAAATAATTTTATTTTTCATGATGAAGAAGAAATGAGATGGACATTAGCCAGAGTACCTCTTCCTTGTATTAGCTGGAGGTAGTTGCAACTTTCCCTCACAAGATGGCATAGTAACCATCGAGTTAAAGCATGTTCTCACTTTGAACTACAAAGTGTTGCAAGGACAAAAATAAATATCTATGCAATGTCATAAAACTTCAAATTATTTTTACTTTGAACTATCTGGCATAAAATTATTATTCAAAAAATAAAGGAAAAAAAGGATAGCAATCTTTTGCAATAAGTATACATATAAAGGTAAGGATCACACACAAAGCTGACAGCTGGAGAAAAGTTTTAACAGTTCATATAAGTCTCAAAAATTACAAGCAAGTAGGAACCTATCAGTTTTTGTGAGCTTTAGCATGAACAAAACCACTGTGTATTGACAAGACTGAGACTAGCCCAGAATGCTGCATTCCTCCAGGAATTCTAAATCCTAATTAAAACCGCCTGCATGCAAATCTGTACCATGAGGTATTCAGCTCCATATGCTGCATCACATTTTGGACCTGTTAACAGCATCAGTTTAGCCCTCTGGAGGCTGTTACTTGCTATCCAATAATTTAAAATAGATTTTTAACTTGAAGTGCCAATATAAAAAAAGACATTCTAAGAGGGCGGCTCTGCTCAGATTAAATGGTGAATGTGGCTGCAGACTATAAAAATCAGTAACAGGAAAAAAAGAAAATCCAGCTAATACTAATTGTTTATCTAAGGGGAGCAAAGGAAAGACGTGGGTGAAACCACACCATTTACCAGCATCAAGCAGTAACCACCTCTCTATCCCTTTGTCCTGCAATAACTTCATTTGCATATTCCTTTTTATAGTATTCAACTCTTCCACTCAAAATATCTTTTTTATATGTCTGTGTTCTCACAACTGCTATAGAAGTCTTCATGCCTCAATAGCTCTTTTTCCCCTGCAGTTCCCCATGCAGCCCTAGTTGCACATGTGCCCATTGATCCCTCTAATTCTACTGTTGCACAATCCCTTGTGTGGGGGCACCGAGTCTCACAAATTATACTTTTCCACCCCTTGCCTGCTCTGAGAAGCAGCTTCTGGCATGGGGTGGCTGGGCTGAGGTTACTGAGCATTTGGAGAGGCAGAGCTGGCAAACGCTGACAGTTGCTGTGTCTCAGTTTCCCTCCCAGTAAGCCTGTGGTGGAATGCAGCATGGCAAAAGAGACACCCTAGGCTTACATCAGAAGATTACAAAGTAATCATGTGATGTAATAAATAAATAATATATTATTGCTGCGAGAAATAAATAATAAAAGAAAAACAAAGATAAATCACAGAACAAATGGCTTGCCCCTTTTTTGTTTTCTGTACTAAAAATATGTATTTTAATTTAGTTCAGCACTATGTGACACAGCAGGTCATTTGTCTGTTGCAGCTGAAATCCTCTCCCCTTTCTTCACAATGAAATTGTGTGTCTGTGGGATTCCAGTATCATTTTTTACAGAAATGTGAGAATTCTGGCCAAAGGCTCCATAAGGCAAAAGGATGTTCTCAGGCTAAGACAGGTGAATGGTGTTTCAGGTAACAATTTCTGTTCTTGGTTTTGCCACAGAACTCTCATGCAATGCTAGGCTTTTAACAAAATCTAACTTTCTACACATATAGAACTGCCTCATTTTGAAAGGTCTTGGTACCCATGGACGGCCAGTTTTTGCAGAAGTGCTGAGCAATCAGGAGGATCTGGGCTATGTACAGAAGTAATCACAGACTTCTAGAATATGCTGGAAGGGACTCAGGATTGACAAGTCCAACTCCTGGCCCTGCAGAGGACACTCTTAGAGTCACACCATGTGCCTGAGGTCTTGGAATTCTGTGTCCTTAGTGACCCATACAGTAAAAAAAATTCTTCCTCACGTTCAGGTGGAACTTCCTATGCATCCGTTTCTGCCCTTTGCCTCTTGTCCTACTGCTCGGCACCACTGAGAAGAGCCTGGCTCCATCCTCTTACTCCCTCCCTTCGTGTAAACATATACATGGATAAAATCCCCTTAGAGTAACAGGGAAATCAAAGAAAATATTAATAATGGAGCACAGTTTAAACTGCTTGCATTAAATAATGCATTAAGACGTATGCTAAATGTAAAATGCCATATGAAGTACCACTCTACATGAAAGGAGCAGAAAGCCTGTGAAAACAAAAGTAATTATGTAATTAAAAATGTATTGGGGTTGATGCATATTATAATACTACATTGCAATATATGGCCACAGAGGGCCTCCAATAAAATTGCTTAGACCATCTTAATTCTTGCATTTCTTAAATCTGAGTGGTTAACTTTATCACCCTGCAATCCCTTAACTGTACTTTGAACACAATGTATACACACATAAAAAAACTCTCATAAACTGTAATAGCATTCCTGCTTCTTCTGCTGCGAAGAAGGTATAGAGATTAGTATTTTTCAGTATTTGTGGAAAACTGGCTCTTCTTAAATAAAAATACAAATGCTTTGTGTACATAAACTTGACAAACTCACTGTTGTCACCCTGAAGAACCTAGACCATTAGCTCTGAAGATAATGTTCTTTTTGTACCAAACCAATTTATGTTGGTGCTGGAAAAGTTATTACAAATCTCAAATATCTAGTCTTATCAGCTCCCTCTTTGAAAGGCTATGAATTTTGACTAAGAAAAAGATGGATTTAGTCCATTTTAACTAGGTGTTCAATGAACCATCAAAATACATTCGTGTCAGGTGAATTTGCATGTGCTTGACAGTCATAAGAGCTGAGATAAACATTTCCAAAGCAGCACACTTACTGAAAAAAAACAGCTTTGGACCTTTGGGTCTGAATCTTTCCACAGCTTCCAGTACAGAATAATTGTGGTAAAATAATCTGTACTTTCAGATGCTTTAATAAGCCCTAGTGAGTGCACAATCAGCCAAGATAGCTGTCATTGTAAACAGAACACAGAGAAACATGAAGCTATTGCATGAACAAGGGAATATTTGCTTTACTGAGGCTATTGTAAAAACCAGTATTTCTGCATTTCACCTCTCCACAGCAACCTGGTTCTTGATCTAAGGAGTTTGTGGTTCCAGGGGGAGCTCCTTCAGCTCAATGATCTGATGGCAACACATCAGGGTAAAACTAGTCCCAGGTCATGGGCTGGGCAGTAAGAGTATCCCACTAAACTGCATTACATGCAGGTACACTAAGTTTAATGTAATGGGAAAATTCCTTGGGTTTACATTCTTAGATCCCACAGAGAGGATGAATTTACCTCTCCTTGGGCCATACTTTACCTGAAATGAAGAGGGAACATTTTATCATGATCTTTATTTATTCTCTTTAAAAACAAGCTAACAAATGTATTACATCTGCATTTTCTGAAGGGCAAATCAATGCTGCCAGCACAGCCTTCTTTAGTTTTTTGAGTCCCGTAGGGCTTAGCCTGAACTGAAGCAGTGAGTGGGTCCTGGTGAATAGAACTGCTGGTAGCAAGCAAAATTGCAGAAAACCAAGGGATATATGCACAGATTTCTACCATCTGTAGAACTGCTAGGCACCTACAATTTGCCTTTGCCTTACTTTGATAGAGAAGCATTTTTCACATTTGAGCTTAAATGTGGGAATCAACCAGCACTGTCTCTGCTGGATGAAGACAGTAATTCTCTGTTGGGGCTATTGCTATTTGCAAATCTCCTTCCATAGTCATGTTGGTTTAATAACATATTTATTATTTTTAAGTGGTTTGAGCACTCATATTTTAAATAAGCCAGCTGAGCTCTTGGTCTCTGCAAACATAAACTGGAGTCCATGCTTAAAGTTTGGAAAAGATCTCTCTGTTCTTGAGCCCAACCATTAAGCCAGCACTGCCATGTCTGCCACCTAAACCATATCCCCAAATGTCCAAACGCCTTTTGAAAACTTACAGGGATAGTGACTCCACCACTTCATTTGGCAGACTATTCCAATGCCTGACCACCCTTTCACTGAAGAAACGTTTTCCTCATATCTAATATAAAGCTCCCCTGGAGCAACCTGGAGTCATTTGCTCTTGTCTTATCACTTGTTACCTGGGAGAAGAGAGTGACAGTCAGCTCACTACAATCTCCTTTGTGGTAGTTGCATGGGGTGATCAGACAATTGATTTGTAACATGTTACAGTGTATATTTTGCAGAGTTAGTAATGTCTGAAAAGTTCTTTAGAGCTGAAAAATGCTATAAACTCACAAATTTATAATATGTGGCATAGAAGACTCTGTGGGCACCAGCTAATTATTTAGATGGAGATTTACTACCAGTCCATTCAAAATCCAAACTCAACATGTCTTAACATGGAAAACCTCCAACTTAATTCATTTTGAAAGTTATCACCTGACTCTTCTGTTGGATACAAATGTTGTGTCTCAGCATTGTGTCTGCCTATCTCTGTGCTGCATTCTACAGTATTTTGTGCCTTTCATGATTATTTTTTGGTAGTTATTACAGTTGCAAAGAGCAACTGTAGACAAAAGGGAAGGTCGAATACTTTGGAAGTTAGTAATGTTATCTCTGAGGCAATAGAAATTTCTTTCAGGCAGACTGACCTTACCAATGTTCAAAGCCATCCTTCTTTGTGATAATGCTAGCTTAATTAAAAGGTTAAATCTCTAGTGTGTTCAATAAGAATTCCTATTTAAAAAATTCTAAATATTGCAACAACTTTCTTTTCAATTCTTCATGTTTTAAGCTGAAGAAAGTAAATTTCTTTTATAAAATACTACAACAAAAATAAAATCTAGCTTTGGTCCTAGCTTTCAGGAAGGCAAGGTAACTGACTGTCACCTGAATAACAATGTCGTGGTACATTTTCTGTGTTCTTAATTATTAGAAAATTAGGACAAAGCAAAACTCGTCCAGGTTAAAATTAGATTCAGCCCAGATCATAAGGCAATCATGAGGCACTCTTAACTTTGAAATGAAAGACATTATGATAAAATGATACTCAAAACAAAACTCAGACAATCCCAAGCAAATAGCTTGGTCTAGACACAGCATTTTTATTATTAGGCAAAGAGGTTTTTTTTAAGTCCTGACCCAACAAATGGTTTGACTGATTACATAAATAAATATTTTCCAGAACTTTATATATGCAGTGGGCCAAATCTGCAAAATCCATCTGGAAATACAGCCTATTAAAAGCTATTTGATTATTCATTTTCCATCTTTTATAGTGCTTGCTGAAGTGCTAGATGGGTAGCTGTAGACCTATATCTCTCTTTTTGCTTATGAAGTAGCAATCTAAACTCCCCAAAACAAAGTTTTCTTCTAATATCACATAGTTTTCTCTGCATAAACCACCTTTACAAGAGCAGACAAATCACTGTATTTTCTGTCAGTCCTCTGCTACTCATCTGGTAATACCAACAAGGAAAACAATTTGTTGAGTCTGGAGTTGTGATTTTCTGCTGAGGAAGAGAAATGTTTCCTGGGAACCAAACAGAGCTACAGCTCATTTTTATCTTGACAATGAGAAAGCAAGCATGACTTTCACTTGCTGTTGACCTTTGTTGCAGTTGGATCACAGACTGAAAAGTCAGTGGCTATATATATAACATTATTCACATCAAACTGTCATGTATAGAGTGGGAAAAAACATATTTTAGTATTTATAAAACATCTCTGCATGAGCAAGTTCTGGCAACATTAATCAGAATTGTGTGAATGATTATCCACACCAAGAAAAATGTACCTTTCTGAGTGATTCATCTCATCTCTGCTGCTCAGGAAGGGCTGCTCTTTAATGGTGCTTGACACTAACTACAAAAAAGCTGAGATACTGGCATCAGTGAACCTCACCCAGAAGCTCCTCTGGGTCTCAGACTTTCAGATGAACAATGGATGTGTGCTTTCCCTTGGGAGGTGTGCTTATTTTCTGTTGTAGTAACTTTGTCCTAAATGCTAGGTGATTAAACCAAAGTGAAATCTGCCTATGTGGGAATTGCCACAACTAGTGAACATACAACTAGATTAGAAGTTTAGATGAGATATTAAGAAGAAATTATTTGCTGTGATGGTGGTGAGACACTCACACAGATTATCCAGAGAAGTTCTGGATGGCCCCTTCCTGGAGGTGTTCAAAGCCATGTTGGATGGGGCTCTGAGCAACCTGGCCCAGTGAAGGGTGTTGTTGCCCTTGGCAGGTGGGTTAGAAAAAGATGATCTTTAACGTCCCTTTCAACCCAACCATTCCATGGTTCTATGATTCCATCATTCTATGATTATTGAATACTTCAGAAGCTTTTTTTGGAAACCAAAATATAAAAATAATTTTCTTTGACAATCTTGCACTACTGTTATGAGCTGAATAATCATGATAATCCCTTCCAATCCAAACCATTCTATGATTCTATGATTCTATTTGTATTTTTAAAGGCTGATAATCTCCAGGTTGTGTTAAATTAGGCTGGTTCTTCTGCAGCTCACTTGCAAAGGGCTGCATCATCTCATTTCCCTTGCTACCATGCAAACCATTAGACTCAACACTGAGCGTAGCATTAGGCAAATCCCAGCTGCCAGTAATATTTTGTCCCTATAGGTCCATGTTCTCAGAGATATTTTTCAGCTTTATTAGCTTATTAAAAGTGTGTTCTTAATAGTTTTTTAACCACCAAAGTAATATTAAATGTTGCAGCAGGAAATGTTTTGAAGAGTTTCCTTTACAAACGATTAACTAGTGTTGTAAGATACGTGCTACTTGTCTGAACAAATGGAGGATATCTCACTCTTGTACTGATTATCCTCATTTTTAAAACATAGTATTACAACAATAAGACAGGTAGAAGTACAGGATCTTAACACTTTCTCTTCTTGAACTTTCCAACAAATAAGTATCATGGAACCACTGCAGAAATGTTTACTTCATTTTTTATTACATTGTATTTTCAAAAACAATCAGTACTAATTTATGTCTTAAAAAGCTTGATAAGACCCCTGAAATACATTAAATTCACAGGGCAAAGTATGTTCTCAAAGCTTTGGAAGTACATTGTTGGAGCCAATGTTTTCCAAGTTATTCTACCATTGTACCAAAATTTCCTAAGTTTTTCAGTTGTATGCCAAGCTCATGACAATTAGCAGTTCTTGAGTCCCTCCCACCGAAACAGCTTCTCACATCAGTGCAGCTCATTTGCAAGTGTTCAGCTCTCAACTGGAAATAGGTCAGATTTTCCAACATCCCTACATCCTTCTGACAACTCCCTGCATGCTCTCAGAGTTGACCTGCCTGTAAAATAATTTGAACACCTGCACTTTCACTACATGCTGCCCAGCTATACTAGCCAGCCTTATATGCATAAGTGGCTAATCAGGTATTCTGGGCCTATTCTATTCCTTTTTCCTGCTTGAGAAGACCTGAGATTTTTAGTAGTACTTTAATATAAAAAACACTGACTTGGAACAGACTATAAATGGCACATATTTGCAGTTCTACACAAAAAAACCTCAAGCCTTTTTTTGTATTATATAAATGTAAATTTGAAAAGGTGCTATTTCCAGGTTTTTTGTTTGAATTTATTTTTAAATATATCAAAGAAAAAAGGGTAGCCATTTCCTTCAAAACATGAATTTTTAAAGTGAGTCTACATCTGACCTTTCAATCCGGTCTTGTACTTGTTTATATTTTTGCTGGATTTTTTTCTAGGATATATCAGAAATCAGTATTTGGTCCTTATTAGTAGGATGTCAAATATATATTCCATGTTATCAGTAAGAATATGTATGCAGAAAAGTCCCAAAAGACACTGAAAAGGATAAAAAAAAGATATTCCAAGTGGAATTAATGTTAATATCTATATTTATTTATACCACTACCCACAGGGGCCCCACATTAAACACTACTATTTCAAAAGCTGCTTAAGCTGATTTCAGAGTGAATTAAATGAAGAATTTCCTGAAAAAACAACAGCTAAGGAAAATCAACATCTCAGTCAATTACTTTACATTAACTGGAGTGCCAGTTTTAAAATAATATTAAGATACCACATGATTCAAAAAATAAAGGAAGATTTGAAATGCATTAACTTGTTTGCTAATGTGTTTTTCATTATTTTTAAGACCATTAATGAAGATGGATACATTCCAATGAAGCATTTCCTAAAGGAAAAAAGCTTTATCACAAATTAAGGTAGTTTCTACTACCTTAGGGTTGTATCAACTCACATAAGCAGCCAACATATATATATTTGCACAAATTTCATTTTCTGTTTATCTCCTGTCTTCAAAAAAGAGCTCATTTTACAAATATTTTCACCTAAAATACCTTTGAAGTACTTGTTTTAGGCTTCTGTATATTAAAATGGTACAAAAAAAAGGCTTAGAAAAGAGATCAATACTATTCATTAGACCTGAAGTTCAAGAAGGGATAACAATGTAATTTATTAGAGCTTTAGTATAGCTGAAAAAAAGTGGGCAAATATTTGGTCGCACAGCCTATGAAATTAAATTTGTTACTATCTTTAGGCATTCCTAATCTGTTTGCCATAAAAGTCTCAAAGAGAGAATTATAAACAAAGCAAAACAAAACAAAAATAAGGACTTCAGAGATGACGTTAAAACTCACATTTCCCTCAGGGATGAAGGAATTTGTAGTTATCCTAAAAGTGCAATTGCCTACTGCACAGTTTCCTGAATCTCTCTCTGATATCTCATGCAATCCAAAAGAATTCTTAAGAGGGGCTAAATTATTTCTAAATTAGTTAAGCCACCCACAGTTCATTAAATGGAGAAATTCAGGACACACATTGGATCTTAAGAATTACCTTTTCTTTTTTGTTTTAACACTTCTAGTGAAATGTGCTTCACAAAATTTAACAAGTCTGAAGTGTGATGCACAGACTTAATAGTCAACAGTTTGCAATCATACTTTTGTGCGAGATGCTTTGCAAAAGCCATCACAGGGACAATTAATGTCAGTAACACCAAATACTCGGTGAACCCAACTCCCTCTTCTTTATAAAAGGCCATTTAAGCTGAGGACTAATAATACAAGTGGCAAGCTGGATATTGATAGCACATCTTTTCCCCCGGATATGCAGAAACCACCGAATGCTGAACTTTCTTATCCTGCAGAAATTATGTTCTTCATTTCCCAAAGTTCATTAGTAAGTCCCCAGACAGTGCTGTGTCCACCAAGTATACCCATTTGTGAGCAACATCATTTGAATGTATGATCCCTGCTAATGGAGGGAGATTTCCTGTGCTCCCAGCCCTCTTAAGAGCCCTCACAGCTGAGTTATGCTGCTTCCTGTCCCGCTCCAGCCCTGCAGAACTGCCTGAGATGCCTCCAAGGGGTGTAAATATCACCTGGGAGGAGCAGAGCTAGGCAGGTAGATGAGATGACATCAGACACTCCCCTCTCACACCCCAAATAAAGGAGGGAGTGGGATTTGAAAACATCAGCAGTACAGACTACCTGAAGAGTTAGGGTATAAGATTTTCAGACAGCTAGCAATAAACCCCAGAAATTTCACAAACATGAATGGGCGAAGAGAGCTCAGAAATTAAGAAAATAGATAACACTCAAGTACTTTTTATTCACCACAATCTTTCATAAACAACTCATGATTTCATGAGTAGATGGAGGAATTTCCAACTCTTGGGAATACTAAGACATGGTATTAATAAACTCAGAGGAAGATGGAGAGCTGCAAGAGGAAAGCCAGGGCTTGTAGAATTGAAATATGTCATGGTTGTATGTTGATCTAGGAACAGAAGAAAATGAAAGTAGCAATACTAAAAATGCCTTTTTCAACAGAAAGAAGTGGGGAGATAATATAAAAAATTACCATTGATGGAAACAGACATGGTCAGAGAGGTCCATGACCAGTGTACTGCCAAAACCAGAAAAGTAGGAGTCTCTCTCTTTAAGGAAATGCTATAGTTCTGATGTATAGAAAAAGTGTACAACAGGACAGTTGTTAGTGTTTATATGTGGCCAAATACATATGAACAATATTTCAAAATTTAAATAAAGTTGTCAGTCTCAGCTTGCAGGGGAATACCTGTATGGACATCAGTATTAAACAGCATAAAAAAGGCTTTAAAGGGATATTAGTAAGTTTATCTTACTGAATTTGAAATGAAAAGTCATTGAGAATGTCAGCTTTAATTTTTGTTTCATTCATGATACTTTATAATGTCTTAGGCAGAGGGAAGACTACACTGTCATAGCCAAAATGGTTTCACTGAGACATTTAAAGTATGCTCTAGATAATGAAGAAAAATACTGTTATTGCAAAACTTAAACTACAGAATATCTGATTTATTCAAAAGGTTCCTACTGGTTAAGCAGGATGATAAAGACCAAATGCACTAACATTATTTATATAGAAGAATATTTCACTTCACAATGACAAGCTGTCCCATCAGTTTGGTGGTGATGCCAAGAATAATAAACAGCATAAAGTGATGGTTTTGTAATGGAATTTATCTAAATTAAATGAGATACCGTAAACAGGATTTACTTCCATTTTACTTTATATCTGACAGACCTAAATCTACACCTGCATTTCCCCATGCATATTTCTGTTGTCAGGGGTCTTTATTCAATACATCAATATAAGAACAGGTTTGATAGGTTTGTAGGTATCAACAGCAGCAATAGGATAAGCATCCTTCTTATGGAAAGTAAATTGTTTGGCAGGAAAATCAGCCTCACCAAATTAAATGCTTTTTTGTAGCACAAATTATTTCTATAAACTGGTATATTTCTTCTGTATGTAATCACGGCTCATCTGTTTCCATTTTCCATTACGGGAAGAACAGGTAGTATTTAAAGGTCAGTCTGGATATCATCATAACACATTTTCTGTCATGTCCTTATTCTCATGAGACCAGTGATGTTTGCAAACTTGGGAAGAAGTGTGGTGCATTTGTTTTGTGTAACTTTCCCTTAGCATTTTGTTTTCTATATTTTAACTTTCTTTATCTCTTAAGCTAAGCAAATTTTAAAATATGAAAGACAAACCAAACCCTTCAATCCAGAAGAAAGCTTTTGGAGGAAAAAAACCCAAGACCACTATGAGACTTTACTGTTCTCTGACATCCTTCAGTTCTCCTCATTATCTCTGGATAACAAGCTATTTTGCAGTATCTTCTGGAGGCTGAAAAGTCTTGCTAGTGCTAAGCAAATTCAAAAGAAAAGGTTCAAAGCTGCAGCCCCTAGAAAGTGCCATTAAGTGCCTACAGCCATATCACAGGCATTACTAGGTGAGATTTACACCTCAATTGTTACTACCAAAAAAGTCTATGACAATGCAAGAGTTTGAAACCAAGTCCTGAAATCATATAGTAATGCTTATTCACAGAAAATTCTTCACTTAAGCTCATGGGAGGAGGCAAATAAGACCCCTAGTAGTCAAAACACTAATGCCAGGCAGGTGATCCAGAGGAATGTTGACACCTCCTTTTAAGGAGGGAAAAGACAGAAATAAAATAAAAAGATACTACATTGAAAAGTTCTTTAAATTTTAGTTGTTTAATGACAGGCCTGTCTGCATCAGTAAATACAACAGAACAGCATCTTTGCATGCAAACCCAAGTCCATCTACTACACAACTTTGTAGTTTATCCAACAGGGAACTGGCAGGGTGATATTAAAAGCAAAAAATCCATCAACATCTTGACAAAAAGTGAAGCTGACATTTTAAATTCCAATCAATGCATTTCCTCTCTTTCAAATTCTATTTACACTTGCGTTTCACTGGAGTCTTACTGGGGAAGTAATCACAGGCATTACGCTGTAATTTGGAATGAGAATAAGGACATTATTAGTAAAGCGAACAGGGTGGGTTGCAGTTTACTTAAAATAAAATTGTAGAAAAAGCCCAAAGAAATAATTCAAGTCTGCAATGAAATATTTTTCATGAAATATTTTACATGTTAATACCTAATATTTTGCTATGGGCAACACAAAATATAGTTTCATTAATAAAAACCACCAGCCAAAAGAAGACTTAGAGAAATAAGCAGCACAATTCTTTGCACATCATTTTCCTTATTTCAAATGAAATTTGTGTTTAGAGAGTGGCCACAAAAATCCACTTGTAGGAATGAGCTGTAACATTTTAGAACCTGTAGAATTGGAAAAAAACAGAGAAATTGGGAGAGAAAGGGAGCATTTTGCACAGTCAGATGGGATTTTAAGACACACTGAGTATAGGGAAGAGGAAGTTTTCCTTGGAAGTGATGCGTGCAGGCAGGCACCTCACATTTCAAGCAGCTACTTTTGTCCTTGGTGTGATATTCTTGCTCCTACAGGCCACAGGGTTTGCCATCATGCTGTACTACCCTGCAAGCACAAAGTGACTAGAAACCATCTACCAGCTGTGAAGCCTAACAGTAAGAATCTGGCACTTGAGCATACCACTGGGATGTTAGCAGAACTCTTAGATGCACGTAGGTGGAAAGCAGAAGTTTTCCACAAGGCAACCATGGGGCTAATGATGGGAAATTGTGTTGCTGGACTTTCCCAAGATTGTTCTTTAAAAGCAGTATAGAAATAACCAACGGATTGCTGCCTCCTGTAGGACTGTAATTAGTTTCTGACTCAAAAGCTATTATGAACACTGTGAAAACAGTGTATTTTGACTGCATATAGATGTGTGAAGGAAGGATTGTTTGAACTAGGTTTTACTCATGAGTTTTCAAAAAGCTAATTCTTTTTCTGAATGTTATTGGTTTGAAATCAATTCTTGGAGAGTGAAACCTAATGGTCTTAATTTGTTAAACGCATGTTAAAAGAAAGAAGGAAAAAAAGAAAGACAGTGATAACAAAACTTTTATTACCTTGAACCTGATTCTCATTTACACACAGGTTGGTATATACCATGCTAGCTGTGCAGGGAGATTTTTACCTGGGGGCAAATGCATAGTTTTCACCAAACTTAGTAAACCTTTATGGTGACAAAGGTGGGTTGAACAGTCTCAGTGCAAATAACTATGAGGTCAGGAATAAAATAAATAAGGATGGAAGCTTTGTTGTCTGTGAAAAATTTCTAACACAATTTCTGCAAAGTAAAGACCACACTCTATTTTTTGTTATAGTTTGTTTTTCACAGACAATTTTCCTGGGTACACGAAGCATTACACTGCTAATGAGCATTTTTGTGTTTTACTGGATGTTAAAACAATTCTGGAAACCATCTGCAAATAATTTTATAACATGTGCAGTAGCAGCCTCTTAATTTTACTTGAAGAACCTCAGCAAGACCTGGTATTTTCTTTCCCAAATTGTCAGTAATAGTAATATGGGTTTTGAATCACTGGACTACCAGCAATATTTAGAAATACAATGCTGAGAAAAGAGTGGACAACGACCTATAGTTGTGATTTTGATGAAATTCCTGTGAATTAGTGTAGCTCCAATGATTCAACATCAGACTAACACCTCCTGCAGGGTGATCCTAGTTCTGTCAGCTCATGTGAAATTTGCTGTTACTGAAAGCATGGCTAAGGGATTCAGGTTATTATTATTACTATTAAATTCAAAATTAATGAATCAAAGAATAAAATAGATATTCAAATATTTTTAAATGTTTTTGGTAGTCTTTTCAGTAAACAAACTTAAAAGACTTTATTTTAGAGGTCACCTGTATAAGCAACCTTTGTGAGAAAAAATAAACACATGGTAAACTACATGGCCTATGATCACCTGCAAGGCAGAAGCAGGTTAAGGAAAGGACTGTTTTTTGAAAGTGACAATAAAGGCTTTACTCACATGCCTATAGTGCCACTTCATAAGTTTAAGTCTTTTCCAAATACAGAAAAAAAAAAATAAATCCCATTTACTATTGGAGATCACCTTCAAAATGTGAATTCAAAATGCTCAGAGAATGAAGCTACTTTTCCCCCCCAGAATCTAATTTTTTTTTTCATTTTTATTTTTTTCCTTTGGATTTAACAAGCAATTCTCACTGCTGAATGTTAGAAATTCTCTAGATATCACTCTGCCTTTCAGAAGGAAATGTAAGAGGGAAATCAAAAATTTTTCACTGAACAAAGTTTGGAAAAAAATATCCAGAAGCATGTTTTACAATATTGAAATATTAGAATACTTACTGTTAAACAGAAAATATATTAACACATGAAAATGTTAGAACTAAGTAAATACAATAAGAAACTACAGTAAAAAAATAACCATGTCCCAAGTGAAAAGGTAATTAAAATGAGTATGTTCTTATTAAACACTCTCATCTCAAAGAAATTGTATTTATACAATTGATACAATATTTAGAAACATATATTTGCATTGTCAATTGCAAGAAAAAGTTATCTGCTACTTCTAAGCTACTTGTTCTAACTTGTTCAAGCTTTCTAAACTCTGGCAAATCAGATAATTTTAACTCAGGCTATGATCATTAATAAACCTGGGACATCATTTTTATAATGAGGTACCGGATGAGCTGATCCTCTTTTAAATCAAAAGAAAATCATGCACTTCTGAAATGACCTAAAATCTATTCAAGTCAGTGGAAGGACTTTCATCCAGACCTCATGTGAAATTTGAAAGAATTGTGAGTAAAGAACAGATAGAGCTACTGGACTGACTGCACTGAAGTGCAAAAATGTGCTAAAATGGGGTGTAGAGGTACTTGAAGTACCTGATTTTCCTTTTTCAGTAATGATGCTTGAAAAATGCAGCTGACAGGGCTTAAAAACACTAAACTTCAGAAATATCTTGTAAAATCTGGACCTGGATACATCCGGATTCAGATAATGAAAGCTTTAGGCACGTGTCCCAGTTATTCAACACTGCTCCCTACAGACAAGCACCTCAAGTACTCAGTCCTTGTCTCCAAAGCTTTTATTGATCTGGATCCGGTACAATGAATAAACAGCCTAAGACATGGGCGATTAAAAAAAAAAAAAAAAAAAAAAAAAAAAAAAAAAGGGCAGTTTTAGCACAATAGATTTGTCCCTCACAAGGGGAAAATTGATTTATCACAGAATCAAAATGGGTTGGGTTCAAAGGGACTTCAAAGATCATCCAGCTCCAATACCTCTGCCATGGGCAGGACATCCCCTACTGGGCCAAGTTGCTCCAAGTCCCATCCATCCTGGCCTTGAACACTTCCAGGGATAGGGCATCCACAACTTCTCTGGGCAACTTCTTCCAGTGTCTCACCACTCTCACAGCAAAGAACTTTCTGCTAAGAGCTAATGTAAACCTATACTCTTTTAGTTTGAATCCATTCACTCTTGTCCTACTCCTACATGTTCTTGTAAACAAGTCCCTCTCCCTCTTTCTTGTAGGCTCCCTTCAGGTACTAGAAGGCTGCAATTAGATCACCCTGAAGCCTTCTCTTTTTCAGGCTGGACAAACTCAATTCACTCAGCATTTCCTCGTACAAGAGGTTCCCTGTCCATCTGATCATCTTGGTGGTCCTCCTCTGGACTCACTCCAACAGGTCCATGTCTTTTTTTGTGCTTGGGACCCCAGAGCTGGATGCAGCACTCCAGGTGGGGTCTCAGCAGGGTGGAAAGAGGGACAGAATCACCTCCCTCAACCTGCAGGCCATAATGCTTTTGATGTGGCCCAGAACACGGATGACTTTCTGGGCTGCAAGAGCACATCCCTGGCTCATGTCCAGTTTCTCATCCACCAGCACTCCCAAGTCCTTCTTGGCAGGGCTGCTCCCAGTCTGTTCCCAGTCTGTATTGATGCCAGGGGTTGCTCTGATCCAGGTGCAGCACCTTGCACTAGGTCTTGTTAAACCCCACGAGATTCCCATGGGCTCACTTTTCAAGCCTGTCCAGGTCCCTCTTGATGGCAACCCATCCTTCAGGTGAGTAAACTGCACCGTCAAGTTGGTGTCACCTGCAAATTTGCTGGAGGTGCACTCAATCCTATGGCTTTCTCGAATTAAGGAGGCTGATAACACATTCAACTAATTCCCGTAGAATGTAGGATCTATTTCAAACAAGCCTACGCATAGTACTTTCCTAGTAAAAACACATGATGCAGCAAACCAAAACAAACATTTTTATGTTGTATCAAAAGCGAGATGCATTATTTTCTTTAAAGAAACAAAGGCAAGAACCACAGAAAAGGGGAAAATCCATAGTTATGTATATATTCCTAAGTTAGGTGAAAGAAGGAATCAAACGCTGGAACAGTTTGCTCAGAGAGGTGGGGGATGCCTCAACCCAGGAAACATTCAAGGTCAGGTTGAATGGGACTCAGAGCAAACTAATGCAGTTGAAGACGTACTGGCTCATTGCAGGGAGCTGGACTGCATGACCTTTAAAGGTCCCTTTCAACCCAAAATATTCTATGATTCTATTCTGTGATGTAATTTTTCATCTTTGGAGTTACTCTCTGAGAACATTCTAGAGTTTACCTTTAATTAAAAGAGGGTACTTTTCTACTTCTTTCTACATAAATTATTCATATGAGTTCTGTGACTCAGTGATAGCACATGAACAGCTCTGTTATTTTATATAATTGCTGTACATAGGTAATCAGAATGCATTATTTTGCAGAGATAATTATGGCAGTGTTTTCTGGTGCGTGATGCTGGGAGCCTCAGCAGTGTCCTTTTGTACCGTGTGGCATTTCATATGGATGGGGAACAAATTTTCAAGAATTTCCCAAGGCTCTGTAGTTTTTGACAAATATATTACTCCAGCAGAGATTGATGACAGATCTTTCTTTTCTAGTGGCCAAGTCATGTTACTGAAATTTACTGTATTTAGGAAAATGTATCCTTATTTTGTGGGCTTAAGCAACACTGCAAACATATTTTGTAGGTCTTGTGTTACTAATGAGTAATTCACACAGAAGTCCCTTTATCAATGTCTATACACATGTACTGTGGTCATAAACCCATAGGAATACAGGGCAAATTTTAATTTATGGATTTTATCCTCATTAATACAGACTTTCATATTCACATACTTGTATGTATGTAGATCATTTGGGGTTTTTTCCCCTTCCTAGAGATAAAATTTTATAACAAACAGTTATTTGCCCAAGAATGGAAAGACTTCTATTAGCTCCAGTTTTTCCTTCATTTGAAAAGTTCAGATGGCAAAATCTACCAGAAATGTTGCATGACATGCTGACATCATGCTAAAGGTATCACATCACCTTAATTTATACAGTGTTTATTCACTCGTTTTTTCTGAAGTGCCAACTTGTTTCTGTAAGGTAGTGACCATTTTCACTGATAAGCAATTAATAGGAAATTAAACCTGGTATGTGAATTTGACAGTAGATAACAGCCAGTAACTGAAGGATGAATTTCACCCCTAGTCCAGTTTGATATATTCTATTGTTTTAAAGTTATGTTAAATATTTACTAAAAAATGTCAACAAGGAAGATCTCACAGATCTTGCATTCTATCCTCTTACCAGTTAAAGCTGGTCTTAATACATCCAGTACTTAAATGTATTCAAGTTTATTGTTTTCCTGATATCCATGTATTAATATGCATGCATTAACTACTTTCAGTTTAGCAGGCAATGACTTAGAATCTATTAAATAGGTAAACAATACAGTGCACGGAGCTTAAAACACATAATTACATTTATTGCATTTTTTTTTACCACTTTTCTGGTTATATGTTTCCATTTATGGTGAGCAGGATCTCTTTAGAATTACAGTATCTTTGGGGATTGATCAGGTTTGTCTTGGAAATCTATTGGAAGGTTTATAGAGCTGAAAAATCCAAATCCCCAGGCAGCAGTTTACAAAGTATGTAGGGATCTCATATCTGCCTGAGTTTTAGGCTCTTCTATTGCAAAACATGACTGCACTCCTACTTTAAGATGAAAAATCAGTCAAATGAAAATATCCAGTAGATTACAGTTGGGTAGAGGGTGTGACAACTGCAGTGGGAACTCCTCATGTTTTAGACACAATATTTTTACGTTCTGTACATCTATGAGCTTTGTAACCTGTGACTATAACTTTCAGAATTTCATCAGTTTTCACTGTAGATGTAGCACAGTGGAGTCCCCAAAACAAGAAATTACCTCAAAACTGATTACAACCTATTTAAATAACTCCCACGGAGATCCTAACCTCCTAAAGCTGCGGTCACATACTTATGAGTCTTTGATTTTTCAGTACATGGCAGACGGTATAAGCAGAATGGTGAGGAATTTTTTATGCTATCACTCCCAAGGCTTCAGTTTATTTCTTCCTGCTGGAATTGCATTCTCTGTGGTTTGCCACCCTTATATCCATCTATTGTCACAGGTTAACAAATAGCTGTTGGCTCTAGTGAGCTTGGAAGCAGAGGAAGGCAGCGCTGGCCTTTCGGTGTGCAGGAACAGGATAATACTTTTGTGTTAGTCACAATTCTGTTGCGCCCATTACTTTAGGTATGGTAAAAATCATCTTCCACGCTCCTTCTCCTGCATGGCCAGACCTCCAGGCTCCAGCTGCTTTATTAAATAAGATTATCCTAGTTTGAAATAATGTTGACATGCTTCAAAAAGAGTAAATATGAATATATACTATCTTCTAAAAGGTGGGTTATTTTTTTTCCTTTTTGTTCCCCTTTTATAACCTGTTACATGCTAAATGTATATATTCAGGGTTCTGAATGCAATGTCATATTAAGACAATTTAACACACTATAAAAGGATAATAATTTTTGGTTTTCCTTCTAAAATGATTTCTAAAAGTATTGCTTATGAAATAGAAGTTTGTAACAGTGACAAATAACATTTTTTTCTTTTGTCATGCATAGAATGCAACAGTTGTATCTGTCATGTGGATTCCATCAGAGGAAGACTATGTGGATGTGGATCTCCTGAAAAATGAGTCAATGTTCTTGTTTAAGGCTATTTACAAATTATAGGGATTGTTTTAAAGATCTGTTAAATTTGACATGCAATTGAAATGAAGAATATTATCTAAATCTTTAAAATACTTCTTGTTCAGCAAAGCATCACTTTCATATTATTAATAAAGAGCAAGACTTTTTGTAAAACATAATATGTGTAGTTCATTTTTGCACATACAATTTTTTATATCAAATATTTTTAAAATAATATTGGCCTATTTTATTAGCAAGACCATAAGCATTTTCAAAGAATGGAAGTCTTTCAGCATTAGCTTTTCAGACTTCATTGTATTACAATTTTCATTGCGGCAAAAGCAAACTGCTATTTGTATTTATTCATCATCTCTTAAACAGGTACAACTGTAGTGAATAGAGACTTCAGTCAAGACTGAGCCACAGTTTAGTTCACATTATAGGAACACAAATATGAGTCCAGAAAAATAGAAAAAAAATCCTCATGTTTTATGTATTAAATACTTTCGATGTTAGTCAATTGCTTATTTTTTTTCACAACCCAGCACTATGTAAGCACTGTCTGCTGGTTTACCTATAAACTGTTGTGCTCATTAAATATCCTAAATTTGCCACTAGCTTCTAGGTGCAGCATTAATTGAGAAACAGACCCTATTCTAATAGTGTCTGCATTTTATTTAAGTTATTTTCAAAGCTTTGGGGATCAAAAATTAACACTTATGACTTCAGAAGAAAATGGAAGGATAATAGCAATGATGAGGATAGATTTCTTACTGATTCAGTGACTGAAAATTCAAGAATGTTTTTCATGTTATATATCTGTGACCTTGAAAGTCATAACTTGAAACCACATTTGTTCTGCTTCACCACACACACTTGATCTGTTGAAGCACTGACTCATGAAATTCAGGTATATAAAGACCATTTACTACGGAATTAGGAAGACTACAGAGCTTTTAAAGGAGAATCATTTACGGGTGACATAACTGAATTAGGACCAAAAGTCTTCCTACACCATTATTGCTGTATCAAGACTTGAAGAATATATAAAAAAAGACTTGGCACTAATAAAACAACATAGAAAATAATTTGATAGGGTATTTTCATTTCAACAAAAAGTGTTCTGGAAAAAAAATGAAGTCAACAAACTATATTTTACTGAATGATTTCACCTCCCTTCATGTCATACAGCATGGTGTTCAATTGAGCATATTTTGAATTTAATTGCTTTTTATGTCTTTTTTTCCTAAGAAAAAATCATCAGATCAAGTATGAGGAAGCTTTTATTAAAGTAATGAGAGTACCTATTTTAACGTAAATTTGAAAATGGCCAAGTATGACTATGACATTGTTCCAATGTTCTGATGTCTGCTAGTTAGTAAAATATATAATGATTTAATATTACTAATTTGCATTGAAAACTTACTATGGTAAGTAACATGAACCATTGTTTTTATTTTAGCAGTGCATTCCAGACTCAGTCTCATTTGGCTTTTAGGCTTAATCACAACTGTTTGCTACAGGACTTTTTGCATATTAAATATTGTAATTTTTCAACAGAGCACAGGGTCATTTCTATGTACCCTAACTTATTAAAAAATTGAAAATCTGACTTTTTAAAAATTAAATTTATTGGTTTTACACTTCTACTGCTTTTACACCTCTGTATCAATGATATAACTATGTGTTTTGAGAACTCACATACAAAACTATTATTTAGCTATTATTTGAGATGTATAAGTGACAATATTCAAAATACCAATTGACTTTGTAGCTTACAGTACTCTGTCAATTACTTTTATACATATATACATATACATTTTTAATACTAGAATATCACATTTAAACATGATTTCAATGCTGAATCATATATATCTTATATAGAGATATTTCTGAAGAATGACTCAAAGTAATGGTTTTATTTACAAAATTTTATCATGACAATCTTGGCATTCATGATAAATGACAGCTGGGCCCTGGACTGCATCAAAAGCAGCATGGCCAGAAGGTCAAGGGAGGTGATTATCCCCCGTTACTCTGTTCTGGTGAGACCTTGCCTGGAGTACTGTGTCCAGCTCTGGGGACCCCAACATTGGATGGACATGGACCTGTTGCAGTGAATTGAAGATCATCAGAGGACTGCAACAGGGGCTGTTCAGCACAGGGGAAGGAAGGCTACAGGAAGACCTTATTGCAGCCTTTAAAGGGAGCTTATAAGAAAGGTTTTAGTAAAACTTTTACGAATAGGACAAGGGATAATGGTTTTAAATTAATAGAGGGTACATTCAGACTGGATACAAGGGGAAAAAAATATTATGAGGGTGGTGAAACACTGGCACAGATTTTTCCAGAGAGGTGGTACTCCATCCCTGGAAACATTCAAGGTCAGCTTGGATAGAGACTGAGCAAACTGATACAGTTGAAGATGTCTTTGCTCACTGCAGGAGAGTTGGACTAGATGTCCTTTAAAAGTCCCTTCCAATTCAAACCACTCAGGTTCTGTGAATTCCTCTATGACTTTATGTGATGAGGTCTTCAATTTGTGCAGAACTGAGGATAGACTATTGAAAGGAACTTGAGGGAATCAGTCATGAGTATAATAACATAACAAATCCTTGCACATTTAATTCTAAAGAGTTATTGTGATAGTGCACAATATAGCTATTCTTATCTTCTCAGCAACTTCAGGGGCACAACTCAATGTGTTACTACAACAATTTTCTTTTACACACGTGAGCAATAACTGCATGACTTTAGGTTTATTAACACATTAGGGTAACAGCACTGTGGAGCCATATCATGAGCTAGAAAAGAATCTTCAGCCAGAAATTTTGTCAGAGGATTGCAATAATGGGATTTCTGTAATAGAGGAAGCAAGACAGCATAATGTATAAGGCCTTATACACATAAATCTATCCGACTTCTCCAGCTTCATTGAAGAGAACTGCAGATGCATTCTGGAGGACAAACTCTAACCATTCCTCTTGACTTTGCAGTGCAATGACACGTGATTTATGGCCTGTTTAAAGTGGTGGGGGGAAACATTTGGTCCTCTGGATGACCTACTGGCACCTTGCAGGTGCCCTGATGCCCTCAGTGTTCTCTTGTTCTCCATCCCATTTCCCAGAGGCAGAGTGGAGTTCTATATCATACTCCGCTGGCCTTGTACACTTGGAAATGCTGTGTCTTTTAGAGGGGAGGGGTTACACAAGAGTTCATAGAATACTGTGAAGCTTTCTGAGGAACTTTTGAGGACAATCCGGCTGCTGTAAAGTGTGCGGTGCTCTGGACCTGGACATCAAGCATATCCATAAAGCACAGTTAACATTATAGTGAGTAGAGCGTAAGAGCTATTCATGTGGAAAAGCTATGACACAGAGATACCATGGAGGGGTCAGGTTTGCTTCCCAGACAACAGTAGCATCACTTACCACATGTAGAACTCTATATTTCTGTGTAGCTTGGAGTCTGGCATAATTCGGGGTATAGAGGTACTATGGCCAGTACAAAAATTAAATGGCAATTTAAGATGATAAAATGCCAACTAGAATTTGAAAATGCACAGGTTAATAGCAAAACAAGGTGATTGCTCAAATGATTAGTAAATTGATTAGCTTAACTAGGCTATTAATCTAGTAAATGTGAAGCATTTCAAGGTTATTCAGGGAAGTCTGCTCTCATCTATCTTTTTCTGCAAAAGCAACATGACTATACTCACTGGATGAATAGTTACTGGCTACTCATCTCTGTCTCTTGAAGACTACTTGGTTAACTTCTCTAGTAAACTGAAACCAGTAGGGACAAATCCTCATAAAATATAAGCAGAGAGTGACAAAAAGACCTCAGTTACGTTGTATAAAAATAAACCACCTCCCAATTTTTCCATGAAAGCTAAAGATGTAACAAAAAAGTTTGATTATCCAAAGTTATCCAAGGTTAAACCCTTCCTTTAAGCTTGATTCTGACTGTTTTGTTTGGGTTCTGTTTAGATCTGTGTGAAATTATGTACCTATGAGCCACAATATCTTGGCAGCAAAATGAAATTAAGTGTCCATCTGCCTTATCTTGGGCTCTTATTTCTTGCTAATAAAGCTATTCTCAGCAGAGAGCTGATAAACAATTTTCATTTGCCTGCAGTTGCTTTCTGACAGATGCACACAATCTTTTGAGCTCTGCTGATCACCTTCAAATCTTCCCAAATCAAACCAATGGCAAATGAAGTTGTATGTACAGATTTTTTATGAGAAAAAAAAAAAAAGTGGAATGCAATGATTATCAATGATAAATCTTGGAATAAAGAGGTCTCCTGAGATTATAGTGAAGATTACAACACCCTCACCCAATGTCACAAGCACAATGGGCCCACTGTGGATGAGAAGTGAGAGGCAAAGAGTGCAAACAAGATGAGAAAGTGGCATGAAAAGCCTCTTCTCATCAAATCAAGAAGCTATATTGGAATCAGAAACTATGAAAAAGGCCATGCCTATTGGCACCTTCCAAAATGTTTTTCCACTTCGTTAGCAGCTCAGGTCTGTCCAAGCTGCGCTATCACATTCCTTCACAGAGGAACAGATCTGAGAGAGTGTGTGCATCTCCCACAGGCAGCAATCTGCCCTGGGATCTTGGAATCCTCTGCCTCCACTGTGGAAGCAAACTGCCTTTCAGGCAACAACACATACACTGAGCACTATTTTTAAAATCATCCCAGTTAAAAGCCTAAAATAGATACTTGATGATGATGATTTTAAAACTCAACAAAACAAATCAAGCACATCATAGAAATTGCAGACATTAAAATACTCAAATTAGAGTAGAAGTTATCTACATTCCTCTCTGTTAAGATGGCAAGATGCATAGCCTACACAGTGAATAAAATATTCTAAAACATTTCATTCATGCAAGATACAAGACTGCCACAAGGCAAAAGTTTCAGATATCTAAGCAAATAAAATAATTTAAGTATTATTTCTTTATTATGACTGATTCAGGGAAGACCATAGTTTAAAATACAATAATAGACAACCAGTATTTTCTTTCTTTCAAGGTTATATGAGGCAAGTCAGCTACAGGGGAAATTTGATAAGAACATAATGTCAAAACATTGTGGTTTTACCCCAGCCAGAAACTAAGCCCCTGACATCTGCTCACTCAACCCCACCCCAGTGTAATCAGTGAGAAGAATGGGAAAAGTGTGAAAATTCATCAGTCGGAATAAAGAGGTAACACAGGACAGAAAAGGAAGAACAAAATAATGGCAATAATAATATTGTAATGATAATAATAGAATTTGAATCTACAAACCAAGTGATGTGCATTGCTATTGCTCACCAAGTGATGCCCAGACAGTTCCCAAACACCAGCCTCCCAGGCAGCTTGCCCCCTAATTTATATAACGAACATGTCATTACATCTTATGAAATATCCCTTTGGCCACGTGGGATCAACTGTCCTGGCTGTGTCCCCTCCCATCATCTTGTGCCTTCCCAGCCTTTTTGCTGGCAGGGCATGAGAAGTTAAAAAGCCCTTGACCTAGTATAAACACTACTTAGCAACAACTAAATGCATCAGTGTGTTATCAACATTATTCTCATTCTAAATTCAAAACACAGCACTGTACCAGCTATCAGTAAGAAAATAAAAATCTATTCCAGCTGAAACCAGGAGACGTTTATACAATAGGAATTCTATAAGCTAGAATGAAAAACATAAAATTCATTTCTAATCGCTCTTTACTTGCAGATCTATAAAGCTCACTGAAAAATCTAAAAGGTTATGTCATAGTAGATTAAATTTTAAATGAAGTGCATACACAGCCACTGAAAAACTAATGCATAAAACATTATGAAAATAAGTATCACTGAGACTGAACTCTAAACTGCATTCTGATGTGTGGATTCATAGACTCAGCACAATTAAAAAAGACAATTGGAAGCCCAAACCAGTTACTATATTCAAATATTGCCCCAAAATTGTTACAATAGATTATTACGACTATAGTTCTCCGGTTTCTCTTATTGCTTATGTCTGTATTTGAATATTTATTTGAACTTTAAAGCTGATTGGAGTTTCATAACACAATAAAAGATTCACTTGTAGCATTGTGAGCAATTTAATCCGTACAAAGAAAAGTTTAGGCTACCAGTTTGCTAGTCTAAGGATAATTTTATTTCAGTGGGGAAAATCCACAGTCACTTAGGTAATACATATATACTACTTAAGTACACTCAGGATATAACTATTTAATAGGGGGTTTGTACTCTTAATTTTGGGTAGGTATCTCACCACTATGCAAATGAAAATTGTATATCTCTTATCCCTTCCTCAATTACAGCAATAAGCTAAGGAAAAAATAAAATGCAAAATTATTCAAAATTGGAGGACACTGAAAAGGTGTTTTCAATGTGTTTACAGTGAAATGTTTTTAAGTTTTGCTTTTAGAAACAAGTACCACCTCCCAGAAGCACGCTTAAATGAATGCTGAATGGACCATATACACAGAGAATGTTAAGGGCAAAACCAAAACTTTTAGATCCCAAAGAAGAGCCCGAAATATGATATATTAGCATCAGATTATATCTGAAATTACAACAAAGTTGTGTAAAAAAAATCTCAGGTAAACGGCTTTATAAGCCAAGTAAAACAGGCATCTCCTAGTAAAAACATTTCTACTCTACCTCCCAAAGAATATCAGAAAACAAATCAAGATGAAGCTTTTCAAGATAATAAATGTATTAAAAAATGGAGTTATTAAACAGATAAAATGTCCTCAAGCTTTTCCCACTGTTAATGGAATATACACACATTTAGGGCAAAAATATGGAACTTTGTTGACTCAGATATATTGAAATCAAGTGTACCAGATTTCCCTTTATCTGTGCTCTTTGAGATATGCAAAATATCTTTTGCATCAAGTTACTCTTTAAAATTCAGGGTATTCTGTTGTGCTCTATTTGTACCAGTTATGAATTTTATGAGAGCATGGTAGTGGCTTATCATACCAGTGCAAAACTGTTAACAGGGGTGGTGACAGGCTGCCAGTTCCAAATGCTACTGGAACCCTGGGATTCCCAAAGTCTCTGAATCAAACTCAGATTTCACTTCTACTAACTCTATCCTGTATGAGTCAGTTTTGTTGAGAATAGTCAGTCTTAAGAGTCATGAGTGTTAATTTAATGAGGGTGAACACTGTTGTTGATTTGCTACTGCAACATCTCAGCTTTCCAGTGACTGCAGTTAAGGACTGCAAAGGCTTATTGCATTCTGTGCTCTGAATGTGAAGTGACAGGACCATTAGTTTGTTCAGTTCTTTCACCACTGTCAGTCTAAAAGAGTGAACAGACAGCTCTGATTGGCATGAAAGGTATGATTCTGCCTCTATTTCTTATCCACTGAGTATTGAAAAGTCATAAGCTAAAGTGCTTTTATGAAAGTTGAACATGAGTGGCATAATTCTAGATTTTAAAAAATGAAACTGTGTTCAAAAGATGAAAGACACTGAGGGAGAAAAGAAAAATACAGTCAGAGTCACTTATCCAAAGCCATGAGGCGCAGGCCGTTATTTACTTGGCCTTGAAAAAAAAAATTATAGAACACAATGATTTAACTATAAAAAGAACTCTGGTGTAAACATTCTGCAATAAGAAAGAATAACTACACCTTCCATCACATTGACGATCAATCTATAGAGACATATGTGGTATTTTAGTGAAACTATTGTGCAGCATATGGCAAGGAGTTGTTATAATTTTTCTTTCAATTATTACACAGACTTTACCATTTTTCTTTTTGAACAGTGAAAATTATGGTACATTATTTAGACTGTATTGAACAGAATGAAAACTACTATTTATTTGCACAGTTGTAAAGAACTAAGAAAAAAGGTCACAGAGGGAAAGAGGAAGTAACAGTAAATCAAGAAGAAAAGTAAGAATATTTCAGTGAAGAGATGAATTGTTAATCCTAAGCCAAACATTAAAAAACCCAACTCATTTCCTGTCTAAAACACGCTTTAAGGTACTGTAAGACTGCTAAGTAATATGGTTGCTAACACTGGAATTAATTATGTCCTGATCAGACTTCCTAGAAAGAATGGACTGCCATGAATTGTTTTAATAAGTATATAGGAAGTTTGAAAAGATAAAGATGACTTGTCTAGAATTCTTTTTTATCTGTCTAGTCATCACAGCATTGTATGAATATAGCATTACGTGGGATGAAGAAAGGCTTGAAGAAGCTGTAGCATTACTAGAAGTTGTAGGCAAGAAAAATTGGAGGAGGTTATTAATCTTCTGAGGAATGGGAAAGTTCCGTCATAGAGATATGTGTATATCTACACAGATACAAGCACAGAGATGCATATTGGCAGACTAGTGTTCCAGGCCCAACCCCTGGTCATCATGAGGTTGAAAAGAAAGTTTTTCTGAAATTGAATTGTTATGGGCATGAGAGTATGGACATTAGGACTCCTTTAATTTTATTGTTATGGACTGCTGTGGGCACAGTTTAAGCGTGAGGACAGGCTGTTGACTAAGGTACAAAGTTTCTTGGGCTACCTACTTCACAAATGTGATGAGGATGTGTCACAACCAGCCAAGAAACTGTGCTGAAGCAGAACCAATCACTAACCTTAACTCTTAACCTTTTGCACTGCTCACAACCATTTTTTCTGGAACCTCACTATGTCTGGCATTACCTTTTTGTCTGAGAAACATCACATTCCTGGCAAATTACTTGACATCATAGCTGGGTGCCCAGGGAGGTGCTGGTTCTGTTGGAGAGGAAATAACATAGCTGGAACAAAAGCTCTGCAATGTGCTTGTCTTTGCTAAAATCCTACAAAATGTCTCTCCACATATGACCTACTGTATCTAAACAGCTGTAAATTTGATTAAATTTTCTTTCCATATACTGAAACACCATGTGGAACTGCTTGGAGCTGCTAACTTTACACCAAGGGGTTTTTCCTCTTTCTATTCTTTAAGGCTTTGGACTATCAGTAGTTTTAAAATCCAAATGTACAATGAAGAGCAAGTATATGAAAAGATAAATCAATGGAGTTTATTACCACTTTTGATCACAATCTCAGAAAAGATAAAACCAGAATTATAAAACTGAGGATTTTGCTTAAAAAGGATTTATATAACTAAATTTCACAACGCAAACATATAGAAAAGAAAATCTTAAAAATCTTATCTTAAAGTCTTCTTTTTTCAGAGCACTGGAAGCTTTTAGTTCTTTGCCTCTTGAAATAATAGAAGAACTGCTAGAACTAGCAGATTGTCATTCTTTACATTAATCAACACAACGGTGGCATGAGATACTGTCATCAAGCTTCGATTTAATAAGTCAAAAAGTGTGTTAAGAAATACTGCATCACTTTTCAGACTTTAAAATTTGTCAAGTCTTCCTGTTCTTCAGTAATTTTAATATTTTACGTAAGAGTTTTGAAATTAAATTAAAAGTAGGACAATAGACACTGTCCCGGAGTCATGTCTCTTTGGCATCTCTACATATCCCCTTTTAGGGCGGTCCCGTGGCGTAATGGTGAGCACTCCGGTCTCTGACTCCCAAGGTCACGAGTTCGAGTCTCAGTAGGGG